>CM042245.1:43973633-44573633 GCA_023566225.1 Romanogobio albipinnatus | reverse complement strand
ATCTAGTTGATTTCTTTCCAACACATTTTTTTCCTAAATATGCTTTCACACAAATACATCACATTATAAATGCAAAATCTTTTGAACTGCCAACTTTTTTATATCAAAATATCTATAATAATTTAAAATATATTCTAAAATGTTCAAATTTAAGAATTGGGCTTTTTTTCTTTTCTTTAAAGCTCATCAAGTTCTAATCCCATTTTTTTTTAATAATTTGCTTCTAAAATAATATTTTTCCTCATCACTGATATAATTCTTCAGTGGAGAACGATATCGATGGTAAAAAGGTCTAAATCTGATTAATTATATATATATTTTATTTCATATGAACATTGTGTAAAATGAATATTTACATTTTCAAGTATTTTCGCCTTAATGCTATTACATTTTGCAGTACATTCAATAACACTCTTAAAGGAACAGTACATCCAAAAGCACTATAAAACAATTGTAAAAGTAATGAATTGTGTGCTAGTGTTTTGTCTATAAGGTCTTCAGAAGTCATACAGTGTGAGGAACATCAATTCACCTGGAAAGGAAGTTTTGAATGACAATGAGTGAATAATGAGTGAATAAATGATGACAATTTCCCTTTTTGTTGACTATCCCTTTAACCAGGATAAAGTGAAATGAAAATGGCAATTTGAGAAATGCACATTTCATCATTCAACATATCAGCTTTGAGGTTTCGAGCTGAACGTTCACCACTGACGTTGCGCGACTGGAAAGGCTGCGACAGTGATGTTCATATCCATTCTCTCAGAATGTATTTGTGTCGTTATTCCGCTACAGTGACAGTATCACATCTCAGCCACCAGGTGGAGTCCTTCTCTGGATCCTCCTTACAGACTTTCCAAGTCCTCTGGTAAAGAAATGACTAACTTTCCCACAGTATGTGTGTGTGGTTCCATTCAGCGCCGCTTCTAGAGGTAACAAAAATGTTTTTACAAGATCCTCTCCAAATGTGTGCTGCCAGAAAAAGTAAAGAGTGATGCATTAGCTTTGGAAAGACAAATTGGTTGGAACTCAACAAAAGGTTTAGAAACTTTCATTGGTGTTAAACTACGCCAAAACAAAACGGTAACTCACATGTTTGAAAGCATCATACACAGCCTTGAAGGCAGGCTGTTTGTCGCTGTGAAACACTCCTCTGTTGCCGTGCAACATGACAACACCTTCTTCTTCAGCAGGGATGCAGTTGCTGCCGTAGATACAGTGGTCAGGACGGTAGTTCCAGTGGCAGGGGAAGGTAAAAACCATCTCTGGGTGGACACACACATCTGTTACATAGACTTGAAAAAGGCAATAAAGCTACAAGCAGTGGCGGCTGGTGATTATTTTTGGGGGGGGCGTTTTTTTTTTTTTTCTTCAAATAAATACAAAGCAGTATCAAGATGCATGTTGACTTAATTCAAGCATTAAAGAGAAAACAGTGTCTTCACTTTTATCTTTTTACACATTCATTTCCCACATAGGCCTATAATTGAATGAGGAAAGGAAAAACAAAAGAAAACAGCAACAACAGACTAGCATGTTGACTACTTGAACATACATTTTGCTCTCCTTTCTTTCTGGCCAGCAAATTTCTCCATGACTCTCTGATTAAAGTCAGTCATCTCAGTAGTGTCATGACATTTGCATTGTTCAGTCAGATATTTGAGGTCTCTTACCCCCATTGTTGTCCAGTACTTCAGTACCGACACTTAGAAATAAAAGACAGGGAAAGCAATAAAGGGCATTGCTAACAACACATCCAGCCAGTCACCTACGTTTCTCATAACAAGCACGTGAAGCTCCTAGTGTAGCTTCATCCTCTGTCACTGGCCTGCTGCTGGATTTGTAAATCGTGTTGGTCCGGTTCGGGATCCTTTTTTTTCTTCCAACGAACGCCTTGTGAAGAAGAATTTGGTTTAACTGCTGCCATCTCTACGAAAGTGATCATCCTAACAAGGTTTTGGCAGTCGGAGTGACGGTGTCGCCCGCGCACTTTCGCTTTAGTGGCCAAGAGCTTAAAGTTGAATGACAGGTGACGAGAACCAATCAGATTGGATAAAAAAACACGCATCCAATTCTGATTCGCCAGGGATGCAGCGACCTGCGTCCGGAGGAGGCTCTTTAAGAAACCAATTAGAGACCAGCTTCAGGTCACATGCTGCCCGTATATTTTTGGACTCAGATAGACATCCATTTGTCCGGCGTCCCTCGCCCATGAAACAGCATGAAACATATTGAAGAACATATAAAATAGTTAACCCATCAAAGCCAGTTTTTATTAAATGCTGAGGCTCTCACTAACAGCCGGCACGTCGTATGAGTGAACTATTTTATTTTTATATCATTTTTGTATACATGTATATTTCTGGAATTTTGATGGGGCGGCGCCCCAGCGCCCTCTATTGACCAGCCGCCACTGGCTACAAGTAATAAAATAAATCCTGATAGGCTTACCTGGATTGTAATGGAAGATTATATTAATCAGGTCTTGATCACCCCAGGTAATGTTAAGCTTGTATTTCTGCAGTAAAGGCATGAGAAGCTCGTTCCAGTGCAGACCAACAGAGGTCATGTCATTCTGTCCAAACAAAAAAAAAAAGAAAAAGAGTTTTTAATATCTCATTTGGCATCCTCTTCTGGACTAAAATGGAATTGCAACATGTAAAAAAAAAAAAAAAGGCCTGGTTTCACAGACAGGGCTTAGATTAAACCAGGATGAGCCCTTAGTTCAATTAGGGCATTTAAGTAGCTTTTATAAACATACCTTTGAAAAAAGACATTACTTGTGTGCATCTTGAGACTATTTTAAGATATTTTCAGTTTCAAATATGCATTTTAAATGGACTAGGTTTAAGCCTTGTCAGTGAAACCAGGGGTAAGATGGAGTCATTAATGAATGTTTCACCAGTGCATATATGAACTTTCTATTCATCAAATAATCATGAAAAGAATGCATCTTGGTTTTCACTAAAACATTAAGCACAACTGTTTTAAACTGATAATATAAGACATGTTTCTTGAGCAGCAAATCGGCATATTAGAATGCTTTCTGAAGGATCATGTGACACTGAAGACTAGAGTAATAATGCTGACAATTCAGCTTTGCCATCACATTAATAAATTACATTTTAAGATATATTAAAATAGACAGCTATTTTATTTTAAATTGTAATAATTATTCACATTTTATACAGTTTATACAAAATGTTTTGATCAAATACATGCAGCCTGGGTAAGTGCAAATGCAAGAGACAAAAATATTTTTACAAAAATCTTACAGACCCCAAACTTAAAATATATATATATTTATATGAATTATTATATTTTGAATTCTATTTTAAAATTTTGCTGCCAGGAGTTTTAATATAGTAATATAGAATGTCACATGACATTTACAGCTCACATGATTGGTTTGTCTATGAAGCAAAGATGGCGGCATCCAGGTCATGTCCTTCTGCATGTGCCTGCTACTGAGATGAATAGGAATAGCTGAGTTCGGGATCCTGCCCTCTAATCTCACCTTGAAATGTGTAATTCGCATCCGGGTCAAATTCATCAGCATGACACCAGAGTTGATGCCAGTTTTTCCATAATATGGATGCCGGGAGAAGCGACTGTACCAGGCAATCCGTGGCTCCTCGTGCTCTGGTGCCATGGCTACTAACTGAGTGGAGTTAAAGAGCGCCAACATGTCCCAGGTCAGCTCTACAGGCTGCAGGAAGAGGACATCAGTGTCCACGTAGAGTAAGGAGTCCACCTCCCTCAGAATCATCTGTAGAGAATAGAAAGAAAATGCAAATAGTTTGTCAAACTGCAATGTTTTTGTGTTCAAACATACCTTTTCTGTTCTCAGAAAGAAGCCACCATGTCAGAAAATAGTAATGCACATTTTATGAATTTTTTAATCTTTGGTGTAATCCCTGTAATTTTAAAGGTACACTATGATGTTTAAATAACACAATTTAAATAGTGTTAATAAATTTAAGTCAATAAATCATCAATCATTTTCCAAAACACATTTTTATCTTACCCAGATTCACTATGGTAAGCCTATTATAAGTGTTTATAATTTAGACCTGTTGGGATGGGTTTTCATGGGAAATTGCCCGTGCGTGTCTCATATCTATAAACAGAGAAAAGTTGCTCTGGCTACTTTTGAGTATGTGTGCTAGTTGTATAGGTTAGTTGTCACCTCTGTGGAATCATGTTTTTAAAATAAAAAATAACACAGAACAGAGGAGAGTCTGCTGGCAAAAAAAGAATGCAACAGAGCTTGTAATAAAACAAGAATCAACATTGATTTGGCTTTTCGGAGATGGCGAGAATTGAGGGATTGGAAATGTTGTGTAAGCGATGCAAAGATGCCGTTATTTTTATTACTCAAAAACAGGAGAATAAGGTATTTTATTGAAAAGATAAATAGCTCTCTATCAGAGTTAATTGTAAAGCATTGTTTATTGTGAAGGGTCATTTCATTATGGTTGATTCACATAGCATTGTGCTAGAATTTATTTTCAAGGAAGTACCGTGTCTGTTAGCGGGTAGAGCTAAATTAACATCTTCAGCTAGTCAGCTTGAGATCCTTTCCATCTAAACTGGTTATATCTCTTAAGCCGAGTCGTGAATGTTTTATGAGCAGTAGGATAAAGCAAGGAACACACCAAACCAATGACGACCAACTAGTGGCAAAGAAAGCAAACTGCTGAGTTGGCTCACGTCGGCAGCGTCTGGGTCCAAAGTTGCCCTGACACACCAAGCAGACGCTCGAAATCCGAAGGCCAAGTAGCACGTCCGTTCTGCGCCTGCGTAAGAGTAAACAGCTTTCTGTACCAGCTGGTGGCAGTAGTCTGTTTTCGTTATTCAAAGCGGGAAACCGGAAGAGCGACAGGGATATATAGAGAGCACCTCATAATCTCGCTCACCACAGATGATCACTTCTGGGTTTTTTTCTCGTGCACTGGTTCGCTAGCTGAACAGCCAAATGGCCCTACTGACCGACAAGCGGCGACGCCGATTCAACATGTCGGAAAATAGCCGATGAGGACTAACGTTAGCTGACAGTGCGGAACACACCGAGAAAACTTAGTTGGCCGACGCACGAAAACTGCCCGACGTCCAACCTTGGTGTGTTCCAGGCTTAACTAGATTCCTCCACACTTTCTTCCGCAAAATGCATGCAGTTTTGTTTCATTCAGTTTTTTTAAATGCTAGAGGGTCAAAAGTTACATAGTGTACCTTAAATGATCATAAATGACAATCAAGCAACAAAAAAACAACCTTTTGATTACAATAGTTGCAGATATTTTAAACTAAACATGCTGTTTCAATTACTAAGACTGCAGTAATTCTCACCGGTAAGAAGAGTCTCTGTGAGGCACATGGCTTGAAAAGCTGACTCCACTCTTCATGGTTCTCATGGGGAAATGAAATGGAGTGAACAACATAGCTGAATTTCACTCGGATGAAAGCTGGCCAGGAATCCAGCTGTACAAGAGGAAAATGGGGTAAATCTTTTATCTCTTCGCACTTTCTCAATGGTTCGCTAGCAGATTGAAGTGCATAGAGTTTACACTCTTGGGATATACAGGGGGAAAATGTTCCCCTAAAATGACACACATCCCCTTTAAAGGAACACGCCACTATTTTTGAAAATAGGCTCATTTTCCAACTCCCCTAGAGTTCAACAGTTGAGTTTTACCGTTTTCTCATCCTTTCAGCCGATCTCCGGGTCTGGCGGTAGCACTTTTAGCATAGCTTAGCATAGATCATTGAATCTGATTAGACCGTTAGCATCTATTTTTCCTATTTAAAACTTGACTCTTCTGTAGTTACATCGTGTACTAAGACCAACGGAAAATGAAAAGTTAATCAAGGAACTTAACTGCCGTACCATGGGTGCAGTGGCACAATATTACGCAGCGCCTGAAAATAGTCCGGTTGTCACATTGGTTATGTTTATGGAAGTTAGCCTATTTTCAGGTGCTGTGTAATATCATTGCGCTGCTGCACCCATGGTACGGCAGCAATGATATTACAACGGCAGCAAAATTGCAGCTTTTCATATTCCGTCAGTCTTAGTACACGATGTAACTACAGAAGAGTTTTAAATAGAAAAAGTTTTAAATAGAAAAAATATCGAAACTCTGGTAATTTTTGTGAGCAAGATGATCTATGCTAAGCTATGCTAAAAGTGCTACTGCAAGACCCAGAAATCGGCTGAATGGATTAAAAAATGGTAAAAATTGTTTAACTCTAGGGGAATAGGAAAATTAGCCTATTTTCAAAAATAGTGGAGTGTTCCTTTAACACTGGAGAGATTATTGTGCAACAATATAGAGGTGTGTGTGCATATGGTATGTCAGAAATGATAATTGGCTCATACTAACCGCTGCTTTTATGTCGGTGTGTAACTGCTCTTCTGCAAAGATGTGAAATCTCAAGTCTCGTCTGCTGAGCATGGCTGCCGTCTTCAGCATGTTGACAGCTTCCCCGTATCTCTCTCCACAAGCCACCACAGCGAGCTGCATCAACGTCTCTCCCTGTCCAGGTGAAGTCACCTTGAGTGCAACATCTCTGAAAACGGACAGTCAGTTTTAGCTTAATACTGAACCCTATAGATGGGCTGATACAAGTATGGATGAATAAATAGATCACAACTTCTTATCATTTAGAATATCACTTATCATTTTAATTTCTAATAACTTTTATAAACTTTCTATTTTTTTGTGCTATAAACATTAAAATAAATTAAATAGACAAATTTTTAAAAAAAATAAA
The DNA here is from genome assembly GCA_023566225.1 of Romanogobio albipinnatus. Lineage (NCBI taxonomy): Eukaryota > Metazoa > Chordata > Actinopteri > Cypriniformes > Gobionidae > Romanogobio > Romanogobio albipinnatus. Next base: position 44,566,859 of record CM042245.1, on the reverse strand, counting down.
AAATGATAATGTGATACAGATATTTTATGTTTAAAGTGAACTTTGTTACAATAGTTTATTAAATGTATTTAATAGGTCTCACGACAGAAAAAAAACATAGATGGCCTGATAAAAGGATGGATGGGTAAATATAACTTATTTTCCAACAAATGGCCAGTGAAAGGAGATGCTCAATGTTCAGAAAATTACAGAAATTTAAATTTAAGTGAGATATTTTATTTCCTAATAATTTTCTAATTCAGCCTTTTATTGCAACAAACATTAGACAAATGTTTTCAAAAATAGACAAGGCTTGAGATAACAGAGTTGTTTTAACAGAAAGCAACTTGCACTGGCATATCTTAAAATATGTCAGTGCCAATTTTTTTGTCTCAAGATGCACACTAGTAATGTTTTTTTTTTTTTTTTTTTTGAATGCCCTAATTAAATTAAGGGCTAATCCAGGCTTAATCTAAGACCTGTCTGTGAAACCAGGCCATAATGTTTTAATCTAGCTTTGTTATAATAGTTTATTAAACATATTTAATAGTCTCAAAAAAAAAAAAAAAACATAGACAGGCTGATAAAAGGATGGATGAGTAAACAGAGAAAGGAGCTGATTAATGGCGCTATAACTAAATTTTAATTAGTTTATTTTTCCTAATAATTGCAATCATTTTCTAATTTAACATATTTGGCAATTAACATTAAATACACATCTAAAATAAATAGATAAAATGTTTTAAAAAATGATTTTAAAAAAAACAAAGATATTTCATATTTAAAACTAACTTTGTTATAATAGTTTATTAACCCTTTAACTGTCACCCCCCTTTTTGAGAATACACATGAAAATGCACTATCGAAATTTAAAGGGCTGTAATTCAAGAATGCTTTGGAATATAGACCAAAGACCAACACTCTGCAGATTACTGCTAAAGTGAAAGCAATTCAAAATATGAAAGTATGAAAGAGTTATGGAAGTTTAAATTTACTGTAAATGAAAAATACTGTACAATATTTTATTTATTTCATATAAAATATATATTATACAAAAATAATTTACTATAAAATTACTATAAAATCAAAGCCATATGTCTAACCAATTTGTGTTCCAAATTTGAAGTTGATATCACAAAAATTGAAGTTCCCATGAAATTTTGTTTAGGTGTTGTACCAAAAACAGCCACCGGGTGTCATTCAAATTCCATTGATTGTTTTTTTTATGCATTTTCCTGTCAATTTCTGTCCAAATATCACTTCCATCACAAAACAGTCACCAAATATGGACCCTTGAGACTCAGACCTTTCCGACAATATGCGTTTTGTCAAGATTGGAAAAGATTTTGAATATAAAGTAGCTAAAATAATTGTTGTAATATGAAACATGACACCGCCCACTAGGGGAGGAGCCCGCTAGAATAATTTAGAGTAAGGTTTCCATGGTAACACAATGTCCAATTTCAAAACGGTTTTCACGGGATGAATTTTGAGTTTGTAAGCTTTATGGTAATTACTTAAATATATGATACAAAAAAAAGGCAATCAAAAAAAGAGCACCAGGCGTCCCACCTGTGGGACGGTGACAACAACACGTCTTAGAATAAAAACCATGTTTTCTAGTGTCTCATATTCATGGGTTGAGCCAATAATACAACAGTATTCATTCTATAACATTTATTAGTTAAATGGAGGGTACAGTGTCTGTTTTTTTTGTTTGTTTTTTACAATCTTGTTCAGAATTAGGTTAAATTAATTACACAAATTCACAGAGCCTTATGACCCATTTGTCTGTAAACTCAGCCTACCACCTGAAATACAGGTGTGTGTGTGTGTGTGTGTGTGTGTGTGTGTGTGTGTGTGTGTGTGTGTGTGTGTGTGTGTGTGTGTGTGTGTGTGAGAGAGAGAGAGAGAGAGAGAGAGGCGTGATTTGGCTTTTAGTTTATCTGTTGCATCACTGCCCAGCATCAATGCTCTCGACATGCCAACACTCTCCTTTGACAATGAATCATTACAGGTAGGTGTCAACAGCTTCCACCTTAAAGAGTGTCTCAAGTCAGTGTGGAATTACACAGGCTCTTGTCATGTGCATCGTTTCCCTTTCACGTGGATTTCAGGGGTGTTGAACGTTTCCTGTATTTTTGGCCTCTTATGTAAAAAATAATATCAATAACAATAATAATTCCGATGAACTGGCTATTGCTACTTTCCCCCGTACTGTGATAGATGCACTGCTTATGTTTAATGTAACTTTCCAAAACAGAGTTCGAACTCATCTTTTTGGAAAAACAAAACAAAACCCAAACACACCGTTAAAATGTTATTCACGTGAATTCCGCCTGTTAAACACACATTGTCTTTAAATAAAAAACCGAAACATCTGATTACCCGAGTCTGTGTGATCTGGTCGCAGTAGTGGGTCGTTGTTTTGATTTTACTCCATTCAAGTTCTTTGCGACGGACGGTCCCAGCGGCGCCCTAACTGGCTTTAAAACACTTTCTGCATCATGTTTACTGAACAAAAATAGTAACGATAGAAGAGCGATAACTATGCACAAACTAAATGTACGAATATATACACTCATTCTAAGGGGCACGGATGATGTTTTCACTTGCAAAGAGTGTGTGTGTGCGTGTACTCGCCCACTAATGACCACTAGCGATGTCCGTTCCGTGAAAGAATCGTTCATTTGAGTCGAATCTTTTCCAAGACTCTGATTCACTGATTATAAAAGATTAGTAGATTTTTTTTTAAACCAATAATCGTTTTAGAAATTTCATTGTATGAGAGTTTTAGCAAAATTAACCTAAAAAAATGGCATTTTAAATAAATAGCACCATAAGAATATGCAATATGTAAATTTATATTCTAAATCACTAGTAGTGCAACAAAGTAAAATTGGATACATGCAATTATAATTTACAAACATTAATAAAACTCTAACGAAAATACTGTAATGTACAGAAATACGTGCCTATATGACTTTAGTTGAGCGTCTATCAGAGACCACGTAATGACGTAATTTCCTAAAGAACCACTGTATCGGTTCTTTGAAATGAACTTCGAACGAACCGATTCGCACAAATCTCAGGCTTCCTATCATTAACGACCACCACCACCATCCCCCACATACAAGATCTTCCCCCAATGGCGTGAGAAAGACCCCTGCTACAACAAACGCTTCAAGATTAACTCCTCAAAACTTACTAGTTATTACTTTTTTTAGTTACTAACTTCTACATGATTTCTGCATGTCTGAAGGTACATTTAAGATCTTTTTAAGACCAATTAAAGATAATGTAAGGAATAAATTGAAGGGAATATAACACATCAATATGTTCTCTAAATGGTAATGTCTAAGCACACAATGAGACACAACTTTGAAAATACAATTTCCAACAGATCTCCGTAACTTTTTAATTTTTACAAAAAAGCTTAAGGCATCGTTTGAGAGAGGACATCTTGGGAGATCTTGTAAAAGTGATTTTATGATTTAAACAAGAACAAATAGGCCTATCTGCCAATATGTTGATAAAAATCTTAATTCAAATGAAAGTAATTTTCATACCCAATGACAGATATTTGTTCTTGTTTTAAGCATACTGTACATTTACTTAATTTTGCTCAATTTCTTAGAAAACAAGACTTAATTTTGCATGTAAATTAATCTTGATTTAAGGATGTTTAGTTTATGTTGACAAAAATATTGAGGAAGAAAATTTTTCTGAATTTTACATTCATCTTCGGAACACAAATGAAGATATTTTTAAAGAAATCTGAGAGGTTTCTGTCCCTCCATTGACATTTAAGCAACTGCCACTTTGATGCTTTCAACATAAATCCATATGAATTGAGCGGTGTATTTTCTGAAGAGACTCGATTGCTTTAAATGATGAACTGGAATGACATTAGGGTGAATAAATGACAAAATGTACATTTTAAGTGTACTTACCTACTTTTGATCCATCCAAAATTTGACAAATTCTGTGACATTGCATTATACAGTAAATTCCATTTTTATGAATTGTATCTGCAGTTCTGTCCATGTTTTCTGCATCACAGAAATCATAGGGCCCTAATATATATATATATATATATATATTTAATTTAAGACCTTTCTGGGCCTTTTTAAGGCCTTGAATTGTGGAAGGTCAATTTAAGGCCCGCAGAAACCGTTCTATTACTTATTTCAACTATTTGTTCCATTATTATTGCTATTTTCTGTTGTTGAATTTTACAGAATTACATGACTAATTTAAATGATTGCAATTGATGCAACGTGCATTTTAATTTTACAAGTAGGATTTTTCATTGAATTATTCATTGCCTGCATTTCGTTGCCTTGTACTTGTGTAATGACAATAAAGTTGAATCTAATCTATTTAGAATCTAATCTAATTCAATAGCCATTATGACTAGTCATTACATGTTAATTGCTAGCTTAGTAACGTACCTACCTACTAGTAAAAATAAAAGTTTGGACTTGTGTAATAATGGCTAGTAACTACATGTGTAGTAGTACTTTTAAAATAAATATGTTTAGAGGAATAAATATCAAAAGTAACAACAGTACATGTAGACTAAATGTCACATTTATTCAGAATATTTTAAGAGTGCCTAAGGGGAGCATAGAGGAACTGGACTTTCTTGTTCTTGTCTACCAGCAAAACAGGCTTTCTGCTTTGTATTTCAATCAGATAAAAGGAATTAAATGTTTCCTGCTGTATAAGGCAATGCCAGTTGAGAAATGGATTGTCATGTTGTGTTAAGACACTCTTATTAGCTAAGCAACAACGGTCTTCATTTTCTCGGACTAAACTTGTATGCCAGATATTGCATCACTCTACATGGTGAGCTAAACATCACAACACTTTGAATATCATTCTCATGCACGCCATGTGCATTTCACAGAGAATTGAAAAGACATTTCACCACACAAACAACCCAAATTTAATAATCACTCCCTTAAGGTCTTTGTTTCCCCCTGAAATAAATCTCTTTGGTTGACGACAGGAGTCTAAATCTTAAATTTTATTAAGAGATATTTCCTATACTGCAATATATTTATATACCACCATTCATCATAAAGTAGGGGATGAATTTAACATCTTACAAATTAATTTGTCTTTTTTTTTTGTGTCAAAAAATGTTATGTTTCTCATGGAATTAACAGAATTGTATAAACACAATCTAACAAAACATCGCTGGTAGAACAACTAACCACACAAAATGTGATGCAATCTACCATGACAAGTGTCAAATAAAATGGCAAGAACAAGAACAAATAAACAATGAATTTATGCGTTTTTCATAAAACCGTACAAAGTTCCAGCAGGTGCAACAAACAATTGAAAAAGGAAGTCCTGTTTCGATCACAGTTATTCATAGAGGGCGTAACACTCACCCTGTAATGCATTGAACGTATATTAAAAAGTTTCAATACACATCTGCTGCAACTGTCATTAATGTAGAAGCAAGTGTGTTCACAACAATGTTCTAGTTGAATCAACATGTTTTTAAGCCCCAGGGACAATTCCCAGGACGTAGTGGGCGCTGTTGCAACAATTAGATTGTGGTTTAAAAAAATGGTTTATGAAACTATAGCGAAGAGAACATTAGCGGGTGTCAACGTCCAAATCCAAACAGACAACAGCACTTATCTAAATTAATAATACCACCATGTTAATTGATCTAAGTGTCATCAAATTCAGACTTCAAAATTGCTTTCAAACTTTACAGTTCATCGCGAGCTGACCTACTGGGCATTGTAACAAATCAAGACAAGAGTATCATGGTGAAATCCTATGTTCCAGATCCTATAACTGTGGTAGTAGTGAGAGATGGCTTATATTGCTGGGTTAAGTCTGTGTCTTAGTAAGTCTTGACACACATAAGCGCACACTCCTGTGTCTGTTCGTTTAAAATGGATATATTGGGTGCAGGAGACTGGAAGTAATGTTCATAATCCATGGGTTCCTAGTGAGACTCTCCGTTGATTGAGGAACCCTCCCCTCGCGGGGACGAGGATCTGGAGATCCCCTTCTCTGTGTTGTCTGAGTTGGATCCGCTCTGGCTGTGGTGGTCTCCAGATGTCGCGCTGGAGGACGAACTGGGGGAGGGCTTAGTTTTCTCCTTAAAGTCTGTTATAATAACCGTCAGATCTCCCACTGTCACTTCCAGATGCTGTGCGCTACTCCGGTCCACATTTTTTAATCTGGGCCTGTAGGATAGAAAGCAATGAAGAACAGATCAGATTCGCTGGTCGACTGAACTTGAACTGAATGATGACACTTATTGCCTTCTAATGTTGTCAAAAGCACCGGTACTGTCAGATAAGTCGGTACTGGAATTTTAAAAATGTGATGATACCAGCATTACCCTCTAGCATTTTGAGCACTGTTGAATGGATTCATAAACGCCTCTGACTGGCCATGTTCACGAGCTCAACATTTATGTCTGTGATTGTTTACAATGATCAACGCTTCAAAAACGTTTTAAATAGACATCATCGATGCTCTTCATGGAGCGCTTAGATACACATGGGAGTGTTTGAAAGCAGGCGTCTATCAGCAGAGAATATTAGGGATCCGCTGAAAGACGCCTGCTTTCAAACTCTCCTGTGTGTATCCGTGTAAGCGCTTGGTGAATAGCGTTAATCATCAGACATATATGTTGAGCATGTGAACCAAGCCTGAGGCACTCCTCTCAGAAACTGAATCCTCCGCGCCTCAATCGCCCCCAGGTGATTGGTCCCAGTATAGCTCATAAGCCCCTCCGTGTTTTCTAATGGACGCGAGACAAACTAAACAATCAAATTACACTTCAAATATTTTTTTTCCCAAAGTTGGTTTCTGTCATTGTAGGCAGCTTGTATCACAATTTCATTTCAAGTGTTCGTTTTTTAAATAAGTTTAGTTTTAGTTAGTTATTTGATGCTATAATAACGGGGGGTGTGACGTCATGATTGTTAGTGCAACTTCACTCAGAGAAGCTGTCAGAGGCACTAACAGACTTTTTTCGAGGTTTGAGCTTTAATTATTTCCATTTATTATTATTATTTCCAGTTATTTCCATAACTGTTTATTTCACATGAACATAATGAATTTTTCTGCATCTGTGAGAGTGTGAGCGGGCTTTTGATATCGCACCTCTACCGCACAGATTCCGGTCCCGAGATCACTACTGCGCAGACTCGGTCCCAAATCTGAGCAAGATGTCAGCGCCATATTCGGACCTCCGGAGGCTTCAATAACTTCAGCGGAAGCCAATGAAGTCACGTCGTCCATATATTTTTACGGCCTATGGTGTGAACACTACGGGCCTCATTCATGAAACGTTCGTAAATATATGAGCAAATTCTATATGAGTAATTTGCGTGTAAAGTGGACCTTTACGAAAACTCGACTCCAGATTCACAAACGCTTCGTATGCTACAGATTCAGTAGTTAAACGTGTGTATATTAATGAATTTTAAACATTCGTAAATAGGATGCGCGCGCATGCTCATTCATAATTAGCATAATCCCCGCAACTGCAAATGACGTGGCCAGGAACGCTGTGGAATCTTCTGGAATTCTTTCTCAGGTTTGGCTCTAGTATTTTGCATAAAAAATGCTGTAAAAAGCAGTATTAACTTCTCCATTATTGTTGTTCAGTCGCTGTACCAGTAGGATGATTGGTTGGTGTAGTTTTTGTCCCACCCTTCCTCCACTGTGATTGGACGGCTTGGTAAAAAGTGACCATGACAAGCGCTGTCTATTACCCAATGTTGAACAGTAAAAAATAATAATAAAAAAGACGGTGCAAATTAACTCTTGAAATATTATGGTACATAGTGCATCAAAATGTAGTCATCAGTTTGCCTCAATTAGAACATAGAACATTCAAATGTTTTACGCACCATTTGCACGTGGTAGGGAGCAGGTGTAAATTTCTTTCATACCAACTAACATAAAAAAAAAAAAAACGAACATTTTCCTGAATCCGAAAATTTACATCAGAGAGGCATTACAAACGATTTACACACACATTTGTTCTGCTCGTGTTTCATGAATGAGGCCCAATGGCCAGAGATTATCATACAAATAAATAGTTTTCACAATCATACATTGTGATTTCTGGATTTTTTTTTTTAGATTGCGTCTCTCACAGTGGACATGCACCTACGATGACAATTTCAAACCCCTCCATGATTTCCAAGTGGGAGAACTTGCAAAATAGCAGGGTGTTCAAATACTTATTTTCCTCACTGTAAATAAAGAGGTGAAGTCCAGCAGCCTTGGTTTTGAAAGTATTTTCTCATCCATAGGCAATTAAAAATACTTAGGCAGGCAATGAACCAAACTCATAAGCTCATTTGATGTTATTAATCATAACATCAAAAGCATTGATTTGAAGACATATTTGGCATACATAAGTTCAGAATTTTGTTCAAGTATATGTTTAACATCTTATGAGTAATTAAATGACACAATGAATATATAATATACACACTATCATTCAGTAAAAATACAGAACTTTTACTGCGATGTGGTGAAATATAAAATTTGGATGGAATATATTGTCAAATAAATGTATTCCTGTGATTCCTTTTTCAGCATCACATGATTCTTCAGAAATCGTTCTAATATGCTGATCTGGTGCTCAAGAAACAGTTTGGTTTTACTAAGTCAAAAGGGGAGAATAATTATATTATTTCTCAGTACATTGTGGCAGGTCAAATATAATTTATATTCAAATAGTTTACAGATCGAGAGCAACCATATACTGTCCATTTTCCACCGAGTGAGGTACCTGCTACATAAAATGCAAAATACACAACCAGTTTATTTGCTTGGGGAGTAAGAACTACGCAGTAAATTCATGAACACAGTTTCACCTCATTTTCTTGTGGCTGTTCTTTTTCAGTGTCGGTTCTCTCTCGTTCTTGTCCTTCTCCGTCTTTTCCTTTTTCTCTTTCTTAGGCTGTGTGGGTGAAGCAAACTGCTGTGTGACTTGCTGGGCTACCAGCTGGGAAACAGGACGAGGTTTCCTGTGAGGGGAAAAAATAGGAAAGAGTGAGAGGCGAGAAAGCGAGATTTCTCAAATCAGGATGACAAGCACACTAGGGCCAAATAAAAAGGACTATGTGGGGGGAAACAAGTTAAAACAGGCAAGTGTTGAAGCCAGTTGAGAAATCTTGCCTACACAGAGTAATCAGAGAAGAATGTGTTTTCTCAACAGTTGAGAAACGGTCACAATTTCACTCATCGGTTTTCCATTATACAGCAGGAAGACAAAAAAACACTGGTTATTTAACTTCCTGATACAAGCTAATATCCCCTAATTTACTAGCTTTTCATGCCTAAACATGAACCTTAAATACAAAAAAATGCTATAACATGTTTTGCAATAACACTAGATTGTGCTGAGAAATTAAAATTAACTGATACTAATACCAACCTATGGATGTAAATGACCAATTGGCCACTGCTAGAACAGCCCTTGTCCTACTGATGTCTGTTAGGATACAGTCCTGCTCTGATCATTTTAACACATCAGTTGTTGCACCCCTAATTAACGACCTGATGGCTGTGGTAGTTACAGATTATATCTGGACCTATGAGCTGAACTACCCACACTGATCTCAGATCTGAGCTCAGGGTCAAATCGTATCAGTAGCGTGGTGTTTTCAACAACAGGGATATGCTGTGACCGTTGCTCTAATGTCAAGAACAACAGCTGTTAGACCAAAAACAGACCACAACAGAGCAGTATGAAGGCCAGCGTCGCTGCTATCTGCTTTGCCAGCACACACACAGTGATTTTAAAAACAGCTTCTCAGTATCTGTGCATTGGTGCAATGTTTACGCTTTCATCCATAACCCCAGAGTGCTTTGGGAATAGCTAATTAAGTCACACATTGTGAAATTAGGACATCTAGAGCCTTAAAGCGGAACAGCCAAGAACTGGTCATTAGCATTGATCCCGAGCCCAAGGCAAGTGAAAACAGCCATTATTAGTTGTTGTTAGCTGTCTGCCTGCCTCGCTCTCTGCTGCATGTCAAGACCTGGCTGCTTGCTGTGGACTCGTAACACCCTTCGCACTCAGCGCTGTTAGACGTGCCATTCAGAGTAAAATCAATCGATCACTTTGTGATGCATTTCCTCCGCGCCAGACAGAGTGAATCGGCCTTAATGTTGCTGATCCTGCTGAATGTTTGTCATGAGCGAGTGAGATATTTTGTGAAATTACTTTTTGCGAAATTACTCATTAGTCACTCTCAGTCTCACGCATACATGTTGCAACTACGCTTTTCGCTTTATATATTATTTCAAGCTATTTGTTAGCGTTCTTGTACTATTGTAAGGGATAAATGTAAGCCAGTCAATATTGGGTTTACTGTTTATTATCCTGCTTATTACATGGCTACTTATTAAATAAATAAAATGGACATAATGGAATAACTGAGTCAAAGGCCCTGTTTACACCTGGTATTAAGATTAAAGACATTAAAGATTAAAAGACATTTTGGTCGATCGGATCACAAGTGAACAATGCTAAATACAGGTGTAAACGGGGTCTAAAAGCTGCTGCTCTGTGTGATTTTCCATCATCTCCAGTCACGTTCATATGTAAATTGCGTGAGCTTATTTTTGTCCATTAGATTGAAAGATCTGAAAAAGCCCATACATTTACCCACCCATAGAAGATATCAGGACAGAAGTGGTTGAAAGTGGACAAAAGAGACTGATCAGGGGAATGTTTCCCTCATCTGCTTGTGATCCAATCGACCAAAATACATCTAAAAACCATGTGTAAACGGGACCAAAATGATTTTCTTATGTGACAAAAGAGACAAAGGAGTGATATGAGACATAATAATTGCTTAAAATCTTTTAATTAACAACAATTAGTATCAATTATATTTTTAATATGTAGCAGCCATTTTATAAACTCAAGTAGACGCAACAATAATCTAATAATTAATTATGTTATGGCCAATAACTTATTGTAGATTAATAAAATTGTATACTACTTTGTCGAAATAAATTACAAATAAAACACTAGAAAGCTAAAACCAATCATTTGAATGCTACAAGTGAATTTAGGCACATCATTATAATGTACAGTTAAAAAAAATAAAAAAGATTGAATAATTTACATTTAACAGTGTTAGTGTTTTTAAAGATTATTAATATTAATCTTATACATTTATTAAAAACTTTAAATGTTTATGATATATGTAATTATAAGCTTTTTAAAATAACTACACATTATAACATTTTAATTAAAACAATTGCATGTTAATAATTTTAAATATATAAACTAATATAGCTGCAAAACATAAAGAGGAACAAAAAAAAAATATTACAAGCAATGAACAGAGTTTGATTGATTTTTCTCTCTCAGCTTTACTGTTGTTTGATTATTAATGATGACATCATCATAGACAGCGGGAGACCTGCATTCACACTAGGGCTGCAACGACGCGTCGACGTCGTCGATGACGTCGACTACGAAAATACGTCGACGTGCGTGAAATGCGTCGACGCGTCGGCGGCACATTATTTACGTTCTAGAATGGAACAGAAGATCTAGAATAATGGCAGCTTCTGCTCCCGGGCATGGTGAAAATGATCATTTATCATATAAAGCCAGACCGCGACATTCAAAAGTGTGGGAGTACTTTAAACAGAAGCCGAATAAAACTGTGCTTTGTTCGCTCTGTAACGCCGGTTTCACACTGCACGCGGTGGCAGAGCAGAAGCTGTGCGCGTGGAGAGCGGGAGCTTTCACACTGCCAGTCAGTGTTGCCAAGTCCGCTTTTTTCCGCGGAATTTGACTACTTCTACACTGTTGCCGCGGGCTGTGTCTCATGTCCGCGGGTTGAAGCAAAAAAACACACATATTTAACCCCCCGAACGCGATGTTTACCAGAGAACCTCCCCGAAACGCGATTGGGCTTGTTTTGAGTAACGAATGGGTGGGTTTTGTTGTGTAAACCTGGCAACCCTGCTGCCAGTGTTCTCTCGCGCAGCTGAACGCGCCACGCGTGTATTGCAACAGACGGTCACATTTTCCGGGGTTCTTCTCCGACCCCAGTACGTCTCGTGCTTTTATTTATTATGGGCTGCATATATCTCCTGTATATGCGACCTGGTTCCGCTCTGTCCCAAACACATATGCATAATAACTGGCTGTATATAGGTAGTTTACATGATTAAAGTAACATTAAAGTTAAGATATGCCTCTAGTTTTAATCATTTAAATGTGTCTTTGAAGTTTGGGCAAAAACATCTGGCAGCTTTCGTCGTTGTTTATGCACATGTATCTTCAAAATAGACGACTAGTTATACATTAACACTATGCTGAAAGCTCCTGTATGTGAACCTTTTGCAGATAAATACAAGTGCATTTTCGTTTACTGACACAAATCAATAAGTAAATCATACTCAACTACTATAGTAAACAACTTTTCCTAATTAGGCCTACTCTGTATACATTTTATGATGAATAGTATCATTATATATTATGTTTAAAAAGCTTCTTGTGTTCATATATTTCATTATAAAATGGCATACTATGTACACTACCCTTCCTGAAATACAATTAATATTGTCATCATTCATTGATTTCATGTTAAAATAATATACAAATTCACTACCCTCTTTGAAATACAATAATCAGTAAAAAAGAATAATAAGATTAATCTGGAAAAATAATCGTTAGATTAGTCGACTAATCGGAAAAATAATCGTTAGATTAGTCGACAGAAAAAATAATCGTTAGTTGCAGCTCTAATTCACACTAATGCACAGATCTCTTGAAATATAAGATGTTTTTGCCCTGTCTGTTTAATTCATTAAGACATTACTGATGGTGTTTACATTAATGTTGCGTCATAAAACATTTTGAGACGCACACAGACACGCGCTCGCGAGCACTCTTCACAAAGCGCCGCGTGAGCATTTGAAATGGAAAGCCTTCTGTCAGCGAGTTTCTTATTTTTAATATACAAGCACACTGCATTCCTAACGACATGAATTAAGCCTTCGTTGAGCATTTGTAAGGAAAATACCGGCGGGCGAGAACACACACTGTAAGCGTGACATCAAGCAAAGTTTCTCACAGCGCATATCCTGTGCAAAGAAGCCTGCGAATGTCATTGCAACTCGCGCCGTCAACCTTTCGTAACGTTATGAAATATTATTTTATGGTTCGTGTGTGAGTGAGAGAGAGAGAGAGATAGAGAAAGAGAGAGATAATGGAAGCAATCAGAATACGGGTGTTTCTAAAACATACGCAGCGCCACCGCGCACCTGCAGTTAAAATCTAAGCTCAGAATCGATCCAGAATCATTGGAGAGATGATAGTAGCCTATAGTATGAACAACACAATATTAGATAGATCAAACACAAACAGTTTTTTTTTCCTTTTAGGCCAGGCATATGATATGTGTAACGTGCCAATTTGCTGCTTCTTCTGCAGACTTTACTCTCGCGTGTCACATGACCAGACTGTAATCGCAGCCTAGAAATGGTTGTGCGTGAAAATCCCAGTAACTGAGTAGATTGTGAAATACTCAGACTGGCCCATCTGGCACCAACAACCATGCCGCACTAAAAATTGCTTAAAATCACCTTTCTTTCCCATTCTGACATTCAGTTTGGAGTTCAGGAGATTGTCTTGACCAGGACCACACCCCTAAATGCATTGAAGCAACTGCCATGTGATTGGTTGATTAGATAATTGTATTAATGAGAAATTGAACAGGTGTTCCTAATAATCCTTTAGGTGAGTGTATATCCAATATTTAAAAATGTTTCAAATTTAAATAAAAAAAATATTACCAACCGATAACTAATATGGTACCAATATGTTGTGTATTCTTAGCAAAACGTCACTGAAGGCTGAGACTTGGCATCTCGTACAACATTTCTTAAGTCAGTTTCATTAGTAAATAAATAAAACTGATTAATTGTATTTTTTCTTTCTCCATATAATCATGTCAATGTCAGCTATTACATGACGCACAGTAACCAAATGTGTCTACGAATACGTCTTTTACAGAAGTGAACAAACTAAATTTCCCACAGTATCGTGTTAAATCAGAAGGACACATGGGCTGCGTTCTCTCCTCTGAGTGAGTCAAGAGTCTCTCAGATGTGTTCATATTTGCATGTTTGTATAATGGCGTAATGACTGTACTGGGGAGGCTTGTGTACTCATGGGCTTGAGTGATGGGAGGGGACACTATGATTAATGCGCTACACTGTGTGAACATGCAGTCTCCATACTGCTCCTTCCTTCGCTCCACTGCCAAGCCCCCTGTTTGACAGATGGCCCTCTGCCTCCCACCGTCCCACCTCTCCACACTCCGTTTTCGGCTGTTCTTTCCAAGCATTTGCTTTTTCTTTTAGCTTCTTTTCAAAATCCCACACTGCAGTTCCACATTGCTTCTCCCTCGCTTCGGTATCCAGCTTTCTCTCCTTTCATCAAAGGCATATAACTGTCTGAATCAAAATGAGGTCAACCCGTTTGAGACGGTACAGACATGCGCTTTTGCAAAACATGCAAAATTTCTCTAATAAACGATAACAGGCTCTTGTAATTACAGAATAATGTGGATGTTTTATGTGGCTTTTGGTTTATTTGGCATAAGCATGCCGGGAACATTTCCTCAGACTGCATTAGTTTCGCCTTTTTGAGCAAAGAGACGAGAACTCAGTGCAGCGCTCTGGGTTTCTGCACACACGCAATTAGAGAGGATTTCACATGCTGCTCAACTCCTTCAAAAGGCACACTGTAGCAACTGACTAGTATAATGCGTCCGGTATGAATGAAATATCTATCTATCTATCTATCTATCTATCTATCTATCTATCTATCTATCTATCTATCTATCTATCTATCTATCTATCTATCTATCTATCTAGGGTTAATAAGTATTTGAACACCCTGCTATTTTGCAAGTTCTCCCACTTGGAAATAATGGAGGGGTCTGAAATTGTCATTGTAGGTGCATGTCCACTGTGAGAAACATAGTTTAAAAAATAATATATTGTGATTTCTGGATTTTTTTTTAGGTTATTTATTTGTATGATACAGCTGCAAATAAGTATTTGAACACCTGTCTATCAGATAGAATTCTGACCCTCAAAGACCTGTTAGTCTGCCTTTAAAATGTCCACCGCCACTCCATTTATTATCCTAAATTAGATGCACCTGTTTGAGGTCGTTAGCTGCATAAAGACACCTGCCCATACAATCAGTAAGAATCCAACTACTAACATGGCCAAGACCAAAGAGCTGTCCAAAGACACTAGAGACAAAATTGTACACCTCCACAAGGCTGGAAAGGGCTACAGGGAAATTGCCAAGCAGCTTGGTGAAAAAAGGTCCACTGTTGGAGCAATCATTAGAAAATGGAAGAAGCTAAACATGACTGTCAATCTCCCTTGGACTGGGGCTCCATGCAAGATCTCACCTCGTGGGGTCTCAATGATCCTAAGAAAGGTGAGAAATCAGCCCAGAACTACACGGGAGGAGCTGGTCAATGACCTGAAAAGAGCTGGGCCCACTGTTTCAAAGGTTACTGTTGGTAATACACTAAGACATCATGATTTGAAATCATGCATGGTACGGAAGGTTACCCTGCTTAAACCAGCACATGTCAAGGCCCGTCTTAAGTTTGCCAATGTCCATTTGGATGATCCAGAGGAGTCATGGGAGAAATTTGTGTGGTCAGATGAGACCAAAATAGAACTTTTTGGTCATAATTCCACTAAACGTGTTTGGAGGAAGAAGAATGATGAGTACCATCCCAAGAACACCATCCCTACTGTGAAACATGAGGGTGGTAGCATCATGCTTTGGGGATGTTTTTCTGCACATGGGACAGGGCGACTGCACTGTATTAAGGAGAGGATGACCGGGACCATGTATTGAGAGATTTTGGGGAACAACCTCCTTCCCTCAGTTAGAGCATTGAAGATGGGTCGAGGCTGGGTCTTCCAACATGACAATGACCCGAAGCACACAGCCAGGATAACCAAGGAGTGGCTCTGTAAGAAGCATATCAAGGTTCTGGCGTGGCCTAGCCAGTCTCCAGACCTAAACCCAATAGAGAATCTTTGGAGGGAGCTCAAACTCTGTGTTTCTCAGCGACAGGCCAGAAACCTGACTGATCTAGAGAAGATCTGTGTGGAGGAGTGGGCCAAAATCCCTCCTGCAGTGTGTGCAAACCTGGTGAAAAACTACAGGAAACGTTTGACCTCTGTAATTGCAAACAAAGGCTACTGTACCAAATATTAACATTGATTTTCTCAGGTGTTCAAATACTTATTTGCAGCTGTATCATACAAATAAATAGTTAAAAAAATCATACATTGTGATTTCTTGATTTTTTTTTAAGATTATGTCTCTCACAGTGGACATGCACCTACGATGACAATTTCAGACCCCTCCATGAGTGGGAGAACTTGCAAAATAGCAGGGTGTTCAAATACGTATTTTCCTCACTGTAAATTATATTAAATAATAATAATTATGTAATAATATCAAAGTTTACATATGTTCAATATATGTATGTATATTGTGCATATGTACATATATATTTGCACCATTGTATAATTATAATTACAATAATTAAGCACCCCCCTAAGAAAAAGTGTCCAACTGGGGTCAGGTGAATCTAGAACCAGCCTAACTATACATAGCTTCCTTAAGACCCACTGGTTTTGCACATTTCTACCATAGTGCATGCTTTTTTTTTTTTGCACCGTTAAGCATAAAAAACATGACTGTGACTGCAAAATATGACGGTTACATTTATGCATTCCTCAGTAATCATTTGCAATCGAAATCCTGTCATCACCTCACCGACAGCCATGAAGGATGATTGGTCAGTCCAGTTCTCTTAACGATAACCCTATACAGAGCACAGGTTGTGTCAACAAATTATAATCAACTGCCTTAAATTTGTTGTGACAGCACAAACGTACATTAGTGTCAAGTCAAATACAGCTCCAACGTTAAAGAAAACATAATACAGCATTCTTTTTCTCAATCTGTCATCGTGAGAGGTCTTAAGTAAAAAAAGAAAGCGCTTGGTCTAGAGGGGACATTCTCTCTATTTGTGGTAATTGAATGGTATAATACTCTCTCCTGCAGAGTGAATGCTTTCGCTGGGAGGCAAAGAGTGTCGGCACACTGAAATTAGAGGTTTGCCGGCAGATTCTGGGGGTCAACAGGGGAATGGCTTTAAATGCTCAACAAGAAGCTCTGCAGCTTCATCAATTAACTGTCAGTCTGTCAGCACAAGGTAACTAAACAAACCACTCTTCGAACAAAAGCAAATATAGCCAGTGTCGAAGCAACATTAAAAAGACATTCACTTAGGGGCTTGCATTGTGATTTAAAGAGATAATAAACCTTAAAATAAAACTTGTCAAGTTTTTCACCCTCACGTTGTTTCAAACCTGTTTGAATTTCTTACAATGTGTGGAAAACACATTGTGATATTTTGAAGCCTGTTCTACTTTGGCTGAGAGTCAATGAAAGTCGCATAATGAAAGTCAACGGGGTCCAAAACAACACAGAACCGCATTGGCTTTCATTGTATTGACGGAAAAAAAAGTATACATTTTTCATAATATCTTTCTAAAAAACGTGTTCTGACCCAAATGAATTGCCTTATAAGATGCACAGCAAACATGCTCTAAATGAACCACACATCAGTCAGGCTCAGCTAAATCGTGGCCTTATAAACCATCCATCTGCTATCCGCTGCACAACCGCAATCTATACAAACACCCTGGTGTCATTCATATTTGACGGTTGCTTGCAAAGATGAAGCTGAAAGCAGCAATCAGAATAAATGCATGTCCTTTGCCTTTACGTGTACAATTGCTTGCCAAATGCAGCACAACAGCAGAATTATTGTAGAAAAGTGAACACGCGGCGGTATGTCAAGAAGCTCTCCATTCCTCGTAAATGAATGACCTGCGAGTATCACACAATCAAGAGGACATCATCATTAAAACCCATCATTTGCAGCCATCTCCAAGGCCTTACAACAGGGCAGATGTGCAATCATGGGCTTATTTATGGGTGTGAGTGTCCGTGCGTGTGTGTGCGCATCCTGATGTGATGATGCCTCCTCTGATGACAGCATTCTTGATTAAGCCGTTGAATGCAAATGAGTTCAGGCCGTCTGGACGCCAGCTGCTGCGGTGGCCTGGACGAGTGACAGCACCCCACCCCCACATAAAAATCCTCCGCCCTCCCACACGCACTTTTGCAGTGAAAATGAACATTTGTTGGCTTCAAATACCTGCTGTCATACTTTAATTCAGCAGTGGTAATGGGATCTGAAACTTTAAAGATAATTAAGGCTTTATAAACAATCTCCCTAAAGAAAGATGATCATTATCTAGTGCTGTTGTTGAGAGCTGAGGTCTATCATCATCATCATCATCATCTGCTTTTAGTGTGCGTTTATGTTCCGAAACGCAGATGAGGAATGCTTTACTTCCTGACCTGATCTCATCTTAATGACATAAGGGAAATAACTGACTGCCGACTCAGTCGCTGACTGTTCCAAAACCGGATTTTTATGACGGATGAGATGAAGGTGAGAAAATACGAGCCCATTAAATGTCTTCTTTGATGAGGTCATTAGCACTCTCTCCTGGATCCGTGCCACAGGATAGATGCTATCTGCAAGGCCGATACAAGCAGAGCATCGGCTGATACGGACTGCAGATTCTCAGAAAAAACATATTGGCTACAACTTATTAAAAATTCTGATTTTATTTGACTTTGTACTCCTGTATTCCTCTCCATAGAATGACTGCAACAACGTCCTAAGGTGCGGGCACATTAGCAAATATTCAGTGAAAATGAGCTGAAAGCAACAACCAGCACACCAATGCATTTCGGTGAAATTTCACGGGCAAAAAAGGTCTATTGTCAATAGCACAGCAACCTATAAAAGCACAGCTCACACAGAAGTCACTTTCAAACCAAGCAGCTTTCTATTGGTCAACATGGCTAATTCACATGACCACCCGTTGTGAAATCTGCATTGGGAAATCTTTTGCTCACGCAAAATTACAGACTCCAATTGATACGACTTGATTTCGACCATGAAAATTCTCTTAACAAAAGTAAATTTGAGCCCATATCTATGGGTGTTTGTTAAACTCTTAGTTAAAAATGCTCAATTGTAAACATTACAATTGACAGCCTCTTTTCATCCTTCCAAAGGTCTTTACCAAACATTACATCAATACACATGGAAGCATTAAATGATACTGATACCCAGAACAAGTATTTATCTACCAATTTACAACACAAGTAGATACCACTGATAAGATCTGCGCATCCCAAAATTATCTGAACTGCCAATAGAGGGAAAAAGAAAAAACTTACAATGATTTACTTGGAGGTTGTGTCATGTACTTGTCTATAATTACAAACGAACTGAAATACAATACAACCCAATTACTTCTGAAATAGCCTAAATTGGTGTTTTACCAACAGAGCAGTTTAGTAATATGACACTGAGTGGTCACATTTGTTCCTGAGGTTATAAACATTGTATTAACTGCGTAATTATTAATACACACAAGGCAAATGGCCGTGTCTTAAAACAGTGAGCTGGCTGTCTGGACAGCAATTCTGGCTGTCGAATAAAGTCAAAATATTGTTTCTAGGTAGGAAGCTCACTAGATGTGAGAATAGCTCGCTTTCAGGCGTCGTGTGGCACTCACCGCGTTGACGTTCCCTTCCTGACATCGCACATCATGCATTTGAACGCTTCGGCGCTGTTCTTGAATGTACACACGCTGCAGTCCCAGTAGCCGTCGTCGGAGGAGGGCTTCGCTTGCCGTTTCGGCCTTCAAAAAGCAAAACAAACAGAGAGAACATCACACCTCGGACTGTTGAAATCTTCGTAACACATATCTGATCTTATCCATGCACAAAGTCAGCCGGAGGCCTTCGCAAGCGACGCGTTCTTTAATGAAATGACACTTTAGGTTGATAAAACAGCCAGTCCGCCATGGTGGCCACTCTGTTGCGTCTTTCTCATTCACGCGCGCTGCCTAATGGTCTGTGTTTCGAGTCCTGAGCTGGATTCGTATGTCTTGAAGCCACGGCTGTGGGAGTTTCTTTCTGTTTGTTTTTACCTCGTCGGACTCCTCTTGTCTCCCATGCTGCAGAAACTTTGTGCGAAGCGTGCAGCCACAGCCGCCTCTCGCGCTCTGTCCTCTCGCGCGGCTCCCCAGCTGTCGTAGAAACTCCAGCGCAGCGGTGGTCACGTGACTGCGCTCGACCAATCCGGCATCGATTTATTTTCTCAAAAGTGGAGTCGTGGGCTTTACTGCACCCCGCTTAAATTAAAGTCATTCGTTCCTCCTGGCACTTTCCACGAATAGGGTACAAAATAGTGGCCAAACTCGAAAAAGTTTTTCTGTTTCAGCAAATGTGACCCTAGAGCACAAAACCTTACGGGTCGTATTTTTTGTTAATCTGTGAATAAATAGGTTTCCATTGATGTATGGTTTGTAAGGATAGGACAATATTAGGCCGAGATACAACTATTTGAAAATCTGGAATCTGAGGGTGCAAAAAAAAAAAACGATATATTGAGAAAATCGCCTATAAAGTTGCCCAAATAAAGTCCTTAGCAATGCATACTACTACTACTACTAATATATATATATATATTTACAGTAGGAAATTAATATCTTCAAAATCGATAATTTTGGCTATTGCCACAAATATACTTATGACTGGTTTTGTGGTCCAGGGTCACAAATGGTAAGTGAAAACTTTAAATCAGCTATTTTATTTTCTATTATTTTTAAATTAATAAAATATATAATTACCAGAATATGGGTCTAAATGCAGCTTAAAACCTTGATTTGTGTTTTGCTCCCATTTTTTTTCCATTCCCAGAATAATATTTGCACATGCATTTTTTTTTACAATAACTTTGATAACTGGGGTTGAATGGTTGAGACTTACAAATGTACTCAGTAGTTTTTACTAAAATTAACTATATCCGTTCAATCGATCAGTTAAATTAAAACATTTGCTGTCTGATTAAAATTTTTCAACTTTTTTTATATCATATTCATGAAATGTGTGGAAATTTCACACACTCACATCTGCTATGAAGTAATCTCATGCAATTCATTTAAAGTATACTATTATTTTTTCATGTTTGGTGTCTTTCTTATTGAGAATGTATATGTAATAACATGAAATATTACTGGTTATCAATACCGGTGTGTTTGAATCATATCAGTGGGTGGAAAACGCCTTTTAAAGTGAAATGACTGCTGAGAGGTGACAGGAAGTTATTTTACAACAATTTATTTTCCATGCTTTCTGGAACAAAAACAAGAATGTACATATGTGAAACAGAACTAAACTATATTTACAAGATTAAAAAAACATTTTTACAGAAGTTTTTTGCAGGATCTTTAAATCACAATACTATATACCACATAATTGGAAGTGTAGTTATCTGAATGAGGAGCATAACATCTCAGATCAAGATAAGCTGAAGTTTTCTCTGCCTTTCATGTCAACATATCGTTTGACAAAATTATAAATTTAGATCAATATGTGACCTTAAAAGCAGTTGAGAACAGGCAGTCTGTTCTGAGCACATAAAAGTATGAGTCAGTCACTGAGCTCCTCCTCATCACTGAAGTAGGTGCTCTTTTTGATCCTGGGCTTGTGGGTGTCCTCTGATGTAGATGCTCGAGACGCATCCTCTGTGACCTGCTTCTTTCTCTTCTCCTCCTCCTCAATGTGTGCTTGCTGCTGATGACAGGCAAACATTTATATTTCTCTTTGAGCCCATTTTTACTGGGAATATTAAAGGGATAGCTCACCCAAAAATGAAAATTAGCCCATAATTTACTCACCCTCAAGTCATCCTAGGTGTGTATGACATTCTTCTTTCAGACAAATAAAATCTGAGTTATATTACAAAAGTCCAGGCTAATCCAAGCATTAGAATTGGATTCATAGTTGCTCTGTTTTTGAAGTCCATAAAAAGTGCATCTGCCCATCAAATAACGTGCTCCACGCGGCTCCGGGGTGTTAATAAAGGCCTTATGAAGCGAATCGATGCGTTTATGTAAGAAAAATATCCATATTTAAAACTTTATCAAGTAAACTTTTGACCGACCGAAAGACTAACGCGACCAGGTAGGCTCGTCATGACGTCACGTATGCATCTTGAGTTTCACTTTCAACATTCAACACTTTTCCACAGAAGGCGGTCGGCCAAAAGTTTACTTGATAAAGTTGTAAATATAGATATAGGGCTGAAACGATTCATTGAGTTACTCGATTACAAAAATTCCTTGAGGCAAAAATTCTGCCTCGAAGCCTCGTTAAATTCCTATGACACGCACTATACGTGCAGGGATCTGATTCACACGGACCGCTGTTCAATGTTCAGGAAACACACCAAAGCGCGTGATACATTTTGAATTTAGTTTAGATTCTAGATGCCCAGAATCACTATAACTGCATGTTTTACACAGTTTATACAGGTAAGTTGATTGCCGTTCTTATAGCTGCCACACACACGGCGCGCGCAAGCCCCGAAGCTAGATCGCTTTCACTTTCGTCCTCATAAAGTTTGTCAAGTAAATGCGTTTAAAGCCTTGCCAGTTTGAACATTGAAGTGATTGTGCACTATTCAAAAACGACAATACGGAAAACTTATCCGTTCAGTGCTCAGCTTTTTCTGTAACAGAGCCGAGCCGTGTCGCGTCTCTGACAACGCGCGCGCCCTGAAGGCAGACCTCTTTTCATGTGTAGATCGCACGCAGAAACGCAGTGTCAACGCTGTCCTGTGACTAAAGTAAAGTCACTAAAGTAGCTTAGAAACTCAACTCAACCGTTATAGGCTTGAATACCTTTGAAGTAAGTACAAACCACAGCTTCATAATGAATAGAGACGATATGAGTAATTCACACACACAATCTTTCTCTCATTAATGCATTCAAATAAATGTAATGTAGGCCTACGGTGTTGATTTATCTGTAGCCTATCTGATGTAAAACAAACAAATCTGCCCCATAGACAATAACTGCTGAAAGTGAACCGTTTCCTTCAAGTATTTTAAAATCACAAAGAAATGCACTTTTTGCATTTGTTGGAAAAATTCCAACTTTAATAGTAGAAAATATTTACAGTAAATACCTTATCAGGAACTTACTCTAAAACCAATGAGGGCAAAAAATGGAAAGCAAAAAAAAAAAAAAAAAAAGAGCAAAATAATCATTCATTAATCGAGGTAAAATGTTCAAATAATTCAATTAGAGGTTTTTATTTTTGGTCAAATCGTTACAGCCCTACCTAAGCCTATACATTGATGTTCACTGATTTTAATCCCATACTGTATTTGTAGCGATGTCGTGATGCGGTTTGACTAGATATGATGTTTAGCTTTGATGTTTTTAAGTAGTAAACGTATTCACGTTCAATTGCAAGAGAGTATAGCCTAAAAAAAAGAACCCCTTCACACACACACACACACACACACACACACACACACACACACACACACACACACACACACACACACACACACACACACAGGTTGCTAGGTTACCATAGCAAATAGGCTCACCCCAGAAATTATATTTTTTGTTAGTAGCCTAATGGAAAATGCTGCAGGTGTAGAAATCTACATAAAATATATTTACTTTGATGTCAGGGCTAGATTACAGCATGAAACCTGTTGTGCATTAATAAATTAAATTGCTTTTCCTCTTTCCGCTTTTCCTGTTGTTTAAAAACACGCAAACATTTTTTATCCGATTAATCGATCGATTAAGTGCTAGATTAATCGATTAGAAAACAAATCAATAGCTGCAGCCCTATATGGATATTTTTCTTACACAAACGCGTTGATTTGCTTCAGAAGGCCTTTATTAACACCCCGGAGCTGCGTGGAGCACATTATTTGACGGACAGATGCACTTTTTACAGACTTCAAAAACAAAGTAACTATTACTGCAATTCTAATGCTTGGATTAGCCTGGACTTTTGTAATATAACTCCGATTTTATTTGTCTGAAAGAAGAATGTCATACACACCTAGGATGACTTGAGGGTGAGTAAATTATGGGCTAATTTTCATTTTTGGGTGAGCTATCCATTTAATGCATAATGACTGAACTGTAGAGTATATAATATTCACTGACCTGGAAAGCAATTGCCTGACTTAAACTGTCCAATGCTGGATCCTCTCCTTCTTCCTCACTGTCCTCTGGTTCTCTAAAATGACAAAAACAACATACAATTTATTTTCTCTTATACTATTTGCAATGAAGTACATATAAAAGATTAATCGCATTAAAGGTCCCGTTCTTCGTGATCCCATTGTTCAAACTTTAGTTAGTGTGTAATGTTGCTGTTAGAGCATAAATAATACCTGTAAAATTATAAAGCTCAAAGTTCAATGCCAAGCGAGATATTTTATTTAACAGAAGTTCCCTTTCAAAGCCTACAGCGAACGGCTGGCTTGGACTACATCCTGGTACTTCCTTCATAAATGACGTCAGTAGAACAGTAGAACAGACTAACCTCCGCCCGAAGAAACACGAAGAACGGGACCTTTAAATACATATTAAGTAGTTATTAATGCTATTAGGATGTACTTACACCTCCTCGGGCTGCTGGACTTTTTTCTTCTTTTTCTTTTCTTTTTTAGGTGGAGGTTCTCTCTCTCCAAGTAAATTTTTGGGACAGGCGTAACTCAAGTGCCCTTCTTCCTAGCATAGACAAATGACATGACAAAACAGTGCAAGAACCTCAGAAACTTTTCTCCATCCATAAAGTTTAAATTGAACAAGACTTGTACTAAATATGTATTGGTAAACAGGTGAAATTGCTCATATAGGAATATCTATCTATCTATATCTATCTATCTATCTATCTATCTATCTATCTATCTATCTATCTATCTATCTATCTATCTATCTATCTATCTATCTATCTATCTATCTATCTATCACACAGATCTGTGAAAGTGACAACGAACACGTTAACAATATCAATAGATCAGATAACTTACCCCACATTCATAACACTTGGATTTGTCTGTGTAGTTTCTCTTTCTGATGAATTCTGTAGCCCTCCCATTGTCAATGGCGATGCTGGCCTTCACCGTTCTCCCAAACAACTGAAAGAGCAAGAGTACTTTGGCTCTATGCGTTTTTTTTTTTTTAAATCAGACACTTAGTAAGTCTTAATGTTACGTTAAAACAGCATACCTGTTTGTTGTTTAGTGAGCGGGCACAATTATGAGCAGACTCTCTGTCTAGGAACAGCACAAACGCCACTCCCTTACTCATCCGTGTCTGCTTATCTTTGACAACAGTCACCCTTCAGAAAAATGACATTGCGACTATAATCAAGCTATACTTTGATATAATGATATACACTCACCTAAAGGATTATTAGGAACACCTGTTCAATTTCTCATTAATGCAATTATCTAATCAACCAATCACATGGCAGTTGCATTTAGGGGTGTGGTCCTGGTCAAGACAATCTCCTGAACTCCAAACTGAATGTCAGAATGGGAAAGAAAGGTGATTTAAGCAATTGTGAGCGTGGCATGGTTGTTGTTGCCAGACGGGCCGGTCTGAGAATTTCACAATCTGCTCAGTTACTGGGATTTTCACGCACAACCATTTCTAGGGTTTACAAAGAATGGTGTGAAAAGGGAAAAATATCCAGTATGCGGCAGTCCTGTGGGCGAAAATGCCTTGTTGATGCTAGAGGTCAGAGGAGAATGGGCCGACTGATTCAAGCTGATAGAAGAACAACTTTGACTGAAATAACCACTCGTTACAACCGAGGTATGCAGCAAAGCATTTGTGAAGCCACAACACGCACAACCTTGAGGCGGATGGGCTACAACAGCAGAAGACCCCACCAGGTACAACTCATCTCCACTACAAATAGGAAAAAGAGGCTACAATTTGCACAAGCTCACCAAAATTGGACAGTTGGAAGACTGGAAAAATGTTGCCTGGTCTGATGAGTCTCGATTTCTGTTGAGACATTCAGATGGTAGAGTCAGAATTTGGCGTAAACAGAATGAGAACATGGATCCATCATGCCTTGTTACCACTGTGCAGGCTGGTGGTGGTGGTGTAATGGTGTGGGGGATGTTTTCTTGGCACACTTTAGGCCCCTTAGTGCCAATTGGGCATCGTTTAAATGCCACGGCCTACCTGAGCATTGTTTCTGACCATGTCCATCCCTTTATGACCACCATGTACCCATCCTCTGATGGCTACTTCCAGCAGGATAATGCACCATGTCACAAAACTCAAATCATTTCAAATTGGTTTCTTGAACATGACAATGAGTTCACTGAACTAAAATGGCCCCCACAGTCACCAGATCTCAACCCAATAGAGCATCTTTGGGATTTGGTGGAACGGGAGCTTCGTGCCCTGGATGTGCATCCCACAAATCTCCATCAACTGCAATATGCTATCCTATCAATATGGGCCAACATTTCTAAAGAGTGCTTTCAGCACCTTGTTGAATCAATGCCACGTAGAATTAAGGCAGTTCTGAAGGCGAAAGGGGGTCAAACACAGTATTAGTATGGTGTTCCTAATAATCCTTTAGGTGAGTGTAAGTATAACAATCTATTTATTGCAGACCTAAGGAAACTTACTTCACAACCTTGCCATATTTCGTGCATAGCTGTGGGAAAATTGCAGAAAATATGTAAACAATATTTATAAATTAAATTAATTTTGCAGTAAAAGAATGTAATATAGGGGGAGTAGATATCACTTATTCTAGAAAACCTATTCATAATCATATTTTAGAGAGGGCCCATCATAAACTGTAAAGTCTGCTTCAGGGTAAGATGTGTCATTTGCTCAAATAATACTAGTGAGCTTTGCATCCGAGTGCAGGAAATTACTATTACACTAGTCTTATTGAATATGAAATCCCAAAATATAATCATGGATGTCCCACAACATGATATATTATAGAAGCTCTAAAACAGGGATGGCGAACTCCGGTCCTGGAGGGCCACTGTCCTGCATAGTTTTGCTTCAACCATAATTAAACACACCTGAACAAGCTAATCATGGTCTGAAGGGCTACTAGAAAGCTAAAGGCAGGTGAGTTTTATCAGGGTTGGAGCTGAACTCTGCAGGACAGTGGCCCTCCAGGACCGGAGTTCGCCACCCCTGCTCTAAAACAAAACAAAAATGAGGGAACATTTTGTATGTGCCTTAATCTGTTGGGTTAAAAAAAAAAGATTTTCAGAAAGTTTATTTTGTTTTTCTTGTATGCAAGTATAATTCTACACTGCATTTAAATATTTGGAATATTAAACCTTCACATGGCTACATTACAGGCACTATAGGAAACGTAAATGTACAGCAAAAAATGCATAATACATTATTCAATTCTGTACTAGTTTGTTCTTATTTTATTTAAAATGCAAATTGCTCAGGTATTCCCCAATGACACAGCTTACCCCTAGTCCTATTCCTATGTTCATATGTGATGTAATTTATTCTAATTTCAACGGATTCTGAAATATATAGGTCCAATTATGTAGTTTTACTTCTTTCTCTCAATTTTCTTACCCACTCTCCCCTATATTAATGGGTCCACTTAATGTCAACATAATTTTAACAAACAACACAGGGCACCTTGTGCAAATCGTTGTTAGTCAATGAGAATGGGATGTTCGACACATAAACAGTGCTTTTGCTGGGCGCTAATCCACCACTCATCTTTATCTCCGATATCTGAAAAAGAACATAACATTTATCACAACATGCAAATACTCATACAGAAAAATGATACTAAAAGAGCTTACGGGCAATTTTATAAAACACATTTAAGACTTACTTAACCGCGAGAATCCTACTGATTTAAAGCATGGTTAAGATAATAAAATAATTGCGTTTGTCATATCTAACTTTACTAAAATGTAGATGTTTAACCAGCGTATATATGCGATTCAAAATCGCAGCTGAGCGTGACCCGGAAGATAAAGAGCAGACCGCTTTCACAACATAACACTCTCTATCAGAAAACAAATTCACAACATTTATTGCTACACATATACATCAACAGGACTCTTTAAAAGACATTAAAATAACTATACAGTGAATAATAGCCTACATTGTAATTTAACAGCTATTTTATTAAGATTGTCAGTCATTATTTTGAAAACAATATTTGGTCTGGACCCGGAAACGTGTTTTTGATTGTGGCTGTGGAGTTTTGTTTGGGAACGGGCTGTGTTTCGCCACGTTTCGTGTCAAAATATTTTTTTCATGAAAGTTATTTTGTCTTCGAAAGATAACATAATGGTAAACTGACAGGAGATATGTCAAGCAAACCACGTGAACGGTATGTAAACGCTTGTTTTGGGGTTATGCATGTGTATGTACTGGAGAAAAACGGTATTACAGTGTCTGTTTTTAATGAGTTTATTATAAATAAGAGTTTGTTTGCTGGAGATACATACATATGGGTAAAAACACAAATTAATATAAATTAGAGTTGATTCCTCGTTGAATGTGAATTGTAGCACAACTAAACAAATTCAACTGAACTGTGGTGGAAGGTTTAGATGAGCGCGTGCTTTCTGTGATACAAAATATAGGTTTCGATTACAATGAACATTTTCACTTATCGGTCTAATAAACACAATATTGAAAGCAGATGATAGTATAATAAAAGATGATGCCCTATTATTTCAATTAAATCATAAAACGGTTGGTTTTAGTTCTGGTTATTGATTGGTCAAGACAGAAATCCAGCCAGTATAGTAGCAGAGCAATGTTACCCGATTAGCATCTCCATCAAATCGTTATTTTTGTTGCGTAGTAACGTTCTCTTACGTCAGTAATTATATTTTAGTAATGAAACTGAAAATGAATTTGCTTAGAATTTATCAGGTATTAATTTGGGTTTTAATAGCAATTGTAATAGAAAAACAGAAAGAAAGGTTTTGGTATAACCCTATTATTTTTGTTACTAGATAACCGTCATACAGCTGAAGACACCGATTTTCCATTCAGAAACTAAAAGTAAGTAAATTAGAGGAATGTTTTTTTGTTAAGTTTGATGAAAATGTTATACAAATATTTAATAAGATTACATTAACTAATATAAAATGTTTTTTGTCAATATTATGCAGTCTTTAAAGTTATTTATTGGTTTTCTGGTTGGCATATAGGCCTGTTCTATTGTTTAATTTAATTTAACTTTGATGATATAACATTTTTAGATAACTCATGTGTACGTTTCATATTGTTACAGTTGTCTTAAATACTATTAATATGTCATCTGTGTCTGTTTTTGTATCTCAGTGGCTTTCAGGAGAGATCGAACTGTTATTAGAGATATTTATGAGGACCGGTTTCCTCCAGATAGATCGGTAAATATACTTATTTTCATTAATTATTTGACCTTGATCAAACACTTGGTTCATGCTGTGAAACAAACAGTTTTGCTTGACATTGTTTGACGTTCCAGGGTCCGTTTCCAAGAGGAGGTCAAGGAGATAGGAGACCTCCCTTTGGACGTCCGGACGAGGACTACGGCCGTGGTTTTGAATACGATGGCCCTCGGTTTTACCCAAACGGTGCCCCTCGCAACTACCATGGAGATGATCAGAGAGGTTACCATGGAGACAGCCATCACTCATTTCCAAATGACCACAGGGGTGGACCACCTGGTCGAAGGGTAAACATCAAAGTTCAGATATGTTTTTTATTTGTTTATTTATTTACGCCTCATTTGTTACTTTCTTTTTCAGTACAGTTAGTGTTTAAAACTGTCTGCCTCTGACATTTGTGTGTTGTTTGTATTATATGTATATTATTTATTGATTGTTTTTTTTCCTTCCTTTTTCTTCTTTTTTTTTGACTATTATTATTATTTGTATTATTATTGCTATTTAATTGTCCTGAGATGACTGAATGATATCAATCAGTTCAATAAAAGGAAAAATATATGGAAAATAAAAGGATCATATATGGAAAACACTTGAAAATGAAAATTACCTCATGATTTGCTCACCCTCAAGCCATCCTAGTTGTATATGACTTTCATCTTTCTAATGAACACATCAGAGTTATATTAATAAATATCCTGACGCTTCCAAGCTTTATAATAGCAGTAACTGGGTCCATTGAGTTTGAAGCTCAAAAAAGTGCATCCATCCATCTTTAACGTGCTCCACACGGCTCCGGGGGGTTAATAAAGGCCTTCTGAAACGAATCGATGGGGTTTTGTAAGAAAAATATCCATATTTAAAATTTTATAAAGTAAAATATGTAGCTTCCGCAAAACCACCTTCCATATTCAACTTACACAGAAAGTGTAACGCCTCTCGTTGTTCAAAATGCTTGCGCTACGTCTGACGTCATACATCGCACCAGTTCACTTTCTTTGTAAATTAAATACAGAAGGCGGTATGGCGGAACCTAGATATTTTACTTTATACATTTTTAAATATGGATATTTTTCTTACAAAACTCCATCGATTCGCTTCAGAAGGCCTTTATTAACCTCCCGCAGAGCCATGCCGATTACTTTTATAATGGATGGATGCACTCTTTTGAGCTTCAAACTCAATGGACCCCGTCACTGCCATTATAAAGCTATGGAAGCGTCAGGATATTTATTAATATAACTCTGATTGTGTTCATCAGAAAGAAGAAAGAAAGACATATACACCTAGGATGGCTTGAGGGTGAGTAAATCATGAGGTAATTTTCATTTTAAAGTGAACTACTCCTTTAACAATTGCATTTGTGTGTCTGGCATTTTCATCATATCATTGTTTTGCACTTCTGCAGGAAGACTTCCCGTACTACAGAGGGCCAAGAGAGGAACCTCATGGTGGTCGCCAAGTGGACTTTAGGTATTTCACAAGTTCATCTTGCCACAAAGAAAAAATATGTATTACTACAGTTTTAATGGGCTTATTCTGAATAAACTAAACTTTTTACTCTGTTGAAATAGAGGAAATACTCTCTCTTGCCACATATTCAGAGTAGAGTTTGAATAAGTTAACCTCTAAATGAGTTTTGAGTGACCATACAAAAATTTCGGATTTTAGTGCTGACCACTTCTGGATCTTAATATGGGGTGTAAACGGGGTCAAGGGTAGGCATTTTCATTGAAGATTATGTCATTTCCCCAGCAGATGGCAGAACTGTTCCTCTTGAAAACAAGCTGTGTTCCCTCCAGCGTTAATGCCTTGTTTTTATACTTTGTTTCTTGGCTTCCCTTTTTACTCTCACTCAAAGTGAAGTTTCTTAATATGGAGCATAAATCAAACTCAGTTGTCCTACATTTTCTGTTTGGTTTTTGTGGTTCAGCTCCCATGGAAATTCCCACAGACAGCCACTCTGTCTGCCAACTGGATGAACACAGTGAGCATCACAGTGGTTTTCCGTATCTCTTAATCTGACTCTTTCCAGTAATTAATCACAACAGTTCACAGCGGGGATGGAGGGCAGCCAAATTAACCTTGTGTTGTTACACCCCTGCTAAAAGAACTGAAATGGTGAAATCATTGTTTTCTTAATTGGTCAAATTTATATCACACGAAGAATGCAGTATTCTTCTTGAAGTAGAAACAGAATACACTTGCATAGGGTTCGAATTTCTTCATAGACATTTGAAAAATTAGGACATTGGCTAAACTTTGAGCATGATCACAATTATCACATTTTATATATGTATAAATATACATTTTGTTTTGTATATTTAATAATTTTTTGTATATTCTATAAATAAATAAACATAAATGAAATGTATAATTAAAATCTTATACATGCGTGCACACACATTATATATTTAATTTTGTGTAAAAAACTAAATGCAAAAGATTTGACAAAGAACTATATGGACAAAACCCAGTCTTACCACTTGGTGGCGCTTTTGTAATTAGTCAGTAAGGCATGCTTGTCTAAGCCTCTCTTCATATTAAAATCAGACGTTTTTAAAGATTCAGTTTAAATGTTCTTTATGTGACCATATAAAGCATTTTCCTGCTAATTCAAATAATCTTGGATATCAGACATGCTTTAAAGTACTTGTTTTGACCTTTTCAGTGCTTTAATCTATTGTGATGACTTGCAATTTGGAGTGAGAGGTTAACCTTTTTTTGGCTTGGGGTAATATCCTGGCTTCATATTGGCAGTAAGGACAGACATGTGGTAATTTGCTCTGTTAGTCCAGGGCAGACAGGGTCACCTGCACTTCAAACAGATGTGAGGGTCATTAAAGTTTTGCGAGGTCACTGTGTGCGGACACATTGTCGTGTGTTTGTGAGAGAGGAACCTGGCTGGAGTTCAGGCCAGGGTCACTCGGACCAGGTGCCTGTGATTCTTTTACGTCCTCCCGCTCTCCTGCGCGGCAGGCCATATAAGTGGCACGTAATCGGCCCTGCGCGACCGGAGGACCCTGGCAGAGAAACAGAGTCGAGGGGGAGCAGAGTAAACTGAAGGGGGTTTTACTGCCTCTAGAACAGATGTGTGTTAATGAATGTCTTGGTTGCGGGTGAACTCGGCAGAGCTGCGGTGCTGCTCTGTTAGGCAGCGCTGCAACTTTTTACAAGCCTCATTTTGCCCTCCTCTTTGTGCAGTTTATATTGAGTTGCAATTTACAAGCAGGATGTGAAGCCTCTGGCATGGTCCTTACACATATAAGTAAAGTCTTAAATGAGGCAGAGACTTCTTTAAGAGAATCTCCTCTGTATCAGAACCAGGGGTGTCCTGCATAACTTACAGGTTTTAAATAAGTCTTTACGGACATTACTAAATCATAATTGACCCTGTTTTTCTGAATATTCAGTGACCCTTAGAAGTCATTCAACACTTAAAGGGATAGTTCACCCTAAAATCAAAATGCAGAATACACAACATATTTTTTTTTAAGAATGCTTTTGTCCATAGAATGAAAGTGAGTTCAAGTGTTTTTTTTGGACCCCATTGACTTTCATAATATGGACAAAAACAATTTAAACAATCTTCAAAATATCTTCATTCGTGTTCCACTGAAGAAAGAAAGTCATGTTAAATATGACTCTGTACATGTTAAAAACGCTATACATACAGAATAAAAATACAAAGTATTTAGACATCTGAAATGACCATCCCAGTCCTGAGGCCAGTGGAAACACCTCATCTCCTCTCCTTTGACCCTTCATCCCAGTACACTCAGTGTCTGACCCTATAGGGCATGGTTCATATAAACAAGCGTCTAAGATTCACAGACTGTCCCCCCTTTAACCCCCTTCTTAACCTGTCAGAGGACAGTAGGCAACTACTTAAACCACACATCTTAGTTTTTTGTCTGTTTTGGTTTAGTATCTATTTAACTGTTTAATGAGAATATCTTATGCTAATATTTCTAAATCCAAAATGTGAATGCAAATATTTGTCTTTATTTTTCCTTTCCCGGTTCAGACCGAGTAATCGCGCAGGTCCTCCCCCGAACGCTAGGGTCCAGGCTACTTACCCTCAGCCCAGGTCTCTGCCTGCAATAGCCCCTGATGCAGGAGATGACACCCTCATGCAGGCCATAATGAGTCTGGACAGAGGGTTTGTATTCAGACATGTTATTTAAAATGTCCCATATTGTTCTATTAGTGAACAGATACTTAACTTGTGTTTGTGCTCTGTCACAGGGAGGAACGGGACAGCGTGAGACGAAAGGCACCCTTCCCGCCAGTACGCGAACGCTCTCCAGCCCGGCGGGACGTCCCCCCTTCCCCTCACAGTCGGTCGGGGTCCAGCATAAGCAGCCGCAGCTACTCACCAGATCGGGGCAAAGTGCATCCTGTCCTGCCCCAGCAGGGGAAAAGTATGAATCATCTTCAGTCAAATACTTGATAAGTCATTTCTTAATGATTCTTTGATTTTGATTTAAATTATATAAACACAAGTTTGGGATTGGGATTGGGAAATTAAAATGTAATTTTTTACTGTGATGGCAAAGTTGAATTTTTAGCAGCTGTTAATCCAGTCTTCAGTGTCACAAGATCCTTCAGAAATCATTATAATTAAATAGATTAATGGCAGTGGTGTTCGCATCGCAGGTATAGGCAGCGTTCCAAGCCTTTCACCATTTCTTTGGAGAAATCTCTTTGGTGGGATCTCCCACACACACAGACTGTAGGTGATCAGGGTCAGTTCACAGCTTGCACTGTAGTATTTGACATTTCAGGGACTTTTTGAAGCCTGTTGATTGATTTAAAGGCTTTCTTGACTAATTTGCACGCGAGCGCATTTTAATAAGCCCAGCTGCAGATTGAAAAGACTTTGCCTGGTTGCTTTATTCCTCATATAAACTAGATAAACTTCCTAAATGATTCCCAGACAGGTTTGATTTGAGTCGTCGTGTTTGAAAATACACAGTCTTGGACATGTCTGTACCCAAGCGTCCACCGCAGACCTCCGATCACAGATGATGTCACTCAAAGCTGTCCTAATAAAAACTCCCATCTGTGTTTGTTTCCCTGTTCTATGTTACTATAATGAGATCCTCAGTAATAAGCTCCAGAGAGACGCTTTGAGCAGCCAATATTGGATGCACATGTTTTGGTTGCCGTACTCCAAGTGAGAGTCTCTAGATTATGCTGATCTTAAAAGATGGAGCAGGCTTGCATGCTGATGAAAGAATTGCATCAAAAACACCTGCATTGTTGTTCACAAAAAATTACAGTACTGGTTTTTGTTCTTTTATTTGATTATGTATCAAAATGTTTTCCTCCGTTTCAGGATATGAGGAGCCGTTTGGACCAGGCAAAGGACCGGGTGAGTAAAACTGTGCCCTTAAAGGCCCCCTGAAATCAAAATTGAAGTTTTTTAGCTTTTAGTATGACTATGTTAGCCCAGACTTCGTCTTCTCATCACATCTTCTGTCCAATCAAATGGTCTCTAGAATCTGAAGCGCCCACCCCTACACTATAAATAGACGCTGAAGCAGCGGCTGAAATCGGTCAGCTGTTCACACATTTACTATTTTCTACATGGTGAATGGCACATAGCGCACTATACATGCGATAGGAAACGATTCAGACAGTGTAAATATGCTTTCAGTTGAGGCGAATGAAGTCTGGTTTTATGTTACTTTCACGTGCACTGCCGCAGCGCACGCACATAGTGTAGACCAGAGCCGTTGACTAGAGACACGAGAGCACAGCGTGGATCATATGTGCGAGTCGGTGCATACAACAAAACATATCGGATCCATTTAAATTCTGCATAGAATGCTGTATTTCAAACCGATATGGAGGAGATTATGATAAACGGTTAGAGATTAGGAGGGCCAAACAGAAAGGCTCTAGTCAAACTGTGGTATTAACGAAAAGCTATTGGCTGTTTCAAAAAAGGGGAGGAGCTGCTAACAGCTGGAGCCGTTTCAGGGGAAATTATGTCAACACATTGAATAATGCTGTGCGTTTCAAGGCAATGGGGGGGGGGGGGGGGGGTGTATAGATGATCCAGTAATTTTTATTATATATCAAAAGTCCCACCTGAAATTTGAACATGCAGAACGCAGCACAATCACCTGTTAGTCACAAAGTTTTAAATATGTTGCTTAATTTAAAGATACCAATAAGAGTGTAGGACTCTCAGCTCCTTTTTAAATGGGTCAAACCATGAGGAATTTCATTTTTACAAAAACTCTGTTGCTCATTTCACATTCAAAAAGGGTGTTAACACAGAAGTCTAAGGCAAAACAGCAAAAAATGTTGGAAAATGGTCATCTAAAACTAAATTATGATTTGGCACAAAAATGTAACGGCTTAATGGACCTTAGGGAGAAAAATGTTATTATAGAAATGTACAGATGGATACCGGGTATAAATAAACACAACCGTGTGGTTTTGTATCATACTGAGGAGGTTTATTGTGCGATAACGACTGGCAGACTGTACATTTTTCCACATATTACATGGTACTTGCCAAATAAATAAATTAATGCAAATTGATGAGAGAGGTATGCTAGCAAAGCTACCCTACCGTTGAAAGGTTGAGGGTTGGTTTCATAAAATCATACTGCTCTTGAATCCTGATAAAGGAAGCTTATGGCTCACACACAAGGAGATTTTGTTTCGCTTTGCTTTATAAGTTAAAGGTCAGCCTGCAGTCACAGTAACTTGAGAGAAAGCGTTGCTAATCGCACCATCGTAGAGCCTCGTTTTGTTTGTCTGCTTTCCTCTCACTTCCTTTGGCCGGGATCGTAAAAAGTCCACAGGCGTGTGTTCGAGTGTCTGATTGCTAAACCTTTCCTTCTTTTCTATCTTTCATCCGTTCCCTTTTTACTTTTCTTTGCCAGATGTTTGATGGCATGCCATGTACATGCATACATTGCAAGGAGGTTGCGATTTGAATCTTAAATCTGTTCAAATCTAAACATAACTTCTGGTCGTAGACTTCTCTCTGCTCCGAATCAATTTGGCGAGTACTCCATCTCTTTCCAAAAGAATCCGTAGGTGTTGAGCCCACAGCTCACACGGAGAGGGTCATGGGGTGACACTGCAGGCACCTGGCTGTGGTTTGCCTGCAGGGAAGAGCCCTGATCAGCAGTGAGGGAACCACCTGGTTCTGCATGCCAGCTGGATATTCGTAAAGCAGGATCCGTTCCAGCATGTGAAAACGTTTACAGCACCAAATGAGTCAAGCAAGGCCATTTTCCGTGGCTTTCTGGGGGATGTTGATCTAAGTCCAAACTATAGCTGCATTGTTGGCTTGCATCCTACAACAGATGCTTTGTTTCTTACGTTCTGATCCCAGTCTTTCATCTTCTACAGACAGGGAAAGGCCCCCCGGCCCCTCCGTGAGTGCATCACGAGACGGTTCGCCCCATAGCGCTGTATCAGTCACTAAGGTGAGTTGCACACACACACACACACACACACAACACACACAGCTCCCAAACAGATGTGCTTACCAGAACACTCCCTTTCATCCGCTAAAATAATAATAAGTGTGACATGCCAGTCATTTCAGCTGATGGCAAAAAAAACACAAATCTTCTTTGAATTTCCACCAATAACTGGAGATTTTTTCCTTCATTTTGAAAAGCTGTTTGCTTGCGCTTTCCTCTCTCTCTCTCTCTCCTCATATGATGGGTCCTGTTTGGCGCATGAAAGGCTAGTGGTCCGTGTCGTGTTTATTCAGACGTAAGCACTGTTCTGACACAAAACACGGCGGGTAGCTGAAGGAGAGTTTGTGGACATCACGGGGCCACCCAGGCCGCGGCACGGCTAAAAAAAGAGGGTGAAATCCATTAGCTCAACTCTCGCCTTTATCGCAAGATCTTATCGGAGGCTCAGAGCACTCTGGACATACTCTAGGGAGCACTGAGAGCCTAAAATAAATTTGTTTCACTTTTTCTCTCATGTACTCTCCTCATTTTTCCTTTTTGTTTGTGTTTGTGTTTAGGTCAACTGAATCCGGGAACAATCATGATAAACATGCAAATTATTTGTGAATTATTATTATTTATTTATTTATTTTTCATAAAATGATTTACATTTAATTTTAATCTCTTCTGATTTATGGAGTTTTATCTGTAAAGCAATACGTTCTTTCACTGATTCTCGAGACATGGGAAGAACTGCTTTTTGAACTTTTTTTTTAAACAAAATTTACAGGATGTATATAATGAGTGAGTACATAATGAATTTTCCAATCCAAACCATGTTTTTGTCTTGTACTGAATCACTACGTTACACCTATAATAGTGACTATTTTAGACTGGTTCGGCGTGGCACCGCTGCGGAATAGCACAGTACCTGCGTGACTCGTCATTTTATATATATATGTGTGTGTGTGTTTATGTTTGATCACTTCGATTCACCTCTGAACCATGTGCAGATGAAAGTTGTTTCTAGTTAGTGGACGTCTCAGTCCTTGAGCCTTTGATCTTCTTCCATGACTCTGTTCATGGGGCATAAGCCATAACCTTGTGCCTTAGATGAAAAGAATTTGCCAGTGTAAACTGGGCCTGATAGGCGGTCTCTTAAGTTCAACAAACACACTTGTTTTGGGGATTCATTGTTTAAAGAACAAAGAACAGATGAAGTGCATGTATTTCGCTGTGGTGGGCTCATATTTGTTTGTAATGCCTTTGGAGTTCTTGTCTCAGATTTATATTCCTCCCCAATTATTGTTATTGATTTAAGTTTGGTTGATTGGTGCGAGACAATACAATGCAAGTTTTTGACTGGTTTCCATTCTGTCATAGTGATGTTCTGCTGTTTTCTGTCTGGGGGGAAAAGCATCTTTCTTTCCTACTTTCCTGAATGATGAATCTGCATTTTTGGGATGTTTTAAGATGAACATGTTTCTGTATTATTCTAGCCTTTAACAATGCCTGGTTGTGTCACTGCAGGAGGAAATGCCATCAGTGGAAGGGCCCACAGATGAAGTTCAGGCCACTGTGGATGAAGCTTCATCCGTCATGGACGACTTTCAGGAGCAACGAGCTCAAGCTATTGCTGCCAAGGCTCGGGAAATTGAGAAGGTTTGAGAAACGCTAACCTATTTCCGTAGGTCTGACTGTATCTAAAATAGTTAGATATTTGATTAGATGTTTTAAATACTCATACAATGCCACATACTCATTTTTAATGCCTCCTGTTTAGGATGCTGTATATTATTAATAGGACTGCCATTTTGAGTTAAAGAAAAGGTTCAGCTATTCACAATTTTAGGTGAATTAATGCTTTAATGCAGTGAGCGATTCATTAAATAGAATATTGAATATAAATTTACATAAGCTATTATGCTTACATTTAAAATACGTTTGCATGCATTTTCTTTTCTCCCCTCCTTTTTGGTCACTGTATCTACTAAGGAGATACAAGGGTAAAACACCCACTGACTCAAAATGATCATAATAAAGTTCCTGCTCTCTCCTCTTTCTCTTTACTGGGCCTATTAAATGAGAGATGGGATCCCCCCAGAGCGGTGAGCCAGCCCTCCTATTGAGCACCAGCCTTTAGCTCAATAGGTGCTGACGCTGTATGATTTTAACTGTCTGCTTTTGACCCAACCTTGAGCTTTATTGGGTTGTTTAGATGTAGAAAACATCTGAATTGTTGTATGCATGGGCAAGTTTTCCTCTTAATTCACAGGAAGCCCTTTGAATCAGTCCGAATCAGTTTTGTGTTTGAATAGCTTTTTATATTCTTAAACGATCACTTTAGCATCGTTTTCTGCATGAATGACTGACATATCTACATTTCTGTAATTTGTTCAGGATTTTCCCCCCTATGCTTCTATTGATGTCGAAGTGTGTTTTGATTTGCCCCGAACACACATACTTTAGTGACAGTGTGAGGATGCCTTTCAGGCCAAAGCCTGTTATTTCACAAAGTGTGTGTTTCTGTTTAAGTGTCCACCAGATGTTTAGCCTCTCCTTCAATCTGGTCTAGCCATCTCTATTCTCTTCACTTTACCTAACTTTTTTTTTTTTTTTTTTTACAAACATTTAGCTGGCATGGTCTATACAGCATGCTTTTTATGTACAATTGATCAATATACATATAAAAGTCTGGTCTGTGGGACATTTTGAATAATGTGCCAGTCAATCTTTTCCATGCAGTAATATTGAGCAGGGTCTAAAGATTTCAAATGCATCATAAGTGGTCTGTTTGACTTATGCTCTAGATTTCATGTCTTCTGAAACTGTACAATGACTTTGTGTGGAAAAACAAGACCTTTTCAGTCAGCCAAACTCTCCATGAGTCACAAGTCAGATCTCTAATTCGATAACGAATAGTTCTAAGTTTAAACTGTTCAGTTTATTAGTTGAATTCAGAAGCTTATCTGAATTATCCATTCATGAATGAGACTGATCTCTAGTTCTTGGGTTCAACTCACTTTTTTATATATATATATATTTTGCAAGTTCTCCCACTTGGAAATCATGGAGGGGTCTGAAATTGTCATCGTAGGTGCATGTCCACTGTGAGAGACATAATCTAAAAAGAAAAATCAAGAAATCACAATATATTATTTTTTAACTATTTATTTGTATGATACAGCTGCAAATAAGTATTTGAACACCTGTCTATCAGCTAGAATTCTGACCCTCAAAGACCTGTTAGTCTGCCTTTAAAATCTCCACCTCCACTCCATTTATTATCCTAAATTAGATGCACCTGTTTGAGGTTGTTAGCCAACTACTAACATGGCCAAGACCAAAGAGCTGTCCAAAGACACTAGAGACAAAATTGTACACCTCCACAAGGCTGGAAAGGGCTATGGCGAAATTGCCAAGCAGCTTTGTGAAAAAAGGTCCACTGTTGGAGCAATCATTAGAAAATGGAAGAAGCTAAACATGACTGTCAATCTCCCTCGGACTGGGGCTCCATGCAAGATCTCACTTCGTGCGGTCTGAATGATCCTAAGAAAGGTGAGAAATCAGCCCAGAACTACACGGGAGGAGCTGGTCAATGACCTGAAAAGAGCTGGGACCACCGTTTCCAAGGTTACTGTTGGTAATACACTAAGACGTCATGGTTTGAAATCATGCATGGCACGGAAGGTTCCTCTGCTTAAACCAGCACATGTCAAGGCCCGTCTTAAGTTTGCCAATCACCATTTGGATGATCCAGAGTAGTCATGGGAGAAATTCATGTGGTCAGATGAGACCAAAATAGAACTTTTTGCTCATAATTCCACTAAACGTGTTTGGAGGAAGAAGAATGATGAGTACCATCCCAAGAACACCATCCCTACTGTGAAGCATGGGGGTGGTAGCATCATGCTTTGGGGTGTTTTTCTGCACATGGGACAGGGCGACTGCACTGTATTAAGGTGAGGATGACCGGGGCCATGTATTGCGAGATTTTGGGGAAAAACCTCCTTCCCTCAGTTAGAGCATTGAAGATGGGTCGAGGCTGGGTCTTTCAACATGACAATGACCCGAAGCACACAGCCAGGATAACCAAGGAGTGGCTCTGTAAGAAGCATATCAAGGTTCTGGCGTGACTTCAGTCTCCAGACCTAAACCCAATAGAGAATCTTTGGAGGGAGCTCAAACTCCGTGTTTCTCAGCGACAGGCCAGAAACCTGACTGATCTAGAGAAGATCTGTGTGGAGGAGTGGGCCAAAATCCCTCCTGCAGTGTGCGCAAACCTGGTGAAAAACTACAGGAAACGTTTGAATTGCAAACAAAGGCTACTGTACCAAATATTAACATTGATTTTCTCAGGTGTTCAAATACTTATTTGCAGCTGTATCATACAAATAAATAGTTAAAAAATCATACATTGTAATTTCTGGATTTTTTTTTTTTTAGATTATGTCTCTCACAGTGGACATGCACCTACAATGACAATTTTAGACCCCTCCATGATTTCTAAGTGGGAGAACTTGCAAAATAGCAGGGTGTTCAAATACTTATTTTCCTCACTGTATATATAATCCTCTTTGGCACTAAAGAAATAGTCATATAGTTTTGGGACAACATGAGTGAGTAAATGAAAGCATTTTCGTTTATGGAAAATCTTTTTTGTTTTTGTTTTCTCAGTATTTATGGTCTTTTTTATTTATTTGCTTCATGACAGTGAGCATATTCTTCAAACAAGTTGAGTTCAAGTCATGCTCAAAGAGGAATCTAGTTGGCTCTCGAATGTTTTGTTTTGACCAGCAAGATGTTTATTTTACAGATGAGCCTGTGTGATTCTAACGAGACTGAATTCCTTACTGCTAAAGTACTGTAAGTAGGGCATCTTTGTTGTGATAGTTCTGCAGTCCACGGTGAGGCTTAATCTGGGTCTGAAGCAAAGCTTTTGAGGTCCATCAGGGATGTTTGATTCCTTCGTTCCTTTAATCGCGTTTGATGTGTCTGATCTGAAAATGTCAAATCAAATCAAATAATAGACTGATACACAGTTACCTCTAAAGGCCATCCCCCTTATGTTTTTTTTGTTTTGTTTTTGTGTGTGCTATACTTATGCTTTCTATGCTTCTGTTCCAGATCACAGGCAATAGAGTATACCTCTTTTTGCTTTTATCAATTTGAATATGCATCTTTAAATTATTATTTTGGATTGTAAATTAGTGCTTTGTGGTTCTTCATCTCTATTCGAATTCAATTAGAATGATTCCATTGGAGAATTTCGCTGCATTTAACTGGTGTTAGCTGTAGCTTCCATATATTTAGTCCATAATGCTGGGCGTACAGCTGAATATATTGAAATTTCATGCACTAAAATGTAATATGGTACTTTTATATAATAAAAACCAACTTTGGACTAATCTATAACTGAACTTTCAGTGAACCACTCTGAAAGTTATTAGTGTATAGATACTTTCCCACTTTTCCCTCCTTGTCTCTCCCACCCTTCCTGACTAATTCTCTGCTATCTTTACCCGGAATCAAGAAACAGCCTCCCACAGTACAAAAATGACACATGAAAGGCTGAACAAGAACACACACACGCACACTCGTGAGGTCCCGTTCAGCCTTCCTGTTTGATTGGGTAACAGAGGTGGGGTTCACGGGAAGTGTATGGAAGTAGAGCATGCTCTAAGAAATCGTTTCCCAGCATTCTTGGCATTGTTTTGAATTATTTAATCTCAGCGTGGCTATAGCGGCTTTCTATGTACAAGGTTATAAAACAACTCATAATAGGACACAGCAAAATAGGTGTTCAGCTATTTCCCCTTAAAATTAGATTCATGAATTAGATACAGTGTGAGATGGTGGTCCAGTGGGTTAAACCACGGAACTGATATGCAGAAGGTTGCTGGTTCGATCCCAGCGGTCACCACCAGTGTGTCCTTGAGCAAGGCACTTTACTCCACGTTGCCCCAGCGGGATTGGCCCTGTAATAAGGGCACTGTAAGTCGCTTTGGATAAAAGCGTCTGTCAAATGCATAAATGTAAATGTAATGTAAATGAATCTCAACTGATGCTATTAAATGTGTATTTAAATACCACCGTAAACAACAATGGAGGACATACAGCAGATCTTGTTCTCGCTTCTCGGCATGTGGCTGTTTGTCACAAGACAAAAAAAACATTGTTGAAACGGTATTGTGTTTCAACTGTACATTAAAAAATGGCACCTTTTGTATTGTCATTCCCCTTATAGCATGCGCAAGTGACGATTCTCTGTCAACCAATCAATGTTCTGCAGTGAGTCTAGATCCACCCTTTAGTACCGGACAACTGTGCTAGGTACCCCAACGGAAGTGTCCCAAAAAAGTGGTTTGGTACAGTACGGTTTGGTATTTTGGTACCATTCACAACTTCTGGCAAAAAACCGGTAATAATTGTGTACCATATTGTATTGTACTGTACCGCTCAGTGGAAATAAGCCATTATTGTTCCAAACATTCCAACTAAAATAAATCCCATAGATTTTATTTCTATTTATCATAAAGGTGTTGGTCATATTTATTGTTCCTTGATGAAATTTCGCTGGTGAAATCCAGTCATTTTAATAGGAGTTTGAATGATTGCAAATTTTATGTATGGGTGAAACATTTCCCCACACGTTCACGTTTCTCATTCAAGTTTTTCACACACATTCACCACAGTGAACAACAGAATGCTGCTTGATTTGAAAGTGACTTCTGTGTGAGCGGTGCT
This sequence comes from Romanogobio albipinnatus, assembly GCA_023566225.1. NCBI lineage: Eukaryota > Metazoa > Chordata > Actinopteri > Cypriniformes > Gobionidae > Romanogobio > Romanogobio albipinnatus. Next base: position 44,523,216 of record CM042245.1, on the reverse strand, counting down.
TCTTGCATTGTAGGCTATAAGGCCCCAGAAACCCTGTTTATTGGTTAAGCGTTAATGCAGTTTAAACAGTCACACAGATTGACTCAGTAACTGCAGTCTCTCTTAATGCGCAGCCTCTGGCTACAGAGAGCTTCCTTTCTACATCATTTATCCATTCTATTCTGGAATGTTCTAATTGACTATTAGAGTTTTCTCATTGAACCTGTTTGACTTAATGACTATTAGAGGCAGTTCTCACACAAGAACTTTGTAGGCTTTGTGTGTGGGCCTCTGTGATTCCTGGAACCAGGTGATCTCATTTTACTAGAACCTGACTCAGCTATGGGAAAGAGCCCTTATGTGAAAGCTAATGAGGAGCTCACTGCAAAAATGATTAGTCAGCACAATTAGTTGGGTGGGCACATTTCTTTCCAGATCTAGAGCTTGTTGGGGGCAGGTAGTGGGAATCACTGAGGATATTAAATGTTTTTTTTTTTTATTATTATTATTATTATGCTCAAAGTTTTTAGTTCCTGTTATATTTTAAGTACTTCCAGATGATGATGTCTGGTTATGTAATGTTGGGGCCATGGCAGAAACTATGTTGAGATCTTTAACAGTCTCTTTCAGTTTTCACATTAGTTGGGTGCATTGTGTTGCTCTGTACCAGCGTACATTTATGACAATCTGATTTTATCTGTAAATTGTAGAATACATTTTTAAGATATGATCTTATGCTATAAGTTGCATGTCCTAAGGGCTGTGTGTAAGTGAAGGTAATTGCAGAGGTTATGCAGACTCCCCTGGGTCTGAAACATTGCTTTGATGTCCAGAAGTGTTTGATTATCCAACCACAGTAAACATAACTGAGCTCTGAGAGTTTTGATTTGGGACTTTGTTCTATCTTCTGGATGGCAGATCAGAAAGACAGAGCTGGGTTTTGAGACCATGCTCTGATTGTCAACACAATATTAATGCTGTCATTGTTTCCATTTTATTATATTTTTATTTCACTTTTCCAATGAAAATATCAACTGGGTAAGTACATATCTGAATAATTTGTTCAACCGGGCCAGCAGAGGAAAAAAAAAACGTATTCTTGAGCTCCAGGATGAATTTTTATTATCATGAAATTGTTGTCTGAGCATGTCAAGGCATATGTTGTTGAATAGAAAGCCAAATGGAAATAAAAATCACACATACCACACATTTAACATTCTTTACGATAAGTTCCTTCTCGTTTCTTTAGTTGTAGTTTGTGTAAGTGGCTTTGTACATGAATATATACTGCAATGTGGTGATTTGGGTTTTCCCAATGACATTTGTATGCACACAATGTTCATTTTTAAGCAGCCCTGTGAAGCAATTGTACATGCTTACGATACATACATTTTTCTTAAATCACCCTGTTGCTCAATTTGACTGCATTATAATTTTAAGCATTGGGCTGTGTGTTGTATAGGTCTATCGTCAGGACTGTGAGACGTTTGGCATGGTGGTGAAGATGCTGGTGGCCAAGGAACCCAGCTTAGAGAAGCACCTGCAGAACCCACTAAAAGAGAACCTGATTGAGATCCGTGAGCGATGCCTTGAGGACTTGCAACACTTCATTGCTGAACTTGATGAGGTGGTACGACAACCTGAACCTACTGTCTAAGGTGGCCCCATTTTACTTGACCAGCAGTTTTGATGTTTATCTCTGAACCTACACAAGAGTCCTTCATTGTTTTTATGACTTATGTAAAGGCCATTGTACATTGTGGACTACCAAAAAGGAATATTCCCGGAGCTCTATATATTTTTCATTTATGTGGTCCCATTTATCCATTGATACTAGTTGATGCTAGGTTGTATGATCTCTTTGTAACCTTTAAACATTAAGGAGTAATGAAAAAGAAATTGGATTGCGAACACAAGGAAATGTAATACCAGAAGAGGGTTTGCTCTGTTCCTTGTTTATTGCAGAATCTAGATACTTTACTAGATAATGCTGGTTGTCCTGATCAAGTATGTATAAATTAAACTATATCATTAAATTCTTCCTGACCAATGTCAAAAGTTGATGAATGAATTATGGTAAGTAAGCTGTATGGATTGAGTTAATTGCTGCTATCTGTAGTTCGGTTAAGCTGTGCAGCTGACAATAATGGATTTTCCTTTTTTTTAAATCACATTTTCCAGCCACTACCGTTATATTATGAAAGCCCAACACAAGTATTTGTGTAGTTTTTCCTTTGTGTAGTATTAAAGATTCTTGAACTTACTATAATGCATGTTTTTCCTTTTGATTTAATAAAGATGATTTCGTGTTTGCAATTAAATAAAGTTGCGTTGTGTTTAGTAATCAAATATATTTTTTAGTTTTGTCAAGCAGTCATTGAATAAATGAGAAAAATCAAGTTGCAAGGGAATGTATTAAATCTCTCTTGAATTATTTTATTGACATCTTAATGTTAAAAAGGGATAGTATGGTTACCTGTGGTGAAATGTACATAGTAGAGGGAAGATTACCCCAACACTGTTTAAGCGCATAAGCAAATTGTGGACAGAGAAATGTTTAAGGGTGCAGTTATTACACCTGCAGAGTAATGTAACAAGACCATTAAACATGAATAGTGCATATATATTTTGCATTTGCAAACCCCTGGTCTATAGAATGGCAAACCTCAATTCTGTTCATTAATAATCATTATAAAATTCTGATGCCAGGAATTGTAATTAATCATTTAACATATTTGGATATAAAAATATCAGTATTCCGATCTTAATTTAACAAATATACATTGCTTGCACTATTAAATAATTATTCAGTTAGTCTACATGCTACTCAGTAATTTTTCTTTTGGGAATAATGCTTTTGCTATACAATGTACAAGGAAATATTACATGTTGCTTTCATTGTTCATACAACAGCAACTGACAATCTGCACTTGTAAAGACAACTTAAAACTCAAGAAAAAAAGTTTTGTTTTCCAGCTTCTTTAGGATTAGTCATGTTTATGTTCCAGCTGCAACAGAGGCATGCTTTGAGTCTCAAGTCTAAGAAATTATGCAGTTTTTGCCCTTGTGACCTTTCTTTTTCTGTTTGGTCCGTGATCCGAAAGGTGGTGTTAAAGCGGTCACGCGAGTCGGATAGTCCTCTGTATAATAATGAAAGCTTTGGGATCGGGGCTTAGGAATTGGCTGGCCAAGAAAGAATCCCTCCTCCTCAGACTCTGAAGATGAAGAGGAGCATGTTGAACACCAGTCATCTTCATCATCATCATCGCAAAAGTCTTGGAAGTGGTCCTTTCGGACCATGCCCTGCTGAGCAAAGTCTGATGTGGTTTGATGATATGGGTGCTGACTGTGTGCTGAGTGATTTAGAAGAATGCCGTTCCTGGGTTCTGGTATGCTTGAGCCAATTACCTGAGGCACAACATGCAATTTACTCTGATTTTTGGAAGGCAGGTGCAAGGCATTTTCTGAACGTGTTTTCCGGCCTTGTCTGCGTTTGTGATGATGTCTGTTAGCAGGACGTCTCTGTGTTTCCTCCTCCATGTGATGGGTCCGTCTGCGAGTCCTCTCGCTCATTGGTGGTTGCCTCAAACCTAGTCCACCACAATATCCATTATCCATAACATCATCAGAGAACTTCACTTGCTGAGGTCTAGATTGGGTCTGAGATTGAGACTTGGTCCTTCTCAGCACTGGAAGATGCAGTGGAGAGGGTAGATCCTCTCCAAAATAAGGTGGAATTCTGTCCTCTTCTTCCTCGTCTTCTCTCTCTCCTTGCTGCAGGGTCTCCTCACGGTCCAGCTCAGAGTTTAAACTCCTCAAAGAATTAGCACTTCTGTGGAGCATTGAGGAGTTAAGTGTGCCCATGTTACTTATGTTATCACACTCTTCCATCTCTCTCTCCTGCTCTTTCAGGTTTTGGAGAGAGTAGATGGTCTGTCTGACTTTGCTTTCTCCATCCACTGAAGCTCCTGAGAAATAAAAGACATGTTATGAGTAATTAAAATTAATTTAAGAAGGAACGAGAAATACATGGCTCTGAGAGAAACTGTTTGAAGATGTTCCTACCTGTAATATTTGAGAGAGCTAGAGAATCCATAGAATCTCCAATGTCGTGTTCAGCCTTCCGGAGTTCACTTGCAATGCACTCCAGTGAGTCTTCATACCATTGCCTAGGCTCAGACCAGAATCCAGGCACTGCTCCCTGATCCATCTCCAGCTCTTGAATCTTTCTAGCACTAGCTGGGCCAGGGTGGCTACCATAGGCAGAGTCTCCAAGCCCATCCTGAGACTGGGCCCAATACATATCGGTGTGGTGTTTCTTACTTGACAAATTGTGGCCGCTGATCTTCATCTCTGGCTTGGTCCTGTTGATCTCGGAGTCTTTCGTCATCCATGGCTCAGCTGGCCTGGTGTCCTCCATGTGGAGGACACCACGGTCTCCAAATTTCAGGAGCAGCTGAGTCATATAGTCCTCATGCTCAGCCCAATCTTCCACACAGTCCTCAGGGGCTTCCTGCTCATCCCGCTCTCTCCAGTAGTTGTCCTCTGCAAAGTTGATTCTCTCCAACTGATGACACATAGTCTCTGTGTTGTTACCACAGAAACTAGAGGTCCTGCAATCTGTTGCAGAATAGAGTTTTGTCTGCTGGCACTGCTCTGTTGGGCGACTACTTTTGCCCATTCGTATGCTACGCCTAGATTCCCGTGATCTGGCAGACTGAAAGGCTGAATCTGAAGAGTCGGAAGCATGGACATCCTCACCTAGGCTACAGTCCTTAGAGCAGTAGATCCGGCCCTCTTTTGGTAGGAAGGGACAGCCAAGCAGGGAGGTTTTGCATTGGGCACAACAGAAGCATTTGTCAGTAGCATGCCAGTGTACACCCTCATATGTCATTTGAGCATGGTCGACACCTGAATAAAAGTAAATCACAAGTGAGAAATGCTGTACTTTTTCAACCAGATATACATACAACAGAGGTGTCCACTCCTGCTCCAACTCTAATTAAACAAACCTAAACCAGCTAATCAAGGTCTTCAGAATTACTCAATACTTTCTAGCACAGGGGTTCCCAAGGACCTACAGTTTGAAAACCCCTGTTCTAGCATGTATGTTGTACTGGATTGGAGCTAAACTCCAGGAGCAGGAATGGACATCCCTGACATACAAGTTCAGTTCTTACAGAGGTAACTCACCAATATTCTCCCCACAGGCCTCGCAGTACTCTGCATACAGTGACTCAAAGCATCCACAGCAGAAAGGTCGGCCATCCTTCATGATGTACCTCTGTCCTCCTAAAATAGTCTCGCACTCAAAGCAAGAGAAATGTTTCATGTGCCAGTGACGACCCTCAGCTTCAGTACACTCGTCAGCAAAGATTATCTGTGAAGAGAAACAAAATTAGACATTTTTCTTGGCCAATTCCTTCTTTGTGTATTGGCCATTTAGAAAAGGATTTATATCCTCACCTCATCACAAGCTGAACACCGTGGTTTCAGAAGCTCTGCATGATGTCTACCGCAGTATATTTTGCCATTGTGGTAGAAGTAGATGAGGTCTACCAGAAGTTCTTGACAGGTGGAGCAAGTAAAGCATGCTGAGTGCCAGCACGGGCTGGGTCCGGCTCGTGAAGCAAACACTGCCATCTCTCCACCCTTGATGTTCTCTTTGCACTGCAATTCAAGGTAACATTTTATGAGAATCAAGGGCTGGTATGTGGCTGCTGTGGTCAAACAGTCATCTTACATTGTATTGCATTTTTCTTTGGAACAAAGACATTAAGTTTTAATTAAAATGGACCCCCATCTCTGTTGAAATGGTCTTCTAAAGACCAACTGAGCATGGCCAAATGCATGATCATGAGTCTTTTTATAAGTACTTTTGCCAAAGTATTCATTTCACAGCTGCTTCCCATTATTACTACATGGCCGTTGGCCTTGGAAACAGGGGTGTTGAGTGTCCCGCAAATTTTTTCGGCAACGGAAACCAGAGACCCAAGATTAGCACTGCTCTACAATGTCGTGTGTGGCAATTTGTGGTGAAGGGATACATCTGTTTTTCGGAGGTATTATGATGCTAGACTTTTTTGGTTTGTGTTTATAGTCTTCTCAACAGGAAACAACCCTCTGTACTGGCTCTCATGTACTAACTCCAGCCCCTGAAGGAGATGGTCTTCGGCCAAAGATTCTGTGTTGTAATACTTAATCTTTTCCATTAATTTTCTCTGTGCTTTGGTTGTCTTTAGGCCATAATTGGACCATTTGCATGATTCCAAGTTGTCTGATTTGCCATGACAAGTCAACATTGCTTCCAAGGGAATGTAGCATGAAGCAGAAACTTAATTTTCAAGACTGTAAGTAAATTTGATATGGCCAGAATTAATGGGTGCAGATCTTCTTTCAAGTGTAGCAGTTGATCAAATAAGTATACTTTAAAGACATTCACAAAGTTACCTTTAGGAGTATGAATGTGGCCTCTCTTTATGCTCTACCTTCAACTTTGATATTTGCAAGTTAGATTTGACTAGGAGTTCTACAGATTGTGGGAAAAAAGAGCAGGAACACTTATACGTACATGCTCACAAATGTGCTGCAGGGCTCTGGGAAGCAGTTTTGGGGTTCCCCTCCCGAGTGCCTCTTTCTTCCTCTGAATGCTAAACATGTGGAGTTCTCGTCTCTCCTCATCACTGAGGGACTGGCAGTATCGGATCTGTGTTGAAGCAAAGGTAAAAAATGTTTATTTTCCCAAATGAAGAACAGATGAATAGCTGCAGCAAGTTTTATCAAAGGCTTAAAGCCAAAGTTGTGAGTTTCTTTTTCCCACTTTTCTAAGTTGAAAAGCACACAAATCGACCTCAGAGTTTACAACAGACTTGTGTAACTCATACAAAAGACAAATAATTAGCTCTGTTTGGCCCTGCAGGGGGGTAAACAATGATGCCACATGTGAAGAGCCTTTTAGATCTATAACCCACAGTCATGCCAGGAATTCGCTAAAGTACACAGTTCTAGGTCTTACAGCAAGCACCATAAAAATAACAGAGGAACATTTTATTGCTGCTAGTGTAAAGGAGAAAGATGTCCCTCTGTGATACCACTAAACCATCTTTATATGCAAACTTGAGAGGGATTCATATGAACTTCTTTTATCTGCAAGATCATAAAGTCCTCTAGTAAAACCATTGTGTATCCTAGCAGAATCATCTCTGTCACTTTCATTGTTCACTTTCTCCTCATACCTCGTTGTCATGTGGTGGCAGCTGATAGAGTAGTTGTCTGATCCTGTGTTTTTCTCCAGGACTGTTGACATATGGCACCTTCTCCTCTGGCAAGCACGAAAAGTAGATCTGAACCTGATGAGGAAAGAAGGCAAACAGAGAGTGAGAGGATTAGGGTTTGCTTTCAACAGCTGAAAGCTGAAATGAGACACCAGCCTCAATTGGTGCTACATCATTCAACCTGTCATACAGGCTTCTCCCGATTGTCTCCCCCAACAAGAGGGAAGTGGGTATATCATTGACTGGGACAAAGCGTTTAAACAGTGGTGTCTGTCAGTGGCGACCCTGAAGAATATTTATAGGGCAGTATGACATTAAAGACACAAAGATAGAATGTTCCTTTTGTGTTTAAGTGTTCCTATCTAGATGAAGGCAGATTGTTATTTCTGTAACAGTGGGGTTGGGTGTATATGGGATATGAGTGGGATTTGATATGGAGAGCTGTCATACAAATTGCCCTAAATTCTGTATAAACCTCAGGAATGTTTTTGCTTTCAAGTTACAGTTTTTTTTTTAAAGCTTGTTGCAGTGCCTTTCACCGAACTGGGGGAAAAGCTTTTATGAGGATGTCAGGCCTCCCACTTCACGTTTTGAAAAACGAGGAGAAGGTGGGTGTTAGAAAAACACATTAAACTTCGCCCCAGACCTTCTTTCACTCTAGTCCTACCCATGTGTTTGTGTATTGCCTTGTGTCAGGAAAGTGCCAGCTAGCCCCTAGACAGTTCTGTTTGCTTACTGCATACAGCAGGGCAAGAAAGTAGCTTATCTAAATGGCTGTTTTGTTGGGACTAGTGATTGAACCACACAAGTAGGGTAGTTTAAGCCAACACACTGAGGAGCACCACCTTTGACAGTGGTAATATTTCTGAAATGGTAACACTTTACAATAAGGTTCTATATTGTAACTTGCTCTAATTCAATGGTTAACTTGGAATAACAATGACTAATGTCATTTGAAATAATATATTTTTGAAAACAATACTATTCATTTTAATGCCAGAGCATTGCAGTAGTTTAAGCATTTGGCCATTAATGACTTCAAAGCAATTCCCACTAATTCTTGTTCCTCAACATTTTTTTTTTTTTTTTTGAGAAAAATGCTTGACTTTTCAACATCCCTAATTTCCCTAGTACTCACATCAGTTGTTTTTTTTAGTAGTTGTTACGCCCTTTAAAACATTTCGGCTACTTTCAGCTGGCTTTGTCCTGCCTATCAACACGCTGTCAGTCAGATATAGGTCACATGTGTGCTCAATATCAAGGTTGAGAGGGTCCAGTCTCCACTTAGAAAGCTTTCCAGACTTTGCACATGTCAAAGAATAGATTCATTAAGAGCTGTTGGCTCCCTGCAAGGTCATGTTGCTTTGTTTCAGGGTAGATGAACCACTGAGGATGCATGCACTGTCTAAACCTCACATTCAGAAGCTCAGATCCTCTTGAAAATCTCATACCCAAGTGTGAAGGCTTCAATAGCTTGACTGGCTGGTTTTATATAAAAGCCTAAATTGGCTGAGAATCTGATTTTAAGACCCTTTCTGTGGAGTCAGAAAGGGAAAGACCATTACATTTTTGGATGTCTGCAGATAATTAGATTTATCAACAGCAAAATATATGCTTTTTACTTGCATTTAAGGCTTCCTGCCCATAACTTTGATGATAAATCTATGCAAAAGGACATATGAGGTTCAAGGTTTACCTGCTCGGGTCGTAGTCCAGGAGGAACCCATGTGTACTCCTCCAGAGCGCATCCAGAATCGTCATCAGAGGTTGAACTCCTCTGAAACCCAAGTGCCACTTTGGCTCCCCTTGAGTTCATGTCCGGTGCCCGAGTAATGGGCCAGATCCCTGATGTAGTTTCAAGACTCATCAGATGGGGGCACTGTTCAGATAATAAAAAGAGGTTTTAGTTTTTAAAGATTAAATTGGGGTATACCTAAAGTTGACAACTGCATCTGTTTGATGAAATATGCATTATCCTTTGTGGGAAATTGTTCTCAAAACATCTTAAAATGGAGATGGTGAGCGACTTCCTGTGCTGATACCCATTGTGGGCTTTCCTTTATCTATCTGGGCCTTGAGAGTTGCCAGATATTTAAAACTATGGGGAAGTTGTGCTTTGAAATGTCAGTAGAGTATTGCCTTTCAGGTCAAGCCTTAAGCTTGCAGATAAGATGTCAATGTGTACATGAAGCAGGATTAAACACTCATGGCTCTTTCTCCAGGCCTTCTTTATCTTGATGCTTAAGCACTTCAGAGCACTTTCTGTAGGATAAAATGCCTTTGGTCCCTAGGTGTTGAAAAGAACACTCCTACTTCAAATGTTTTGAATTGCAAATGAGTCTGATATAGTGTGTGTGAATGCCCTTGTTTGGGTTGAGTTTGATGATACCCCTCTCGGTTTGCCTCGAGTCACAAGGAAAGTCCATTATGTGTCCTTAGCCCATTATGTGATAGATTGCGGATTTAATGTTTTATCTTTAGGTCTTTATTGCCTAGTACAAGTTATGATGGTTTCTGGTCTTGTGCATGTTGTAAGTTACCTGTTGTTCTGAGTATTTATATGCGGCGAAGCAAAGATAATAGATTTGCAATACAAAGATGCATCGATAGAGGTATCTTACAGATAACACTTTTCCCTGTTCTCTTAATGGAAAATGTCATTTGGATTGCCTAAATCACAATCCAGCTCACCTTCTATGACCCCAGTCAAATGCAAATTAATTTCTCACATCAGTACCCAGTAACCTCTCTCCACAATTACCACACCTGAATGGGAATCAATGGTCAGATACGGCTGTGCAGCACCATATATGGATCCTTCAAACTAAGCAATGAGAAAAAGAGTAGACTAGGATTTTATGATTATATATCATATCAAATTGAAATTGATCAGATTTATATACATCAAGCCCCCTAGTACTTTGTCTGCCTGCTTTACTTAAAAAAAAAAAAAGTCTTGCAGAGTAGGAAATGCCTGCTGTGGCTTCCAGAGCCAACATACACAAGCACTCACGTTACACCTTGTCACTCTCTGGCACCGACACAATGTGTGGCTTTGTGGCAAAAACAAAAACAGAGCGGTTCTACCCTGCCCTGTTTTCAAAGCAACATACGTAGTAGGAGGAAAGGACATTTGAAGAGAGGTCTTTAAAAAAAAGAAAAAAGTCACTACAGTAGAGAAATGTAAACACACCCCAGATGTATGCCTCTGATCTGACTGGCACCTCAAACTGGAGAGTGAGCACTCGGCGCAGACCGGGAGTTACCGTGTCAAATATGAAACACTTATGAAATAAACACAGACTGGTGTGTGGATTAACTGAGGGTTGGATTACAACCATTCCACCTGAGGCTAAGATTCAACAAGCCTGGGCTTCACAGTGCCTCTGTTGTCAGGTCTGGGATGTAACATTTTCTGTAATGCAAACGTCAAGTAAGCCAAGTGAGTTTGACATGCTACGAGCATCGATTTCTGCTAAGCATTGATGCATGCAGTGTAGACCAAAGATAGAGCTGCATGAAACCTGCAGCACTTCATTAAGGTGTAATGATATTCATCAAATGACCAAGGCCGTTACCACCAAAGACATACATTTATATTTGTTTTAAAAGTTCAATTGTAGTTGGACTAGACTATAAAGCAATAATTTGGCTTAATAAAATGTTATGTAAACGCTTCAGTCTGACTGAAATTGTAAAAAAAAAAAAACTAAAAAATTTTTTATTTTATTTATCACAACTTTATCTTTTGTCAAATGAACTTAATGTTAATTTCTATTTATTAAACTAATCTCCTTTATTGCAATTAACTCAATTTAAGGGCAATCAGGTAACTTTAAGTTAAACCAACAATATTTTTTACAGTGTACAGTAGTAAAAAGGTTACTGCATGTTGATAATGTACAAAAGGGAAAGAAAAATCATCCCAAATATACCTGAATTTTACAGTTCCGACAACTAACCTATGAATTATTAGATCTCAGAGCTGTCCGCCAAAATTAATCTTAACGTGTAAATGGGACCTGATATATTCCAAGTGCACTCATCATCCCCTATCACATCCAATTTTTTGACCAATTTCTGATGCCCAATCAGTCTGATTGTTTGAATGTATGCAAAGTCTAGAGTTTCATATTTACAGTGTGAGACTGTTTTAGACTTGATTGCATTTCAAGAAGCATCTTACCTGTGTGTAATGCATCCTGCAGTACTCAGGAAAGGCCTCCAATTAGTGCAAGTTGCAGAGGAAGAGTATGCATGTCTACAACGATATCGGTTAAATCCCGTCTAAATTCCCCTGAAGGTTTGTAGCTTGGATAGTCAGTGAGAATTCAGTTGTGTCCTGTGTTTCTGAACACGTTGACTTGAATGTATCTGTGTGTGCCAAGTAGCATGTCTCCTTGTAGTCAGAGCCAACCCCGGGACAGCCCCCTTCACATTTAAGCCCTCCCCCTATACTTCAAACTGAAATCCTCCCCCACCCCCAAAACAACCTTCATTCACATTCCTGCTGTAAGAGAGCTGTCCACATCCCACAACAAACTCTCTTCAATCCACAGAGCCATTTCTTTTGTCCCTAAACATGCAAAGTCAAGTACATCCTGGAGGAGTTCATTCTGCATTGAATGTTGCATAACCAATGGCCAAGAGTTCCTGTTATTTTAGCTACAATTGGCATGCCAAGGAAGAACAGAGTGTGCTCTGGAAATATGTTAACCGCACGAATCAGATATTGGAATGGCATAATGAATCATGTAACATTAGTGCACCTCTCAGTACATGCCTTCCAAGTAAGCATCTGTTAAAATAATTTATGCATTTGTGCATCTGTGTCCAAAATATAGGTTTTTACCCTCATGTTGTTCCAAACCTGAATGACTATCTTTCTTCTGTAGAACAGAAAAGAAGATATTTTGAAGAATGTTTTTGTCCTTACAATGCAAGACATTGGGTCCAACACAACATTAAACCCCATTGACTTTAATTATATGGACAAAAACATTCTTCAATGTATCTTTGTGTTCTGCAGAAGAAGGTAAGTCATGCAGATTTGGAATGACGTGAGGGTGAGTAAATGATCAAAGAATTTTAATTTTATGGTGACCAATTCTGGTTCCTTAATGATTCTTTTAGTGCTTGTTAAGGAGTAAATGTTTTATAAAAGGAGTACTGTATTAAATGCTACTGTCAAAACCCATAATGTGTGTCTTTAACTACGTGTTTACATTTTAGTGAATCACACACAAACAACTAAAAGAACTGACTCAGGGTCATTCTTTAGGGAGTCAGACTACACTGTGCTATGCTTGCTCTGTATTTTGTTGATTCACTGAAAAGAATGGATTCAGAATCATTTGTTCTCATATCAGACAACACTGGTAATGCGAGTTCCCGACCCTACTTGTGAGTTACTTCTCACAAGTTCTAAGGCATTTCCATAAACTCAGTATCCCCCTCCCCTTCATTCCTTCAGACTGAGCTCAGTGTGTTGACAGTGACGATGGCCCCAATGGCCATCTCTCACCTCCACACTTCAGTTGAATACAATGACCTTATTGTGTTGATTCCTTTCCAGTTCTGGAATCTCACAAAGGAAAAACCTCTGAGAAGTCTTCTTCTTAAAGAAGCTTTAAGAATAATGGTCAACAAGTAAAATCAATAAGTTTTAGGGTGTTTTTTATTCTAATAATGCTAACATTTAATCATTTTAAGGATTGCAGCATGAGCTCCAAAATGCCACGGTGGCTAAGCATATTGTTATAAATGTGCTCTTTTTGTCATTACACTCACAAAACACAAAAGCTGGACCCTCTTCACATGCATCTCTGTTTGGTCATAGCTACTTCATCACGATCCAGTTGAAATGCCACATTAAGAGCCTGAAATTGCTAGACTGAACAATTGCCAAATCATCCCAGTTAACTTTCAAGTCACTGTGAAGAACTTGAGTTTGAGCATCTTCCAGATCTGAGAGGACGTTTTAGACAGCAAGATAAGATAGCAATGAAAGAACAAGCAAACCAAGATGGATTCCTTCTTGGTTTTTGGCAGAAACTACGAAGAACCACTTAACTATCAGGATAACCTTTGTTAGAAACCCTTTTCCCTGCTTAAGATGTTTATCAGCAACACCATCGAAATGGCAAAAAATACCATGGCGATTCTTAGTAAGAGCGAAATATGAAACCGCTAGAAGAACCTTATTTTACTACAATGTGTCGATTAGTGTATGTGAAGAGTGGGAGAGCACAGCCCTTCCGGCTTCCTTAGAAAGCTTAAGTTGCAGTCTATTACCTCAAAACCCTGCACAGTTACCTCTGTGCTAGCTTAAAGGAAAGGGAAGCTACTTGCGAAACACCTAAGGTTCACATCCTCCTCTTCCCATTGTAAAATGGGCCGACCTTCCCCTGGCAAGCCATTATAAGCGATAACGCATAATTCACCTCATTGCCACACCAATTGACAAGTGTTTAAGAATGGATGCTGCCCTGCTGTATTCACATGTCAGTGCTACCTAACTAATGACACTTTTTTCATTGACCCCTGACCCCCGCACACACCCTGCTCCCTCTGCTCATCTCTCCAAGTCTTTGGATTCGCTCTTTCCTTCCCGTGTTAATGACAAGGCATCAAACTAATGGAACATGGCACAATTGCTTGCATGCAGCTGCTCCAATTACTGCAAAACCAACATTTGTAAGCAAATAAGGTCATGTTTGTGTAAAAATAAAGTGTCGAATGCCAAGCTAGGGTTTTTGGATTCCATAAGGATCTCTTTTATCTTTGATAATTCCTTTTTGACAACCTGTTTTTTACCTCTGCCTCTGTAGGATGGTGATTGCACTATTGATTTAATAACGACCGAATCCGAGTGTCTCACGCCGTATGTGTTTTACTTTACACTGTCAGGACAACACATCAGAGTGTCTCTGATGTAGGACAGTTTACACCTGACAACCGCAGTCATGCCACTTCTTGAGATCAGTCGTTTTGATTTGAGTAACTCTGAGGATTATGGAGGAGGAAGCGATGCTGCATTGAATACTCTTTCAGGGCACAACTGCGAATTGACACTCGCTCTGACATATTTTCCCTGTCTGAGCATTTTTGTCATGTAATTGCATTATTACGAACAGAAATGTAGTCGGCCGTGTAAAATGATGACTTTAAGATCAAGCAGAAGCTTCTGCCAAATGGTTAATTTAGCAATTGGATGAACACCAACTAACATCTGCACTAAAAACATTTTGTTTAGGGCGAACGTCACATACCGTCATTAATATTCATTACACAAGCCACCCTTAGTTTGTGTGCTAAAACGCTGACAGAAAGTAAAGGAACAAATAAGAAAGGCCGACAATGCATTTTTATACTTTTTGTTGTTTAAACAATGTTTTAGGTATAATTATTTAGCTTGTAAAATCGTTTTCTTCAGATTTTCTCAAAGAAATCCAAGATTATATTTTTAAAAAATGTAATAAATAAAAAGATTGTGTGCCTTCAAATGGTATATCATATAAGTTTAACTCTGGCAACTCTGTACTTAAAACCACTTTCAGGTCATTTCTGTGCTCCATCTATGTGCATGTTGAAATTAGATAGGTATAAATGTATTTCCTTGACAAATTTGTGGCATTTTAGGTGGTCTAAAACAACCTTATCGGACAGTTAGGGAAGTTAAAATCACAAGAATTTACCAAAAAAATCAGCAAAAATGATCAAAGATAATCAATAAAACAGTCACAAAACTTAATCTTAAGCATCTCCATTTCAAATTCACAAGTTCATTTATACTTTCGATGGCTGTCCTCACCATTTTCCATACAGTGCAGATCTGCAAGCATTTACTTCCCTCCAATCACCTAATTCACACCCATTATCAGCCCATTCACATTTGGCACACTGAACTCACTGAAGTCCGAATTTGAATGGACTTTATTCACACCTGGAAACTGCTTTACAGATATTGAAGTCAGATTAAAGTGATTAAAGTCTCACCCATTGCTGCCAATCAAAGCACCATATCCATCAGCAATGCTTTAGCAAGTGATTTTCTCACTGCTCTGTTAATATTCAGAGTCACGGAAGAGTAAAAAGACACAAGCTGGTGTGAGATATCGGGTCATAAAAGAAAACGGCAAACCTATGTGTGCCAAAACTTTATAGCCCGGCAATGAATGTTTGCAAGACACCTTCACAGGGTTGTAAAGCCTAATAAAAAGGCAGTAGTCGTGTTCCAGAAAAGTTTGCAAGTGAAAAGAAGGTCAGATTAGCCAGCAATACAGACACGCTGTAATGTGTAGAGACACGTTGTGTGATAAAGAGCTTTTTTAAAAGGTTTTCACACAAGCTTAAAACCATTTCGAAAACTCAACAAGTACATAAATGTGCCAGAATTTAAAAAAATATCGTCTTCCTATACTAATCCCATGGGGATTTATAGTGTATTGTTACATAAGCCATTATTGATAGTTCTCATGCCATAGTACAGTAAAAACAACATTATTCAAGACGATTGCCACACAAATTATATGTATCATGCTAGACTGAAAAGAGCGAGTCCTGTGGGCTAAAAAAATAGATTTTGTCCTCTTTGTGGATGAATGAATATCTCTCCGTTTGGAAACCTGACCTGAACCCGTGTTGACTGTAAAATACTGTAATTAAGACTTTAAAATACTGTAATTGCATTTAGGTGTGACTGCATTATAAAAGTATACATATAATGTGGAGAAGATTATAGTAATGATGATATATGCAGAGCGTGTCTGGCTTCTCATCTGCAGTGATCCAGCTGCGTGTGTGCATGCATTTAGTTCACAATGGGCCCTGTTTTATTACTCGCCTCTGTGCCCTTTTCTGCCTCCTTAATTCGATATTGTTAACTGATACATTCCACTTTAAAAAAGGAGAGGTCACGCTAACCTCTCCAGACACAGGTGGGCTTACCTTTTAGAAGTTCAACAATGACAAAAAAGCATCAACTTTGATACCCAGGTCTCATTTAACCCCGAAAAACAGTTTGCTTTGAAGTTGTGTAAGAATTATTATATTTTTTTGCATGAAGAAAGTTATGATTCTTTTTAAGAATATAAAGATTTTTTTCCTTGTGACATCAGTCTGGATTGTTAAGGTTCACGCAGGGAGATTGAGGGGAATGTGATCGAGAAATGACACGTGAAAGTGTGAAAGAAACATATGTCAGAATCAAATCTACTGAATAGACATGGCGTACATGCATTGCCCACCAGGGCTTGTGTCTGACAGCCAGCAATTTATATTGTGTAAATGTTTAATATGTTGTACATGTGTGCATTCATTACTAGTAATGAGAAGACATTTTAAAGTCCTGTAACCACAAAATCATGTATAATTAGAGGTGGTCTGAAAAAAGTCTTGAGGGCCTCATGTAGAGAACTGAAGACCACCCAGCCCAACAACAACCCTCCTCAAACTCGACTGGGCTTCCACAGAGCGCAACGGCCCCTTACCTCTACATCTCCTAATTACAATCATTTGCCTCATACCAAACGAACACAGAACATCTGCTCCTAATGCTGCTGACTGTGATTATTGAAGAGATTTTACTCCCAGGTCGACACACAGAGGAAGCGCAACAGACAGGAATCACAAGGAGAGGTACAAGTCCGTGCGATTTGTTTTTATTAGCGAGGATACACTGCAACATGTTGAAGCAATGAGCCTGATATGTTTTGCTAGTTCATTAGTCTGTTTTTCCTGGCTCAGGATCCTGGCATGCAGTTTAACCAGGTGCTGATGAAGAGATCATTGACTTAATGGAGTTGATGAACCTCATCGTCTTATGTCAGTTTACTCATGTGGCTGTAACAAAAACAGCGATGCCAACGTTTGGAGATTTGCATGCTCTGCCTCTAAGTAAACAACTTTTGCTAATGAGTTTTAATGATCACTCAATCTTTTGGCTAGTCATCTATAATACAAAATAGGGTTTGAAGCAGCTTTCACAAATCAGTTGCAGTCTTGTTTTACAGTTATAATAGCAATATTATTTTTAATAGAATGGTCCGACCTCACAATTAAAGGAGCCAGTTTGTTTACTCTTAAATGTGTGTTAGTTTGACAAACCTGAAAAATACTATATTTTTGTGCTAAAGAAGTGCAATTTATGATACGATTACCAACAGATTTTAATGTCTGATTGGAAATTTGTTATTAAATGTAACATTGACATACAGTTTTGAAGATTTTGGTCTTAACTCAAGCAGATAAGAGCGGTACTTGCATAACTGGAAGTAGGGGTGTTTCCAAGATGGCCGCCGTGTGAACTGACTTGCCTTAAATGGGACGTTGAATTCAGTCAAGCGCTGAGTATCATTTTTAAACAAATGCATAGCTTCCACCATATAGTTTGACTGTGTAGCATTCCATTTTAGTTTACAATGTGGCCATTGTTTACAAAAAAGTTGGCAGGAAATGAAAATCTATATTACTTAAATGCATGTTAATGATTGTATTCTGAGAGATTCATCCATGTTTTTTTCAATATTTAGTAGTTTTTAGGATCTTGTCATTTTTAATCAAAATGTCAAACTTGATTTTGAAGTGACTTTTCTCTAGTGACATATGCCAGACTTCTCCAATAATTTTGTCAGCTTAAAACCTTCCTTTTTCCTTACAATTTACTGCAAGCTCACATTTAGATCCACCTCCATCTAATTTTGCAGTGATGCCATAGAAGAACCACTTTTGGATCCCCAAAGAACCTTTCAATGTCTTAAAATAATATATTTTTCTTGGAAATGGAATGGAAAGGTTCTATCAATGTTAAAGGTTCTTCATGAAACCATAGATGTACAAAGAACCTTTATTTGAAAAAAAGATCTGTCAGTACTTCTGTTTTATCATGACTTTACTCTCAAATGGGGTTTGTGGACCTAAAATCCCAAATGAAACCAAGACTATCCATTAGGTTCATCTGCAGAATTTAGCATGCCTATTTTTGGCACATTTGGTCAAGTGTTAGTAAGCGATATGAGGACATAACGGAGGCCACCTACACACCGTTTCGAGAGTGCCAAACACAGACCTCAGTCATTCTGATGATAAATTGTGCAACTGTGAATGTTATCTTGCATCATCCCCATTTAGAAGGTAATTACTCTTCTCTCAGCAGGGAAATGCAAGCCAGAAAACCGAAGGGGGGAGAAAGCAACGTTAATGACACTAGACCCCCAGGGCAGGTTGATTGTTTGGGCTTAAAACACACATACAGTGTTATACAATCTAGTCTGTTTCACATAATCCATAAACTGGTAACATGACAAGCCTGGTGCTAATCACAGACCCTACTTTTGACAAACAAGACTGTACTTTACTTTTACTGCAAGGCTATTTATACCTGTTAGAATAGTGCCGCTTTGGGGTGGCGTTGATGATATGTAATTCAACACCATGGGATGATATAGTAATCCTCACATAATGCCTGTCTGTGTCAGGGGCCCCTCTGACAAAATAATGCTATTCTGTTCCTTAAACCTGGGCTGAAGCTTTACTTCCTCTGTAGCCTAATCTTTTTGTGGGCATGTGGTTATTGTAAAGAGATACCCCACATCTTTGGTGACACTGATATCATAATTTGTCCTACTTTGCTCTGTATATTGTCATCTTATTGATATGTTGTGAGATCTGTTTAAATTAATCTGCAGATACTCGAGACAGAGAGAGAGAGAGACATTTCTACTCATTAGGTATGGAAGAAATGGGTCATGGGAGTGCAATGTATAATGATCTTCATCAAGTCTCTCTTAGGAGCAACTAGTGTTATTGAAAGGTAAAGCCCTCTGTCTCCTAACAGATGTCAGTGGCCCTTTGGGGGATTCTGGGTTTCTCAGCGAAGTAAACTGCATGCATGCACACACATAGGTTACAGTGTGAATTTCAGCAGCTTAATGGCATGAAAACCATAGAAGCAGAAAGGATGAGACTCCAAAACAAGCCTTTGCATGTTGCGTTTCACAGCCGAATGCGTTTAGATAATGAATCTTGTCCCCGACGTTTTTCTTTTCATAGAAAAGCAAACGGTTTGGTTTCCGGGGTTCATTCATAGCACACATGATGATTCTTTACAACTTGTTACTTATGCTAGCTATTAAACCCCCATACCTTTACAAGCCAAACAAGCACACAATAAAATCTCTGTTTGGTTGCAGTGTGCTGGAAAGCCCCAAGCATTCATTAGTAAACCACAGAAAATTTAAAAGCATGTCTTCCATCCCACGCTATGCGGAAAATCCATTACGGTATCTCAGCGGTGAAATGTGTATCTTTTTTGGATTTGATGTTAAAATATTTCATATGCAGCAACACCTATAAGTAGGTTGTTCATAGAGTTTCATTTCATGATTTGGTCCAGTCGGATGTAAATCGCAATACGGAAAAATCTGTATTTTACTATCCATTTTTACAGTAAGATCAAAAGACATCAAATGTCTATGAGAGAGAAGGAAAGGTAGAAAAGAAGTTTACATGTCCTTAAAAAGGCATATCCTGATTGAATTAGCTCAGTAAGTTGATCAGCATTGGCTTTTTAAGGCCTTGAAATGTGACTACAGTCACATGAGAGTAATCATACGAGGAATTAAGCGGGAAATCCATTTGTGCACAAGCCAAGTTATCTGTATTTGAAATATCACACCTGCTCTTATAGTTAGAGTTCTAATGTAAATGTGTATTTAATCACAATGCCATTCGGTTATCATGCCGACGGAAGCATTGATCTGTGCTACTTCTTAATCCAAACAACTGTAATTCAGGCAGCATGCCGCCTTTCAGCTGTCAGGATGACTGTATGATCATCTCTGCAGCAATTGAGATGCCCTTATCTCCATGCTGTCAGAAGTGGCTGGCTGCTGAACGTCTGCCGTACATGTTTACCTTGTCTCATCCTCACACTCTGATTATAAGGCAGCTGCCGGCAGCCGTCTGTCTGACTGAGCCAAATCATTACCTGCCTTTAATCTCCTGCTCTGATATTGCCTGTTGTGGGTAATTACTGCGGAGCCAAATCAACTTGCTCTCACTTGCATTTACAAAATCTAAACAAGAAGGGGGGGAAAAATAATCAAATCAATTACACCGATCCCTTGGCATTGCAAAATATTGACTTGTTCTTGCCTCATACTCATTACTTAATATTTGTCTCCTCCCTTGTGTATTCTTTCAAGTTGGATTGTGGTGAAATGACATGTTTTAATTTCGACCCGCTGTTCCACAACACATGGATATGATGCACGAAGAACCCGTGAATATGATGTGGTTTCGTGAGTGAGCCAAGGCCAGACATTTGTGTTTCATTTTCAGGCATCGAAAAATTAGAATCAACTCAAGCATCTCCCACAGTGAGCCAGACAAGCGCGCTGACCTACAAGCTGTCAGTCAGGGCGGGAAATTTCCATTTTCTCAGTTTCTCTGCACTCACATGTGATCAACTTTCCGTAGCTTTCAATAGGATTTGAGCTGTTTGCTACGCGACTGTTCAATAGTTTGGGGTCGGTAAGGTTTTTTAACTAATCTTTTGAAAGAAGTTTCTTAAGGTATACCAGATTTTGACGCCTTTTTTGGGTTGGAGATACAGACCCTCTCATATCCCTATAATAAGACAATATCTGCTTGCAGTCTCTACTAATGAGCTGATGAGTTGAGTCAGGTGTGTCAGATGAGGGAGACACCCAAATATGTTGTGGGGGGGTGGTCTCAAGGACAGATCAGTCATAAAGGTGCAGTATGCGATCTCCCAGAATTGCTGTTGAAAACTGTTGATATTTAAAATCAACCCAAACAAACCCACCTCCTCTCTTCATTGCTCCGCCTACAAAACTCACAAACACTTTACAGCCCGCACATAACCGCCTCACTCTGAGCTGGTCTCGAACACAGAGGCCAGAGTGCTAACAAGGACGTGCTAGGGGATAACAGTTTAGGACCAAAGACCAGTTGTGAAGAGTGAAGACCCAGAGCTATAGCATTTATTTTATAAAAAAAAAAAAAAAACAGTTGCAACTAATATTGTGAAATATTATTACAATTTAAAATAACTGTTTTAATACATTTTAAAACGCAAGAAGCCATTACTCCAGTTTTTAGTGTCACATGACCCTACATAAATCATTCTAACATGCTGGTTTTGGTGCTCAAGAAACATTATCATCAATGTTGAAAACAGTTGTGCTGTTTAATGTTTTTGTGGAAACCACAATGCGTTTTTTCAGGATTCTTTGATGGATAAAAAGCTCAAATAACAGCATTTGAAATCGAATAGACTTTTACATTGTTACGTAAGAATTATGTCACTTTTGGTTGATTTAATGTGTTATTGCTGAATAAAAGGATTTAAAAAAAACTTTACCGACCCCAACTTTTGATCAGTAGTGTAATAAATAGAAAACAAAATGTCAGAGTCATGGCAATGAGAGCCATGTCCTCCTATTTTTTGAGCTGTGGTGCTAATGTGGGTGATTCATGTTTGAATCCGGCTTGCGTCATTTGCTAATCATTTCACTGTCGGTATGATTAAACTGGCGCTAAAGACTACAATGGCAGCTACTAGCATCGACTTGCATTGCTTTAGACTATTTGGCTTCAATGAGATGTTGTTCTTGTTGCTATCTGAGGAAATATCTGTTGTCTAAAGTTGCTAGTTTAAATACCGGCTGGCCTCTATCAGAATCTGACTGTTTGACTCTCAGCTCAACTAAAGAGCAGCTTGTCTCTGTCCCCCTCTCCATGCTTGGCAGCATTCACAGGCTGGGCAAGAGAAGAGATAGAAAGCTGCCAAATGTGTTTGAGGTGTGGGGTGGTTTGCATAGGTGAGCACACGTCAGGGCCTCCCAGCATAAACAGGGCACTGTGAACCTTCTCAGCTCACCGCTAGTAAATCAACACAGATACATATACAAGCACTCCTCAGAGCATACCCTGTGGGCTGGGATCTGGGGTTAGAATCGCTCTTTCTGTCGTTCTAGTAGCTACACGCACACACACACACAGACTTGTTCTCACACAGATATCCCTCTATTTCACGTACTAGACACATTTATTTATCATGCAAGTTCCAAACACAGCTCTAGCTTAACTAACCCAAACTTTAAACGTTTAAATAATGCTGCTTTCGGTTTAATTTATTTCCAAAGCATATGCAATTTTGTTCTAGGCAATACAGAACTCTATAGATTAGAACATTTTCCAAGAGTTTCCTGTCTTTAACCACATAGAAATTCTCACTGTCTAAATTGTTTATGGCTTTTTCTCAATACAACCATGATTTCTTGTACTCAAGTGTTGACCAACCCATGAGAGGACACACTACATCACTCTCTAGTACTTTCAGCTGAAACCGAGCTTCACATGTGGTCGTAATGGGTCATCTATTAACCAAGTCTATACATAACAATCTCAGATCTCTGTTCGGTGCCACATTTGGAAATCTGCCACTTCCACTCAAGTCACCTGAGAAGCCCCAGGGGTCTAGTTAACTGGTTTGTCATTGACTCCCACATGGAGTCTTTTTTAAAATACCAGGCATATTGCTTAAAAGGGTAGTTCGCCCCCCAAAAAGACCTAATTCTGGCATTTTACTCACTGTTATGCGAGTTATACAAACTGTTATGACAGGCTTCTTTTTACGTGTAACAAGAAATGTACTTTCATCATTCATTTGTGTTGACGCAATGCTGTCATTCTGCCTATCACATGCAGCCTGAGGGTGAGTAGTCTAGATGATGACAGTTTTTATTTTCGGTTTAAATATTCCTGCGAGTACAAGATCAAATATATCTGGGGTGAACTAGGTTTATGATTGCCACAGTATAAGTTAACCATGATTCTGACGTTTTCTTCGTATCTGTTGCTGAGCAACGGTCTTTGAGAAACGGACACGACGACATCATCAGGCCAAATCTGCTCGAGCAGAGCAACCGCTAGGGGACACCAACACCTCATGTAGGCTAGGCCTACAGCAAACTCGCTCACCTTCAAAATTAAGATACAGACGGATAGTATGCGGTTTAAGAGTATATTTAATCAAAATACTGCTTTTATGTAAGGTATAATAAGAGTATGTGCGTCATTCAGGCACATTCACGCTCAAACATATCTGTGAACCGCGAAGGTAAGTCTCTTTTGCCTTATATGGAAATTGTCCCCAACGGCTAGTAGCAACTTACAGCATTCTTTTGTTTTTATTATGGAAAGGTGAGTCTTTGGATCATGGATTCGTGAGCTACAGGTCAGGAGACAAACGGCACCCTGATTGACAGGAAAGAGAGAAACTTTAATGCCGGTAGTGACCTGAGTGACATGGAACAGCTGAGTGTGTGTGTACACACACATCTGGAGACCCGCAGGGCTTCACACTAGACATCCATATGCTCTAACCCGCCGTGCGTCTTTACGCACTAGTTGGTAACTTAGGTAACGTGCCGTGTTACCACAGTTTAAGTGGTGTTACACATGTCCATATGTACTAAGTTCCTTTTCACAAAGGAATTACAATATGTAATTTTTTTACATGTAATCTTTTGCAAATCTTTTACATCCAGAATCATTTGTGTTCAATCCGTCAGGCGGGCGTATTTAAAGGGTCAGTGGCTCATTTCCCAAGTTACATTTATTGAGTTAGGCTATAGGCCTACAATTAAATAGGAACGTTAAAATGTCATGCATGCAAACATGTTTTCAATTTCTGAATTCTGAATGAAAATATCTAAGCGGTTTAACTGTCCGGAGAGTTGAAAAGTCTGTTTGTGCGTGTTTTTATTTTTTTTGCCTATTATTATTTTTTTATTTTTTCAGTGTAAAACCAACATGCAGCAAGCCTAACGTTATTTGTAGTCGCGTAAAAAAAGAAAAGAAAAGAAAAGAAAACAAGAAATAAAAAAAACCCCCCAGATGGACCAACCCCAATGTCAAATTGTTTTTTTTTAAAAGATCAAACATTTTGACTACGTATTTTAGTAGGCTAGTTTTTACTTAATGGTTAGACCACCTGACATTTTATGATAATGAAATAATTTAGTTATAAACGCTTTAAAGCCAACGATTAAATTTTTAAAAGAACCTAACATAAATATGTATCATTATCTTTTAATTTGTCAGTGACCCACACGCGCACAGAAAGTTCGTAGGCTATTATTTCACCCCATAGTTCCCATTTATTCCCTTTAATTCATGCATACGCAGCTGAAAAACGATTTGTCCGTGTTTTTACACATAATACTAGAAATCGACATGTACGACCCCTTAACATTGAACACAGAGCAACCTTTTTTAAGGGTAAACAGAATGCACAAGCATACTTACGGGGACGAAATGTGCTGATTTATTCCGTTGCTGTTAGAAAATATTCACAACCGTCATTTGCTCGAGTCCAGATGACAGAAAGTAAACCAGCGGTCTTTGCAGAGGACGTGGAGCTGTTCAGTATCCAAATAGCGCAAACCAACGGGTCAGCATAGCGGAGACGCGGAAAGCGAGTTTGAATCCCAGCTGCGATGAGTAAACATGCAGTCTGCAGTCAGTTAAAGAGCCCGTGTGTTCAGTGCGCTGAAATGACATGAGCGATACTCTGCGCTGATTGGCTCAGACGCGCGGCCCCCACCAATCTCTCTACAAACACACACACATTCTTGCGTCTCCTCTCACTTTCCGAGGGGTCCAAAGTAAATCAAACATCATCGGACGAATGAATACGCAAAAGCTCACATTGAGTGGTGATATAGTGGATAAATCAGAATCTTAACCCTTTCACATCCTTATTATGTTCTAGGGACTGTAACAAATGCTTTATTTGTACTATACATAGCCTACAGAATGGTCATCAATAAAAATCTCATTGGCAATAATATTCCTAAAGTCCATTAGAGTACACTTTAGTTTTGAACAGAAACACCTAAAAAAATTATATGGATTTTAAGAAAAATCTCAAGAATATTTAAGTAGTCTATAACTATAAAGAGCTGGAATTAGATATTGATTTTGCTTTAAACGTTCCTTATAGGTTCACTTTAGGTTTTTGCTGTTTTGTATTATTCCATGTTGTTAAAAATAAAATATTGAAAAAATTCCTCCACACTTTTATACACTCTAAAAAAAAAAGGTTCTATATGGCACCAAAAATGGTTCTTGGCTCGTAATCATAGGGGAACCTTTTTTAGTGCTATATAGCACCGATTTTGGTGCTTCAGTGGTTCTTCAGCGGTTCTTCAGAGGTTCTTCACCGGTTCTTTGACTAAGGTGCTATATAGCACCGCTAACTATGGTGCTATATAGCACCGCTACCATATACATAACATGTTAAGATATGGTGCTATATAGCACCAAAAGTGGTTCCTCTATGATTATGGCTAAGAACCATTTTTGGTGCCACATAGAACCTTTTTTTTTAGAGTGTAGTTAAAAAAAAAAATCCTTTATTTATCGAGAAAGGAACATTTTGTCTGTCATTAGCCCCTCCCCAAAAAATGACAATGGACCAGTACTGACGTCAATGACAACACATGCGTGAACCTTCTTTGACATAAAACCGGATGCGACAGGTCTTGAAGCACCATATTTTCAGGGCAAAAAGCACCCCAGTTCTTTGGCACTGAATGTCTGGGAAGAAAAGGGAGGCAGAGAGAGAGAGATTGACTGCACTCTTGAGGCTCCCCGAAGTGAAGTGGCTCACTCAAGGGCACTTACCCTCCACCCTATACCGTGTTTGATTGAATATTTAAAATAAGTGACAAAACTTTGATTCATATCAATCAAATAGTTATAGCACATCCAGAATTCCTGTCCTGCCGATGACTCAAAGTGCAATTAGTTCAATGCATTAACTGGAATGTTGACAGGTTAATGCTACACAGCTGAGTTTCTTCAACCAACAGTCCCGTCTGTCCTGTCCATCACTACCTTGTTACTGCGTGTGTTTGCGCTGAGATGTTCACTTTACAGCTTTAGAGTACAGAAACCACTTTTCTGACACCTTGACAGAACCGGCTCCGCAGCTCTTGACAGCAGACGGCCTGGGCCCCTGACCTAATTCACAGGGCTGCCCCCAACACACATACACAATGACAGCAGAAACCCCTTTCTACCATACATTTTAATCTCAGAGGCTTATCTCCCCTATTCATCTTAAATCTGCACACTGACACACATACATATGCACACCTCCCACAATTGGAAACGTAAAGTCAGCTTGAAGATCGTTTTCCGTCCCTATCTCTCTTTCCTCTCTCCACCTGCTCTTCATAGACAAGGACCCCTAACAGCGCTTTAGGCCTTTATGTATCCCACAGACAACTGAAACACTAATCCTATTTACAGTGGGGCATAAAAGGTAAGACTATACACATGCTGGGAGCGAAGGGAAGTGCAGATTAACTCGGCAGAGCACACATCTGACAGAGAGAGGGGTCAGTCAATCCCCAACTGCCATTTTGTGCTTCATAAACGCAGATGCTTGTGGCTTAGTGACATATAAGATTGTCCACGATAAAGAAAAGTCTAGTTTAATATTTGTCAAATATGTTCTCTTTCAATTCATGTTGATTTTCTATGATTTTGAAAAATGTATTTTTATTTTCAAGAGAAAACTATTTAATGACTAAAAAGGTCATGTGGTGTAATTAACAAGAAAAAATAATTCTTCTAAAAATCCGCATTTTGAATAGATGTGTTTGTACACATTTGAATTATACTATATAAATACAGTAAATGTTTTTAAATACGTTTAATATAATAAATATATTTTATAAAGGTAAATAGTTATTTTTCTTTTTGCAAATATCATGTATTATTAATTCATAAAGTCACACCACTTGACATTTACATCTTGAACTAACCTTGCTTTGTCATATAAAGGTCAAATGATCTGATATTTCAAAAGTCTTATTGCCCTTGACCATCTATTATATTATATAACATGTCTATTACATGTGACCTGTGCTGGCAAAATTAGTTCACCATACATCAAAACCTTCAAAATGATATATGATTTGTTTGAATCTGGCAAAAAATTACTGAGCTACACCTGTTTGAAGTCAATAGAATCCTGAAATGACAGAACTTGTTTTTCAGGTTTAAAAAAGGCGTTTTAATTTCAGGGCGTTTTTAATTTAGAAAAGAGCAGTGCACTGTGTTTTTTTATGTTGCTAAGCAACCCCCGAATCAGCTGTCCAGCCACAACGGAAGGCCCGCCTCTCAATTCATTTGATTGGACAATGGAAAAAAACGTGAATGATGTTGGGTGCTTTTCTGATTCTGAGATTATTTTTTTTCAACTTCAGGTGCTCAGAGCACTCCAACAAAAACGCTAGGCGCATCAGGCGGCTAAAACGTGATAAACGGGGTGCATAAACAGCGCTCAAGACACTCGCTGCCAATAGAAACAATTTTAAAAAGGCACTGAAAAAAACACGTTCTATCTGATCGGGGCCTCAGTTTTGAGTAAAATTGAGTTAAAGTTTCTGAATGTTCTAAAACAAAATAACCTAGCAACCATACCTTAAAGGTCCCGTTCTTCGTGTTTTTTTGAAGCTTTGATTGTGTTTACAATGTGCAATATAACATGTGTTCATGTTTCGTGTGTAAAAAAACACAGTATTTTTCACACAATGTACTTATCTGTGTACCGCTGTTTTCACTGTCCTAAAAACGGGCCGATGAGTTCCTTGTTCTATGAAGTCCCTCCTTCAGAAATATGTAACGAGTTCTGATTGTGCCAGCGGTTCCCGTGTTGTGATTTGACCGCAGCTTAGCGAACGTGGCACGGTTCCTGTGTTGTGATTCGACAGCAGCTTAGCGCACATGGAAAGGTCACGCCTCTTAACGGGAGATGTATGCGCTTAATGATCTCTACAGCGTCCCTGGGAAAGCCAAACAAAGGTGATTTGACTCCGGGATGAAAATAACAGCGTCTCGACGACATGGCGACAAACACAGTCAAACGCAACAATTCCTTTTCTCCACGCGACACTTCCTCTTCTCCACGTGGGACAGCAACAAGACCACGCCCCCTTTTTTCGCGTATTCTTGTGGGCGGAGGTTAGTCTGTTCTACTGACATCATTTATGAAGGAAGTACCAGGATGTAGTCCAAGCCAGCCGTTCGCTGTAGGCTTTGAAAGGGAACTTCTGTTAAATAAAATATCTCGCTTGGCATTGAACTTTGAGCTTTATAATTTTACAGGTATTATTTATGCTCTAACAGCAACATTACACACTAACTAAAGTTTGAACAATGGGATCACGAAGAACGGGACCTTTAAAATCCCTGGTAATAACACCAAATTGGGCACACAGCAAGTCCCATATCTATAGGGGGAAAAACTTTTTTTCCCCATGATACCACAATTGTTTGATTAACATTAATGAGACAGCTTAGATATTAAGACCTGTACCGCACGGGTCTAAAATAATGTCACACATCAGATGTTTTTCCTCAACAGTTAACCAAACGTTCACTTAAGACACAACAGATAATGTTTGCATGAATACTCGCCAAGGCAGATATTTTAAAATACATTTCGGTGTATATTGGGATCGCACGCTGTCTGAGGCGTCTTTGTGCGCGTGCTTCGGATCTGTCAGTCAACACGTGTAAGATCGTTTTTCATGGACAAGGGAAAACTCACAAATAAAGATACTTTTAGATGTGAATTTGCTATTTGGAGCATTATGATCGAAAGACGAGGGCTTAATGAACTAGTTTTTGTGAAAACCCCAAAATCGACATTTTGACCTGTAGCTCGAAATTATCCCATGCGCATTCCGACTCGTTTTGCCAGCATGGGTCACCTATTATATTAGTTCTTGTTTTGTTTTTTGTTTTTATATATATATATATATATATATATATATATATATATATATATATATATATATATATATATATATATATATATATATATATATATATATATATATATATATATATATATATATATATATGTTACAAAGTATGTATGAATTGGGTTTTTAGTTTATTTTTGAATAAAAAGAGTGTCGCATTGACCCTTAGTAGTAGAACACTGTCAAACCCAACATCAGGACGGATCAAATCACAGGTAGTTTGTTTTCTAAATGCTGCAGGTCAGGAGTTGCTTTCTGAACTGACATGACATTGATTTCCCTGTTGCTTCAAAGGTTGTTTAAGATGGCTTCAAAGCCAGTGAAACTACACATATGTGCCACACTTAATTAATCTAACGAAGAATCTGAACCCTGCCAAAAGTAGCAAGTGATCTAATTACATTAAGGGTGTTAGAATTTCAGACACGGATCTTCTCAAATAGCCACAACGTATCATGTCGCACATGAGTTATACGTTGTATGCGTGATGATTTGGGGCAAATCACTCCTTCATGCTGTTACCGAATCGATAGTCTGAGGTTTGGGTTGTGACCCAGTAATCCATTTTGTAGCATGTGAGAGGGTCAGTGGGTTTATAGACTTTTCAGATGACTTGTGTCTCTGTAAAACTAGACCCAATGGATTCTTTTCATTTCTTGACTGCATTTTCAGCCCCTGGCAAGAATGCATGGCAATAAGTCATTAATGTTTCATTAAGGGGGTGGGAGGGGGTGTTAGCTCGTAAGTCAGACCAGCACCAGTTATGCACCCTGCTTTCTGTGTACCCCACACACTTAAACTCTGCCCTTTGACCAAAACAAAGAGCCTGTTGATGTGCAGAGGAGAGGGTCTCTTATTACTCTGGCTAAAACACATTGCTCTATACATGCAGTCTGAGTCAGCTAAAACGTCCTACTTTCTATTCCAAACTAATGTTTTAATATGTGGTGTTAACTTTTGTTTTTGTTTATTAATTTCAGTCCTGTAAAATATCAGATCAACTAAATTCAATTCAAAAGTATTTGCCTATGACCTTCCTAGGATGTTCTGAAAATTGATTATTTTGCTCATTTTGCGTCTGATCACCTCAAGAAGCAATCCATTTAGCTTCTATTGTTTCCTGTACGGGATGAGTTGTGTGCCTAATATGTTTAGGGGTCTTGAAACACACACACATGGACTCGACTGCTCCTGCCATTTGTTATTTTTGTCAGACCTGTGATGGAAAGTCAGTGTATTCTTGTTCCTCCTTAATCCCTTTTAGGAGTCTTGTTGCTTCAGTTCATTCCTACTGAGTTCACTTCCAATCTAACCTTAATTAGACTCTTGGTGCAGGATCCAGACTTACTTTCAAAACAGGTCAAGCACACTTAAATACTTCACCGCCTGGTCTGCCCATCACATAAAGTCAATCTGGTCCCTTCTATGCCCTATTAGAGAGGCTTTAATTAGCGTTGTTCTCTGGACATAATTGACAGAACGGAAGTTTGCTGCACATACTGAAGTCAGCTGCTCTTTTGAGGTCCGGATACAGATGATTTCAGGGGACTTAATGTCAAGGACTAAGAACCAAGCCAAGGGTTTGCAAACTTTCCTCAATTAGGTCAGATTATTGTTGTAAATGTCTGTTTAACAGTGGGAACTTTTATAACTGGAGCAGTTTGCTGTTTTCTTTTCTTTTTGTTTAAGGTTTCATTGTCAAATATTAAGACAAAGATAATGGGTTCAGAAAGACCACTAGAGAAAATACTTCCGTTTGCATTTTGCATATACATTTTATTCCCATTACAAATTATTTTATATGGAAGCTTGTTTCCACCACAAAATAACATTTTTAAAAGATTCTGCAATAACATTTTTAAAAGCAATTCTGACAAAATTGTGAGTTTTTGAAGTCAGAATTGCAAGATATAAACTCCCAATTGCGAGTTATTGTTAGATATAAGGTTGCAATTCTGACTTTTTTTCCTCTCAATCGTGAGTTTATATCTCGCAATTTTGACTTTATAACTCGCAATTCTGACTTTGTATCATGCGATTCTGACAGAGTTCTTTTCTCAGAATTGTGAGATATAAAGTCAGAATTGTTTGATATAAAGTCAGAATTGAATTTTAAAGTCAGAATTGAGTTTTAAAGTCAGAATTGAGTTTTAAAGTCAGAATTGTGAGATATAAAGTCAGAATTGCGAGTTATAAAGACAGAATTGTGAGTTATAAAGTCAGAATTGAGTTTTAAAGTCAGAATTGCGAGATATAAAGTCAGAATTTAGTTTTAAAGTCAGAATTGTGAGATATAAAGTCAGAATTGCGAGTTATAAAGTCAGAATTGCGAGTTATAAAGTCAGAATTGAGTTTTAAAGTCAGAATTGCGAGATATAAAGTCAGAATTTAGTTTTAAAGTCAGAATTGTGAGATATAAAGTCAGAATTGCGAGTTATAAAGTCAGAATTGTGAGATATAAAGTCAGAATTGTGAGTTATAA
This sequence comes from Romanogobio albipinnatus, assembly GCA_023566225.1. Lineage (NCBI taxonomy): Eukaryota > Metazoa > Chordata > Actinopteri > Cypriniformes > Gobionidae > Romanogobio > Romanogobio albipinnatus. Next base: position 44,491,609 of record CM042245.1, on the reverse strand, counting down.
AGTCAGAATTGTGAGATATAAAGTCAGAATTGTGAGTTATAAAGTCAGAATTGTGAGATATAAAGTCAGAATTGTGATATAAAGTCAGAATTGCGAGTTATAAAGTCAGAATTGCGAGTTATAAAGTCAGAATTGAGTTTTAAAGTCAGAATTGAGTTTTAAAGTCAGAATTGCGAGATATAAAGTCAGAATTTAGTTTTAAAGTCAGAATTGTGAGATATAAAGTCAGAATTGCGAGGTATAAAGACAGAATTGTGAGTTATAAAGTCAGAATTGAGTTTTAAAGTCAGAATTGCGAGATATAAAGTCAGAATTTAGTTTTAAAGTCAGAATTGTGAGATATAAAGTCAGAATTGCGAGTTATAAAGTCAGAATTGCGAGTTATAAAGTCAGAATTGAGTTTTAAAGTCAGAATTGCGAGATATAAAGTCAGAATTCAGTTTTAAAGTCAGAATTGTGAGATATAAAGTCAGAATTGCGAGTTATAAAGTCAGAATTGTGAGATATAAAGTCAGAATTGTGATATAAAGTCAGAATTGCGAGTTATAAAGTCAGAATTGCGAGTTATAAAGTCAGAATTGAGTTTTAAAGTCAGAATTGCAAGATATAAAGTCAGAATTTAGTTTTAAAGTCAGAATTGTGAGATATAAAGTCAGAATTGCGAGTTATAAAGTCAGAATTGCGAGTTTTAAAGTCAGAATTGTGAGATATAAAGTCAGAATTGTGAGATATAAAGTCAGAATTGCGAGTTTTAAAGTCAGAATTGTGAGATATAAAGTCAGAATTGTGGGTTATAAAGTCAGAATTTGCGAGATATAAAGTCAGAATTGCGAGTTTTAAAGTCAGAATTGAGTTTTAAAGTCAGAATTGCGAGATATAAAGTCAGAATTTAGTTTTAAAGTCAGAATTGTGAGAAATAAAGTCAGAATTGCGAGTTATAAAGTCAGAATTGCGAGTTATAAAGTCAGAATTGAGTTTTAAAGTCAGAATTGCGAGATATAAAGTCAGAATTTAGTTTTAAAGTCAGAATTGTGAGATATAAAGTCAGAATTGCGAGTTATAAAGTCAGAATTGTGAGATATAAAGTCAGAATTGTGAGTTATAAAGTCAGAATTGTGAGATATAAAGTCAGAATTGTGAGTTATAAAGTCAGAATTGTGAGATATAAAGTCAGAATTGTGATATAAAGTCAGAATTGCGAGTTATAAAGTCAGAATTGCGAGTTATAAAGTCAGAATTGAGTTTTAAAGTCAGAATTGAGTTTTAAAGTCAGAATTGCGAGATATAAAGTCAGAATTTAGTTTTAAAGTCAGAATTGTGAGATATAAAGTCAGAATTGCGAGGTATAAAGACAGAATTGTGAGTTATAAAGTCAGAATTGAGTTTTAAAGTCAGAATTGCGAGATATAAAGTCAGAATTTAGTTTTAAAGTCAGAATTGTGAGATATAAAGTCAGAATTGCGAGTTATAAAGTCAGAATTGCGAGTTATATATTGTGATATTTATATTTATATATTGTGATATAAAGTCAGAATTGCGAGTTATAAAGTCAGAATTGAGTTTTAAAGTCAGAATTGCAAGATATAAAGTCAGAATTTAGTTTTAAAGTCAGAATTGTGAGATATAAAGTCAGAATTGCGAGTTATAAAGTCAGAATTGCGAGTTTTAAAGTCAGAATTGTGAGATATAAAGTCAGAATTGTGAGATATAAAGTCAGAATTGCGAGTTTTAAAGTCAGAATTGTGAGATATAAAGTCAGAATTGTGGGTTATAAAGTCAGAATTTGCGAGATATAAAGTCAGAATTGCGAGTTTTAAAGTCAGAATTGAGTTTTAAAGTCAGAATTGCGAGATATAAAGTCAGAATTTAGTTTTAAAGTCAGAATTGTGAGATATAAAGTCAGAATTGCGAGTTATAAAGTCAGAATTGAGTTTTAAAGTCAGAATTGCGAGATATAAAGTCAGAATTTAGTTTTAAAGTCAGAATTGTGAGATATAAAGTCAGAATTGCGAGTTATAAAGTCAGAATTGTGAGATATAAAGTCAGAATTGTGAGTTATAAAGTCAGAATTGTGAGATATAAAGTCAGAATTGTGAGTTATAAAGTCAGAATTGTGAGATATAAAGTCAGAATTGTGATATAAAGTCAGAATTGCGAGTTATAAAGTCAGAATTGCGAGTTATAAAGTCAGAATTGCGAGTTATAAAGTCAGAATTGAGTTTTAATGTCAGAATTGAGTTTTAAAGTCAGAATTGCGAGATATAAAGTCAGAATTTAGTTTTAAAGTCAGAATTGTGAGATATAAAGTCAGAATTGCGAGTTATAAAGTCAGAATTGTGAGATATAAAGTCAGAATTGTGAGTTATAAAGTCAGAATTGTGAGATATAAAGTCAGAATTGTGAGTTATAAAGTCAGAATTGTGAGATATAAAGTCAGAATTGTGATATAAAGTCAGAATTGCGAGTTATAAAGTCAGAATTGCGAGTTATAAAGTCAGAATTGCGAGTTATAAAGTCAGAATTGAGTTTTAAAGTCAGAATTGAGTTTTAAAGTCAGAATTGCGAGATATAAAGTCAGAATTTAGTTTTAAAGTCAGAATTGTGAGATATAAAGTCAGAATTGCGAGGTATAAAGACAGAATTGTGAGATATAAAGTCAGAATTGAGTTTTAAAGTCAGAATTGCGAGATATAAAGACAGAATTTAGTTTTAAAGTCAGAATTGTGAGATATAAAGTCAGAATTGTGAGTTATAAAGTCAGAATTGCGAGTTATAAAGTCAGAATTGAGTTTTAAAGTCAGAATTGCGAGATATAAAGTCAGAATTTAGTTTTAAAGTCAGAATTGTGAGATATAAAGTCAGAATTGCGAGTTATAAAGTCAGAATTGTGAGATATAAAGTCAGAATTGTGAGTTATAAAGTCAGAATTGTGAGATATAAAGTCAGAATTGTGAGTTATAAAGTCAGAATTGTGAGATATAAAGTCAGAATTGTGATATAAAGTCAGAATTGCGAGTTATAAAGTCAGAATTGTGAGTTATAAAGTCAGAATTGAGTTTTAAAGTCAGAATTGCAAGATATAAAGTCAGAATTTAGTTTTAAAGTCAGAATTGTGAGATATAAAGTCAGAATTGCGAGTTATAAAGTCAGAATTGCGAGTTTTAAAGTCAGAATTGTGAGATATAAAGTCAGAATTGTGAGATATAAAGTCAGAATTGCGAGTTTTAAAGTCAGAATTGTGAGATATAAAGTCAGAATTGTGGGTTATAAAGTCAGAATTTGCGAGATATAAAGTCAGAATTGCGAGTTTTAAAGTCAGAATTGTGAGATATAAAGTCAGAATTGTGGGTTATAAAGTCAGAATTTGCGAGATATAAAGTCAGAATTGCGAGTTTTAAAGTCAGAATTGTGAGATATAAAGTCAGAATTGTGGGTTATAAAGTCAGAATTTGCGAGTTATAAAGTCAGAATTGTGAGATATAAAGTCAGAATTGTGAGATATAAAGTCAGAATTGTGAGATATAAAGTCAGAATTGCGAGTTTTAAAGTCAGAATTGTGAGATATAAAGTCAGAATTGTGGGTTATAAAGTCAGAATTTGCGAGATATAAAGTCACAATTACCTTTTTTTTATTGTGGCAGAAACAAGCTTCCATAATTGTATGAGCATAAATGTTGGTTATATTGTTTATATTAAGCAGCCAACCGTTTAATAAGAAATGTTTCTTGAGCACCATATCAGATTAGAATATCTTAAAACATAAGTATTTTGACGTGGTGTCATATTTTTTTTCCACTGTACCTCTAAAATTGTGTTTTGAGAAAACTGCTTGTTTTAACAATCAGTGTCATTATAAGGATCTATAGAGTTGAAAAAGTCAGTATGCAGGACCAGGCTTGAAAGTTGTGTGTTTTTCCCTGTTTCTCTGGTTCCAGTTGAGTACAAATGAACTGCTGTGGAGTTTTCCATATAATGAGTGCAAATTGAGTTTTCATTTCCAGTGAACTCCGAGGCCAAGTGCTGTAGGGGCTTTAACACTCATAGTCACACATTGTTTCCATTCTTTCATTGGTGAGGAAATATTTTGCAAGTGCGGTGTTACACCTGATTTGTGTTCTTTGCATGTCACTGGCACCTCTTCACTTCTTTACAGTTCATCATCCTGTTGACTTAAACCGCTGCATCAGTTCTGGCTGTTAATGCCAGATCTCTCATTAACATCATTATCTCTCTTGACACTCTTTAAACCAATATTAACCCAATGGATTTCAGTTCAGTACTTATGAAACCGCTTAAACAAACAAAACCCGGGGTGAGAATGTCACTGATACTTGGAAGACTAACCGGAACTGTGCAAGATCATTGATTGGAATGTAAAACAAATTGTGGGTGGTTGTGGACAGGACCAAGCAAATATCTAAATTGTTTCCTGCTTGGCTTTGGGTGGTAAAATAGTGTGGTTTGATAGGATGGGGGTAGGGCAGGGTCTTGTCTTTTGGGTTGATGTTTACTGAGGAATACTGAGAAACAAACAGTTTGGGTTGGGGCGAGGGGGGGGGGGGGGGGGGTATGGAAGAAGACACCACACCACCCCAAGGTCGGTCTCAAATGCATCTCCTCTGACTTGTGCATTTGATCATGTGCTTTTCTAAAGATTTCAGGCAGCTGTTTTCTTTTAAAACCACTAAACTTCAAGTATAAAACCTTTGTTTTTTTGCTGCAATAAATTCTTAATTTCTGTGAATAGCTGCTAATCTGCAGCATGTGTAGGTTGATCTTGATTTTCTCGTTTTGGATGCGGAGCCCAAAGGCTTCTTGGAGTGAAGGTTGTTTTCCCATCTTGGCAGGGAGGAAGTGAAGGGCGTCACAGAGCTCCAGGTTGTCCTGTGGAATGTCACAGTCGTATAAGAGAGCCAAGGGCAAAGCAGAGGCCAACGAGTCAGGGGATAGGAAGGAGGGAAAGGGGGAATGCAATTGCGGAGAGGGAAATGTAGGAGAGAAACTGAGATTCTCTCAGCCTTTGAGGGCTGAAGGACTTCAAACAGCCTAAACTGTTTTGTTACGTTTTGTGATCAGCAGATGCTCTGAAGACAACTTTAAGGAACCTTTTTCATTTGTTTTGTTTTTATTTTTGTTTAGGTGTTTTTATTGTTTTTTTGTGATGCTCTGACAACTATGCATTTGAAGTCAAAGTCCCAGTAAGAACAGCCAAATCTTCATTGCAGGCATTAACCATTTTTTGTTGAAACTTTAGTGCTTACCATTTTGTTTTACTATACTGGTAAATTTAAAACAAACTTGACTATCATCAGACCCCAAAAGCACACTTTTGAAGCCTCTGCAAGTACTCAGAGCTAAAATGAACCGAAGGCTGTAACCAAAATCCAAAGCAGATTTTGGGAGGATCACGCCCCGCTCCCCTGACAAACGGCTTCTCTCATGTTTCTGAGATAAGCCGGCCTGTGAGACTGTGAGCGCCTCTAATAGGCTGTCTGCACCAGGCTGAGGTGAAGATCAGGAGGAAGTCTAGCTCTCCCCATTCAGTCTCTCTGGGTTTGAGTTTCTGCCCCTCTCCTGATCCCTCTCTGACCCAGCGGTCACAGGACACTCTTAGGGGAGGGCTTTGCTTTTGGTGTGAAACTTGCAGCCGTGAAACCCTGAACTTCTATCCTCCTCCTCTACCTGTGACCACCCGCAACCAGAGGACAGAAGAGAAAAAAATTCATTGACTTTCTTTCTTTTCTTTCTTTCTTTCTTTCTTTCTTTCTTTCTTTCTTTCTTTCTTTCTTTCTTTCTTTCTTTCTTTCTTTCTTTCTTTCTTTCTTTCTTTCTTTCTTTCTTTCTTTCTTTCTTTCTTTCTTTCTTTCTTCACCCCATTGTGCTAGTTTGGACAATTTTGATTGGTTAAAAAGATAATCGTTTAATTAGTCTGTTTGGAGTTTGTTTCTTTGTTGTCTCTGTTCATCTCTCTAGAGGAGTCATGGCTCGTTTGAGGTCAATTGCATTTACAGTGCCATATGGCATGTTACTTTTTTGTTTAATTAACCCCTAGACATCTTGTTTTTCGGCTTGGAAATATATTTGACATAACGAAACATTATTGTTGTAACTACCTTTTCTTTTCTTTTGAGTTAGAAGGTTATGTATGGGTGAAAAAATTATAATACATTTAAACTATATCTTTAAGGATGGTGTGATGACACAGCATGCACACATGTCTGAGCCTGACGTTAAACCTTGTGTTTTATAGTTCAGTCAGTTAAAATGGATGCATTACAAGGCTTAATCAGAGAGTAAGAAGGATTGCCATTGTCCATGAACCCAATAATGCAAGCCTGGAGCAATGAACACCAAAGTAATCAGGGTTATACAAATAGTTAAACTTCGAATGACAGGTAAAAGAAAACAGACTCTCAAAACATAAAGCAATGATGCATGCAGCTGATTTTTTTAAAAATAATTTCTATTCTAACTATGTCTGAAATTAATCTTTCATTCCTTGGTTGGTTTTCTTTGGTAATTACTCTCAGCTTTGGAGTGTCCAGGCTGGCAATACAGATAGTTTTGTCCCTGTAGTTAAAAGACAGTTTCTGAAGAGACATCTGTTGAGCATGTGCCAGACGGCCTCTGTCCTCACCTCTAGGAGAGGCTTTGAGAAATGGCTGCTCAGGGAAAACACTACATGGGGCCTTGCTGAGACCGGCCCTTTCTCCGTGTCCCTGAAGCAGATCCAGTCATAGAGGTTTCTGTCTCTCTCACTCTGTTTTGGTCTATCCCTCATTGTCATTTTGTGATAACCATTCCTTAATCTTTTTCACTATGTCTGCCTTTCTGCTGAATCCTGGCACTTTATCTTTTCTTTTTCTTTTCCCACACATCTATCCATCTATTCCTCTTTTTTTTTACTTCTTACTCACTGCATTTCTCTAGATTCAAGCTGTTCTAGTTTCCCTTTGCCTTTTTCTAAACTAAAACTTTGTGAGTTTGTTGGATTTACCATCTCTGATATATGAGGTCTAACTGTGTGTGTGTGTCCTGGTAAACCTACGTTATGGGGACAAATAACACTCTAAAAAAAGGGTGCTATATAGCACTAAATTACTGAGCACCGCTACAATATACAGAACCTGTTAAGATATGGTGCTATATAGCACCAAAAGTGGTTCCGCTATATGATTACGAGCCAAGAACCACTTTTAGTGCCATATATATCATTTTTTGTTTTAGTGTACGTTATGTCTAGCCTGGATGCCAGCCGAACTTAGCCCCACCCACAACATTTTAACATTTAATAGTTCAAATTCGGACTAGAATTGAGTATGACGACGTCAGGCTACGTTATGTCCCCCACAAGTATGACAATACCCGAAATCTTTGTCCTTGTGGGGACATTTTTGGTCCCCATGAGGAAAATAGCTTAGAAATGACAGTAATATACTAAAATCTAAAAATGCAGAAAGTTTTCTGTGATGCAGGGTTAGGGGATAGAATATACAGTTTGTTACACATCATTATGTCTATGGAAAGTCCCCATAAAATATGATTACCCATGCGTGTGCGTGTGTGTTTTATACCGGTCAAAAGTTTGGAATAAAAAAGTGTCTTATGCCCACCAAGATCAAAGATCAAAATTACAGTAAAATAATATTTTTAATATTATTACAATTTAAAATTACAATTTAATTTTATATTTTTATATTAAAATTTAAAACCCTTTCTTCTTTTCAAATTTAGTTTAAAATGTGCTTTATTCATGTGATGGCAGTTTTCAGAGTCACATGATCAGAAATCATTATCATGCTGATTTGGTGCTCAATTATTAATAATTGTTTTTACCATTATCATTTTGAAAACCGTTATAAGTGAATTATCTGAAGTTAAAGGAACACGCCGACTTTTTGGGACTTTAGCTTATTCACCGTATCCCCCAGAGTTAGATAAGTCCATACATACCGTTTTCATCTCCATGCGTGCCATAACTCTGTCTGACGTGCACACCGCAATAGCTTAACACAAAGACTGGAGGTAAACGGCTCCAGCTAGCCCAGCTACTGCTCAGAAAGTGACAAAATAACACCAACATTTTCCTATTTACATGTTTTGATGTGTATAGTTCGCTGTGTAATATCATTGCGCCTGCTGCACCCATAGTAGCCTACGGCAGCAAAGTTCCTTGACCATTACGCAGGAATGAGAGTATAGTTCCTAGCCATTTCGGTCTAGAAAATTGCAACTTTTCATTTTTCGTCGGTCTTAGTACACGATGTAACTATACACATCACAACATGTAATTAGGAAAATGTTGGCGTTATTTTGTCACTTATTGAGCAGTAGGCTAGCTGGAGCCATTTACCTCCAGTCTTTGTGCTAAGCTAGACTAGAGGTGGATGCGTCAGACAGAGTTATGGCACACACAGAGATGAGAATGGTATGTATGGATTTATCTAACTCTGGGGGATACGGTGAATAAGCTAAAGTCCCCCCCAAAAAATTTAAATAAAGATTTTAGAGAAGAAACCAAAACTGGTCTTATGTGAGACATCAGCCATTTCTTCTTAAATCCATTCATGCCAATTCCATTAATTACATTCAGAATGAAAACTTTCACTGTCACTTTTGGACGTCCTATTCTCACTAAATCATTTACACAACCTCTCTCCTTTTCTCTCTTTGTTCTCTTCTTCCGTCTGGACCTCTTTCCAAGATTTTTCCATTAATTTTCCCTTTTCAGTTTATTCTCCATCTTCCATTCAAAACTAGTGTACACAATTCTCTGTAGAAGTTGATTTTATCTGTGTGCATCAATCTGTTCAGACGTGCACTTATCCTTATCTGTCTTTCTATGTCATCTCCCTCTCTGATTTTTCTCCCTGCCACACACGCAAACAAGAACTGACACTGAACAAACCTGTAGGAACTCAAGTGCTTGCTCAGCACTGTGACTGTTGACTTATGTGTAGCCAGACAGCTGTGTTGGGGAAAGTTACTTTTAAAAGAGTTACAATATTGCGTTACTCCTTAAAATGTAATTGCGTTACTTATTTATTTTTTATGACAAGTAATGCGTTATGTTACTTTTGCATTCTGATTTCATTCAAAGTTCTGTTGTTGGCAAATGTAAAGGCCCTTTCCCACCAAAATTGCAAATGCAAAAGGAAATGCAAATGCATAACTGTACAGTAGCGCAGCTCAACTAAATGTTTCAGCTGTGCTACCATTCTCGATTGCAGAGCAATAGGACGCTGGAGAAGAACGTTCAACACTCTTAATTTAGCAATAAAAACAACAACAAAAAAGGAAACACAACTATCATATTTATCTAAAGTAATTTTTGTTTATTATTGTTAAATTGAATCATCAAAGGTCAGCAGCAAAGACAATGATTAATAAAGTGAGATTAAAACATAAAGTATAGATTTGTAGTATTTACAGTTTTTCTCAGTCGCTTTGCTACATTTCTCAGATCAGAATTGAAATTCTCAAAACTACCTGTTCAATCTGCACATCATTGTGTCACTTGTACACATCAAAAAAACAGTTTCTCATTTCTTTGAACAAGTTGCAAATGCTTGTGTACATCCATGCAAATGATTATGCACAATTCTCTGCTGTTTTCTACATTATCAGTTGCTTATGTCATGTTGATCAAAATGTATTATAATGGGTCTCTGTTGAGCACCGCTAACTAAGGTGCTATATAGCACCGCTACCATATACAGAACATGTTAAGATATGGTGCTATATAGCACCAAAAGTGGTTCCTCTATGATTACGACAAAGAACCATTTTTGGTGCCATATAGAACCTTTTTTTTTAGAGTGTACATTTCCGTTAGACGTTCACATTTCTACTTTTGTTTTTCAGTTTTTTTTCTTTGTGCTATGCAGTGCTGTCTTTTCCTTTCTTTATCGCAATGACACGTTCTGTCAACAAATTGCATTACAAACAGTAAAAGCATAAATTTGAATCTTGTCCAGTCTCTTGCAATCAAATTCCCACATACACTAAGGTGTAACCTACAATTTACAATAAGTGTCATAAAAACTTTAGCCATATTTACATCAGAACATCCCTCTAGAGTACACTGTTATATTGACAACATTACTAAGCAATTTGACTGTCTTATCCATACACAATGACCCAAGGACTTGTCATTCTGATGGCACTGACATGTTCATTGATACAGATATTTACTTTTGAGAGATGAACTAAGGATTTTGAGCAAGAGACTGGCTTTTGCAGGTAATCCATGGTGTTGGGCTAATTGTATGAATTGTTTTGAGAAATGCACTTACTGTTTTTCAAATGTCGGGATGATTCGAGAAATGTACCAAAGCGACTGAGAATACTGTAACATATTTAATTATTGTGGGTTTGCTTAATATTCTGCGTTTGCATTTTACTGTTTGTATTCTTTTTGAGGAATGCTGAAAATCTGTTTTTGTGCAAGTGAGATGTGTAAATGCATGATCATATCTAGTCCAGAAGTAAAATAACCATCATGTTTACATGCACACAACGCCTTTGCACTTAAACAAAGTAACTTGCATAACTTATTTGAAAATAATTTTATATATTGATATTTTGTTGTAAGTGTAAAAGTAATGTTACATCAAGTTACTTGAAAAAAGTAATCCGATTACATAACTCACATTACTTGTAATGCGTTATCCCCAACACTGCAGGACAGAGGCATTTAGAAACACACAGTAGAGTGACAGTCAGTGTTAAGAGCCACTGTTCGAAATATCATCCTTGAGCAGAACACCTGTGCTGTTATCACTCATGAGTTACACACAAACAAATGAGCAAACAAATTTAACCATATATTCCAAAATTTAAACACAATATTGGCAAAACACAAAGCAAGATACATAGATAGACAGACCGATAGATATGATAAACGAGTGTCTATGTGTATCTAAAAGTGTTGGTGCTTAAAGTGAGGTGCCATTTCTAAGTGCTCAGATAGAATGTTGTGTGTGTGAGAGAGAGTGTTTTGTTCCCAAAGGACTGTTCACCACTTTTTCTCTCTCTTTCTCTCCAGACTGCACCTGTCCTTGCCATCAGGATCTCTAATTAATCACAGAGGACCTTCTCCTCCCCACTTTCTCCAAGTATACTTTCTCATTGCCATATTTGGCCTGACAGATGGCTTCCTAGTACCTACTTACAATCATACAAGTAGATTCTCAACTTAACGCAGCACTATGAATAACTGACATATTTCCTGCTTATATCAGTCATCTTCCCCAGACAAGGCACTTGGTCATCTTTAATGGTTGATCGGTCAGATTAAGTGGAATCAAACCACGCTGCAATGACAGTTACTTTAAATGGAGAGAATGCCAGAGGCACATCTGTGTTTAAAAGCTTTGGCTTTTAAACTTTGTTAACCAGTTTGGAAGTGGCTTGTCACCTCAGGGCTGAGGTAGACGGCTTTTCAGTTTCCACAAGCACAGTGGATTTCCACAGCGGAGCACGGCATCTCTCACCATTCCCACAACTATGTAAACACAGACCTGTGCCAGCAAAAACAGCTGAATGTGTGTAGAATTTAATCTCTGCTCCTTCATAGCTCTACGCTCTGCTCCCAAACTATTCCGTATAGGCACACACTGTAAAATCATTATAGATACACTTCTGAAATGCTAATCGTTCTCCTCACTCTCAGCAATCTTTATTCCGGTGACTGGTGTTCTATGAGGGAAAACAGCAAACCTTTTGCATTTATGTATCTCAGGTGAAAATATGCAATGGAGCAGACATTAACTGCTGAAATGTGAATCTAGCTTTAAAAATCATAGCAAATTGGTGTTATGAAATTGAGTGTGACTCATTTTCTTAAAGCTGCGGTCCGTAACTTTTTTTGGTTAAAAATGATCCAAAATAAAATTTTGAGCAAGTACTTAACCAGCCAGTGTTCAAAATGATCTCCTTACCTTGGCCCGATTCACAACAGTATGCTTGTAATAATGGGCAATTCCGCGGAAAACTGTCACATCCATAACACCAACACAATGCCATGGTATTTAGTTGGCGTTATGGATGTGACATTTTTGCGTGGAATTACCCTAATGTGTTATAATTTGAGTGGTACTGGTGGATTTCCGCGGGAAACTCGAGCATGTCTTTGCGTCATTACGTCACGTCTGTATACATAAAGAAGGAGTCCGGCTAGTAGCAGTATCGCATGTGAGGATGCTGCAGGTGGTGGATCTTTTATAGCCTTTTCTCACAGCAGCTGGAATAATTAAACGTATCATTTAGATGGTGGATTGTAATCCAGAAAGGTCCAAACGACAATCATCAGTGACAACTGGAGATTTAACTGTAGTCAAAAGCAAAAGATTAGTCTGTACAGAAATTAAAAACTACAGGTAACGCTAAAAAACATTAAATACACATAGTCGCGCAGTTCTGATGTTGTTAACATTAACAATTTGAGAACAAAGTATAACAATGCTAATAATTTGGGAAAAGGGGAAAAATAGATATGAGATAAAATAGATAAAAAAGATATTCAAAATCTAAGGAGCAATGTGCCAGATTAAAATGACATGCAGTGACTCGCAATGGAATTCACTGTGATCTCATTTTGTGTACTGTGTTGATCTTGACCTGCTCTGGGTGCTACTGATCAGACTAAAAGTGTCAGACTTGACTCTGGGCATGTTTTATGTCTGATTCAGCCCTGACACAGAATGCAGAATGTCACTTCATATTGGCCTGATTTAAAGACTCAGCCGCCTCTTTGGAGCTCATCTGGTTTAGATTGATGAACTAGATGATTTATTCAAGGCTCTATGATAAGATGGGGTGATTTGCAGCAGTTCTTTCAAAATGACATGTGGAGTTAATAATACACTGTTTGGGAGCTTTGAGGGTAGAGTGGTATGTAGCTTTGTCATATGTTCTCTCCATGGTATGGATAAACATTTTGACACCTAGCCTCTGCTATCCAGGACACCACGTTCTCTCACATCACAATCTCTGACTGCATGTGTCCTCGCAAATCATCTGTCATGATGCCCTTATGAAAAAAACCCCGCCAGTCTGGGTCACGCCAAATGGACTAGCAGCCATGAGAATAGGTGAGACCTCTGGCGCCTTTCAGATTCACTTCATGCCGGCCCTCTATCTGAAATGGCGCCACCAACGCACCTGATGTGTGACATTTGGAAATAAAGCAGTGACTGTGGTCTTGCGTGTTATGAAAACTAATTTTACTGTAAAAAGCTATTTAATGCAGCATCTTGATATCATGAGCTGCTTTTGATGCAATTGCAACTTGGTGCAAGTTATGTACTTTTATGTACGTTTATATATATACATTTATATATATATATATATATACATACATACATGGTAAGATAAAAATAACATTTTGTCTCAGCATTGGGTGTTTTTATTGTAAACAGCTTTATTAACTTTGTTGCATGATCCTGCAGACTCTAATGTTTTGGTCTCTGGTTCGATACCAGCTTATTTTAGGAAACCTGTCTACAGAAAAGGGGCATCCGTGGTCTGGATCAGTTTAAATCTAATCTACTTCTTCAAGTCTCAGCTGTGAGCAAGAAAAATGGCCCTAGGGAGAGAGAGAAAGTCCTTGAGGGTTTGTTAGAAGCTGCATGTTATATGAGTGGCTAAATGGCATGGATGTGTTTCTAATCCTTGAGTCAAACATCAGTCTGCTGAATAATGCATTTAGATATGCCTTAAGAATAATGGGGGGGGAAAGTGACTAAGAATAAAAGAGAAAAGCAACAGCAAAAGACCCACAAAGAGATACCAATGCTTTGCATTACCTTGCCTGATGAATACTACATAAACATCCTCATTTCATATGAACAGAAGAGCCCTTATTTTCAACGTACTTACAGAATCATTGTTTACTCAGACTTAATGACTACAGTCATGTCCAACACACCCCACCATTCCATGAATCACAAACTACATGCCCTTGAAACAAAGAGATACACATTCCACAGGGAATAATAATCCCATAAGTAACCACAAAAAATTCGCCGTGGGCTCATGGACTCTACTGATGTTGCATTGCATTATGGGGGTTTCAACAGCATCAGAGGTTGTTAGGAACCGGAGCAGAACTATATATCTATATATATATATTACTTCTTAATGCTAAAGTTAGACCTACAATGTGTTTTTTACACACACACACACACACACACACACACACACACACACACACACACACACACACACACACACACACACACACACACACACACACACACACACACACACACACACACACACACACACACACACACACACACACACACATAACATTTATATTTCCTCATCTCTTCTTGGCAAGATGCAGACTGTCAATGAAGCCAAAAGAGGACCTAGTTGAGGGGGATTTGGATTTTGCAGAACTGGGCCCTCATGGTTTAATGCCAAGAAAAGCAACCCAGCTGAACAAATGTGAGAGAGGGTTTTAAACAAAGCATAAACATATCCCGGGCCTCCAGACTACTCCTACCAGTTTGAAGTGAAAGTCTTCATCATGGCTGCCATATATAACAGCACTGTATGTGTTTTTCTGCACTTAGCCCGACAGCTAAGGAATACAACATTAATCACTTGTTACTTATTACTGAAATTAATAAGGTTTCGAAAAAACTCTTTGAGCTCTAAAAACACTTATGTTGGATGATGAGAAGGGAGTGCCAAATATGAAATCAATAAAGCTTAAGGTTTTTTTTTTTTTTTTTTTAACATTGTTTGCCGCAGCCATCTTGTCTCAGCCTTCCATACCAACACTTAACAGTACATAAACAAGTCTTGTTTGTCTTTTCAAATGAACATAAATTAACTTTTTTATTTATCAAAACATCTAGAATTTTTTTATCATGTTTTCAACAAAATTATAAAAAATATTAAGGAGCCCAACTGTTTCCAGAATTGATAATAAAATAAGAAATGGTTCTTGAGCACCTAGTAAACATTTTGTTTTTGTATTACAGATTAATCGTAAAACTTTAAACAGTTCAGTCAGACATACATCAGTGAGTTGGATGTGGATTAGGTGGGATTGTCTCTTGACTATGAACACTCTCACTGTCTCATTTGACTGTTTTCTGGATATCTCCAACTGTGTGTTTACATGCTGCTTTCTTCTCTCAGCAGGAACATGCCCCCAAAGCTGCAGGGTTCCCCACGGAGGCAACCTTTACGCTGCTAAAGTCAGAGGTCGTCAGTCCCAGAGGGAAACAGTGGCGACACCCCAGTGGCTGAGGAGACTGAGGCGTTCAGTAGACTAATGGGGTCTGACTTCATCATTAAGGAGGTGGACAAATCATTATATACACCCACACATCCATTTGGGAGACAAGTCTGCTTACATTTATCTAAAGGAAAACATTCAAAAAATGAATTTCAGACACATTTTATTTAAAAGATCATTGCCTTTGTTCATTCATTGTCATTTTCACATTCATGGACTACATTTTTACAATTCTAAACAAAACATATTAATATTTTTAGAGTCAAAAGAGAGCCACATCACCCCATCACCCCAAACTTGTCCCTTTAGCGTGAGCAATTGGATTAGGCTGTTCGGTTGGTGTAGTGTCAGAGGCTAAATGGATGGCTGGGCACCATGATGGATGAACATTGCCAACAAGGCGCCTTTCCATCTGACAGACCAACATACATCATCTATTAGGCTCATTTTTGGCTGCTCAGTGGCCAAATCATGGCCAAAATAACCAAATGTGTGACCACAGGGACGGCAGTATCACAAGTCTGCATCTTTAACCCTTCCGTGTAGCTCTTTAGCTTAAACCATTTAAAATGATTGAATTTAAGACTTTAATCACATTTCACATGTAGGAAACCTGGGCTGCGTTTCCCAAAAGCATTGTAAACCTAAGTAGATCCCATTACCACCAAAGGTCTCTACGATCGACTTGCATCTGGGAAATGGATAAAAAAAATTTTTTACGTGCAAATATATTTAAAGTAGCTATTAAATGTATTAAAAGACAATACAGTAATATATCATTTTAAGTGCAACTTAAGAAAAACCTTAAAAAAAACATTTGCCAGCTGATTTTTTTTGTCATCATCACCCTCATTTCTTATGAAATGTTATAATTTTCTTTCTTGCACAAAAGGAGAAATGTAATGTCAAAGGCTTTTCTTTCCCATACAATGGAAGTGAATAGTGACCATGGCTGTCAAGCGAGATTTTGATATATTTCTTTCATATTTTCTTATGATACATTTTAAATATACTTGCACGTAAACACTATTCATTAATGTATATTTTTATTGTTCCATTTTTAAACATTAATTAATATATTATATTTATTTGTCAATTTACAATATGATGTATATGTTTAAGATTTATATCGTTTTCAAAGTAAACATTTATTCAATTAATGCATTTTCATTCATGCATTCAGTTACAATTTTCTTGTTCAAATTAATAAATTAATATTGACATTTTTTAAGGGGAACTCATCACCCTCATTTTAGAGTTTACACCTATAAATGATTAATCTGGTGCTTTCTCTGATTTGAATTAATATGCTGAATATACCAAAATGAATTCAATGGTCTAAACCAGCCTAAACATCCTTCACTCTTATTGCATACATCCAAGTATTGTTCCCTTTCGTTCAGTCACTACGACGTAACGTTAGTGACTAACGAATGGGGGTTTCGCTTAGAAGCCAATTACCTTCGAGGAATTTAA
Source organism: Romanogobio albipinnatus (assembly GCA_023566225.1). Lineage (NCBI taxonomy): Eukaryota > Metazoa > Chordata > Actinopteri > Cypriniformes > Gobionidae > Romanogobio > Romanogobio albipinnatus. Next base: position 44,474,877 of record CM042245.1, on the reverse strand, counting down.
CAGCGCCCAATGGCAGTGCCAATGCCATGCGGAATTTGCATGCGTAACTCCGCCCCACCTCGTGGGTATATAAGGAAGTACGCTGGCAACATCGCATTATGTTTCTGCTTTGGAGCCAAGAGTATCTCTTCACTCCTTCAAGCCTGCTAACTGAGTCTTTGTCAGCCTTCGAGACGGCCAGACCTGGTTCTCAGAACTGCTACTCCTTGCGACAGCCCCTCCCTGGCTTATCCCTCTGAGGAAGGACCTCCTCACTCAGAGACGGGGCACCCTTTGGTACCTGCGTCCCGGTTTTTGGAAGCTCCATGTGTGGCTCCTGGACGGGACGCGGCAGGTTTGAGTACCCTACCACCTGCGGTGGTGGCTACCATCACTTCCACTAGGGCAGAGTCCACGCGGCATGCCTATGCGTTGAAGTGGAACGTCTTCGTCACCTGGTGTTCTTCCCGCCAAGAAGACCCCTGGAAATGCCTGATTGGGTCCGTGCTCTCGTTCCTCCAAGAGGGGTTGGCCGCAATATCTGCCCACCACGATCTATTGGGGGACAAAAAGGTAAGTCAGCACGACCTGGTCATCAGGTTCCTGAGGGGAGCCAAGAGAATACATCCTCCTTACTCTCCTCTCGTACCCTCTTGGGACCTCTTAGTAGTCTTAAGTGCTCTGCAGAGGTCTCCCTTTGAGCCGTTGCGGTCAGTAGATCTTAAGTTTTTGTCTATGAAGACAGCTCTTCTGACCGCATTGGCCTCCGTTAAGAGGGTAAGGGACCTGCAGGCATTTTCGGTTGACGAAGCGTGCCTGGAATTCGGGCCGGCTAACTCTCACGTGATCCTGAGACCCCGGCCTGGATAGGTGCCCAAGGTTCCCACCACTCCGTTCAGAGACCAGGTGGTGAACCTGCAAGCGCTGCCTTTGGAGGAGGCAGACCCAGCCTTGGCACTGCTCTGTCCAGTACGCGCCCTCCGCGCTTACGTAGACAGGACACAATGTTTCAGGACCTCAGACCAGCTCTTTGTCTGTTATGGTGGGGAGCGGAAGGGAAGAACTCTCTCAAAGCAGAGGTTGTCTCACTGGATAGTGGACACCATTGTTTTGGCTTACCAGTAGCAAGGTCGACCATGTCCCCTTGGGGTGAGGGCCCACTCCACCAGGAGTGTGGCCTCCACTTGGGCTCTAGCGCATGGCGCCTCGCTAACAGACATCTGCAGAGCTGCAGGCTGGGCGACACCTAACACATTCGCCAGATTCTACAATCTCCGAGTGGAGCCAGTGTCCGACTATGTACTAACCTCTACTAGTGGCCAGTAATGGACCAGGCTCAGGTGTCTTCACTTGCTCGCCATTCCACTCCACGGACTGGATGCGTGCAATATTTTCCTCAGGTGAGCTTCCCCGAAAGCCCTGAGCTCCTCCAGCACTGTCGACGCTGACATCAGTAAGTCTTTCGAGCCCAGACCCTCATATCCGGCCAGGTGCCCCATGTGCATGGTTCCCCTCCGGCGACCCCCACACGTTTATTTCCGCCGTAAGCCTCCTCAGTGAGGAGGTGTCTTTCCCTTGGCAAGTCCCTGTCATCCCTAGGGTTAAAAATCCACCCTCTGGCTGGTACCCCAGAGTTCTTCTATATGCAGCCCTCAGCGGGTCATATGTGTACTCTCATAGTCCTCCCTACGGGTAGGCATTTTGGCATATCTCCACTGGAATATGCTTCCCAGTGGACCTTGGTAATCCTGTGATAAGTGGGAGTCCTTCGTCCGTACTAGTCTTACGACAGGGTACTCACACTTACGCAGGGCACTGGAAGACAGCCGAGTGGCGTTGTTGTATTGGGACCCCCATTCGTTAGTCACTAACGTTACGTCGTAGTGACTGAATGAAAGGGAACGTCTCGGTTACGTATGTAACCCTTGTTCCCTGAGGAGGGAATGGAGACGTAACGTCCCTTTGCCACCTCCGCTGTGCTGCTGGAACGCGGAGTTCAGTCTGGGGCTCCGCAGCAGTAACATAATGCAATGTTGCCAGCGTACTTCCTTATATACCCACGAGGTGGGGCGGAGTTACGCATGCAAATTCTGCATGCCCATGGCATTGGCACTGCCATTGGCGCTGTTAAATTCCTCGAAGGTAATGGCTTCTAAGCGAAACCCCCATTCGTTAGTCACCAACGTTACGTCTCCGTTCCCTCCTCAGGGAACAAGGGTTACATACGTAAACCAAGACGTTCTTCTGTCCTCCATATGTAGGCACAGCCCCAGGGAAGCTCCAGGCACCCCCTCCCAAGCCCTGGTTATTTGTTTACACTTTGGTTCATGGATAATGCAGCCCTCAGGCTCATATAAAAACGCTGCAGCTATTACTAACAAACCATTGATTCACAAAGAGCGTTGGTGTCAACCTGTCCTTAACAGAACCCTGTGTGTCACCACTAACTGTGTGTTGTTCCAAAAGGGCTGTTCACCATCCTCTTTTCCAATGGTTCTTCTGTTTGGATGTGTTTGGGATGGGGGTTGGATGAGTTCATTTCCCGCTGTGGGATCGACCTGTCAAATGAGAGGCAGCGTTTTTATTAAGCTCCTCAAACAATACAATAATGTGACCAGAGCAGCATTAAACAATGGCTGCAATTAACCTCATTTGCTTGATTAGTCAGGTGCCAGGGCTGTACTTCTCTAAAATAGGGCATAGAGCTGTACTTAACCCCCTGCAAATATGTTATATGCCCTAATAGGGGTCAGTTATTATGTGCATTTTTATGTGAAAGCGTAATTTATGACGCTGAAGGATTAAATTGGCATTTACAGCCCCATTATTTACAGTATATAGTTATTGAATGTATACAGGGAATTTGTCTTGCTATTTTTTTAGGTCAACATTGTTATTTTATTGTCTCGCTTAAAATGTGTAATTTATTGGTGAGATGAGCCTGGAAAAGTTAAAGGGATAATTCGCCCCCAAAAAATCAAATTCTGTCACTATTTACTCACCCCCTTGTCATGTCTTTCTTTCTTTATACAAAAGGAGAAATTTAAGGAAAAGCGTTACTACAGCTGTCAAGCTAGGTTTTCAAGGCTTACATTTCTTAGACTTAAACAGAGCTATCGTATTTCTTGGAATATACAGATATTATGAAAAGGACAGATGTTATGAACTATGTTTATGATGGTTTTATGGTGCTTGTTTTGCTTTTTGGACCTTAAACCATTTACTTTCACTGAATGGAAAAGAGCAGCGTGAACATTGTTTAAACCATTTTCTTTTGTGCTCCTCATAAGAAAGAAAGTCATACGGGTTGGGAATGACATAATAGTGAATAGATGTTGACAGAATCTTTATTTTGTTGAGTGACTTATCCCTTCAATCATTATTAAACATGTGTGGATGATTTTTTGCATTAATTTCAGAAGAATAATATTGCAAAGGCAGTGAGTTTCATGGCACATGAGAGGTGACGTGGGGCTCAAACTCTCACCGCAGAGCATCTGTGGCATTACAGATCAATACGGCATTGAAACCACCATGATGAGGCATTATTGAACCTCTCCTTCTTGCTGTGTTGATTCACAGCTGGAGTTAGGTCAGACCCCCAGTATGGAGGGCTGAATGTTGCGTGTGCACATGACAATTAATGAATAACTTACCGCAAGCACAACACAGGATACGGAAGTTACTGAACATGAAATCAAAACTTGCACAAGGTTTTTATATGGTTACAAGAGCCTTCTCTTTCTGTAGTACTTTTTTTCTTCAGACACAAAGGCCTTTGATCATTCTAGGTTGGTTGTCATGTTTCTTCTGGACTTATTCTGGACCATATCCCAACCAAAGTGTTGGGATATAGACTGAATAAAGACTGAATATTCTCTCCTTTTTTTAAAAAGCATGAAAGTACTTTATAATCATGTACATTGGGGTATAAAAGTCTGACACTAAAGCCCCTTTCCACTGAAATTAAAGTACCGTGAAGATTAGTCCGGTAGCACACAACTTTCCAGTTCCCTCTGGATTTTGTCCTCCGCATATACAGTAAGCTTAATAAAGCCAGAAAATCAAATTTTTTGTTGTATTTTTTAAACTTCATTGTTGATTCGAATAGAAAACAACAGTTACTGCACGCACCGCAACAATCAAAAATGCTGCGTGAACTCAACCAATCAGCCTGTTCAGCGCCCAAGTCCCACCCCCGAAAGTTCCTGAACTTTGAAAAAGTACTACCTCATGAGTAGGGCCGTTTTGAGGGGGAAATATTTACCTGGAACTTCATTTAGACCCTGGTTCCTGCGGTCAAAACAAACCGAGTACCACCCCAAAGTCCCTAGTTCCTGGGGAAAGTTCCTGCGGTGGAAACGTGGCTTAAAATTAAAATATGGGGTAATCTAAATAATAATAAAAAAATTAAAATAAAATATATATTATATGCAAAAGAGCAGCATTTGGTCTCAGACTTTTTGACCCCGTATATCATTCAGACTTTAAAGGGGATTTCATATATACTCGTGAACTTTCTATGACTCTTACATTCCGTGTGTGCGGGCACTTTACAGTATGTCCCTTGGCAGACACCTGCAGTTCAGCCTACTCTTGTCAAGATCTGTAAGTCTGTGTTTTACAACATCACATTTTTCATTTAGCCCCCAAAGCTCTCTATGCCCATAAAATGAATAATGCGCAACATTTCTTACTGAGAAGTTATTTGTGAATAAAGGTCGGGCCTTCACCTTCAGGCACGTTTGATTCAGTGTGTTCATGTTGTGGACATTCACTTTCTTCTCTGTTCTTCTCTTTCAGGATTGTCTTTCACTGATGCCCCCCAGTTGTTTTGGGATATGGATTTCTCATGCACCTGTCTGATCCACAAATAGACGGCACTATTTACCATGACAACAGATTGTGCCCCAGCTAATCATTGGTGAGTAGCATACGCTTCAACCTTTTCCGTATTTTAGTCAACAAAAACCCAGAATGTCCCTGATCTTATTGACAAGGTTTTAACATTTCATTGGTTGAGAGAGTAATGCTTTGTTTTGGATTGAATTATGTACTAGGCAGCTCTTTTAAACACAAATACATAGGGATGTATAGATAATTTGTTTCATTGGCTCAAGAGGAATAAAAGCTGCTATTGTCCAATCTGAGTCACTTTAAAATTGTGCATTTTAAGGGTAAAATAATTATACTGATGCATACACACTTGTGTGGAGACATATTTATTGGTCTGATAGAAAGTCTGTGTTATCCGTCTTGTCTTTATAGGCACGATTACCAAAAGATGACCCTAACCCTAAATCCATCTAAGCCTAAAGGGGAATTGTTTCTAAGATGGTTGACAGGAACTCCAAGAGGAACCTAGAAAGAATGAGGCCCTTGAAAAGAAAAGGTTAGTATGAAATGGATAAATGCATGGATTGATGGGTTGATTTATGATCTGATGAATCAGGGGTTAAGGATTCTCTTCCTTTGTTTTCTCTGAGATTAATCTGACTGATTCATGGGCCAAGGGTGCTTGTGTTTGTAAGACATGCATTTGGCTACTCATGCCATAGAGTCTTCAAAGACGATTTTGCATTTAGGAGGCTTGCATGGGCTTTGGAAAATGATACATAGATTAAATACACGTTTTTTCTAGCAGTAAAAACACTCATAATCCCCTATAGTTGGAGGAGGAACCAAAACTAACATAACAGTGAGTGCGCTTAAAAAAAGAAAAAAGTCTTCCTCCAAACCCTAGAGAATGCAGGCATATTTATGAACAGCTGCTCTTTGAATCAGATACAAGTGAAAAATGAATTGAACTAATTTTGCGTTGTGCTGTTTTATTCTTGGAACAGGGATGATTGGGAGTGTGGGGGACTTTGCCAAGACAACACAAACACAGATTCATATCATTAATGCCTCTTCGTGACTTTTTTCTCATGGAAGAGAACAATATAATGATCAAACATGTACAAACAAAATATAAGTAGGCATAAAGGCTAGACCTGCAGAATAGGGTTAATACGTTTTAAGAATAAGTTAATAAGAATACGTTTTTGCAGCGTTAGAAATTGAAGGAGACTGCAGACCTTCAATTATCCCCTTTTTATACATTATTTGACAGCATTTTTTTATATTGTATATGTATTTGCATTTACAAACTTGAGGTGTGGTCACATTAGAGATTGTTTAGCTTACATTTTTGTGGTCATTTCGTGATTCTGTTTTCTGTCAACAGTGTAGCGATGTATGAAATCACTTTCAAACCAAGCTGCTTTTTGTTGGTCATTGCGGATATTACATTGTCTGTCTATCAACAGACCAAGCTCAGTCTTTTAAGATTTTGAAAAAAATTGGTCTGGGGAGTCTGCTCGGTATTTTCTACTGCACAAGAGGCGTGATCAATGGGCATAGTTCAAATGACTCTGTAGGAAATTGGATAGTCCTTCAACCAATCAGACCACAAGAGGCGCGATCAACGGGCATAGTTTAAATGACTCGCTTCTCTATCCGTCTGTTACGAACTGCTCTGAGTCAGAAGGTTGAGGATCCAAATGCAGCTTTTATTAGAGCGCAATCCAGAATCGTAGTCAAAAGTACAGGCAAAAAGGTCATACACAGGAAAGCAGTCCAAACAGGCAAACAAGGCAGGAGAGACAGGCAAAAGGGTAATCCGGGAGACAGGCAAGAAATCCAAAAACCGACAGACATGAAACCAGGGAAACGCTCAGAATTGCAGTAGAAACACGAAACAAGACTTAGCAATGATAGACAGAGTGAACATGGTTTATATAGGCTGGGGTAATGGGGTAATGTGACACAGGTGCAAACAATGAGTGAAGATGAGTCCGGGCAAAGGATTATGGGTAATGTAGTTTATGATGAAGTGACAAGTCCGGGGTGGAGTGACAGTCTGAAGTGGAGTGCCCTCAGGTGGTTCTCATGGGCACTCACACTGGTGAATTGTGACACCGTCATTGTGTTAAACCCACCAACAGCGCACCAGGTGGATTAGCCCCCGCAAATTGGTCCCCGCAAATTTGTAACAGAAGCAGGATAGAAATACAGTATGTACAGGTTTCCAGCCTGAGCTGCAAGGCGAAATCAAATCGCCGGCAGATTGGGCTGGGTTTACCCAGTCTAGCGATTACACATAACACTTACACGAAATTCCTGATTGTGTGGATTCCTATAGAAATGTATTTGATTTTGCCTACAAAAATATTGATGAACAACTGTAAATGTGACCGCACATTTAGAGATTATTTCAGAACTTCCTGAATGCTTCTTTAAAAATTGGTACAGCAGTTTCTAGGGTATTCGGAGTAGTTCAAAAAGAGCCAACCTTCAAGTCCAGAATATCTATGGTATTTTTTGTCATGTTTATTGTTTGCCCAATTTTCTTTTCATTTTATAGTCCATTTTAACTCTGATTGCTTAACCTCAAGTATGAGCATTAGTTAGTGATGCTTGCATTAACAAGCAACACCAAGTATACTTACATTCTATAATATTTTTTTTTTCTTTCTCAGCAGAACAAAGACTGTAGGTTCTTTGTCTCTCTGTTTAGTTGTATAAATCTTTCACAGAGAAATAAAAGTGGGCTCGACCCGTCTCCGTCTCTGATTTACGTGCAACAACATCGGCTTGCACTTCATTGCACTTCATTCAGTGTTTTCTCAGAGCGCTGAACCTCTTCAGCCGAGCACAGCATATTTGATGTAAGTGTGGCAGACAGTCACTCCCCGTTCCCCTCTGCTCGTGTTTTACGAGCTCTGACTATAAAACCAAAGGCTGGACTGCCCAATAGGAAACTGTCTCCCAATGGGATCATAGATGGCCTTGAATGAAAGAAGAGGAAGAGACTAATTCTTTTTCTGACATGGTGTGCATGGAACTAAAGAATGAATCTGGGGGTGTGTTTGTACGTACATGAGTTGCTGTAAGTTTTCCATGTGAAAAATATAGGGTTTTTTGAAAGCTTCCATTTCTGAATTTAGGAGTAAAGGCCCACTCACAACAAGAATGATAACTATAATGATAGCGATAAAGATATAGTTCTAAAACTACTGTCGTAGTATATTTTGGAGAACAAAATTACCATTCTATCACGATTCATTATCAATTAACTTGCATTTAGTGAAGGCGGGATATTAAAGAGCACAGAGAAGAGATCAAGTCAGACGTGAAGATGTCAAAGAAGTGCGCGTGTACATATAACAAAGATCTTCAAAAAGGGTTTGAAAACCGGATGTGTCAGTATATTAGATTCTGTCTTAAAGTGACAGCAGCCTAAAATACCTGTCGTGTGTCATTAATGTTAATCAAACAACAAAAGATGTTAAACAAATGTATACATGTTAAATAATCCCACTGTACCTGAAAAACGTATCTGTCCTTGAAATCATATTTGTCCTTGTTTGTAATTTGCTTATTTGTTCTTTTTTGTATATAACAAAAATAAAGTAACTATTAAAGGAACACGCCGACTTTTTGGGACATTAGCTTATTCACTGTATCCCCAGAGTTAGATAAGTCCATACATACCATTCTCATTTCCATGCGTGCCATAACTCTGTCTGACGCACCCACCGCTAGCATAGCTTAGCACAAGAGTAAAAACAGCTCCTACTGGCTCCTAGCTGGAGCCATTTAACTCCAGTCTTTGTGCTAAGCTAGGCTAGCGGTGGGTGCGTCAGACAGAGTTATGGCATGCACGGAGATGAGAAGGGTATAATGAATGAATAAGATGAATAAGCTAAAGTCCCAAAAAGTCGGCGTGTTCCTTAAATATTGTCAAACCGATTAATCGCAATTAATTGCATCCAAAATAAAAGTTTTTGATTACATAATGTATGTGTGTGTACTGTGTATAATTATTATGTATATATAAATACACACTCATTCATGTATATATTTAAGACATATTTGCATGTATATACTGTATATACTGTGTATATACACTCACCTAAATGATTATTAGGAACACCTGTTCAATTTCTCATTAATGCAATTATCTAATCAACCAATCACGTGGCAGTTGCTTCAATGCATTTAAGGGTGTGGTCCTGGTCAAGACAATCTCCTGAACTCCAAACTGAATGTCGGAATGGGAAAGAAAGGTGATTTAAGCAATTTTGAGCGTGGCATGGTTGTTGGTGCCAGACGGGCCGGTCTGAGTATTTCACATTCTGCTCAGTTACTGGGATTTTCACGCACAACCATTTCTAGGGTTTACAAAGAATGGTGTGAAAAGGGAAAAACATCCAGTATGCGGCAGTCCTCTGGGCGAAAAGGCCTTGTTGATACTAGAGGTCAGAGGAGAATGGGCCGACTGATTCAAGCTGATAGAAGAGCAACTTTGACTGAAATAACCACTCGTTACAACCGAGGTATGCAGCAAAGCATTTGTGAAGCCACAACACGCACAACCTTGAGGCGGATTAGCTACAACAGCAGAAGACCCCACCGGGTACCACTCATCTCCACTACAAATAGGAAAAAGAGGCTACAATTTGCACAAGCTCACCAAAATTGGACAGTTGAAGACTGGAAAAATGTTGCCTGGTCTGATGAGTCTTGATTTCTATTGAGACATTCAGATGGTAGAGTCAGAATTTGGCGTAAACAGAATGAGAACATGGATCCATCATGCCTTGTTACCACTGTGCAGGCTGGTGGTGGTGGTGTAACGGTGTGGGGGATGTTTTCTTGGCACACTTTAGGCCCCTTAGTGCCAATTGGGCATCGTTTAAATGCCACGGCCTATCTGAGCATTGTTTATGACCATGTCCATCCCTTTATGACCACCATGTACCCACCCTCTGATACACAAGTTTTTGAGCCGTTTCCGCTCTACATCGTAAACTCCTCCCATCGATGCAATCCACTTCCGTTCTGGCGGGCTGGGTTTGTTTCGCTAGCTAGCTCCGTTGTGCCGACAAAGCACTGATATCGCAGTTACAAAGAGGATATAACGTTAAACAATTACAACATGAAGAAAAGTGGCTCGGGAACGACGTGTGCGGTAGTTGGTTGCAAAAACTCGAGAAAGCACCTGAACGAGTGGTTAGACAGAGAGTGCTACGACCACAAACCAGCCACGAAGAGGCAATGTCCATGCGCTCCATTGTTTACATTTTTTCGCAAGCCTGATACTGACTCGGAATCAAGGATTATCAAGGATAATCAGAGTGCCTCATGAGGTTTAGAATCTTGCCTTGTGTCCCTGTCTACCAACACCCAGCCATGTTGTTCATTAAATACAGATAAACACAACAAATACTGCATGCATTGTATTTTTTTATATTATATATGAATATTTTCATAGTAATGTAATTGCGTGGGCTGCTTTTGTATTTTACTACTTAATACCTGTTAGGATTAAACACGCAATCTTTCTTGTTGAAGCCATTTGTTTAGTTTCCTCGAAACAATTAATTAATCCAGTGTTATTTATGTACAGTATGAGCTTACTATGAATGATGAACTGTGTTAAAAGAAATTGTAGCACTCTAAGGAACATAAGGCCTATCATTCATGATCGTAGTTCAGTGCAATAATTAAATAATAATTAAACGAAATGAAATAACATCAAACTTTAATTTTCATTCAAACAGTACAGGCACACTGATATATTGCACAGCATAAAGAAATAATGTAATGTACCGGTAGTTTATTTTAGTTTTAAAATGCTAAGATATTTACACATTGACATTACACAACTGGCTTTGTTGCTGTGCAGATATTGATATGCCTCGGAGGCTTTCAGATTGTCCATTGCTTTTCCATCTATTGCCATGGATTGCACGAAGTAGGAGCAAATCTTGCTGTACGTTATGCTGGGCCACGTCGTCATGTTATCCTCCCAGTTCTGCACTGAATTCGGGTGGGGGAGAGTAACGCCATCTCCAGTTAAAGTAGTAGAACTGTGTTCCCAAGCTAGCATCGTGATCGCTGTGTTTACACCGGCAGACGCTGCGCAAACCACTTCCAGCGGAAATGAAATGCATTTGTGTAGAGTAATGGCGCCGCCCACGATTTGGCGCGTTAACTTGTGTATAGCTACTTCCAGTAGGATAATGCACCATGTCACAAAGCTTGAATCATTTCAAATTGGTTTCTTGAACATGACAATGAGTTCACTGTACTAAAATGGCCCCCACAGTCACCAGATTTCAACCCAATAGAGCATCTTTGGGATGTGGTGGAACGGGAGCTTCGTGCCCTGGATGTGCATCCCACAAATCTCCATCAACTGCAAGATGCTATCCTATCAATATGGGCCAACATTTCTAAAGAATGCTTTCAGCACCTTGTTGAATCAATGCCAAGTAGAATTAAGGCAGTTCTGAAGGCGAAAGGGGGTCAAACGCAGTATTAGTATAAATATAAATATACATTTTTTATATATAAATATATTAAAAAATTGTTAATATATACATGTATGTGTGTTTATTTATGCATAATAATTAGGCACAGTACGCACACATATATTCTGTAAACACAAACTTTTATTTTGGATGTGATTAATCGTGATTAATTAATTTGACAGCACTAATAACAGCACTAAGTTGCGATAGATGTGATGGGGGTGGGGGGCTGTCCATCCCATCTCATATTCAACCATCAAAAATATGATCACCCTACAATAATGGCATAGAAGGAACGATATCGTTGGAATCACTTCAGAGCAATTTTTTGCAGCTGATGAATGATAAAAACATTGACAGCCAATCAGAATCCATCCTGCTTTAAGAGCTCAAGCATTTCAAGCGGCAGACGGCAGAACTGCAGCGCACACTTATAATAAACAGAACATAATTGTCTGCTGGCATGGACGCTAATATCGTGATAGTTATCTTTATATTGTTCTTGGTGTGAACAGACCTGGTAAAATGGTAAACCTGTTTTTTTATTGACTTATTTTTCACTAGGCACATAGCAAGAAACATGAGAAGGTATTCATCCCCCACCATCACCGAAACAAAAAAAATGTTTGCTCACAAATAATTTACAAGCCCATCTTTGGCTCATCAATGTGACAATCATAATTAGAGCGTGACATGGGAGGTTGTGACCCCTGGCAGTGCAGCTTATAACAAACGTTAAGCCCTGAGGCTGAAGGCAGGTCAGGTCTTAGATCAGGAGCTTTAGGCCACCCAGTTTGGCAGGTCTACCTATAAACAAGGATGTGAACTGAAGAAGATTGTACACATGTGTTTTCATTTCTGTATAAAATGTTCACTGACCAGTGATCGAGGGTGAAATGCATCAAAAATCCAGGATGACAGATTTGATTGTAGAATCCTGATCTGTGGTAGCATCTAGGTTTTAGATTATTTTGTATGCCAAATTATAATTTACTGGCATAAACAAGTTTAAAATATCTTAATTTTATGCTTACAACAACAATAAAAATACATTCCAAAGAGTTTTTCTATATATAGCCCCGTAGTTAATAATACATCTCACTGTGTAGACATAAGCAAACATTTTATTTAAAATTTTAATTTTATTTAATTTTATCAACATTTTATGTTTTGGAATTAAGTGTGTTTATTTATGTGTGTGTGTGTTTGTTTTGTGTTTAATTTCTAAACAGGGTCTGTTGTTCATTTTGTCTGTCAGAGTCGTTCAAAATCTATGGCATGTCCTCGTATGCCATTTCTTTGTGGCAACAAATGTTTATAGGCAGGAAACCGAATGTCTAACACAGCAGATTATCAACTGATTTCAACCAGTTTTTTTTTGTAAAATCCACACAAAGTGGTCGTTGTGGTGAAGGGATACAACAAAATGGAAAATACATCTAAATAATAAACAAAGCAGGCATAATTGTAACTCTTATTCATTTATTTGAAAAAAGAAAAACCTCTGAAATTACGACTCAGTCGTCTTTGATATGTCTGTAGTCATTACCCATGTTAATTAAATTTATAGGAATGACAGAAAAAGAACAAGAAATAGAGATCTGTTATCAACAAAGTGTTTATATGAAATGAATTGGGTTTGTCCCCTGAGACATCACATAAGATGGCAAATGATTTTGACAGCTCTATGTAAATAAATAAGTCAGTATTTGACAGGGGTACAACAGAATCGTAAAGTCACTATGAATCAAAATTGAAAAACTAAAAATGTATGTAATATTGCAGTATGTATTATAAATTATTGTTGTTGTTTTTTAATGTAATACCATTGTAATCATTAATCTCTGTTTACTGGCGTGAGGGCAGGACAACCTGTCACTCACATGAGATCAACCAATAACAATCCACAAAGATCCAATGATCCAATCAATTCCCGATGGACAAAATCAAGTCCCGCACTAATTTTTTTCTTGATCGAGAAGCCGTTTCACTGATGCACGTCAAAATAAGGAAGAAAAGACACATGCCGATGTAATATCAATAGTTTCCTTATTGTTTTATAGAAACTCATCAGAAAGACTTTCTCATCAGAAAGTTTCTCTTTTGCTCTCATCATGGCTCTTAAAGGGAATCGTATGAACTAAGCCAAATACATTTCTACAGATTCTGTGGTTGTTTTCTTTAATATTTTGGCTAATTTGATTATAATTTTATCTACTAGTAAATGTGTAGTAACACTTTTAAAATCTAATCCGTTGAATTCCACAGTTTTCCCCCAAAAGTCAGTGCAGAAAATGTGCACAAAAGTCAGAGATTCCTTCTGGTACTGCTGATAGAGTTTAATCTGTGACCTCTGGGTTACCCGTACAGCCATGTGAGACTTTAGTTGAAGACATCACACGTGTCCTCTATCTGTCTGTCTGTAGCCCACATACTATTATCTCATTGGACAGAGATTCCACCTCTCATTGCCGACTGCACATCTCTGCAATGACTCATTACATGCAAAGGCCTATGCCTATGGTAAAGGACTTTGTCAGATTACATTAATGTTATGCACATACAGACATTAGCTGTGCACAAGTAAAGCACAACATAAAAAACGTCTCGGTTACGTATGTAACCCTCCTTCCCTGAAGGAGGGAATGGAGACGTACGTCGGAACTTACCGACGAATTGGGATCTGTTTTCAGAGACCAATCTACTTCGAGTGTATGACATTGGCATGCGGTTCGCGCATTCCACGCACCACCCCGCGTTGCGGGTATAAATACAGAAGTGAAAGTACCGCATATCGTTTTCAACTGAGGAGCCGAGATAAGTGGCTCGGGCCTTCAGCTGAAGCACAGCACCTGGCGACGAGACGTACGTCTCCGTTCCCTCCTTCAGGGAACGAGGGTTACATACATAACCGAGACGTTCCCTTTCAGTTGGTCACGTTCAAATAGACGCACGTATCCGGCCCAGAGGGCGGGAGTGGCGTTGCAAGCCGACACTAGAACGGGTACTTAGCGCTACTGGCCACTGGGGGCGAGGATGCGGGAAGATACCAGCTCTACACAGAGCCTATAAAATCTAGCAAACGTGTTAGGTGTCACCAGGCCTGCAGCTCTACATATGTCTGTCAGCGAGGCTCCTTGAGCCAGTGCCCAGGATGAAGCTACGCTCCTTGTGGAGTGCACTCGCACCCCGAACGGGCAAGGCACGTCTTGGAACTGGTAAGCCAAGACGATGGCGTCCACTATCCAGTGGGCCAACCTCTGCTTGGAGACAGCCTTTCCCTTCTGCTGGCCTCCATAACAGACAAAGAGCTGCTGTGAGGATCTGAAGCTCTGAGTCCGGTCAACGTAAGCGCGTAGAGCGTGGACGGGACATAACAAAGCTAGGGCTGGGTCTGCCTCCTCCGAAGGCAGCGCTTGCAGGTTCACCACCTGGTCCCGAAAGGGAGTGGTAGGAACCTTGGGCACATATCCAGGCCGGGGTCTCAGGACAACGTGAGAGTTGGCCGGCCCGATTTCTAGGCTATCTAGGCTCGATATCGCATGCTTGATAGAGTACCCCCGGTCAGGGAATAGTACCACTGGCAATGGGTCGACTCCAGAGAAGCGAACAGGTCTACCTGTGCAACTCCGAAGTGGTCCCATATCAGCTGGACGCTCCGGGGGTGGAGTCGCCATTCGCCCGGAGGTGTCGACTGACGAGAGAGCTCGTCGGCTGTCTGGTTCAGTGCACCTGGGAAGTGAATGGCACGAAGTGACCTCACAAACTTCTGACTCCACAGGAGGAGATGGCGGGCGAGCCGGAGCATGCAACGGGAGCGTAGACCACCCTGTCAGTTAATGTACGCAACAGCTGCAGTGCTGTCCGAACGGACCAGTACGTGCTTGTCCCGAGGCAGTTTCTTGAACCGGGCCAGGGCAAGACGTTCCGCCAGTAACTCTAGGCAGTTGATATGCCAACGCAGTTGGGGCCCCGTCCACAGACCCGAAACTGCATGCCCGTTGTACATGGCCCCCCAGCCCGTGGATGAGGCATCCGTGAAGACCACAGCATGCCTGGACACCTGTTCTAAGGATACTCCGGCCCGGAGAAACGAGGGGTCTGACCACGGGTTGAAGGTTTGGCGACAGTAAGGCGTAACTGAGACCCGGTACTGACCGCACTACCACGCCCATCTCGGGACTCGATCGTGCAACCAGCATTGAAGCGGTCTCATATGAAGCAATCCGAGCGGCGTTACCGCGGCTGCGGATGCCATATGCCCCAGGAGCCTCTGAAAGAATTTCAGTGGGACAGCTGTCCTGCCTTTGAACGTATTCAAGCAGTTCAACACTGACCGGACGCGCTCTGGAGTGAGGTGCGAATGGGTGACCGAATCCAGCTCCATACTGAGATAAGAGATCCTCAGAGTTTGCTCTTCTCTCGGTTGACCCGAAGTCCCAACAGGCTGAGGTGACTGAGCACCATGTCCCTGTGTTCGCACAACTGATCCCGAGACTGAGCCAGTATGAGCCAAGACGCGAGGCGACAGGGACAGCCCAAAGGGCAAGACTTTGTACTGATATGCCCTCCCCTTGAACGCAGAGTGTAGGAACGGTCTGTGTCGAGGAAGGATAGAGACATGAAAGTACGCGTCCTTCAGGTCGATCGCTGCAAACCAATCTTGGGGACGGATGCACTGGAAAATGCGTTTCTGCGTTAACATTTTGAACGGAAGCTTGTGCAGGGCCCGATTCAGAATGCGCAGGTCCAAGATTGGTCTTAACTCACCCCCTTTCTTGGGTACAATGAAGTAGGGGCTGTAGAATCCCGACCTCATATCGGCAGGAGGAACCGGCTCGATCGCGCCCTTCGTCAGCAGGACATCGATCTCGGACAGCAAAAATGGGCATCACTGCTCCGCACGGAGGTGAAGAGGATGCCCTTGTACTTGGGAGGCCGGCGTGCGAATTGAATCACATAGCCGAGTCTGATGGTACGGATGAGCCAGCGTGACGGTCTGGGGAGACCTAGCCAGACCCAACAAGCGGGACCAACGGCCAGGTGGGGCAGAGTGTGGGTGAGAAGGCCCGGGGTGTCCTTGGTGCCCACACTGTTGCCCCCTGGTGAGGGGTGAGAGGGGAGGAAAGGAGTGGCAAGGCCCGGGGGCGTCGCACACTGCCAACCTGTCCCTCTCAGAGCTCAGGGAAGGAGGAAACTGCTCTTTTATTGAGAATGTGGGTACCGCTGGACCCCGGAGGGCCAGCGGCAGGATGTTTTCGGTACCAGCATTGTAGACATTCTCCCCCCCGGTCCTTCTCCGGGGGGAGGAGGGGTGCGGACACCACCTTCCCTGGAGCAGCTCCTCTTCTCCCTGGGCTCCCCGTGTCAGGGCCGCTTGCCCTTAAGCTTGCCTGCAGCGACTGGGTGGAGGCAGCAGCGGGTCGCCGGGGCAGGATGTTCTTGATGGCCTCTGTCTGCTTCTGGGCCACCGAGAACTGCTGGCCGAAGTTCTCGATGGCGTCGCCAAAAAGGCCGGCCTGGCAGACAAGGGCGTTGAGGAACCGCATCTTGTCGGCCTCACGCATATCTGTCAGGTTCAGCCACAGGTGACATTCCTGGACCACAAGTGTGGACATCGCCTGACCCAGTTTGCGTGTGGTGACTTTCGTTGCCCGTAGGGCGAGGTCCGTCGCGCTACGCAGTTCCTGCATAACCCCTGGGTCGGAACTACCCTTGTGCAGTTCCTTGAGCGCCTTGGCCTGGTAGACCTGCAGGAGCGCCATGGTATGCAAAGATGACGCAGCTTCCCCACAGGCTGTGTAGGCTCTGCCCATTAGACTGGACGAGAACCTACACGCCCGGGAGGGGAGACGTGGGTGACCCCGCCAGTCGGCAGCGGTCTTTGGACACCGTTGCATCGCTACCGACCGCTCCACTGGGGGTATTTTGAGGTATTGGAGCCTAGACCGTAAAACTGCGATGGTCATGTTCGCGCAGTGCGAACATGAGTCATCCACGAAAGCCGTCTCAGCGTGCTGAACACCCAAACACGTGAGACAGCGATCGTGCCCGTCAACTGGAGATAGATACCGACGGCATCCAGAAACACACGGTTTGAATGACATCTTGAAGACGCAGGGTAAAACCGTGTTGCTCTTTTAGAAGAGAAAAAACACTCCAACAAGTGCCAAGGCACACAGGGTAAATGGCCGCAGCTCACAGCAGTTAAAAGGTGCAAGCCTGCTGTGACCACTCAAAGGAAAACGCCCAGCGAGCTGTGAGAACAGCTGTTTGTTTTGCTGTTCGCTCACAAGGCACCGTAACACCGACACTGGAAGCAGGTAGGCAGTTTTCCTCTCACTCTTGACTCGTAGAATAACACTCTTCGTAGGAACATATAGTGCTCGGCTCCGAAGTTGAAAGCGATATGCGATACTTCCACTTCCGTATTTATACCCGCAACGCGGAGCGGTGCGTGGAATGCGCGAACCACATGCCAATGTTTATTGGCTCGTTTCTGTACATTCGAAGTAGATTGGTCTCTGAAAACAGATCCCAATTCGTCGTTCAGTTCCGACGTAGGGAACTTTATTTCTTAACCAGTTGTAAAAATGTGTGTGAAAAAAGTCAATTAGTCAATTATTGAATTATCTGTATTTAGGATACATAAAATGTCCACAGAGCCAGAAGCCCCTATAGTGGAAGAAACAACCTTATGCTGAAATATAATAAATGATAGTCAGATTATCCATTGTGAAAACCAAATGCAGAATGGAATGCCTGCCTCTTTTTTTCATTCGCTCTCTTTCTCTCTAAACAAGAACCATGTGTTTCTTCCTACATCTTCATGTTCTCACAAAGTGCTGTTCGCTAACCTTCCCAACACAGTGACCGTCAGTGTCTCTGAGTCATAAGTCTCATATTTAACACACGTTCCAGACTGTAATGTGTTCAGTATAACTGTTCATCAGTACATAATGAGAAAGAGTCTCCACCAGTTTGCATGGAACGCCCGGATTTAAATTGGCCATTTAATTCTCCACTGCTATGTCAAGGTTATTAGATGTAAAATTTTGTAATGCACAAAAGCAATAAAGGAGAAAGTCGTGTGAATGTAATTTTTACAATCAGCAAAATTTCCATTACTCTGGAGTTTTTGGGCAGAGTGAGAGCATATGGGAACACAGTAAGCCAGGTTTGTTCAAAGCCCTCTGCCGTTTTCCCAGCATGCTCAAACCTCCATACAGGGCTTATCAGGCCTCTGTGCACATTCCACACAATGTTAGCTGGAGACAATGCTGTTACAATGCATGATAATGTATTTTCCATCTCCCATTCTCGCTCTGCCCTACACTCTTTTTAAAGGTGCAGTCACATTAAACTTAAAGCCTACAAAATTTCTTATAGGCCCACAACGAATGTAGGCAATAGGGTATAATGTCACACTCCAGTGCTTCTGGTTTTGATGAAAACTAAATAACAAAACAAATGTACATTCAAAGTTATATTATATTATATTAATGTACTTTTATGTATTTAGAATAGGTCTACATAAAATTCTAGCTATAAAATAGCTCTAGTGATAATATGTTTACGAGCTGTTTAATACATTCAATTTAATAAAAATATAAATATTATAAAATTATAATTTTATTTAAATGCTCCTTTTTACAAGATGTAAAGTATGTGTCTGATGTCCCGAGATTGTGTATGTGAAGTTTTAGCTCAAAATTCCCCACAGATCATTTTTTATAGCATGTTAAAATTTTAACTTTTTGAGGATGAGCAAAAAAGTGTCATTTTTGTATGTGTCCCTTTAAATGCAAATGAGCTGCTGCTCCTGGCCCCCCTATCTAGAAGAGAGCGGAGCTTCAAGTGCTCAAGTTAGCAGCTTCGGTTACCTCACGCAGACACTGAAAATGTCCAAAACTGTTCAGCCTTTTATGTTCAAATCGGAGTAGGACAATGATGGAGAGACTCGAGAAGAGATGACAAAATGTAGAATACAACAGGACGTTTCTGAATGGTTAGTTGATGAATTTATGTAGCTGATGTGGAGTTAACTGGATTGAGATGGTGGTCCAGTGGGTTAAACCATGGAACTGATACGCAGAAGGTTGCTGGTTCGATCCCAGCGGTCACCACCAGTGTGTCCTTGAGCAAGGCACTTTACTCCACTTTACTCCATGTTGCTCCAGGTGGATTGTCCCTGTAATAAGGGCACTGTAAGTCGCTTTGGACAAAAGCATCTGCCAAATGCATAAATATCTTTAAATATCTCACTATCTTCAAGTCATTGATTAGCATATTCTGTCACGATAATCTATAAATAGCTTGTGTGGGAACTGTTGTAAGATGCCTACAAAGAATATATGCTGCATGAAGATAGAACAGGTGTAGTTTTATTTAATTACGGTTATAACTTATGTTGTCATCTTGCTTTTATGACATGCTATTGCACTTGTGTTGCGTACTGTATTGCAATAAATGTGAAAAGACGGATGCGACTGTGCTCTATTACAACAACTCTTCCTCTTCTCAACATGGCCTCACTCCCTTTGTTGCGTGTGCCTGGGGGCAGGGTTTATGTACATTTTAGGGGCAGTGGTGTCACTAACCTGTGAATAAGCTTGTTGTAGTCCTAGCCGTTTCTTTGAAAGTAAATATGCTTTGATATTTGAACATCATAACTTTGCAGATGTTGTTTATGCACAAACAGAAACATTACACACTAACTAAATTGAAAAAAGTCAATCAACCACCCCTTTAATTGTGTGTATTTATATTGTATTACATTTGCATAAACCTTATCAAGTGTGACAATAACATAACAAACTTGCAGTAACATTAATGTCGTCTTTTCTGTTTTGTACCCACACACGTGCAAATGGAAGTAGGGAATGGGGTGACATTAGCCATCATCCATGTGCTAGCAGGAAAGGCATGATAATATGGCTCCATTACTCTTCTAGCCACTCATACAACACCTAATGCAACCCATCCTTTCTCCCTATATATTTCTCATTCAAGTATTCCCAGTTGTTAAGAGTAACTCTATGAGAGTCTTCATGTTTGTTCAGCATTATGATGAGGACCTGCATGACGATGGTGTGAAGATGACTCTAATAGAATCCATCTGTGGAGTCGGCCAGGACAGTTAAGAGCTCTAATAAGATCTTATTAGTCTTGGGATGGGACTGATGTTATCTTAACTGCTGCCATTTCCCCCCCTGCAGACACCTTCATCAACCACACCATTATGAAGAACTGTGCTCTCTTTTGTTGCTTGTTCTGTAGCTCTCTCATGCTACTTTTGATTCTTACTCTCTATTGCAAACTAATTTATCCACTTCTTTGCTCTCTCTTTGCATGTATTTGAGTGGTTCTCTATCTTGTAACAATGCCTCCAGATGT
Organism: Romanogobio albipinnatus; assembly: GCA_023566225.1. Taxonomy (NCBI): domain Eukaryota; kingdom Metazoa; phylum Chordata; class Actinopteri; order Cypriniformes; family Gobionidae; genus Romanogobio; species Romanogobio albipinnatus. The sequence goes on along the minus strand of CM042245.1, from coordinate 44,454,142 downwards.
TTCTAATAAAACTAGTGTCAGGGAGGAGTATTGCTGGCAGATCTGCGCTTTTGTGAGCTGTTCTTCGACATTTAGGGAAAAAACGCTTTAAGAGGACTGCAGGGCAGTAACTCAGTGCTCTTTTGGGGAGGGGTGGACAGTTTGGCATGGCTTTGAAAGGGGCCCAAGGAAAGGCGCTCGTGCATTTGTCTTTTTTCATCACGCTCCATGTTTCTGGTTTCTGTGGTCATGATACGAATGATCGTTCAGGAAATGAGAGGAACCCAAATCTTTTTCAAACTTGTCATCGCCATTAGAGATTTGCTCAGGCAGGTCATGCTGCCAGACAGCTCAAATTATTACGTTTCAGAGAAAATAAGGACCAGGATGTCTGATAAACGCTAACCTTTGTTACATGCAGTTAAGCTACAAAGATACATTACAAAAACGTATTCCAATTCAGAGTTAAATGTTGAAGTGCGTCATTTTCAATGTTAAAATGCTTTTACCTCCAATTAATGTGCAGTGACAACTTTAAGTGAGCCATTTCTAAGACTGACTTCATGTAGATCAGGGATCCTCAAATCTGGCCTACGAGATCCACGTTCCTGCAAAGTTTAGCCCTAACCCTGATCAGCGTCTTCAGGATCACTATAAAATCACAGGTAGGTGAGTTTGATCAGGGTTGGAGCTAAACTCTGTAGCGCATTGGCCCTCCAAAGCCAGATTTGAGGAACCCTGATGTAGAGGGTAAACATTTAAAAGTTAAACTCAGAATTAAAGGGATAGTTCACCCAAGAATGAACATTTTGAATCATTTATTCATTTACATTTACATTTTGTCATTTAGCAGACGCTTTTATCCAAAGTGACTTACAAATGAGAGCAATAGAAGCAACTAGAACAGTCAAGAGCAACATTATGCAAGTGCTGTAACAAGTCTCAGTTAATCTAGCACAGAACACACAGGACAGAACTTTTTTTAATTTTTTTTTATAAATTAGACAGACAGAAAATTAATAGAATGTTAAGTGCTATTCTTGATTGGTCAGGTGCTGCTGGAAGAGATGTGTCTTCAGCTGTTTTTTGAAAATGGCTACAGACTCGGCCGCACGAATTGAGATAGGCAGGTCATTCCACCAAGTGGGGGCGGTCCAGGAAAAGGTCCGTAAGAGCGATTTCATGCCTCTCTGGTATGGCACCACAAGGCGTCGTTCACTGGCAGAACGTAAGCTCCTAGAGGGTGTGTAAGTCTGAACAAGCGAGTTTAGGTATATTGGTGCAGAGCCAGTGGTTGCTTTGAAGGCGAGCACCAGTGCCTTGAATTTGATGCGAGCAGCTATTGGCAGCCAGTGCAGACTGATGAAGAGAGGCGTATTCACCCTCATGTTGTTCCAAACCTGTAAATGATGACAAAATTTTCATTTTTGTGTTAACTATCCCTTTAACTCTGAGTTAAATTAAAATTTGACCCTGGGTTAGTAATTAATCCAGCTTGTTTTACAGGATGCATAACATAGGTGAACCATAGGTTAATGTTCTAATTTGCATATTTATGAGGTCAGGAACATTGATTGGAAGAATACAACTTAAAATTTTAATAATAGCTCGGCAAATGTAAAAATGTTGCCATCCCAGCTAGTGCATGTTTTAAGAACATTTTGCTAATGTTCCAAATAAGTTAACATTATTTCTTATGCAAACGTTATTTCTTAATGTTCCCTGAACATTCAAAACGTCCAGTTATGTTTTTAAAACTCCTTTTTTCCTTGGTTATACGAATGTTAAAGGAACACTTCACTCATTTTCAAAACTCCCCTAGAGTTAAACAGTTGAGTTTTACCATTTTTGAATCCTTTCAGCCAATCTCCGGGTCTGGCGGTAGCACTTTTAGCATAGCTTAGCATAGATCATTGAATCTGATTAGACCATTAGCATCTCGCTCAAAAAAAATGACCAAAGTTTCGATATTTTTCCTATTTAAAACTTGACTCTTCTGTAGTTACATCGTGTACTAAGACCGACGGAATATGAAAAGTTGGGATTTTCTAGACTGATATGGATAGGAACTATACTCTCATTCCTGCGTAAAAATCAAGGAACTTTGGTGCCGTACCTTGGGTGCAGCGGCGCAATGATATTAAGCAGCAACTGAAAATAGTCCCCAGCACGCTCTCTGAGCAAGCAGGTTGTCACGTTGGTTATTGGGTATTTTCACGCACTGCATAATATCATTGTGCCGCTGCACCCATGGTATGGCAAAGTTCCTTGATTATTACACAGGAATGAGAGTGTAGTTCCATATCGGCCTAGAAAATCACAACTTTTCATTTTCCTTCGGTCTTAGTGCACAATGTAACTACAGAAGAGTCAAGGTTTAAATAGGAAAAATATCGAAACTCTTTGGTCATTTTTTGGAGTGAGATGCTTACGGTCTAATCAGATTCAATGATCTATGCTAAGCTATGCTAAAAGTGCTACCGCCAGACCCAGAGATCGGCTGAATGGATTCGAAAACGGTAAAACTCAACTGTTGAACTCTAGGGTTGGAAAATTAGCGTTTTTATTTTTTAAAAGTGGAGTGTTCCTTTAAGCAACATTCAATTCTATAATTTTGCAAACATTAAGGGAACGTTACTTTCAAATGTTCTCTGAATGTTTGATGTCGTAATGTATATGTAATGTTACTTAATAAAAGCACTAAATACATAAATATGTAAATATCAAATGTATTAGACGATGCTTAGAAGAAAAGTTATCAATTGAATGTTACTTTTTTTGCACAGGCAACTGCAAATTGTGTTTTTAGCTTTACATTTTTCTGCTGTGATGTGCATTGTGGGCGGGAGAAACCCCTCAAACCGAGAGAAATCACTCTCACTGTCCTGATTGGCTGAACATTTTAATTTATGTGAACAAATTGCTTGTTGCTTAAAACTTATCTTGTTGCATCTGTTTGGGACGCAGTGTAGGACAACTTCAAAGTAGCGGCATCAGGTTTTACCCATGCAGTGGGTTATTTTCTTTCAAGATAATTTTTTTCCTGTCACAGAAATATGCACCATCATTAGTCACCATGAAATATGAGTAAGCATAAATCTCTCTGCAGTACCTCAAGTGAAATTAAGTGCACTGTTTGATCACAAGAGTATGGAACGTTTCTGCTTTGTGTTATTTTTATAGATTTGTATTTTGGGATTGTTTCAAGGCTGGTTACACTGTCAATAGCACTTGGTTGTTTCCTTTGCTCTTGTGACACATCTTTCTGGAAATGTCTCAGATCTGTAATTGGTTTAAGATGCAGAGCACGCTTCAGACATAAGGGGAAATAAACTTTGATATAGGCTCTTGCAATGCTTTAATGTACATAATCATGGGACTGGAGAGCAAACTTCACAGTTTATTATGTCCCATGAAGTCATCTGATGGAATGAGATGCCCAATTTGACTAATTGGTATAGTTGGTTTATGCAAAAAAAGTTAATGGTTGAGGTTTGGATATTAGCTAAGGATACTCTTCCAGTAAAATCTACTTGGACTTAGCCCAGAGGCCCCGGCCTTGTTTCTGAGGTCATCTTGTGATCCTTGTCTCAAGTCTGCTCAACTGTTTGGCATTCTTGGAATGGAATGTGAAACTGAGTGGACGCCACCACCATAGTTGTCTTGGCAATGCAATTTACAGCCTGTTAACCCTGGAATTAGTCTGGAGAGACGGCGTCCAAATGTTGTCCTTCATCATTGTGGATCCTCAGATTTGAACAGTTTTTAACCTTTGTGTAGGTCAAGGAAAACCATATCCCGGGCCTCTCATGTTTGCAGATATAACCTTGTGCATGACTGGACTGGAAAACAGGTTCTATATGGACTGGCTCCAACCTAGATTGCAGGAAATGCAATTACCCTTTCAAAAAATGACATTTACAGACCCGGTGGTAAATGGCTACATGTCAGAATGACGTTTGGTATAATTACATAAAAACATGCGTTAAATCCAGTGTGCAAATTATATGTGAATGTCAGGTGATCTACTTTTTTTTTTTTTTCCGGCATGTAATCTGTTAAGATTTGTCTTGTGCGACTTTTCTGTGATATCATGTATTGCGGTTTAAAACAATTTTCACACAAATTATTTTTAATATAACAAATTGCTAGTAAATTTCACAAATAATTACAAAGTAACATTGAATTGAAATTACATTTTGAAGAAAGACTAGTATTTGTTTTATTTACAACTTAGAAAAATATTTTTTACACTGTTGAGATATGCAAATCTATTAAAGTAAAGTAATTATGAATAGATTACTTTTGATCAAACAACCTACTGTTGCTGTGCTCAAAACCCACAACATTCACTATAGCATCTGTTTGGTACGCGAAAAAAAAAATGCATTTTGACTAACGTTTAATCTAACATTGTGGTTACTGTCATTTGTAAATACTAGTGAAATGTTTCTAATGTAATATGTAGAATTTATGTCATTTTAAGACCCCCAGCCTTTTGTTTTGACTTCCCTTAGGGGGGTGAAGTCTTAATTAGGGGGGTCAAAATACTCCTTCCCCCAATCCTCCACCTATAATTTGCACCCTGGTTAAATCCTTAATGTCTAAATGCCATATTTCTCCCTGGTTTAAAATGGGTATGGAATGGGGTATCAGGGTAATGTTTTATCACATCTAAAACCTCAGGAATGCTGTTATTTCAACGTGAAATGTCTCCGTTAATGGAAACTTTATTTTACTTCAACAAAACACCACTTCAGCGAACATATCACCTCTCAAATCTCTTTTATGAACCATGACTAAATGCGTTTGGCCAGGCTTTACAGCATAGCAAGCTAATGCTGGAAAAGCCACTTCAGTGGAGCCATCAATTTAAGAATATAGACCACAGATAATATCAGGCAGGAAGAGAATCTTGGATCTTTTATTTCTGACTGAGCTTGGCTCTGGCAAACAGTTTTAACATCCACTAGATATGCAATCTTTATTTCTTGGGACGTTGCCGTACAGCCTGCAGGCTACAATATTTAGTTGACCTGAGGAGCTGAACCATGAGGACAGCAGAGCCAAAGAAGAACTTGGACACACTGGCAGACTTCAGACGCCATCATCCACCTCTTGTCCAAACAGACATAAAAAGCTTAGACCTGTGTGGCAAGAGCTCTGGAGCCAAGGGTGTCAGATGAGGTGTGTGCATTAGCTTAATGCGAATTCAAGAGGTTATCCTGACATGGGAAAGCAGGGACAAAGATCAGGAACAAGGATGAAAACCGATGAAACCAGCTTAGAAGATATTTAGACAAACACTTTCCATTGAATAAGCATGCAACTTAATCATCTATTAGCAATTGGATTTTGAATAAATAAATAAATAAAATCCACATATTTATTTATTTTGAGCCAGATTTGGATTTTGAATGCAATTTATAATAAATACATACATCTTTGTGGTTCAGTTCGTAGTTTTTGTGTGTGTGGAGAAGGAAGAAGGCGGGGTCGGCGTGAGTGGGACTGGTCGCTTTATTACTCAGAACTTTTATATACAACAGAACAAGCACTCGTGGGCGCATCAAAGGCAACAGTATACTCAAAACACTTTCACTTTAATCACTCGGTTTTTCACTGGATCTCTCTGGCAGGCAGACAGGGACGTCCCAAGCTCGCTCTCTCTCTCTCTCTCTCTCTCTCTCTCTCTCTCTGCTGCGGCTTAAATGCAGTCTCTCCACGCCAATTACTGCAATCAGACACAGGTGTTACTCATCTGCACTTGACCTACTTACTCGCCGCTCGGCTCCGCACTCGCTCTCCCGTTACAGACCTCGCAAAACCACGCCCCCTCCGCCCCTTTTACGCCCCTTTTAGCTCAAAATACCCCACAGATCATTTTTTATAGCATGTTGAAAATGGGGGCCACTTTTGGGGGTGAGGAAAAACGTGCCGTTTTTGTGTGTGTCCCTTTAAATGCAAATGAGCTGGCGCTGCCGGCCTCTCTTTCAATGAGACAGCCAGCAACAAAACAGGACAATCTCGTTTAATTACGGTCATAACTTATGTTGTCATCTTGCTTTTTCCACTATGTGTACAATCCTGTTGCAGCGGATCCCGTCCAAATGATAGCCAAAACTTTACTGATGAGTTTTATGAAGTTTATTGTACATCACACAAAAAACAAAGCATCCGTTTTCACTCCAATCACAGTAAGAGCTGAGTAAAACACAGTACAAGAAGTGCGCTTTAAAGTCTTATCCAAAAACTCTCTCTCCGTCCGTCAACAACCACGATTGTTGACGGCAGAAAGAGTTTTTGGATAAGGCGTTTTTCACTTCTTGTACTTCTTGTTTTATTCAATCTGCAAACGGCTTGTAAAAGTGACTTTTGCACAATAGGTCCCCTTTTAAATGAATAAATAAAATGCTATTTTATAAAATGTGTGTGTTTGTAACCACATTTTTGGTTTCATATACATATATTCTTCTCATATAGTCATTATTTTAATATCTTTGTTAAATATAATTAATTGTTTCGGTGTCTATTAGTTGGCTCTAATAAAGCATGTGCTTGTTTGTGGTTATGGTTATGGTTATGGGGAAGTTACACTGCTAGTGATTTTGCCCTGATCTGGGTTCATGCAGAAGTAAACCGGGACAAACACCGCCGCCAGCTGAATAATCACACACCATCAAGGCCTAGACACAGTTCAATCATACAATTCTTGCTGTCACTTTAATATGCAATGAGTTAATACAAGAATGGAAGCGATGCAAGTGTTTTTGTGTGTATGCATGCATTCATGTTAGCAAGTAATCAGCATTATTTCAGATGCATTGCAAGATCAACTTAATAATGCATAAACGCAATCTTTAGCTCTTAAAAAATAAATCTGGGAGGAAATTAAACTTCTCTGGAAAAAAAGAGATGATGAATGGGGAGTTGGGGTGGAGGTATGCCCAAATAATAGTCGGAAGGAATGAGGTAAGCAGCTGTTTATATGCAATTATCATTATGACTGGTGGGATTATGTGAACACGCATTTTGACAGTCATTACCTCCATAGGTAGCTTTATAATCCACAAACATTAACTACACGTTTTGAAAATGCATAGATTACATTACGCATTAGAGCTAGAAGGAAATAAAGCTCTCTGGGCAAGAATAAGCAGATCATTTCCTGACTTTAATAAAAACTTTCCACTATCTGGATAAATCATGAAAAATTTATGAGCATCTGCAACGCATGCTCTTCCTTCTGAATAAAACATTAATTTTGCCCCTTGAAATTTATGACGGTATGCTGGAACGTTTCTGGACCTACCGGATAAACGGCCGAGGGAGGTTGAGCTGGACTTGTAGCACAAAAAAAAAAATAACGTGAAGATATTCTGTAAGATGTCTGTCACAGAAGAATGAACTGAGATTTATGGCAAAGGAAAAGAAACTCCTAGTACTGAACTGAAAATTGGCCTTCAGCGTCCCACAGACCTGTGTCACGGCTCATGTGATTTATGAGTTCGATGAGGTTTCGACTTTAGTGTGGGAAGCAGCTGCCAAAGTGTTTTGACAGCACTGAGATGGAATATCTGAACCGACCCCCTCCTGAAAATACACCCTGGCCCTCAGAAGCCCACAGCACAGTAGGGAACATCCACCCAAGATGAGCAGATAGGACAGGAGACTGATCCATCTTATCCAACATCGGGTGACAGGACCTCCGCTGAGTTTGCGTTCCGCTTCGTTTAGGGAGATTTGTCTGAAGAGGGCGAATAAAGCAGAGTAAACAGGACCGCGGCGAGCGCGGTGCTCAGTGAAGGAGAGAAAACATTTGGGCAAAGAGAGAAGAACCTCTAATAGAGATAAAGATCTGAGTGCTCATGGCCCTCACGTCTGGCAGCTGAACAGACAACATGACTGATTACATGAGAGGGGATTTTCAGCCTCTCCATGGAGAATAGTTTTAGTGAAGAGGGAATGACAGAGAGACGGCATGAAACCACTGGCTCATATCACAATAGAGTCCAAGGATGCCAGACAACTGCCATACGGAGAGAAAAAAAAAGCAGTCCAGTTCCATTAAAGAAATGACTTGATGAGTAGGGTATTTTTTTTCCTGGTGTTTTTCCTATAGGGACGTTTTTGCTGTTTGCGATCAAACGCAAGGTGGTCATGCTTTCCCTGAAGAGTTTATTTAGGTTCAAGCTTCATTTGAATTTAATTGCAAATGACAAAAGAATTCTGTGTGTGCAGTGTAACCACCATGTTTGCAAAAGACTGTTGACTTCCATTCCATCTTTATTAGTATTTGGGTTAGTATTAAGTCATACCTACCTGAAAAAAGTTCAGCATACTTTTGAAAATAGAACTTATTACGGAAATATACTTTATTATAATATAGTAAATGCAAACTAAATATAATGTTTTCGGACACAATTGCAATGAAATAAAAATGTATTATAGTTTATATGTGTATTAATTGCTATTAGCTGAACTTTAGATGGGTTTTATGACCTCTTAAGTCGGACTTAAGTATATTTTTATATGTACAAAAATAAAGGGAAAATGTACTGGTCATTTTCTGTCAGGACATTATCCAGTAATTTTTTATTTTAAATTTTTATAAAAACTGAAATTTCCGCTAACCCTTAAAACACAACCTAATGCAATGTATAATTCAAAATACAGGTAAAACACCTGTAAAAAAACAAAAAAAAAACAAGGAAAATTCATTCACATTTCTACAGTACATTGTGCCCTATTTTTACAGACTTACAAAAAAAGAGAGTTTTCTCTTATTAATTATTTATTTATTTCACTTATTTCAATAATTATTTAAAATGTACATTACAGTAAAACTGGTCACACTTTACAGTAAGGTTTTGTTAACATTAGTTAACATGAACTAACAATGAATGAAACTTCTACTGCATGTATTAATTTTAGTTAATGATAATCTCAACATTTACTAATAGGCCTACATTTTTTAAATCAAAAGTCATTGTAACGGTGGGTGGTTGATAAAGGCGCACGACGAAGGAACTGGTGAAAATTACAGTGTCTTTAATCAAGATACACACTCAGAAGATGCCACGTTCACACAAACAATAACTGACAAAGGACTGAACAAAAAATGGAATATAAATACACATGATAAATGATACTAAACAGGAACAGCTGGACTAATCAGACACTATAGCAACTAATGAGAACTAATAGGCGAGACAGAAAATGAACTAAACTAAACATAATCGTGACAGCCTTATTTGTTAAAGGTCCCGTTCTTCGTGTTTTTTTGAAGCTTTGATTGTGTTTACAGTGTGCAATATAACATGTGTTCATGTTTCGCGTGTAAAAAAACCCCAGTATTTTTAACACAATTTACTTATCTGTACACCGCTGTTTTCACTGTCCTAAAAACGGCTGATGACTTCCTTTATTCTATGAAGTCCCTCCTTCAGAAATACATAACGAGTTCTGATTGTGCCAGCGGTTCCCGTGTTGTGATTTGACCGCAGCTTAGCGAACGTGGCACGGTTCCTGTGTTGTGATTCGACAGCAGCTTAGCGCACGTGGAAAGGTCACGCCTCTTAACGGGAGATGTATGCGCGCTTAATGATCTCTACAGCGTCCCTGGGAAAGCCAAACAAAGGTGATTTGACTCCGGGATGAAAATAACAGCGTCTCGACGACATGGCGACAAACACACTCAAACGCAACAATTCCTTTTCTCCACGCGACCGTCCTCTTCTCCACGTGGGACAGCAACAAGTCCACGCCCCCTTTTTTCACGTATTCTTGTGGGCGGAGGTTAGTCTGTTCTACTGACGTCATTTATGAAGGAAGTACCAGGATGTAGTCCAAGCCGGCCGTTCGCTGTAGGCTTTGAAAGGGAACTTCTGTTAAATAAAATATCTCGCTTGGCATTGAACTTTGAGCTTTATAATTTTACAGGTATTATTTATGCTCTAACAGCAACATTACACACTAACTAAAGTTTGAACAATGGGATCACGAAGAACGGGACCTTTAACAATGCACTGTGAACTAACATGAACAAACAATGAATGGCTGTATTTTTATTAACAATATCATTAGGAAAGATTTGGCGGAAATTATGTGTGGACTGATGAATCTCAATGAAACACAAGTTGCATGATGATGCTACAGAGCGGTGTCTTCAAAAATCTGCTGAGAAATATAATAATAAATGCATCTCTACCACAGTGAAGCATGGAGGAAGAGGTGTCATTGTGTGGGAGCCTTTTTAGCTGCTGGAAATAGTGAGCTACTTCACTGTGAAAAGGCATTTAATGCTTTGAAGAGAATATTGCAGAATGGCTTGCTTCACACAAATGAAAAGTTATAGGAATGATCAGATGTTATTTTTGAGCCAATAGGCTTTAGTTACACATGAGCCATAATGTGCTAATTGCTAGTCAGTTGCAGGTGGTGTTAGCAGCAGGGACATTTGAATGGAAGAACTCCTGCAGTGCAACATGGTCCGTTTTCCTAGATAAAACAGACTATAATTTAGTAAAAGTGAATTGTTTTAAGGCGTTTTTGGAGTACACTAGCATATAGGTGATCTCAAAGCTAACACACATGGACTAAAAGCCACAAAAACTCTCCCTTTTCTCCAAACAAGCCCCTTGGAAGTTAATCATCCATCCAAGTCTGAGAAGGTAAGTTTGGAGAACAAGTAATTCAGTTTAATAAACATAATAGCCCCATGTTGACAACACCTGTTGACTTTTACTCTTTAATAGGAAGCCTTCTTTCAAATCCCCTAAGATTCATCCTCTAAAATGTTTCCCTCTTCTGTCTGACTAATCCACAAAAGGAAGTCAATTTATAATGAATTCATCATCTCATATTTCCTATAGGAAGGCAGGGGACTGTATTGATTAATGCTGAGTAGGACACACAGAAAGGTCAGCCTCCAATTACACCGATGTGGCCCTGCAATCTGGAGATGGCCCTCTTGATTCAGAGCCATCCCGGTGTGCTGGGAAGCCGTGTGCTTAACGGGTCCTGGGACAGATTAACTTCCCACTGCAATCAATCAATCTCCTTCTGTCAGCCATTTGCAAACCTGCAGGGGGGCATCCTTAACAAAAGTGCCCTACCCACAATCCCTTGCTCCGCGGGGTCAAGGGCGAGACTTACAGGATGACTATAAGCACAGGGCCTCTCAGAGGTCTGACCTGCTCAGGTTTTCCATTCTGATGTGGGGTTTTGCTTCAGAAATTCTAATTGGCAAACAAATTGAACATAATGGTGCTTTTTCTTGCATATACTTTGATTGCTAATCCAAAACAAATGGGTTCCTTTTGTTATTGCAATGGCTATAGTGCTTAGACTTAAAACATAAATAGAGTATGTGGAAGTCTTTTAAGCTACTGTAGATTGCCGTACTTCACATCTAATTGACTTGTATTTCACTGATATGATGTTCCTTCCTCTTCATTTGCTGGCTCATAAAAAGTGAAAGCAAAGTGAAATGATGCTGCTTTCAGCTCCTTGTACTTTAATGATGTAGACATTGTTTTCTCTGTTTTATGGACTCTTCCAGAACACTTCTTGCATTTGTGGCTTAATTTCACTTTTTCACGTTCTTATTAACCACTCAGATCGCCTGTTATCCACAAACAGTACAGCACACATATTTCTTTCATAAAAGCTTGTATCCGGAAATATGCGGATTTGAGTGAAATGCAGTGTTCAAGTGCACTGCCTGCAGTTATTATGGCAATTTTTACCTAATGAATATTAATTACAAGACACTGATGTAGCTTTGCAACCTTCCAGGAGCTTCAGGTCCCATGTAATATTCATCATAACTGAGAAGTAATGTGATTATTAGTCATATTTCAGCATTCAATTTTAGGTAGGTTGTTGCAGGCAATAAAGTAAGTCAGATTCCCAAATTGGTGTTAAATTAGGAATATTTAGAACATACTTTAGAGGTTTGAATTATAATATGTATATATTTTATTAAACATAATAATTAAATGGATAATGTTTTGTATGTATTATTAATACATATTGATATATGTTTTATAATTTGTTAATAAATAGTTGCTATTAATAAATGCATTTAATTAGAAAAGAGAATTATTTATGATGATCTTCATTACTGATAACCAGTGAACCAAAATAACTTTAACTTTTAAAATCATATCGCCTTTTTCTCTCCAATTATAATCAGTGTGGTTGTCTGTTTTGTCCATTTGTATCTATTTGCTGTATATTAGAAGTCTTTTGTTCATACCATAAGGCATATGTTGCAACCTTAGTATACTCCACTTGAGCTCATTATGGACATCTGCCTTTTCATAAGTATGTTTAATATGCTGTATCTGTAGGTACATGTTTGCATCAATCTTTCTAGTCAGCTAAATTAATGTTAAATTAATTCAAATGCATGAATGCCTTTGTTGGGTGTAAGCATGTTCGAAGAGCTGACAACCTTTTACAAGGTTAGAGCAGATAAGACAGACACCCACACAGGGGAATTTGAAGCACATTATGCAAATAGATGCATTAAAGTGAGTGGCTTATGCTGTACAGACATGTAATGGAGCCAGTTAATGCCATTCAGTTCCTTTAGGACAGGCGCGTCACCTTATCTGCTTTAATTGGCATTGATCACATCCAGCATTTGCATGCAAAGCTGAAAGTTTCTGAATAGCTGATAGTTTCTGATAGGTGTTTGGGCTTGAGAATGACTCCTTAATGCATTTCCAGGGAAGACTCAGTAGACAGGACCCAATTAACAAAAAGAAAATTATACAACATCAACAAAACAAGCTTAACTTGATTCAATTGTTGATTATGTTTCTACGTGTTATAATATAGCAATATAACATGTGCAAGCTTTGTCCTCAAGCACAACTCTTTTGCACAACGGTGACAGCAATAAATAATACTTTTAAATACTCACATAAAAAAAAAAAAGTCTCTTTTTCCCATCAAAAACACATCAAATAGTTTCAAAATAAATGTTTATTTTCAACACTCCCTCTAGTCTATGTAATTCCCATGTAAAGCATGCTGGGAATATTTATAGATAATGCTGATGTAGTGTCACACCTCTAGTCATGAAATCTATTTAATATTCATCAAAACCTAAAAGGGATATGATTATTAGTCACCATAAAAGCTCACAGTGTGAAAATATGTAGTATGTAGGAAATATGTTTGAATCTCAATGTGCATATTTTATTAAATAAATAAATATTTTACTGATTATTTGTTTTATTTATTATTAATACATATATTTAAACATTTTGATGGTTTGCCACCATCAAAATCAAATCAAATCAAATCACTTTATTGTCACTCTACCATATGCACAAGTGCAACAGTAGGTGAAATTCTTAGGTGCAGTCCGAGCAAACATAGTAGTCATGACATGACATGTACAACATTTAAGCAACAACAGATTACACATCTGATGCGCACACAATTACTCACAGCACAGTATACACTACAATAAACAATAAATAATTTACACAATGTGAGTGTAGTTCTCACAGCTTTAAACAATATACACATACTTACAATATACATATACTTTAAACAATATACACTAAACATACATTAAACAATAACAGTATACATTAAGCTATAGTAGTAATATACAATGTACAGTATACACAATATGTTCACAAATTGAAATCCAAAGTGCAATAGATGCTGTATGATAAATAAATGTGTATATAATGTGTGTGTATCTCCAGTGGTTTGTGCTGAGTGATATTCTGTCCAGTGTGTGTTATGAACTGATGGATCAAGAGTTAAGTAGTGTGATTGCTTGTGGGAAGAAGCTGTTCTGGAGTCGGCTGGTGCGTGTTCTGATGCTGCGGTACCGTCTGCCTGATGGCAGCAGTGAGAGCAGCCCATGGCTAGTGAGGTGGCTAGAGTCTCTGATGATCCTCTGAGCTCTCTTCACACATCGCCTGGCGTAAATGTCCTGGAGGGAGGGAAGCTCACCTCCGATGATGCAGCTGGCCGTGCGCACTACCCTTTGCAGGGCCTTGCGGTTGCGGTCGGTACTGTTGCCGTACCAGATCTGATGCATCAACAAAACAGTCTAATTAACATATGGTAACTGATCTCAGGTCTCAAAGTTCAGTCAGTTTTAATGACTGGTGTGTATAATGGAAAAAATGTGAGTGATAGTTCATTGTTTCACTGGCCTGGTTAACCAAGCCTTCACCCACACGCACGCGCACACGCACACGCACACGCACGCGCACACGCACGCGCTAATATAAATACCATAGATCAACAGCATGTTTCACTTTATAATCAAACTTTTCAAACCAATTTACTCTGTAAAAATATATATATTTATATATTGTATTATTATAACAATAATACACTAAAATACTATTTATTTACAAGTACATATCCAACATGCATAGGCTACGTGTACCCATCCTCAATCTAAGCACAACTCTTCAGCACAATGGCAACCCCCATAAACTAATGTAACAGAAACTTCTAAATCCTCACAGACAATTAAACTCTCCTCCTTTTCTAATTTTTCTGGAAATCACATAAAATAACACTTCATTTCAACATTTATTCTCCCAACAAAGCATGCTGGGATCCAGAAATACACTACCCAATTTAAATTAGCAACAAAGGTTTTTCATGTAGTCCCAATTTTTATTTTGAGTAAATATTCTTTCATAGAGATTGTATATGAGGGTAGAATATTCACAGACAACTAGTGTAATGTCATGAAGGATATTGTGTTAATAGAAAGATGAGTACGATATGTTTTTGCACAGTGCAGGCAAGATGTCATTTTGTGTATCTGTTAAATGAAACAGGCCTCAACCTAAGTTCAGAAAGTTACAGATCCACAGAAAGAATAGAACCATCTTTTCTTCCTTTTGTCTGAGATAAAAATAAGATATCGCCACAGGGATTGGAAGCTGCTTTCGGCTCCCAGTGCAGTCAAGTGACCAAACACTCTTGTGTTTAATTAGTCTATACTTGGATCTCTTCGAGACATTAAAAACCTCTGTGGCTGGAGGTCAGTGCAGTGTCTGGGAAGCACACTGAAATAATAAATACACAGAAACATGCCAGACTGCATTCTGGGAACAAAACCCAGGTACTCGACCTCAAAGCTTTGATGGGTATGTTTAATTAAAGACAGATCCTCTTTATTGCATCTCTAAATAACTGACCCTCGATTTACGTCTGACTCGGAATGGATGCCTGAAGCCAAAGCGAATCGTGTGAGTGGAGCTCTGATCACAGATGTAGCCGCGTGTTCTGAGAGGCCTGAAATAAGAAACATGCTGCCATTATCATTTGGCTTCGCAGTGGACAGATTGCTGTGCTGTTGTGGCATGTGTTTTCTCCGTTCGCTGATATATAGCGGGGATGTTGCAAGAATGGAAATGTAAAGTTGTCCGGGATGTTTGGCTAGATCTTCTGAGAATATGTATGGATACTTGCAGTGTAAAAGAAAGTTAGTTGTAGTGGAGGATGTGCAGTGGGTCCAAAATGTCTGAGACAAGGGGTCCGTTCTTCGTACCTCGCTTAAAACATCTGAGATGATTTGACAGATGCTAGATCTTCTAATCGTGATAACTGAACTCTGGCTAATTTGGTTCTTCAAACAAATTTGTGGATCGGAATAAATTATCTGGATTAAATTGTCTGAGATTATTGAGCATTCTCGTGTTCCTGAAGAGGGTACAAGAACATCGGTCAGCAATGCAGCGATTGGATGGCGTCAAGACAGCAGTGTAATTAAAAAGGACACCTGACGATGAACTTGACGAATTTCTAGACCTTTAAAGAAACCAAAGTTATAATAGATAAATGAAATGTGCAGTTTTTCTTTTTTACATGATTCCCAATCATTTATATTATTTGTACAGGCTTTACATTTTTATTTCAATGTTGTAATTATCAAGTCTATCTGTGATCTGAGGAAGTGTACTCCCAGAGTGCATTGCGGCATGAATAAATTAATTGCTACGTTTTACTATTTTTGGCTTTATTTGACTATTTGTCTTTTGTCAGTATAACCACAATAACGACAGCAAATAAAATAGTAAAGGTCTTATTAATAATTTAAAAAAAAAAATCCTTGTTACCATTGTTGTGTTTTGCATGCTGAATGTTGAAGTCCGTGTGTGACTCACTCATGCATGGTCAATTGCTATTGTCACAAATATAGAGGGATAATATCAACCCAATTAAAAGGTTATGCCATAAATATTAGCAAACTTAAAAAAAAAAAAAAAAGATATATATATATATATATATATATATATATATATATATATATATATTACTTCCCTTCTTTTGAAATCATACAACCATGATTTCTTATTGCATTGCCGCATTAATAGGAAGTTAATTACTATAATATGAATTAAGTTTCTTTCTTAATCAAATCAAATCAAATCACTTTATTGTCACACAGCTATATGCACAAGTGCAACAGCAGGTGAAATTCTTGGTGCAGTTCCGAGCAACATAGCAGTCATGACATGACATGTACAACATTTAAAGCAGCATCAGATTGCACATCTGATGCGCCCACAATTACTCACAGCACAGTATACACTACAATAAACAATAAATAATTTACACAATGTGAGTGTAGTTCTCACAGCTTTAACCAATATACACATACTTACAATATACATATACTTTAAACAATATACACTAAACATACATTAAACAGTATACATTAAGCTATAATAATAATAATATACAATGTACAGTATACATTATTATTCACAGTAGAGATCCAATTATGTACAATAGGTGCTATATGATAAATGATAAATGATACATAAATGTGTATATAATGTGTGTGTATCTACAGTGGGTTGTGCGTAGTGATATTCTGTCCAGTGTGTATGATCCTGATGGATCAGGAGTTAAGTAGTCTGATTGCTTGTGGGAAGAAGCTGTTCTGGAGTCGGCTGGTGCGTGTTCTAATGCTGCGGTACCGTCTGCCTGATGGCAGCAGTGAGAGCAGCCCATGGTTCGGGTGGCTAGAGTCTCTGATGATCCTCTGAGCTCTCTTCACACACCGCCTGGCGTAAATGTCCTGGAGGGAGGGAAGCTCACCTCCGATGATGCAGCTGGCCGTGCGCACTACCCTTTGCAGGGCTTTGCGGTTGCGGGCGGTACTGTTGCCGTACCAGGTGGTGATGCAGCCAGTCAGCAGACTCTCTATGGTGCAGGTGTAGAAGCGTGTGAGGATGTGGCGGTTCATTCCAAACCTCCTCAGCCGTCGCAGGAAGAAAAGGCGCTGATGAGCCTTCTTCACAACGGCACCGGACACCGAGGAACTTGAAGCTGCTGACTCTCTCCACCGGTGCTCCATCGATGGTGATGGGGCGGTGTTCTCTCTCATTCCTCCTGAAGTCGACCACCAGCTCCTTGGTCTTGCTGACGTTGAGGGAGAGGTTGTGCTCCTGACACCACCGTGTCAGAGTGTGCACCTCCTCTCTGTAGGCTGTTTCATCATTGTCAGTGATGAGACCTACCACCGTCGTATCGTCAGCAAACTTGATGATGGTGTTGGAGCTGTGGGTAGCC
Source organism: Romanogobio albipinnatus (assembly GCA_023566225.1). Taxonomy (NCBI): domain Eukaryota; kingdom Metazoa; phylum Chordata; class Actinopteri; order Cypriniformes; family Gobionidae; genus Romanogobio; species Romanogobio albipinnatus. The sequence continues at coordinate 44,436,583 of CM042245.1, read as the reverse complement.
ACACAGTCTTGTGCTTTGGCATAATATTGCCCAAACAAAGAGAACACTAATCACAATTATGGTGAGAGGAAGTTGGAGGAAATGAGTGAAAAGTCTATAAAAAATTGCCCACCTCGAAAAGACTTTGCCCGGCCGCTGGTTTTTTATGCTTTGGCAAAATGGTACTCAAACCAGTCAAGTACTGTTTACTTGAGTTTGCTAAGTAACGAAGGCATAGCATGCAAATAGTTCAGATTACTTAATTGTTTAAGTAAGTTCAACAAATGATTGGACATTAAGTAAAGTTTACTAAAAAAGTCTTAGTAAGAACAACTGTTGGATTTTACAGTGTACATATACGAATTGGCTGTGTTAAAAAAATACCGGTTTCAGACTCCTAAAACGCTGTATCCTTTTGGACAAAACGCTGATATGATACAACATTTTTACGTATACAGCTAAACATGTCTCCGTGTGGACGGGGCCTGAGTTAGCGACGTACGAAGAACACACTCAAATAAATAATTTGTTGAATTTACTTTAAAAAAAGCTGTGTCAAGTGGTTCCACACAACTATATTGAGTCATTTTTACAAATAACAATTTAGTTATATGAACAAAAGAAAGTCAAGTAAAGCTGACAAAAATTCTTTAAGTAAATACAAACCATTTGAATTTGTCACAGTTACATGATATTTATATGTGCAGATTACTTGATAATGTTATGTTAAATGTATAACAGTTTATGTTAGGTGAAAACATTTATTGACTTAATATACCTTATTAAATTAACTACTTGCTCTACAAGTGTGAGTGGAAAACTATTAAATATAACAAAAAACATATTTTTAGAAACAAAATTCAAATATAACTTAATTGAGAACAAGTCCATCCAATAAATGAGTATATGAGTGGCCACAGCCTAAACACAGGCACAACTCTTCTGCATAATGGTAACCACAAAAAAACAGAAACTCCTCTAAATGTCCAACATAACTGCACATAACACTAACATAAACTAACAACATCTTTCCCTTTACTGAAAAAGATAAAATAACACTTTAATCCGTAAATGTACTCTCATAATGCAGTCCCTTGCAAAGCATGCTGGGAACTACAGATCCACTGCCCAGTTTGTTTGTTTCACTCAGAAACGTTAAATTGACCGAACAAACACTTATTAGGTAAAGCTGACAATATTCATTTTTAGTAGAAACAACTCAGTAAATCTAAGTAAATTTAGTTACATGAGTTTTTTAAGTAATGTGAACAAGGATGAGTTGAGTGCAACTAACAACAGTGAAAGTTAATTTTTTTGAGTGCAGACCAGTTGTAAAAATGCTTGACTCGAAATTTTGAATTTCTGTATAGTACTTTTGCTTTGATGACAGCATAACCCAAATCTAATGTCATAACCACATTCAAAACAGTGTTTCATGACATGAAAACATTACGTTTTTTTTCTTTTTCGACCCAGTGTTTCGAAACGTGTATCAAACTGCCCAAGTAATGTGATTTCAGAAACTGATGCTTAGTTACGGCATACTCTTTTGAAACGTTTTATAATTTTGATAGTTTGCCACTAGGTGCTGTAGACCTTTATGTGAACGCATGAACTATCTATTTTGAAAAAAACTGATCTTTGAATTACATTATATATAACACGTGTATAATGAACATATGAGAGATAACTGATGTCAATTGTCACTGGCGTAATTAGCTTTCCTAAAAACATACAAAACAACCATAGCCCACAAATTGTAGCTTCATGTGTAATGGTATTTAATGATTTGTATATTTCATGTAATAGATTACACTTTCAAAAAAACATTTACAGGTGGTTTGAAAAAGCTGTTTACACATGGCTAATAAATGCGCTTTGACCAGAAGCTCTCACAGGGTTTGAGTGCTTCGAAATGGGGTCAATTTATGGGGTACGATAGATTGAGAGTTTTGAAAGCTCAGTTTTTTGTAGTGATGGGTGCTTTCGATACTGCTTCATGAAGCTTTGATTTTTTTTTTTTTTTTTTCATTTGTTTCAAGCTGGAAACATTTGATAATTTTGATAGTTTGACACTAGGGGCAGAATGCATGAACCATTATATAAATATATATATATAAACTGATCTTGTGTCAGTTTTAAAATGTAGGTTTAGTTTTAATTACATTATATATAACACGTGTATAATGAACTCATGAGAGTTAACTGATGTAAATTGTCTCTAATTGGCCTGATTAGCTGTCTGAAAAACATACAAAATTTCAATGGTCCCCTAAAGAGTGTTGATCTTGTAAACCTGCACCAGTGTCTAGGCCCCGTTCACACCGCAAGTCTTAATGCTCAATTTCTGATTTTTGTTTGGCTGTTCACATTACCTTTTAAAATGTGGCCTATATCTGATTCCAGTGTGAACTGTTTGAGGTTTCAAACTAACGTGCAACTAACATGCGCAAAAGAACAATAACAATGAACCTTAGCACGCTGTTGGCACTGAAGCCACGTTCTTCTATGTCCCTGTTCTTCCATTTCGTGTGCTATTTTTTCAAAAACGGAGCGGTTACGGTAGGATCCTTCTAGTTTAGCTTGAATTGAATTATCTCCCCATATACTAATTAGGTCCAACACACCTCACTCTCCCTCCAGTGACTCGCTCTATCGCTGTTCTCCATATCTAGTCAAGTTTTTAATGTTACTGTCTGTGTCTGTTGTGTCTAGGGCTAACTCGCCGGCGCATAATTGTGACAAATGTCGACGTAGATTGACGTAAAAGTCGCATCAAATACGCCTTGGTTGTTCACACTGCGGCCGCATTGAAAAAAATCAGATCTGGGTCTGATTCAGGACCACATATGTATGTGGTCTAAATCTGATTTGAAAAAATCTGATCTGGGCAAGATTTGAGTGTTCACACTACCTCTGAAAAAGTCTGACCTGAAAGTCTGAAAAAAATTGGATTTGGGCCACTTTTGCCTGAAGTGTAATATGGCTTTAACTGATCTTGAGTTCACGCTCAGATTTAATGGCAAACAGGTGTGTATAGTGAAAATAATTGTGAGTAGTTAATTGTCTATAATTGGCCTGGTTGGCCAAGTCCTTTCAATAAATACACAAAACAAGAACTACAAATTAACTTTAAAATTAATAAATAAGTTACACATACACCTGATATTTTATGATACTTGTCACCAGTGTGTAGTGCCTTGAGCACTTTCAAGAGAGTGAAGCAATTTAATTCAATAGATTCAGAATTTCTATTCATCACAAAATTATTTTTAGTTTTTAGTATTTATATTCAAATCATCACCTTGCAGGATGGACAATTGTTTACTGATGTGTTTTTAAAAGATTCTATTTGCTATAAACCCCTAAATAGATACATAGTCTACAATATATATTTTTTTAAACCCTAGCGCAGCTCATTGCACACAAAACCAATCATGAATATTCATGATGGTAATTGTATGTCAGATTTCTTTATCACACAACTGAAATCTTTAGTTGATGTCATCAGTATGGAATGTAGGTAAATAAAATGCATTATGGGTACAGCTGGCAACCCAGGACTACACTTTTGGCACTATAGATTTAAATGAGGGTAACCACACAAATGCAATAAAACAGCAATTTCTAAGACTATTGTTGGCTGTGAACAACTCCCCAAACCCACTTTAAATTTAAGACAATTAGGCGAGTATTCAGTCCGAACTTAGGCTGAATCCGAAAACGCCCCCTGTACCCTTAAATAGGGCACTATTTGTGGGGACAGCCATTTGTAGTGGTGTCCGAAACCATAGTGGACTTTATTGAGTGTACTCATTCTATCCCACATTGCACTGCGATAACGAGTGTACACTCAACGGCTGTCCGAATAAACTCGCTCATTTTCCTTCACTCCTTCAAGTGAACTGTATTAGTGGACTAACATAGGGATACATAGTGAATGAGGGTTTAGGGGCGATTACAGATTCAGCCTTAGGGTGCGTCTCAATCTGATTGAGACGCACCCTTAGTCTTTTCTGAGCCTGCTGCAAGGCATGCTGGGTAACTACAATGCAATATGTTCCAGAAGTTTTCACTTCTTTATAATCAACAGTGTACTACAACAGTAAAACTACAAAATGAAAACTATAAATATAAACACACAATTCTCAAGATGATCGTATCATTTTTATTTAGTCATTTCCATAAAAACCTAATTGTGAATAAACATGATTTTAAGGCTATTTTGAAGTCAGGTTCTTTCATTATACAGTGTGAATCTTATATTAACATCACCAAATTGAGAGCTAATACTCAACTCATACAAGTGAACTTGTTAACCTGGCACTACACTTTTGGCACTACAAATGTACATGAGGGTAACCACACAAAAGCAACATGCAATAGGACAGCAAATTCTAAGACTACGGTTGCTTATGAACACCCTCCCAAACTTGTTTTACATGATTTAAGACAATTAGGCGAGTATTCAGTCTAAAAGTACTCTTTTCTAAGACATTCTGAAAAACGATCTGCTCTACAAAATATTATTTTAAGTATTTATCTTTTCTTCAGGAGTGAAACTAATCATTTACCTAGAAATTCCAGGTGAAAAATGTTTTATCTGTGTTTTAAAAAAAAAATGCTGTCTGCTATAAACTTCTAAATAAACACTATAATGGAGATGAGATATATTACTTTGGATCAAATCATTCCATACAAAACCAATCATGAATACTCATGACAAGTACATTATGATGTCAGATTTCATTCCCTCACAACTGAAATCTTTTGTTGATATCATCCATATGGAATGTAGACAAGCAAAAGAGCATTATGGGTACATCTGGAAACCCAGCACTACACTTTTGGCACTACAGATTTAAATGAGGGTAACCACATACATGAAATATGCAATAAAACAGCAAACTCTAAGACTGTTGTTGCATGTGAACAACTCCCCAAACCCACTTTACCAAATTTCAGATAATTAGGCGAGTATTCAGTCCGAACTTAGTCTTTTCTGAGCCTGCTGCAAAGCATGCTGGGTAACTACAATACAATAAATTCCTGAATATTCACTTATTTAGCTCTTACTTCTTCCAACTCGAAAAACTCTACACAATACACAATTCAATGACTTCGCTTTATAATCAACAGTGCAGTAAGCTACAAAATGAAACTATAAATATAACCACACAATATGATCATATAGTTTTTATTTGGTAATTTCCATAAAACATTCTATAAAAACTAATTGTGAGTAAAAAAAATTTTTATGTCAGATTATTTTATCATACAGTGTGAATGCGATCAAACGCTCAACATAGTGGAGAGAGAGAGAGAGAGAGAGAGAGAGAGAGAGAGAGAGAGAGAGAGAGAGAGAGAGAGAGAGAGAGAGAGAGAGAGGACACCCCGCGTTGTAACGCGCATGTTTTAACCCTTTCCACACATGCCAGAATGACGAAACTTAGTGTATTTACTAGTTGCCATATCAACATTATTTAGAGAAAAAATAGCGCCAAAATTAAAAAATCTCTGGAAGATATCATTGAACATGTATTTAACCATAGCAAAAGTACATTTCTTACTTAAGTTTAGTTTTCATCTCTGTTTTTTGTGTTTATTTAAAAATAAGACAAATCCTGAGCATTGTTTCTGACCATGTTCATCCCTTTATGACCACCATGTGCCCATCCTCTGATGGCTACTTCCAGCAGGATAATGCACCATGTCACAAAGCTTGAATCATTTCAAATTGGTTTCTTGAACATGACAATGAGTTCACTTTCAAATTGGTTTCTTGAACATGACAATGAGTTCACTGTACTAAAATGCCCCCCACAGTCACCAGATCATGGGATGTGGTGGAACGGGAGCTTTGTGCCCTGGATGTGCATCCCACAACATCAACTGCAAGATCCTATCAATATGGGCCAACATTTCTAAAGAATGCTTTCAGCACCTTGTTGAATCAATGCCACGTAGAATTAAGGCAGTTCTGAAGGAGAAAGGGGGTCAAACACAGTATTAGTATGGTGTTCCTAATAATCCTTTAGGTGAGTGTATATACCGAGTTTGGTGACTGTAGATACAACTAACCCCCCACTTTTGTCAAAAGATGGCACTACTTTTGTAAAATATGGCGCAACTGAGCCCCTGAACCATGATAATTTTTAAGTCTTGCCCAAATCTACTGGATAGCATGTCTGAGTTTGTCGAGTTTCATGTAATTTGAAGCATTGTAAGAGTCTCAAAAGCATCGATAAAGAAAATTATAGTTTGATGTGTTGCCATGGCAACAACATTTATGTATTTATAAAAGTTTCACTTTTCTCGCCATAAATTCATCTCCTCGCCACGGCCAAACCAGTCGTGATATCAAAAATCTGCTCGCAATTTAGCATCCTCAATATGTTCACTTAATGCCGACCAAGTTTGGCACTGATTGGGTGAATCTTCTAGGAGGAGTATATCAAATTCCAGAGCATGCATTTTCCGCACACCCATAATAGCTCACTTCCTGTTGGGCTGACATAGAGCACAAAAGTTGTTCTGCCAGATGAGCTCCATATGTGTACCAAGTTTCATACATGTACGTGCAAGTGTGTTTGAGATATGGACCAAGTTTTCAGACCCCACTTAAGAGGGTGCTGTCGAGCCCCCCTGCCACGCTTTGGTACCAGCTTTGGTGGCCACAGATTCCGATGTGTGTACAAAGTTTCAATAGTTTTTGAGCATGGTAAGGACCCCAAAATAGTCGAAAAAACTAAATTGTCCTTAGAAGAACTATAGGGCTTAATTAATACAAGAATACTTGTTAACCTTGCACTACACTTTTGGCACTACAAATGCACATGAGGGTAACACACAAAAGTAACATGCGATATATAGCAAATTTTAAGACTACGGTTGTTCTTGAACACCCTCCCAAACTTGTTTGATTTAAGACAATAAGGCGAGTATTCAGTCCAAACGTACTCTTTTCTAAGCATGCTTCGAGGCATGCTGAAAAATGATCTGCTCTACAATATATTTTATTATTATTCATTTCTTCAGGAGAAATTTTATTTTAGAGTTTTTATTTGAACACAATTTTCCCCATCATTATTCACAGTGACACCTTAAATAATCTTGTGAAATAACTTATGTCTATTTGCTATAATTATCTAAATAAATACAGTAATGTATCATGAATACTTGTAATTGTATTACGATGTCAGATTTCAGCTCCCCACAACTGAAATCTTTTGTTGATACCATCAATATGGAATGTAGGCAAACTAATGGGTGCAACTGGCAACACTACCAGCACTACACTTTTGGCACTACACCTAAATGAGGGTAACCACACAAATTAAATATGCAATAAAAAAGCAAATTCAAAGACTATTGTTGGCTGTGAACAAATCCCCAAACCCACTTTACAAACTTTAAGACAATTAGGTGAGTATTCAGTCCAAACTTAGTCTTTTTTGAGCCTGCTGCAAGGCATGCTGGGTAACAAAATATTCACAAAGTATTCACTTCTTCATCAGTACTTACCCTTACGCAAAAACCTAGAGCTGTAAATATTACTTTAACACCAATATTGCAAAAATGCTTACACAATTCAACAACTTTGTATCATAATTAAATTGTATTTGTAAAATATTTTCATAGAAATCACATGAACTAAATGTAATTGTGCTACAAAGCATTTTATCCCACTATATATATATTGATATATATATCAAACAAGAGTTGTGGTGTGTTATGAATTATGGAGTGATGTTAAACTCTTTGCAGTTAAAATCTATTGACGTCGCTTCATGATTTCAATATAGTCCAAGAGTGTTTGACAACCAAGCACTACACTTTTGGCACTGCAGATTTAAATGAGGGTAACCACACAAATGCAATCTGTTTTACACAATTTAAGACAATAAGATGAGTGTTTAATCTTTTCAGAGCTTGCTGCAAGGCATACTGGGTAGCCGGCTGCACTATACTTCAAAAGCATTAATCCTTGCCTTAGAAGAACTTTTCACATATTTCACTTTTTTTGTTAAGGTTTTCAATGTGCTCTCAGACTTTGGACCCCATTGTATTTTTGTGACAATATGAAATAGAAATAATGTCTGCACGAATATGGACAAAAGAATTTCAGATTAAGCTGTTAACATGCAGATCTTACGGGAAACGCAGCAAAAAAAAGAGTTTTCATCCGCTTAGAATCATTCCTCCTTTCACTTCAGCTCGTAATGAGGTTTGGCTGACAGCCCCCATAAAAGCAGCCATAATGTTGTGCTAATGACTGATCCATGAAGCTGCTTTTGTGCAAGTCCACCACTCCATTTACACACACTACAAGGGAAAGTGTTGAGCATTAAATCACTATCACATGTTAATTTAGGCACATTTCACAAAATCTGCTAGTGGCAAGCACAATCTGGCTCATTGTTTAGCAGTTTTAAGGCACTTGAGCTGAGCTTGAGGGTGAGTAACTCTGACATTAATACACAAGCCCACCATGACAGGCCTGGGGGTTTCACATTGTTTTAGTTGAAAATTTTGAAATCCCCCATTAAAGTTAACCGTACATAACTCATGTAAGTGTTTTTTAATCACCCCCTATGTACTTTCTTAACGGCAGCCATCAAAAATCATTTTCTAACATGTGTTTAACCTACTGCAGTCAATCAGCTGAATTAAACATGGGACTGGATTGCTGGATGAACTGTAACTGAAACTCACTTGATTACTGCATAGAAAATTCAGTTGAGTCTTTCTTTGATGCATTTGATGTTGATCACCTGGTGTCTTGTGGTTTGTAAACGGACTGGAACGCCATGGATTAAATTGTGGGTTTTGCCTCTTTAGTGTAATGCATTTAAACTTCAGTCCAGCCACAGATAATAAACAAGAGGGGCGAACTAGGCTTGTGGAGAGCTTTTATGAGAATGTTGCATTGAAGCACTTTGTTTTCAAGGCTTTGTCTTTTTGCAGAAATATGTGTGATGTGTGGTTTTATTCTCTCACATTACATTCATTTATTTTGTGTACGTTTTTGTAGTTTGTATTTGCACTTTAACCTAAAGGAATATTTCACCCAAAAATGAAAATTGTCATAATTTACTCACCCTCATGTCGTTCCAAACCTGTACGACTTTCTTTCTTTAATGGAAGTATAGCTGCCATCGCAGAGAAGGTCAGTTTGAATCATTATTTATGTTGTTATTTATTTTTTTAATTTGATTCATAAATAGCATTAGTCTTTGGAGGAACTGCATCACGTTTTACATTGTCTTGTCATTATCTTATATCAAATATTTTAAAAATATTAATAAGCAGTGAAGCTAAAGTTAAAGCAGCACTAGGTAGGTTTTGCTCTCGGGGTCCCCCTACAGTTGGGAAACAATATTTTCCTCTACTACTGTCGTAAACTCTGGCATCCTGCATCAGGGGATGCATCGCACGTGCATTTGTTGACATGACGCATGCGCGAGAATATGACGTAGCGCCGGCGTTCGGGAATCCATGAAATGCACACTTTAGTCCCATTTTGAGCACTACGCCGAGACCTAAAGCACGATCAATGTAGAATTCAACAGCTTAGATACGGCGCGTCTTCCTCTGCTTGTAAACACATCTCCTTCTCGCTTCTGGGTTATGTGTCCGAACGCCGGGTCTGCGTAATATTCTCGCGCATGCGTCATGGTGCTTCATGAGTTCACGGCAGAGGCCAAAGTTTGTGTTGAATAAAGTGCTGAATATTTTGATTTTTTTTTTCCGCACAAAAACTATTGTCGTCACTTTGTAAAATTATTGTAGAGCCACTGTAGTGAGATGGACTTTGTAATGACGTTTTTAGTGCCTTTTATGGGTCTTGTGAGTGTAAATGTACTGAATCCCTATGGAGGGCTTGCTGAGGCCTTTCTCAGTCATCAGCTTTCAACAAAAATATCTTCATTTGTGTTCCGAAGATGAACGTAGGTCTTACGGGTGTCGAACGACATGAGGGTGAGTAATTAATGACATAATTTTCATTTTTGGGTGAACTAACCCTTTAAGGAAGTGGTGGTGGAAGTGACGTATATGCCGTAAAGCAGTCGAATTTTGTAGTTCTTTTTTTTCTCGGGTTACTACCCGAAACCCGAAGTTTAAAAGTACGATTAAAAACGATACAGACCCCGTCAGGCTATGGCAGACGTGCCATTCAACCTATTGTAAGTCGATGTATCATCACAAGAGTCTTGAAAATATATTATGAAGGTTGAAAAGTTACCTAGTGCTGCTTTAAAATACTATTATTTTTTTTATTATTGTTGTTATTAAATTAAATTTGCTGGAAAATAATAATAATTCAGAAATTGCTAGTAATTTCACAAATAATTACAAAGACATGCCAAGTAACAAATTCAAGTGTGAAGTTTTGAAGTTAAATAGTATTTGCTTGTAAAAGATATTCCATCTTTATTTCATTTCGAACGATACATTTTTTTTACAGTGTATTTGACAACTTAATAAGGTTTTTTTTTCAACAACCTTATCAATTTCCATTCTTTTGATGAAGCTTTTTCTCTTCATGATATCAGGACATTTGTATCACCCTAACATCTTTTTACTTTATGCCCTCAAAACTGTCAAAATGAATTTTAATTGTGCACATGTCCATTAGAGTTCATTAAAGATGTATCCAATAATTTACAATGCTTTATTTTATTTTGTTTTGTTTTGACCTTGAGTTTGACAGCAAGTAGAAATGTCAGCAACACCCATAAATACTTAATAAGAGGCTCTCAGTGTATTTATAATAAGACAAACATATCCCTTGTGTGGATAAAACACCATCATACACTTTTTCAAGTGTATCACTCAGTATCTTGTACAAAGCATTCCCCTTCCTCAGCTGTTCTCCTCAGGGACCCATTGCAACCTTTTCTCACAGAGATCTCATCGTTTTGTGAGCTCTGGTGGCACTGCTTCAAACACGTCTCGTGGTCATGAGATCGCAGGCTGATTGTGTCGGCTGGGCGTGTGAGCAGATGCACGTGCATCAGGACCCCGTGCTGTCCTGCAGGACGCCCGAGTGACTGCGTGGGAATGTGGGCCGTTTGATCCCCTCGCAGTCTCTCTGCTTTTGTGAGTGTATAAAGAGTCAATGCATTGATCCAGGCCAGATATAGGGCGTAAGGCTTTGTATTGAACTAATGCCTGCTGCACTGGCTTAGTGCAGAGGGGAGATAATGGTCACACTGTTGTTTGTGTGTTGGGCCGTACTGCTTGTCAAAGATGAGCGCATTAGATAACATGACCAAAAGACAAAAGCCCAGGGGGTTAGAGTGTGTATTTAGTCATGTGTGTATGTCACTTTTAGCCTCTGTAATATTTAGTACATTTCACACTACTAAACATGTACAGTCAGTCAGTATTGCAACAAAAAAACAGGGTTTTGTATGACACTGAAGGCTTTTATTTTGCAATAATGACCAGTAATCCTATTTATATATAATACTATTATCTTAGGCTTAAGAATTTTAATATTGGTGCATCCCTAATTTACATTTTTTAAGTGTAAATGTACAGTCAATTTACACTTAACATTTTTTAATTAGGGATGAACCAATAGTAAAATTCTTGTAGATACCAATAAGCCGATACAAGTAATTAGTTTAAATACATTAAAAACACTCCAATTTATTTAGGTATCACATCATTATACATTATGTACAGTGAGAAATTGTTATATTTAATTTGAGATTTACTAAAAATTATATTTAACAGTGTTATGAAACTATAATTAGTATTAAATTAAATATAATTATATATAAATAATCATGCATACATAATTAAAATAATTTATAAATAATTATACATTATGCGTGTTTTAAGGACTTATTAGTTTGTAATTTATTAGTGTTTTTTTTAAAGGGATAGTTCACCTAAAAAATAACAAATTCTGTCAACATTTACTCACCCTCAAGTTGTGTGAGTCTTCTGCTGAACAGACACAAAAATAGATATTTTAAAGAATGTTGGTAACCAAACAGTTGATGGACCCCATTAACTTCCATAGTATTTTTTTTCACCACACTATGGAAGTCAATGGGGTCCATCAACTGTTTAGTTATCCATAATCTTCAAAATATATATATTTTTTGTGTTCAGCAGAAGACAGAAATTAATATAGGTTTGGAACAACTTGAGGGTGAATAAATGATGACAGAGTTTTTTAGGGTATCAAGATGCATGTTGACTAAATTCAAGCATTAAAGAGAAAACAGTGTCTTCACTTTTATCTTTTTACACATTCATTTCCCACATATAATTGAATGAGGAAAGGAAAAACAAAAGAAAACAGCAACAACAGACTAGCATGTTGACTACTTGAACATACATTTTGCTCTCCTTTCTTTCTGGCCAGCAAATTTCTCAATGACTCTCTGATTAAAGTCAGTCATCTCAGTAGTGTCATGACATTTGCATTGTTCAGTCAGATATTTGAGGTCTCTTACCCCCATTGTTGTCCAGTACTTCAGTAAAATACTTCAGAAATAAAAGACAGGGAAAGCAATAAAGGGCATTGCTATCAACACATCCAGCCAGCCACCTACGTTTCTCATAACAAGCACGTGAAGCTCCTAGTGTAGCTTCATCCTCTGTCACTGGCCTGCTGCTGGATTTGTAAATCGCTGTTCGGGATCCTTTTTCTTCTTCCAACGAACACCTTTTGAAAGAATTTGGTTTAACTGCTCCATCTCTGCGAAAGTGATCATCCTAACAAGGTTTTGGCAGTTGGAGTGACGGTGTCGCCCGCGCACTTTCGCTTTAGTGGCCAAGAGCGTAAAGTTGAATGACAGGTGACGAGAACCAATCAGATTGGATAAAAAAACACGCATCCAATTCTGATTCGCCAGGGACGCAGCGACCTGCGTCCGGAGGAGAATCTTTAAGAAACCAATTAGAGACCAGCTTCAGGTCACATGCTGCCCGTATGGTTTACTGCTGGTTTACTGGGAAACTCAAACAGCTTCGTCATGCCAAAGAGGATGCTTACAGAAGTGGGGATAAAATCTTGTATAACCAGGCCAGAAACAGACTGACAAAAGAGATCAGAGTTGCTAAAAGAAGCTAATTTGAAAAGTTGAGAAACCAGTTTTCTTCCAACGACCCAGCTTCAGTTTGGACAGGCTTGAAGAATATCACCAATTATAAGTCACCATCCCCCCGATCTGCTGAGAATAAACAACTGTCCGATGAGCTGAATGCTTTTTACTGCAGATTTGAAAAGCCCAATCTCACACCACACAACCAGTCTGATCTGCAATTCACACGTCCCCCATCACCTCCTGTACCCCCTCTCCTCCCCCCTCCTGTCATCCAACCCGAGCTTAAGGTCTGTGTGGAGGACGTGAGCCGAGTCTTCAAAAAACAGAAGACTAGGAAAGCTTCAGACCCAGACGGCATCTCATCTGCCTGTTTGAAAGCCTGCGCTGATCAACTGGCCCCAGTCTTCACGCAGATCTTACACAGATCATTGGAGCAGTTTGAAGTTCCCTGCTGCTTCAAACGCTCCACTATCATTCCCGTCCCCAAAAAATCCAAAATCACTGGACTTAATGACTACAGACCTGTCGCTCTCACGTCTGTGGTCATGAAGTTGTTTGAAAGACTGGTTCTGGCCCACCTGAGGGACATCACTGGACCTTTGCTGGATCCTCTTCAATTTGCCTACAGAGCAAACAGGTCTGTGGATGATGCAGTCAACATGGGACTGCATTATATCCTGCAACATCTCGACAGACCTGGGACTTATGCAAGGATCTTATTCGTGGACTTCAGTCCGGCCTTCAATACCATCATGCCTGATCTTCTCTCAGCTAAACTGACCCAGCTCTCCATGCCATCCTCAATCTGTCAGTGGATCTCCAGCTTCCTGACAGACCGGCAACAGCTCGTGAGACTGGGGAAACTCACATCCAGGACTCTCACTACCAGCACTGGCGCCCCCCAAGGGTGTGTTCTCTCCCCGCTGCTCTTCTCTCTGTACACCAATGACTGCTCTTCTAAAGACCCCTCTGTGAAGCTCCTGAAATTTGCAGACGACACCACTGTCATCGGCCTCATCCAAAACGGTGATGAGTCTGCTTACAGACTGGAGGTTGAACAGCTGGCTGTCTGGTGCAGTTATAACAACCTTGAGCTCAACACGCTCAAAACGGTGGAGATGATAGTGGACTTCAGGAGGAACAGCCCAGCTCTCCCCCACTCACCATCATGAACAGCACTGTGGAAGCAGTGGAGTCATTCAGGTTCCTGGGCACTACCATCTCTCAGGACCTGAAGTGGGACAATCACATTGACTCCATTGTGAAAAAGACCCAGCAGAGACTGTACTTCCTTCGTCAGCTAAGGAAGTTCAACCTCCCACAGGAGCTGCTGATTCAGTTCTACTCGGCTGTCATTGAATCTGTCTTATGCACTTCCATCACTGTCTGGTTTGGTTCAGCTACCAAATCTGACATCAAGAGACTACAATGCACAATTCGGACTGCGGAGCTTTGAAGATGGGTCGTGGCTGGGTCTTCCAGCATGACAACGACCAGAAACACACAGCCAGAGCAACTAAGGAGTGGCGCCGTAAGAAGCATCTAAAGGACCTGGAATGGCCTAGCCAGTCTCCAGACCTGAAGCCAATAGAAAAGCTTTGGAGGGAGCTGAAAGTCCGTATTGCCCAGCGACAGCCCCGAAACCTGAACAATCTGGAGAAGGGCCAAAATCCCTGCTGCAGTGTGTGCAAACCTGGTCTAGAACTACAGGAAACGTATGATCTCTGTAATTGCAAACAAAGGTTTCTGTACCAAATGTTAAGTTCTGCTTTTCTGATGTATCAAATACTTATGTCACGCAATAAAATGCTAATTAATTACTTAAAAATCATACAATGTGATTTTCTGGATTTTTGTTTTAGATTCCGTCACTCACAGTTGAAGAATACCTATGATAAAAATTACAGACTTCTACATGCTTTGTAAGTGGGCAAACCTACAAAATCATCAGTGTATCAAATACTTGTTCTCCCCACTGTATGTATGTGTAATTTTGGCCTGTTATGCATTTAATGAGCATATTGTTATGAGCATATTGCTATGAAGTGAAATCACAATAATTATAATGAATAATACTACCATGGTACATTTAGTCACTTTTTTTGTTAGAACATAAACAAGAACATAAAAAGTAGACACTCATCTTCCCTTTTCGTCAGATGTTATTTCATTTGTGCTTTTAAAGTACTGCATTTTTCACGCAGTGTTTTTATGTCTATAGTCAATAATGTGGAAGGACCACAGCGCTCTGTCCATGCCTGTCAGCGTCTACATCATTTTGAAGGATTTCCCCCCGTAAAACAGCTCAATAAGCATTCGAGGTCCATCCACATCCCAGTAGATAACAATCTCCGCTAAGAGTCGTGCTGTGCGAGGGACTAAGCTGAGATTCAATTACCTCTTTAGTTAAATGTACTTATAGACGGTAATTCATTTTTTTTTTTGTCTGTTCGGATGGTCGCCATGGCTGCAAACCAAGAGATACAGAGATGGAGATAATCATTCAAGTGAAATGGAATGCTTCATTTCACTGTTCGACCGCTGCAGACACTAAAATTAGACAGCATTTTATTATTGGGCCGAGGTGACTTATAAAAAAAGAAAAGATTTGTCATCGTACTTTTCCTTAGATCGCACTATTGGCACTATTGTTCCATTAGTGAAAAAAAACCACAAAGAAGACTTGGGCTATAGTTCTCACATGGGAAAGTTTACATAAATGTTATTTTTCATCAATTTTTTGTTCAATTAATTGTTTTACTGGTTTAAATTTAGTTTAAAAGCCACAGGCTGTTATTGGCAGGTTCCATTGTGGCAACTTTCCCAATATAGTGTAACAAAACGGCCTGTTGTAGGGGCATGTTGTCACAAAATGTCAACAAGTGTTTAATATTATTCATAATGGAAATCTCTTTCAAAAAATAAACATACTCTGAGAAAATGTGTGTGCAGAGGTGGACAGTAGTGAAGTATTTTTACTTTCTGCTCAAGAACGTTTTTCAAGTATATATACTTTATCAGTGTTTTTCTTTGCAAAACTTTTACATCACTACATTCCAAAGCATAATGTCATACTTTTTACTGCGTTTCATAAAGTAAACGTTTTTTTTTTTTTTACCTTTAATACTTAATTACATTAAAAAATGTAGTACATTCTTACTTTTACTCAAGTAAAAGTAATTCAGTTTACTTGAGTACAAGTAAGATTTCTACATTTTTAATGTAATTAAGGATTAAATGATATTCAATATGAAATGTAGGGCAGTAAAAAGTACAACATTATGCTTTGGAATGTTGTGAAGTAAAAGTTTTCCAAAGAAGAACACTGATAAAGTACATACACTTGAAAAATGTACTTGAGTAGAAAGTAAAAATACTACTGTCCGCCTCTGTATGTGTGACAACTAGCCCCACTCTCCCCTATCATCTTCCTAACTGGATACATTCCCAAGTGGAATTAAATGTTGGGTCACATGTCTCGCATTAGAAGCTTTTCTAATGTTTATCATTGTCAGTTCTCAGTAAACTGCATTAAACTGAGAGTTCTGGCATATGAGTTCTTATCATGGGACACCATTTTGGCATTGACCTCATAAGACCTCACAGATCAGGATTTGATGTCAGTGGTTTAGAGTTGTATTTTTATTCCCGTTCTTCCAAACCTCCTTTAATTTAAGGCAAAAAGCCAAGCCTAACAGTCCCACAGCGCAGCAGACGAGAGAAAGTTATCATCTGGCCATAAAATGTAGCCTATAAATCTGGTCTATATGGCTGCTCTTCAATTACCCCAGACGAGCTAGAAATTACCCTCATGTCAACCTGTTAGCACCTGATCCAATCCAGAGGTGGAGACAGTTGCAGCGCCAGTGATAATGAGTATCATTGTCTCTGTCTCCCCACATCAAACGGAGACTTCACCTTTAGCTCTTTAATCGTCATGTGCGGCGTTCATGGCGCTAGTTAACGCAAAGCCCCATCTCTTTTGAAAGAGTTATTTTCATAAGGTCGACGTTGACCTGGAGAGACAAAAATATTTAAGATGATCCCCGATGGATATTGGTTCCAGTAATCTTTAGCTGCTCAGAAAGGCCACAACAAAAGGACGATGGAGGTGCGTTGACCGCAGCCGCACAGAGCAAAAATGTAGCATAAAGCTGATAGCGGCACGACAACAGCGCTAGATGAGTGTCTCTTTAGCGGTGAGAGGGCCCAGTCACAGAAAGGACAGATCTTATCTGCTGATACAGCTGTAGTGTAACCTTTCGTCATGTGTGGCCCAGATATGCATTTACCCGCTCTCTCTGTCTTCTTTTGTCCTAAAATCGTGAATCTCTGTGGCCGAGAATGTGATGTGGATGCATTTGAGAGATAACCAGTGCAACATTGTGCTCTTATCATGCGGCTGTCAGCAAGTCAACTCAACCAGTGCATTTTAATAACTGGTAAGATATTTGACGAGTAACTGTCTGCTTTGCATTTTGTCCCAAAGATGAATTAGGTTTGAGTCTGTTTGCTTTGTTTTAAACCCTTTTTAAAATGTTATTAGTCATGCTTGCTAATACAAACATCACCATCACTGTTGGGCTAAGGTGTGGTCACATTAGTGAATTTTCAGAGAAATTTTGCAGACATAAATGTCCATTGTCAATAGTGTAGTAAAATATGAAGCACAGCTCACGCAGAACACTGAAATTGTGTGACCAACTTGAGCCCATTGTAGAACCCGTGTGGGGTGATCTTTCTGCCTACAATGTGAAATTGTCAATCGCATGGATTCCTGTAGAAATGGTAAGAACAATGGTAAATGTGACTACACCTTTAGCATTTGTTCTATGGACATGAATGACACCTTAAAGTGCCCCCATTATGTTTTTTCGAATATTACTTTTCATGAAGTGTGTAATATAGCTGTCTGTTGTAAAGTCAAAAGTGCTTCAAAGTTATTGTCCTACGCGAGTCATCAGGAATTCCAGCCTCACTTCCGTGACCTGCATACCTACGTGGTAACACATCCGCTTAATGGCCGCCTATGGTCTTCATTGGTTCCCTGGTGAACAACGTCTACTTTGACCTGTCCTCAAATACTGTAGCTGGTGTACATGTCGAGAAGACGCTATTTTCTGCTCTGCAAAAGCAAATTCTCTTTGTAAACACTTCCATGTGAAGAGTCAGTGGTTAAAATGACCACAGCGATACAACAGCTTCTCAAATCTCTGTGAGGTCTAAACGGGATTTACAAAACCCTTATCCATTAAAGATGGGACAGTACCCACTTTATTTGGACCAACTTGCTCAGAATCACAACCTATAAGTATGATTAATTATTGATGTCTATATTTTCTACCGGGTGTTCAAAATACACAGTTTTGTGTTTTAAATTGTGTAGGTCTCCGGCTAACTGCTAAGCAGCTGTGGGCCACTATTACCTAAAATTGTGTCCATTAATGCAGATTGCCTGTTGTTCTTACTACTTTGAGTAATGATATAGGATGGAGCAAGATTTGTTTTACAAAGAGAGGAGCTGCAACAATGGAGATCATGGGGTCATTCACATTAGTGTTCGGCTAAAATATGCATTTTTATTGAAACAGTTATTGATACAGTTCCCGCATGTGCACCGCAATAAATTAGAAATATACACATGGGTTTATAGATTGACATACTCTTGTTAATGCTGATGGTGAGGAATTACAGTTGCAACATCTCATAATGTACGTCAATCTGAGTAGTGTATCACTGAGAAAAGTCCTGCTCAAGTCGTCCTTGCGATGAAGGTTCAGTTTAATAACTAGTTCTTCCCATGTTTCATTATCTGACTCTTGCTTGATTAGGTCAAATCAATTCCATTATTACTGTCTTTACAGTGTGTACAATCACTGAGCTTTAGGAAGCCTCCAGACTAAGCTGAAGTTCAGTTATGTTAATGGAAGTTTAGCTTCTGAAACGTGCTTTAAGCGGTAGACCAATCACAACAGACTGGGCCATCTGGCCAATCAGAGCCGAGTAGGCTCATGGAAAGGAGGGATATAGGCCCTGTCCCAAATGACACACTTCATATGCACTCTCGGTCTTGTGGACTTACAATGGCTGCCGCCTGTGTGTGTCCATTAAGTCCACGAGACTGTAGGGTGTCCCATTTGTCATTTTAGGTCTCATAAGGGTGCTATAAGGGAAATAGTATTCATAAAATACATAGTATTCATAAAACAGTGGATGAAAAAAAATACCCAAATAACTAATTTGTTCAGCCGAGATTCTGAAGCATGCATTCATTGAACATTTTACCAATGAGGTCACAGTAGAGGAGTCATCATGTGTAAATAGCGGAACATTGATGCGGCTGACGTCGTAGGTCACATGACGAGGCATTGCCTCGGAGGCAAACAAACATGCCAGACGTAGTATGTAAAGACATACTGCACACATACACAGAAAAAATGCAGAAAGAATTTTCACTCAGAAAGTGGTAGAAAATATCTAAATAAAGAGTAAAGAGTAACACATTGAAATAAACATGTAATGTGAATAGAAAGACTGAAATAGTATTTTCTTGTTAAACACTCCAATAATCCAGTGTCTATGTACAACTTCGAAAACATTTTTTTTTTTTCAAATGCAGTATTTTCAGTATACATTTACGGACATTTTAGTTTGAATGCTAAATTGGGTGGGTTCTTTTGATTTGAACCAGTAATTAGCTATTCATATCCCATACTCATTTTTTTTTCTTCCTTCTTTCCCAGTGAAGTTTTAATGTTAAAAAGAAGCTGGAACTGTAATACTTAAAAGCACACTAAGACTATTTTCTGTTTGTTTAGTACATTGACTCGTGTTTTCTGCCCACTTTTCCAGTGAAGTGGAGCATGAGCAATAACAGGCGGCGTGTGTGTCCTGTGTTCCTCCTGCTGAAGAGACATCAGGTCAGATCCTTCCCAGGGCCCATCAGGCTGATCCAGAGCTGGTTTCACTGAAGCAGCATATGTGCACAGAATTACGCCTGCATTATGAGCATGATTTTATGCTTCGGTAAAAGGCTGGTGTTTATTGCAGCATAGTGCCGACAGGCCTGAGTGTGAATCAGCTTTATTTTCGCTATATCATTGCTAGGCCTAATGACTTAAATTTCGATCTGTTCCTCACACAAAGTTATCGTATGACTCCAGAAGGCTTATAATATAGTGCAATAAGTCATAGGGACTGCTATTATGATACATTCATGGCACTTTGTCAGCTTTTTTAATGGAGCTCAAATCTGATTGGCTCAAAGGAATGTTGTGCCAAGATCAACAATCCCAGCTAACAGAGAACTTAGGCTGTCAAAGTTATGAACAAACATTCTTCCAGTAATGTTAATAGAAGGTTTGTTCAAAGTTATCTCGTTTTTGATAATGTTCTAAAAACATAGCACAAACTCTTTTATTTACACATAAATCATGGAACCTTTTTTTTTTTAAACGTTACTACTTGCTACTTTTTTCAGATGGTTCAGAGAATAAATAAAGTTCCCATGATACTTGCAAAATGATAAAATAGAGAAAACATTCTCTTAATGTTTTCGCTAACTTCCACATAACCAAGAAATAACTTTAGCAAAACGTTCTTAGAACATATTTTTTGTCAGCAGGAACACATCCTGCAAAATCACAATAAGATAAGGAAGAGAGGAAAGATGGAGTAAAAAAAAAAAAAAAAGGAGAAGTGAAGACCGCAGGGCATTCTGGCCGTCTTTCATTGGCAGTGATGGATGGACGTGTCTCCTGCTGAGGACTGATGGTCATAGAATGGAGCTGAGAGACATTTATTATTCCCTGATTCTGTTATAAGTCTCCATCCCAGATGTTCCTTCTGTCCTCCTGCCTAAATGACAAGATCTTATACAATCAATTTTAGTTAAGTAGAAAACTTGAAGTGATCTGCTCTGAGGGCTGAAGACGGTTAATATGTTTGATTTCAGGCCACCTCCTTGAGAGGTCAGACTGTTAGAGGTGATCTCTGTGTGCCAGCATTTGCAGGTAAGTGTGTGTGTGTGTGTGTATGGCACTTTCACCCTTAAAACGTGCCCCACATAAGCGTTTGCTGAGGTTGGCAGTTTGTCAGTGCCATTGCTTAAGGCTCTGCAGCGCTGCTGAGCATAGAGCCATTAAAAATAACGAGCTTTCTCTCGCCATGGCAACCAAATAACTCATCATAGCAGAGCACACAATAGTTTTTACAAGAGCTTTTAATTTCAAACCCATTCAGTGAAAATTCCCATTGGAAAGCACCTTGGCATTTTCATATGCCAAACATTATGTTACGATTGTAGATGATACATGAAAATAGCATCAAGAGAGTGGTAATGAAATGAAGGAGGGGGGAGGGACAGCACAGCTGAAAACTTGTGAGCTGAATTGATTGTGTGTTTATTTCAGTTGGCCGAATCCCTCTCTGAAATGTTAAAACATTGGAAACATTGCCTCCAACAATTGCTCTCGATCTCCTTTGCCTGTCAGTTGTTGATAATTTAGCGGTTTCCACAGATCAATATGTTTGCCCCGCGGAGTGACACCGAACAGATTTGTATACCACGTTCCTGCCATCACAGAGAAGATTTAGGACACTGGGATGTAGGAGTTAATCTCATGAAAACTGAGAAGAAACGTCTGGGTCATATTTCACCCCAAAATCAAAAGAAAGAATTACAAAATTAGATTTTTACAGAAAAAGATATAATAATAATAATAATACAAATCTCTTATATGCTTTGCATTTTTTCAGGATTCTTTGATGAATAAAATGTTGAAAAGAACAGATCTATCTATCTATCTATCTATCTATCTATCTATCTATCTATCTATCTATCTATCTATCTATCTATCTATCTATCTATCTATCTATCTATCTATCTATCTATCTATCTATCTATCTATCTATCTATCTATCTATCTATCTATCTATCTATCTATCTATCTATCTATCTGTCTGTCTGTCTGTCTGTCTGTCTGTCTGTCTGTCTGTCTGTCTGTCTGTCTGTCTGACTTTTATCATTATTATTATTATATTTGTTTCTGAAATAATGTCAATATATAATGTAATGCTTTTGAGTTACGGAATTTGTTTGTAATACAGCTATGTCATAATTATTCAACCCCTATTCAACGCTGCTGTTTTTAAGTGTTTTATTTGTATGGTATGGTACAAAATTGTGTTAAAACACAATTAAGCCTTTGGAAACTTTAACAAAACTGAATTAGCATGTGCTGTACACATACATACTTTTAGCTTATGCATGTGCTAAAGTTGAGAAGCAAATACGGCCAAATCAAAAGAGTTCTCACAAAAGCTATAAAGAACAAATTGTTTTATTACATTAGAAAGTCTATGGCTACAAGAAGATTTCCAAAACACTAAGTTCCTAGAGACACAGCTGGCAGCCTTATTCATAAGTTTACAATTTTTTGTACCAGAAAACCATTGATGGTTTTGAAGGAAAAGCACAGTATCACTAAGGGGAATAAAATGTTTGATTAGAGCAACTGAGAAAATCACAAAATTTACTGCCAAAGAAGTCTGGATGAAAGGAGGAAAACACATTTCAATGCAGAGTATAAGAAGAACACTAGACAAGCATGGCCTTCATGTTGGCGAATAACACTCTTGACCAAGAAGAACATAAAAGTCCAACTTGAATATGCTAAAATTCATTTGGATAGACCTGTGGAGTGCTGGAAGGATGTTTTATGGAGTAGTATGACCATACTGGAAATTTTTGGACCCTTGGATCAGCTTATGAGCAGAAGAACACCATCTACATGGTCAAACACGGAGGCGGTCCAGTCTTGTTATGGGGGTGCTTTGTTGTTGCAGGAAGTTAAAAACTTGACTGTATGAAGGACATCATGAATTCTTTGAAGTACCAAGCCATTTTGGCAAAGATGGTGATGCCTTTGGTGCAGAGACTGAAGCTTGATCATCAATGGACTTTCCTGAAGGACAGCCATCCCACAGTATACATCCAAATCTACTTAAGCTTGGTTCAGGAATCAGGGATCAGCCGTAGAATGTTCTTGAGTGGCCTGTACAGTCTTCAGATCTAAATCTCATTGAAAATATTTGGTGGAATTTGAAGGAAGCAATGGTAACAACCACAAATTATCAGTGATCTGGAAGCTTTTTCAAGTGAGGAATGGGCCAGTAGAGAGGTGACAGTCTAAGTATAAGCACAGGCAGCGTTTTTTGGAGATTATAAAGAATAAAAGATTCTGCACAAAATTTGAATGTTGGGGTTGAATAATTTTGATCATGAATGTTTAGAGCAAATTGGATTTCTTTCATTTCTCATCCACTTTACATTCTCAGAATCACTCAAATGTGTATTAATAAACTTTCTATAATAGTTTACTGATGCCTTTGTTGAATTGTTTTCATAAAATTGTGTTCTTGGCAGCAAAACTTCGTACTAGAGGTCAGAGGAGAATGGGCCGACTGATTCAAGCTGATAGAAGAGCAACTTTGACTGAAATAACCACTCGTTACAACCGAGGTATGCAGCAAAGCATTTGTGAAGCCACAACACGCACAACCTTGAGGCGGATAGGCTACAACAGCAGAAGACACCACAGGGTACCACTCATCTCCACTACAAATAGGAAAAAGAGGCTACAATTTGCACGAGCTCACCAAAATTGGACAGTTGAAGACTGGAAAAATGTTGCCTGGTCTGATGAGTCTCGATTTCTGTTGAGACATTCAGATGGTAGAGTCAGAATTTGGCGTAAACAGAATGAGAACATGGATCCATCATGCCTTGTTACCACTGTGCAGGCTGGTGGTGGTGGTGTAATGGTGTGGGGGATGTTTTCTTGGCACACTTTAGGCCCCTTAGTGCCAATTGGGCATCATTTAAATGCCACGGCCTACCTGAGCATTGTTTCTGACCATGTCCATCCCTTTATGACCACCATGTCCCCATCCTCTGATGGCTACTTCCAGCAGGATAATGCACCATGTCACAAAGCTTGAATCATTTCAAATTGGTTTCTTGAACATGACAATGAGTTCACTGTACTAAAATGGCCCCCACAGTCACCAGATCTCAACCCAATAGAGCATCTTTGGGATGTGGTGGAACGGGAGCTTCGTGCCCTGGATGTGCATCCCACAAATCTCCATCAACTGCAAGATGCTATCCTATCAATATGGGCCAACATTTCTAAAGAATGCTTTCAGCACCTTGTTGAATCAATGCCACGTAGAATTAAGGCAGTTCTGAAGGCGAAAGGGGGTCAAACACAGTATTAGTATGGTGTTCCTAATAATCCTTTAGGTGAGTGTATATCATTTCTTATTTTTTTTCTTTTGATTTTGGAGTGAAATATGACCGAGACATTTCTTCGTGAGATTCATCCGTGAAGTTCAACACATTACTCCAGTATCACTTTGATGATTTGTTAACTTCAGTGCTCACTTTCAGCCAAGCTTCGCAAATCTCATAAAGCTGGAGTAGAGGAGATGGCACTGGGGTCTCAATGTCAACAACTGAATTCTTGTGATAACAAGACAGAGAGCATTGTTTTCCAGTTCCAAACAATTTAACATCCAGACTAAAAATGAGACTATACTTGCTTGTCGGTTGCTTACCACAGCTGACACTGAGGTATAAACAACATACCCCATCCTGATAGATTTAAA
The DNA here is from genome assembly GCA_023566225.1 of Romanogobio albipinnatus. Taxonomy (NCBI): domain Eukaryota; kingdom Metazoa; phylum Chordata; class Actinopteri; order Cypriniformes; family Gobionidae; genus Romanogobio; species Romanogobio albipinnatus. The sequence goes on along the minus strand of CM042245.1, from coordinate 44,411,864 downwards.
CAGTGACCACCATAGCTGAGGCACACAAAACACACTGCTCTCTGAGGCCAGAACTACATGAAACATTTTCTGGATGTGGTAAATGCTGGAATGCCAGACTGCAATCATTTAAATCATTTAATATGACTGGGAAAGGAACATTATGACAGAGTCCCTTTATTCTGTCCTTTGGGGTTTGATGCTATAAAGGTAGTTAACATTAATGCTGAGGCCTACTTTAATTCTTAGTGTATTGAGGAGATGACTAACAAAGACAAAGGAGGAAAGACATCAGATCTAAACTGAAAGATTCAAGAAGAGAGACAGAGTGAGCACTTGTTTAAAATGGGGTTAGAGGCCATTAGGTTGTTTACGTTACTTATGAATGAGATCCTGTGTTTTTATAAACTTCCATCTACCGTGTACATGTCAAAAACCAATTGACCACAGATCTGTGAGCAATGGTAGGTCTTGACTCTGCAAAGCTGGTCTTTCAGGGTCTGACTGACCAAAATCACATTTTCTTTTTATATACTTTAAGATTTTAAACCCTACCCCAAATGCAGTTTACCATCTCACAACCATTGATGCACAAATGAAGGCCTACTGAATTCGGGTTCTTCTCTAAGCTTTGACAGTTACTGCCACCTAGTGGTCAAAAAGATGAAGCACACTTACTGTGATCCTAAAAGTTAGAACTACAGCAAAGCAGAGAGCACAAATAGTCAGGAGCTAATATTCCTGAAAATATGATCTAGGTTAAAAACAAATCTTAATTGTTTTTAGACTTCTTGAAACTCAGACAGTGATCTGATAATTAATTTAGTCTGGTAGAAACTGTGCAGTTTGCCTTCCGCTCACCTAGGGGCGTAAGCGGCCTTCACGTTCTGCATGACATCTTTGGATCCTGTCAACAACTTGACACCTGATAACACCAACCACAACACACTCGTATCGTTTTAAAACTATATAAATTAAGATCTTGCAGATGACAGCTCAGTGACAGACTCATGATGTCACTCAACAGCCCATCTGCAAAAACGACCGAGACACACCGCGAGACTCACCTGTAAGTCACTTTTCCTTATAAAGTCACTGGGGTTACATTACCTTTATACTACGAATTTAAGGAAGCAATTCCTGTAAAGCTTATAAAGTTGAATAATGAGCAATAATGCGTTTTATCTGCTGATGTTGTGGTGCCACTGTGTTTGTTCATAGAGTTAACAGTTAGTGTTGTGATTGTGAGAAGTGAAGTGACTTGCTCTGATGTTCTCCTGCTGCTTCATGGCACATTTATAATAAGGTGACCAGATTTCTTGTTATTATCTATTAATTGAAAAACGGGGAATATATATATATTTTTTAATGTTAATGTTTTTTAATATTTTTGACGTTGTTGTTGTTGTGGGCTCCCTATATTATTATTAACATTAATAATTATTCTGATTCAGTTTGATTATTACAATTTTTGGTCTGGTTTTAATAAAATTCACTGCACCCGCAAAAACAAAACAAACACACACAAACAAACAATTAAAACAGTTAATAATCATTAATCAAAAGCCGTTCAAAACAATATTATAACTTGACTTAACAAAAACACATTAGAAAAATAAAACAACAAATATGATATGATGAATAAAACTATTTAACAAATATTTAATACTTTTTCACAAGTTTATACTGTATAAATTACTTTTTTTTCTTCAAATGTTGTGTTACGTTTGTGCTTGAAAATAACTTTCATCTTTAATTGTTCTTGTTATTTTGCATTTTTAGGCTTATTTCAAGCATTTTTTAAGTGTTAATATAGGTTAATACACATTAAGTATGTTTATTCTGCACATGTATTTGTTGCAAGTGTAATTGTTCAGATGTGAGTTAATCACTACGTTGTGACTGCGGAAATTTTGGGGACAAAACAATCCTGCGCCTGTTGGGGCTCTGTTATAAAGCACATGCAGACAGTATTACTTTAATTTAACATGAATAGTTAGTATGTTACTACCTTGAAAGTGATAACGAAGGATTCTTTTGATGTTTGACGATAATGGCGCTCTGCTCTCGGTTACGTTCTTCATGAAGTAGTAGCGGCGCGCGCTCGCAAGTAGAGTAGAGTGTGACAATAATCACTACAAAATTGCTCCTATAACCAGCAGCTGCTGTATGTTGGTTGGGCGCTTTTTTTTGCGATGTATCTGCGGGTTGTTTTGAATGAGCTGTAAAACGGGGACATTTCCGGGGACAACTCCAGTCGGGGACACCAAACACCAAAAAACGGGGATGTCTGGTCACCCTAATTTATATGCACAATTTTCATGTCGGTATGATCTGTGTGGGTCTCAATTGAAAACTTATATTTCAATTTTTTTTGTTGTCTACGTGAAAGTGAACAAGACACTGATATTTTGTTTTCCCCTCGATTCCAATAATATCTGTTGTCAACGCCGTTTGCTTAATGCAGCAGCCAATCGGTAACCGTCAATCGCGTTTCTGATATCAGCAGCAGCCAATCGCATGACAGAAAAGATCGGTGTGATTTACAGACCAACACTAGATCTGGGGCCTGTACCATGAAGCCAGTTTAGCTGGCTAGCCAGATATGTTTAAGCTTAGTTTGTGCTAATCCTGGGTTTTAGGTACCATTATAAAGTGGTTTGGCTTTTAGCAGTGTTCATCTCCATAGTAACTTACGCTCCACGGCTAACCTGCTCCAGGGCAGGTTATGTTCTGGACATGGTTCTGGATAAGAGATCTCAAACTGAAATTAGACCAATCAGCTGTGAGCAAAGTGACACACCTCTGATGCAATAAAGTCACTCCCCCTGTTTCTACTCCAAATTAAAGGTCACTACATAGCAAATGGCTATTAAAGACTAAAGTGTCTGGCTTTTAACAATGCTTATTTATTATAATAATAATTTTGAATGATTTAGATATCATTTATGTAATTATTATACACATAATCAATTACACATCATTTTAGTTAATCAATCATTAATAGGCACTTAGTTAATATAAATATACAATATAAGTATGCCTATACAAAGCTCATACAAATAAGCTTTAAAATCAATAAATAAAGCTATAAAAATTACTACATTACTCAATTATCTATATATCAACTAAACTAACTTCATAACTTTTACTTGCATTGACGTAGTGAATATTTTCTTTAAGTTGTACTCTTGTATAGACAGCTCTTTTCTTCTTGCTGTGTAAATTTGTTTAAATTCTTAATATTTTTCAATCATGTAATATTCTGCAGAAGAGAGAAATTAATCTCGCTGCTTCTCTCGCGAGAAGTGAATCTCAGTTTTACTGATCCACAGTGTGTGATTGGCTGTTCACTACTGATGTCACAGCTAAACTCCTAAACTCAGGATCAAAGCCTGAGTTGACAGAGAAAGCTGATGATCAGCATCATGGGACCAACAAAGCCTGAATAGATTGGTTTGGTTTTGTCAACTCGAAACTAATCCTGTAACCCTGAGTTTGTTGTCAAAATCACATATTGTAATCTGAACTAACACTATTTTTCAAAATACAATAATACACTAACACAATACATAGGGGTGTAACGGTACACAAATGGTTCGGTATGTACCTCGGTTTTGAAGTCATGGTTCGATACAGGTTCGGTACAGCAGTTTTACAAAATGGCTTTTTATTTATTTTTATTGGTTTACTGAAAAAAAAGTGTATGTCCTTAAATTAATTAAATTATAACTAAAAGTTTATTGAAGATATTGCTGTAAACTATACTATATAGGGAGCCCTTACTTGCACATTAATATTAAAGGTAACAACAGAGCCCAAACTATAAATTCTAAATCTAATTATAAAATAGTTTTTTTCTCCAATTCGTAGTTGAAATATAATCATTTATACACAGTGGCTGATCGTGTTCACGCACGTTGCGCGGCGGCTTGAACTGTGATCAGTGATCAGTCACGCCACATTAAAGAGCGTCAAAACGACATTTATCATTTAAATTTAGTGATAAAATGGACTGAATACTTAATATGTTTGTGTGGGAACTTGGATTGAAGTGTGTTCACGTTCACGTGTGCACCGAAGCGAATGCCCTGTACCGAAACGGTTCGGTACAAATACGTGTACCGTTACTACAGTGGCCCAGTAGTGCACAACACAACAGAAACAAGCCACAACACAACAGAAACAAGCCACAACACAACGGAAATGCTCCCGACCAATAGGGGGCACTCGGAGCGTGGTAAAGTTGCCACTGTTCTATAGAATCGGCAATCTTACAAAGATATCAATACCACAATTAGTTTTAACAGTATGTATGTAGGCTAACCATTGTTAATCGATATGAAATTTAAAATCACCTACATGTATTATAGCTGCATATTTATGCTCGAGAATGCGTTGACCCGATACCACGGCGCATGACGCTTAAGGGAACGTCTGCCAATTCCACCAAGTGGTTGAAACATATAATTTGTATGAATTAAAATTACTTTTAACATTTAAAAACAGACATGTTAAAATTCCACAGCTTGATTGTATTGGTAAAACTGACTTAGTAATGCACAACACAACATTGGAATTTGAACATTAAAAATTGGCAGACGTTATGGCTTTTTCGTTGTGTTTTGAACTTATGTATGCTTTTTAAATGTCGTTGTGTTGTACACTACTGGGCCATCGTACGTTGCACCCCTACACTATGTCTACCAAAACCCTAACACATGTTCTCTTCCAACAGGAACATTTAGTCAGTCATAGCACAATGTCATAAAAACACTAACACTAGATGGAACTACAGAAACTGCATTATTTTGTGTCAGGTCTGCCCTTATACAATAGACAGTGTATTTAATTGATCATAGATTATGTGTCTTTTAAAGACTCTCCACATTTTTGTTTTGTTGGGTTTAGTAAATGCATGCATTTTGTTCCTTTTGCTGCAGAAATTCAATACAAAAAATGAATGACCCATCTCAGAGTAGCTTTATAGAATGCCCTTCAGTTTCATTTCATTATCAGCAATCACCATGTTGACAATAGCAAGTTTCTGTTCTTCTTCTTCTGTTCAGAGGAACTTTCCTCTGCCCATGAGGGAGGTAGATGTTGAATTCTTAGATAGACAAAATACAGTAACATAGAGACCAGAGGCATACAGTCACTGTAAAACATGGTAAAAGTGTTTACACTTTGCAGTAGCAGAAGCCCTTATACAATAGCTATCCTACCTGTTGGTTTCTTGAAAATTCTGGATAATGGATGCTACTGTGTCCTGGCTGAGATTCGGCTGTACTCGTTCACCAGCCTCTCTGTACGATAGCCTGTGGTTTATGACATGGTCTATGATAGTAGCTCTTATTTCACCAGTTACCTTAATTCTGGCCCTTCTTTGAGCGCCACCATGCCTTCTAACGCCTCAATCTCTCCCTTGCCCTTGTCCCAATCCTCTCCCTTGTTCTGGTACTCCTCTTCCTCTCCCTCATGCAGGCATTTTTCTTACTTTCTTTGTGTTGCTCTATATTGTTCCTTTTTCACAAAAGATCGGCCCAAATAGGCCCTCTTTTACTGTATACCATATGGTCATGTGATTGAAAGAACATCAACATCTGAACAATTCCTAGGCGGGAATCAGCTGTGGTTTATATTTTTGCACAACTTCAATCGGCTGTTTCTCAGTACCAATGGAATAAAATACAGGGGATATATTTGTGTTTCAATTCACAATACGAACGAACAGCTATTCACTTTGACTTTAGCCTACAAGTTAGGTTTAGAACATGGTATTATCTGTTCTGACATACAGTTTTAAAGCATTGGTAAATTTGGCAGTAAAAATCCATTGTTTTGGTCTTGGTTGAGCTTGTGTGTAAAAGAAGTTCAAGCATTTTAAATTTGTGTTAACTGTATGCATTTTGTGTAAAAGCGACAAGAAATGTGTTAATTGTATAGCCTACACAGACAGATGTTGTGCTAACTGCATTACGAGTTTAGGAAATGTGTTAAAAGTATTGAAAAAATTGTCATAGCAAATGTAAAAAACTGTATTATTGATACAGCATTACTGAAGTATAATATACTCTGCAATGTATATTTTTCAAACTGTACAGCTTTACAAATTAAATTAATTCCATTTACAAGTGCAACACACTAAAATAAATTAGAAGCAAAATGAGAAGTTTCACTTTCTCATTTTTTTTAGATGTAGAATGAGTAATGTGTTTTTTATTTATGTCTCTCCTCACAGAAGGACTCTGTTTGGAGCGTCACATCCAGCAACAGAAGCAGAGCTGTGGGACGTTTAGACAGACATTGACTGTAATGATGGACGTCTGCTCAGGCACAGGTAATGCTTCTAACATGTCCGTGTGTGTTGTTGGGTGTGTAAATGTGAAGGTTACCATAATTTTGTTTTTGAAGGGACACTCCTTTGAAAAAGAAATTATGGTAACCTAAGAAGGTGGGGAAGGGACGGCACTGTACATTTTTTTTAATAGCCAATTTCATTTTTTTCAGTCAAAAGTATAACCCCTGTTGGACATTGTGCTGGAGCTCAGGGGGGGACCCCATGATCCCCCACGCCTTCTCACTCACACCACACCATTCATTCTTATCGCGGAGATCAGGCTGGACTCGAACCAGCAACCTCTGAATCCGTGAGGCAGCGCTCTTACCTGTGAGCCACAGATCTCTTATCAGGATATGTGAAGGAACTTATATTTCACTCTTCACCTGCATGGGATTGTCCAATAAACCAGTTAAATGACACATCTTACCCTCTGAGCTGAGGTTTGAACCCACGACTCTGCCACAACCTTGTCCTCCAGTATCATGTGTTTAGCCACTACACCACCATGGCTTTCACACTGAGTGTGACTGTTTGAGCCACTTTGTTGGATATAATGCAATACATGATCTTTAACATCAGCAATAGCAGGATTAGAACTCAGGACTCAATGATCGCAAAGCAACACTTTGTGTCCTGAGCCACTGAAACATGTGAGTTGATGGTGTGTTTGGACTGGTTTTATTGAGAGCTTTGTGTCATATTACGGAAAAAGGCATTCAATTGCAAGTTTTGAACCCACAGAACTTTATCTGAAGTGACATGTGTTTAACCACTGCACCACCATGGCCTTCACAATGTCACCTGGTGTTTGATGCACTTTGTTGGATATACAATTGAATGTCAGCAATAGTGTGATTTAAACTCAGGACTCCCACTCAAAGTTTTATCTCCTGAGCCTCAGAGTCTGTAAGAGTTGAAAAGTGGACTAGGTTTTATGTGTCATGTTTAGCTGTGTCATGAGATGAAAAACTTCAAATACTTGCAATCCATCCTTCCATCAAACTCAAACTGATAACACATACACTTGTCATTGACATCATTTGTTTATTCAAATATAAATAGTCATGCTTTTTGCAAAATAATTCCAACACACCCGCCTGCATGTTTTTTTATGAGCTGCATAAGCTGTTTTGAATCAGGGTTGGAGATAAACTCAGGAAAGTGGTTCATCGGGAGCAGGATTGGATGCGTTTAAAAATATCCTTCCTCCTCTTGCTGTGTTCATATATTAATGCAGATACACTTATTGTCCACAAGGTGGGGCACATGAACACATTAATCTGGTCTCAGGCAAGTGCCTGTTATCCATCCATTCTCCAAATACTTGTCCTGTGTGTGTAGAGTCCTATGCGTGGATGCTGGAGTCTGTCCGAAGACAGAGAAACACAGGACAATGTGCCTGTTATATTAATCAGTAAAAGCTGCCATTAGACACATTTATGGTTAGCTGTTTCATCATAATACTCATTTCAAATCACTTTATTGTCACCATATACACAAGTGCAACAGTTGGTGAAATTCTTAGGTGCAGTTCCGAGCAACATAGTAGTCATGACATGTACAACATTTAGAGCAACATCAGATTACACATCTGATGCGCCCACAATTACTCACAGCACAGTAAACTCTACAATAAACAATAAATAATTTACACAATGTGAGTGTAGTTTTCACAGCTTTAAACAATATACACATACTTACAATATACATATACTTTAAACAATATACACTAAACATACACTTAAACAATATACATTACGCTATAATAATAATATACATTGTACAGTATACAATATTATTCACAAATTGAAATCCAAAGTGCAATAGATGCTGTATGATAAATAAATGTGTATATAATGTGTGTGTATCTACAGTAGGTTGTGCTGAGTGATATTCTGTCAGTGTGTGTTATGATCCTGATGGATCAGGAGTTAAGTAGTCTAATTGCTTGTGGGAAGAAGCTGTTCTGGAGTCGGCTGGTGCGTGTTCTGATGCAGCGGTACCGCCTGCCTGATGGCAGCAGTGAGAGCAGCCCATGGTTCGGGTGGCTAGAGTCTCTGATGATCCTCTGAGCTCTCTTCACACACCGCCTGGCATAAATGTCCTGGAGGGAGGGAAGCTCACCTCCGATGATGCAGCTGGCCGTGCGCACTACCCTTTGCAGGGCTTTGCGGTTGCGGGCGGTACTGTTGCCGTATCAGGTGGTGATGCAGCCAGTCAGCAGGCTCTCTATGGTGCTGATGTAGAAGCGTGTGAGGATGTGGCGGTTCATTCCAAACCTCCTCAGCCGTCGCAGGAAGAAAAGGCGCTGATGAGCCTTCTTCACAACGGCCTCGGTGTGGACGGACCATGAGAGTTCCTCTGTGATGTGGACACCGAGGAACTTGAAGCTGCTGACTCTCTCCACCGGTGCTCCATCGATGGTGATGGGGCGGTGTTCTCTCTCATTCCTCTTGAAGTCGACCACCAGCTCCTTGGTCTTGCTGACGTTGAGGGAGAGGTTGTGCTCCTGACACCACCGTGTCAGAGTGTGCACCTCCTCTCTGTAGGCCGTTTCATCATTGTCAGTGATGAGACCTACCACCTACCATTTATCCAAATAATTAATCAAGCTTGTACAATCTTTCCCACCAGTCCATTTGGCTTTGGTTTAATCCGCATTAAACATGTGATGTTGGTCTTTTTTGGTCTGTGAAAGCCAGAGTGTCACTCCTCCATTCATAACCTCACGAGCATCCAGAGCTCCAGATAGAGACTCACGTGCTCTTCGTCTCTCAGTGACAGACACAGAAGATACGATCAAGATTGACTAGAAATGATGCTTGAATCTGCAACCAAAACAACACAAAGTCATTGTGTAATTGTTGTGAACAAACATAAATTAACAATAAACATCTACACAGGCAAAGTAGAAGAGTTTCGTAAGCTCTTTTGTCTCGTATTTTACGTGTTTACACTGTGAGTTTGCCACTGAGTTCAACAACACAACATTGAATCTGTTTTACCACATCAGTTTAGAGCTGATATGAATCATTTAACGAAACTACTAGATCCATGTTGCTCTGTTGGTCGAGACTCTGATCAAATCATAGATTTGTAAAACGTGAAATGTAAATGTTAGTCCTCTCACCAACGACCCGCACCTTGTGTTTCAGTTTGTAGTTTAATTTATTAAAGCGGATACACGTATTGACCACAAGAGGGAGCTGATGACCAGCTGTTTGTCACCCGCATTATAAACATTTAACAAAATAAAAAGAGACGTTTGCTTTAGTATGAATATGTTAAAGTATGTGTAACGTTTTGGAATATAGTAAATTTAAATCAACTTTGAGTCTGTTTGCTCTCAAATACGACTCGTAAGATAGAAACTGAAGCGCAGTTTTCCATCCGCTCCACTAGGCGGCGTGATCGAGCTTCAGGTTCATTCTGTGAGCTTCAGGTGCTTGACAACAACATGACTCTTGATAACAGTCGCCACAACATGTGCAGTTTGTTTTAAAGAATCTACAAATGCTGCAGATGACAGCTCAGTGACAGACTCATAATGTCACATAACAGCTCATATTCCAACACACAAACAAAGAAAACAGACAAACGTTGTGATAAAGAGCAGGAATCAAAGATGTCACACGACTGGCCTGTAAGTCTCCTTCAGTTACATTGTATTTCTCTTGCTACATTATTACATTATTATCACACATCTAGCAGTCTTTTTAGGTGTGTATTGATTGTGAATTCTGCTCTGTCGGTCATTTAGACTTTGTTTACATTCTGCTCCATTGCTGAACTCCTTGTGCAGGAAACCCACCCTTTATGATTATTCTTGTTTATTGTGAAGGAAAGTCTAATTTTAACCAAAAGGTTATTTATATAGCTTTACTGAAGTATGATGTACTCTGCAATATATTTTTTTTCACACTGTACAGCTTTAGGCTTTCAATTTATTCCATTCACTCCTTCCCGTGTAAAGTCACAATGGTAAACAGAACACTAAGATAAATGGTCTGTTACACATCCAAATATGTAATTTTAGGTACATTGGGATGTTTGTGCTGCACAGAACAACTTTCTGAATTGTCAAGAGTTGAAACTTGAACAATGCTTTTTGATCTTGGTGGTTTTTGTCAGTTATGAAAGATTCAATGTACATGGAAATTGTCACATGCATTTTGTTTGAAATGGTGCTAAGGTGACATGCTGTGATTTGTTGGAAAGAGGATGCAGTGCACTATTGCACGATTTATGTCATTTTCACGATGGACTCCCACCTCTTTCCTGTTGCGCTTCATCCCAAGTGTTTCTCAAAAGACAATTTATCGCTAATTATCAGGCCCGCTACATAAAGAATGTTTGTACTTTTAATGGCTTTGTTTGGATACGAGTCTTAGACTAAGTTTCACATTGTCATCTTTTAGTTGTAGAATAATGAGTAATGTGTTTTTTATTTATGTCTCTCCTCACAGAAGGAATGTGTTTGGAGCGTCACATCCAGCAACAGAAGCAGAGCTGTGGGACGTTTGGACAGACATTGACTGTAATTATGGACGTCTGCTCAGGCACAGGTAATGCTTCTAACATGTCCGTGTGTGTTGTTGGGTGTGTAAATGTGAAGGTTACCATAATTTTGTTTTTGAAGGGACACTCCTTTGAAAAAGAAATTATGGTAACCTAAGAAGGTGGGGAAGGGACGGCACTGTACATTTTTTTTAATAGCCAATTTCATTTTTTTCAGTCAAAAGTATAACCCCTGTTGGACATTGTGCTGGAGCTCAGGGGGGGACCCCATGATCCCCCACGCCTTCTCACTCACACCACACCATTCATTCTTATCGTGGAGATCAGGCTGGACTCGAACCAGCAACCTCTGAATCCGTGAGGCAGCGCTCTTACCTGTGAGCCACAGATCTCTTGTCAGGACATATGAAGGAACTTATATTTCACTCTTCACCTGCATGGGATTGTCCAATAAACCAGTTAAATGACAAATCTTACCCTCTGAGCTGAGGTTTGAACCCACGACTCTGCCACAACCTTGTCCTCCAGTATCATGTGTTTAGCCACTACACCACCATGGCTTTCACACTGAGTGTGACTGTTTGAGCCACTTTGTTGGATATAATGCAATACATGATCTTTAACATCAGCAATAGCAGGATTCGAACTCAGGACTCAATGATCGCAAAGCAACACTTTGTGTCCTGAGCCACTGAAACATGTGAGTTTATGGTGTGTTTGGACTGGTTTTATTGAGAGCTTTGTGTTGTATGATGGAAAAAGGCATTCAACTCAAGTATTGAACCCATGTCACTTTGTTGTTGGTGACATGTGTTTAACCACTGCACCACCGTGGCCTTCACAATGTCACTTGCTATTTGATGCACTTTGTTGAATATACAATTGAACATAGGTAATGGTGGGATTTGATCTCAGGTCTCTAAGATTAAAATGCAACAATTGATTCCCTAAGCCACTGAGCCTCTCAAGTTACAGGATGTTTTTGACTGGGTTTTATTAACCCATTTATCATTGACATATTAACCCATTTATCATTGACTTATTAACCTATGTATCATTGAAATAATTTGTTTATTCAAATATACATAGAATAAATCAGTCCAACACACCCGCCTGCAAAGCTTTGATGGTGAAAAAAAAATATTGAAACGAGTGATTTGATACCCTTTTCACCTTATCTGCTAGCAATACATGTTCGACCACTCCATCATCATGGATTTCACAATGTTTGCTGGTGTTTAGAGATCTTTATTGGATATACAATTTAACATAGGCAAAAAGGACGTTTGAACTCACAACTCCAAGATTAAAATTCAATGCTTTATCTCCTGAGCTACTGAGTCTGAGAAGCTCTCTGTTTTGCTATCGGAGTCTTATTGGAGGCTTTGTTTTCTGTGATGAAAGCTTCAGTAATTGTGGGATTTGAACAAAGACTACACTGATAAAGCAAGTGATTAACCACTGAGCCACAGACTTTGTGGAGCTCGAGTTGGTTGATTTTCAGTCTAGCTACAGCATTAATTAAAACAATTTAATGCAAGAGAAATAGTGGGATTTGAAACTCAGGACTCCATGATGGTAGACGTTGTGGATGAGGATTTGAACCAAGACGGCAATAATCAACTTACAATCCTCTGATCTGGGCTTTTACTGTCTTAAGTCACCCAATAATGTCCTGCATATTATCTGTGTTCATTTATATGATGAACTTCATTGTGAATCATTTTGAGTACACTGTGAGTTTGCCACTGAGTTCAACAAGACAACATTGAATCATTTAACGAAACTACTAGATCCATGTTTCTCTGTTACTCGAGACCCTGACAAAATCAGATTTGTTGCAAAACAAAAAAACAAGTAATTTAAATGACTGTGACCACAACAGGGAGCTGATGATCAGCTGTTTGTCAACTGTCATTTAAACATTTAACACTTAAATCAACTGATCATTGAGTAATGAGAGGAATATCATCCTAAATAAAATGATGTGAAGACATATCAGTGTTTAAATGCTGAAATATTCAAGTACTGAAAGCATGACCAAAAAAATGATGAGAATTGTCAATAAGATTTTTATTAAATCTTTGCATGTAAAACTTCATGACCCATCCAGAGTTCCAGATAGATCTCTGAGCCTCCTCATCGATGACATTGGCACAGAAGATACTTTAACACACTTAAAATCCCTGAGGCACATGATGCAGACCATAGGAATACTTTGATTTGATGTTTATCTGTTGGTTTTTAACAAAAGGCAATTCTTCCAGACACCACAGTTATGGAATGAGTTGCTATCCAGATGTTCCTCTTCTTTTCTTGTAAGTGATTAATTCCTCTGAAAGCACAAATGCTTTATGACAAGAAGTCCTAGAAGTCCCTCATATTTGACATTACCAAAGAACCACATTATTTAGATTTTAAACATCTTTTAATCACTGTCATTGAACGCACTATGGAAGATTATGCTTCATAATCTCTCCGAGACACACAGTAGCGTAGCAGGACGCATCCAGGTCAAAGGTTAGTGACAGACTTGGCTCCTCCGTAGTCCGCAAGCTGTATGTGATGCTCTGCGGCTTTGCGAGCAGGGCCCGATAGCATCCCGGGACGTTGAGTTTAAGAGGAGTCACTCTAAAGCGGCATGACCCCAAGCCATCCTGAGCCAATCTGTCCTGATACCACTGGCCCAGCAGGTTTTCTGGGTACTTGACACTATTTCCTGGCATGGGAAGAATCACCTAGAAGAAAACCAGCAGAAACATAAGGAACTGACGGGTAAGGGTTAGCAGGTTAAAGGAGACATTTGAACACAGTACCTGATCTAATGAGAAAACCTCATCCTTCTCCTCCTCAGAGGTCACAACATGGACCTACAGCACAGAAATCAAGCAATTACTACAAATGAAATGACAAATACAAATACAATTATTTATATAGAGAGAGACAGAGAAATTGAGAAATTATGTAAAGAAAAAATAATAATAGTAAAGACCTATATTTCTGTCGCTGCTCTATTTAAAGATGTCTATTAATGTAAGCAAGTATCATTTGGTGACTATTTGTCTCTAGAATATCTGGGCATTGTGCTAAAAGGTGCTCCACGTATCCTGCTTATCATTATTTACAGGTCTCCAAAATATTGTCCAGCTTTTATTGATGACTTTACAGAGCTGTTATCAGCAATCTCATCTGAGTATGACTGAGTATGTTTTGCTATTGCTGGGGATTTTAACATTCACATTGACAATGCTGAATCCAGTACAACAAAAGATCTCATGACTGTTCTTAACACTTTTGATTTGACACAACATGTACATGTGGACCCACACATGATCGTGGACACACTCTAGATTTACTCATCAGTAAGGGTCTAAACATTTCATCGATAGTTATTAAGGATGTGGCACTGTCTGATCATTTCTGTATTTTCTTTGATACATCAATCTCTCCTGCCATTGAAACTAGATCTGTCTCTGTCAAAAAGAGATGCTTAAATGAGAACACTAGTGTGCTGTTTATGAAGGCTATATCTTTAACACCAAGCATATCTGCAGACTGTTGATTTTCTCCTTGACTCTTTTAACTCAAAAGTTAAGAGTGTAATTGATGATATTGCTCCTGTGAAAGTCAGAAAAAAGAGTGGCAAACAAAAAGCACCTTGGAGAAACTCAACAGCTGTGCAATTAATGAAATGACAATGCAGGAAAGATGAGCGCATGTGGCGAAAGACAAAACTTGTTGTCCATTACAACATCTATAAAGACAGTCTTCGTATTTTCAATGTGGAACTAGGCAAAGCTAGACAGACCTTCTTTTCAAATATTATAAACAGAAACATAAACAACACGCCTTTTGCTACTGTAGAGAGACTAACAAACCCTCCGAGTCACATTCCCAATGAAATGCTCTCAGACAGCAAATGTGTTTGCTTTCTTCTTCTCCGAGAAAATCAATAATATCAGAAATGCGGACAGCACATCCTTGAGTTGCTCTGGGGTGAGTCAGATCAGACCACAACCTCAGAAAGTTACTATGACTGATTTTGAAGCAATTGATGGTCAAATTTTAGAAGAAACGGTACAGCACCTAAAAACATCAACCTGCGCCCTTGACACACTCCCCACTTCTTTTTTCAAAAGTGTGTTTAACTGTTTAGAAGCAGATCTCCTTGAAGTGGTAAACGCCTCACTTCTTTCTGGGACTTTTCCAAACTCCCTTAAAACCGCAGTAGTTAAGCCGCTCCTGAAAAAGAGAAATCTGGATAACTCCATACTGAGCAACTACAGACCAATCTCAAATCTCCCCTTCACAGGCAAGATCATTGAAAAAGTTGTTTTTAATCAGCTGAACAAATTCTTGAACTCAAACGGATACTTTGACAATTTTCAATCTGGTTTCCGACCGCATCACAGCACAGAGACAGCGCTCATAAAGATAATAAATTATATTCGCCTCAATACAGATACAGGCAAAACATCAATTCTGGTACTACTCGACCTCAGTGCTGCGTTCGACACTGTTGACCACAACATACTTATTGACAGGCTAGAAAATTGGGTTGGGCTTTCCGGAATGGTCCTCAAATGGTTCAGGTCATACTTAGAAGGGAGAGGTTATTATGTGAGTATAGGTGACCATAAGTCTAAGTGGACATGCAGAGTCCCACAAGGGTCAATTCTTGCACCACTCCTATTCAACCTGTACATGCTCCCACTGAGCCAAATAATGAAAAATAACAAAATGGCTTACCACAGCTATGCTGACGACACCCAGATCTACTTAGCCCTATCACCTAATGACTACAGCCCCATTGACTCTCTATGCAAATGCATTGAAGAAGTTAACAGTTGGATGTGCCAAAAACTTTCTTCAGTTAAACAAAGACAAAACTGAAATCACTACATTTGGAAACAAAGATGAAATTCTCAAGGTGAACGCATATCTTGAGGCTAAAGGTCTAAAATCAAAAAAATCAAGTCAGGAATCTGGGCGTGATTCTGGAGTCAGACTTGAGTTTCAGTCGTCATGTCAAAGCAATAACTAAATCAGCTTACTATCATCTCAAAAACATTGCAAGAATTAGATGCTTTGTTTCCAGGCAAGATTTAGAGAAACTCGTTCATGCTTTTATCACCAGCAGGGTGGACTATTGTAATGGTCTTCTCACTGGTCTTCCCAAAAAGACCATTAGACAGCTGCAGCTCATACAGAACGCTGCTGCCAGGATTCTGAGCAGAACCAGAAAATATGACCATATCACACCAGTCCTCAGGTCTTTACACTGGCTTCCAGTTACATTTAGGATCGATTTTAAAGTACTATTACTTGTATATAAGTCACTCAATGACCTAGGACCTCAATACATTGCAGATATGCTGATTAAGTACAAACCCAACAGATCACTCAGATCATCAGGATCAAGTCAATTAGAAATACCAAGGGTTCACTCAAAGCAAGGAGAGTCTGCTTTTAGCTGTTATGCCAGCCGCAGCTGGAACCAGCTTCCTGAACAGATCAGATGTGCTCCAACAGTAGCCACTTTCAAATCCAGACTCAAAACACATCTGTTTAGCTGTGCATTTACTGAATGAGCTCTGTGCTCTGTCCGAACTGCTTGCACTTTAATTATGTTTCAATTTAACCCGATTTCTATTTTTAGTGTTAATTATACTTTTTATTTATATATTTTTTCTTTATTTTTTCTTTTCTTTTAATTCCTATTATAACTGTTATACTATATATATTTTTATTTTATTCACTTATGAATATTTTAACTTAATTTCTGTGAATTGCCACTGTGTATGAAATGTGCTATACAAATAAACTTGCCTTGCCTTGCCTATATACAGGGAGTGCAGAATTATTAGGCACGTTGATTTTCTGATCATATTTTTTTTCCAGGCACATTTGACCAATTCCAAACCACAGTAATCCTAATAACTACTATTGGTTTAGTATTTAATAATGTATAAGTGATATATAATTGTTCATGAAGGCTGGAAATGAAAAACACCTTATATTCAGGTGTGCAGAATTATTAGGCATGTTTTCTTTTACAGATAAATTGAGCCAAAAAAGAGATTTAACTCAGACTGAAAAGTCAAAAAGTATTAAATGCCCATGAGAAGGATGCAATACTAATGCAATACTAGACATTGCAGTTAAGGCGTGACCATTGGACAGTGAAATGCTCGTTGGGTCAGCAGGATCTGACAAAAACATGTGGCGGAGAAAAGACACCTGTTAACCGCAAAATAATTAAGAATTAAGGTGAAGAATTAAGGGTGAAACCATCAGGAACCCTTTAGTCTCCAGCGCCACCATTTTCCAAAGCTGCAAACTACCTGGAGTCTCCAGAAGTGCAAGGTGTCAGGATCTCAGAGACTTCAGTTAGGTAAAGAATCCTAAAAAATGACCCCCACTAAATAAGAATCATAAGCTGAAGTGTTGTAAAATACATGAAGAAGGTTTTTTTATAGGCTTTATGGACAGATAGGTTGAGAGTGACTCTTGAAGGACCAGCACCACATCCTCTAGTACCACTGTTTGAAGAATTCATCTTCCAGAATCTGGCAGTACGTTTTGGGAGTTCATTTTAGTCCATCCTGAAGTCCGTTTTGCAGAGATGGACTAAAAATGTTAACTGCAATGTCTAGTATTGCATTAGTATTGCATCCTTCTCATGGGCATTTAATACTTTTTGACTTTTCAGTCTGAGTTAAATCTCTTTTTTGGCTCAATTTATCTGTAAAAGAAAACATGCCTAATAATTCTGCACACCTGAATATAAGGTGTTTTTCATTTCCAGCCTTCATGAACAATTATATATCACTTATACATTATTAAATACTAAATCAATAGTAGTTATTAGGATTACTGTGGTTTGGAATTGGTCAAATGTGCCTGGAAAAAAAATATGATCAGAAAATCAACGTGCCTAATAATTCTGCACTCCCTGTATATTATACATATATTAGTGCTAGGGAAAAATTAATCGTGATTAATCACAGCCAAAATAAAAGTTTGTGTTTGCATAATATGTGTGTGTGTACTGTGTATAATTATTATGTATATATAAATACACACACATCCATGTATATATTTAAGAAAAATGTTATATTTTATATTAGTGCAAAAATTATAATAAGAAAAATTATAATTATTAATTATAAGAAAAATTATATTTTTATTAGTGCTGGGGATATATATATATTAGCTGCATAGAAAATATTTGGCATTTTACATTTTTATACAAAAAATAAATACATATTAAATAACTACAATTTATATTTTATAAATATTATAATTATTATAATATAATATATTATATTATAATAAATATTTATTATTTATATTACATATAAAATCTTAATAATGTATAACAGAATTCATTTTTATAAAAAAATTGCATATTATATATATATATATATATCATTGCTATTAGCTTAAAAACAAAAAAAGAGGGTTAAATCATTGTCATACACATTTAAATACAGTCACACCACAAATGCTTTATGACAGTAAGTCCATGAAGTCATATATATATCGTTTATAATTTTTTTGCACAGCACTAAATAAACCAAGTTCCTAACCTGTGGAGCATTCAGTTCCTCTGTGGTGCTTTTGAGTCCCGTTTCAGATCCAGCCCAAACCAGATCTCCCTGGACAGGCTTGAAGCCCAGTTTTTGGAGCCGGTATTTGGCCGCTTCATTCCACACTCTGCTACAGTAAGAGTGGAGGTAGAAGACCCTCATGCTGTGTGGTAAACTGAGCCAGCCACGTATGCAACCCTCCTGCCCGCTGCCGTACCGGTGGAGTGCACGGAGCATAAGCCGCTCTCTTGCTTTGTAAGCTGGCATGAGTGCCAAGCTCTCCTTGGCATTCCCTGAAAAAAAGAGATGTAAGGAAACGGCTAGTTGCTCTTGGATGCACAGGAACTGAAATCTACAATGTTTACTACTTATCTACAGAATACGTGCAACGTTTGGATCAATGGAACGATATGAAGGATCAACAAACAATGACCGAATTTCCATTTTTGGGTAAACAATCACAAACTTCAGCTGTCAGAGAAAATCTCAGCACAGACCTGTGAGAAGAAAATGACGTTTTGCCTTGTTCTGGAGGTCATCACCATCCTCTGGGGTGAAGAACAGCTTAACAGAAGCCTCCTGCTCAAAACACAAACTGTTTTAGGGCTTTCAAACAAAAGACGGTGCACCATATATAGACATTAAGTGGAAATAAATGACATGAAGCGGTACCATTTTCTCCATCAAGAGCGCAAGTCCGATTTGGTCTGCTTGGACACACAATCCACTTCCAAACCGCTGGGGACCGTAATAATTCACAAAGCCTCTGTTCTGTAAAAAACAGTCATTTTTTAACTGTTGTGTTTGTCCAGTTCAATTATTCATTCAATTCTGGTGAACATGCACATATTTACCTTCACATTTTCCACTGCCTCCTTCACAAGCTGCTGCAGCTCTGTAAGTCCATGTTTCCCATGAGGCTTCAGGTCCCTTACGACAAGATCAAAGTGATTTCCCTGGAGTCTGCCAAGCTTAAGGGGTTCAGACACAGGACGGACATGAGAGATCTGCATTCCTCTCCGCTCAAACTCGGAGACTTTGTCCAACAACCTGCCAATAGAGTTGCTTTTATATGCATCTACAAATGGAATAAATGAAGTAAAACATGGCTTTTCAAACTTTTTGATGACCAGGACCCTCAAATTTTGATGACAATGACCTCATTCCATTTTCATATATAAAAACATCTATATGTCAGAAAAAATTTGCAAAATTATAAAGACTGCAAAATGTAATTAAACAATTATATATATATATTGTTTTTTTTTTTTTGTTTTTTTTAACGTAAATGGTTTTTATACTGTCAGTGTAGTAAACCAAAATGTAACATATCTATAATAAAATAATTTTTATATATATATATTCAAAATATTTACTTTTATTGGTAACACTTTAGTATGGGGAACAATTCTCACTTTATTAGCTTGCATATTGGCTGTTTATCAGTACTTATAAAGCTCATATTAATGCTTTATTCTGCATGACCATATTCTACACCCCTTTATCCTACTCAATACCTAAACTTAAACAATACAACTACCTTATGAAATATTAATAAGCAGTAAATTAGGAGCTTATTGAGGCAAATGTCATAGTTAATAGTGAATATGTGTTCCCCTAAACTGTTGCTCTCTTATTTTTTCTGGGGGTTTTTCTGTTGCAAAACTTAAGATGAGAAATAGAACAACATATTTGCAATTTAAAAAAAACATTTTTTTAGTTCATTGTGAAACAGAACCAAAAAAAATGACACATGACTCCAAAGTTAAAGGTATCTTCAAATCTGTTAATTTTACTCTGTCCTTTTTCTTATAAAATGCGCTTAATTTTAAAAGATTTAATTTCATTTGTTTATTTTTAGCAGATTTTTTTCTTGTCATTAAGGGAAGACTCTTGGCAGTTATTTCATGATTTATGACCAGTTTTAGAAAGCAAAATGAAATGGTAATGCTAACAAAATAAAATCACTGTTACGCTTCATTAATATCTGACACATTAAACACATTCAATTTTGTATTCCTTCACATTTACTGCAGAAACTCTAGCAAAGGTAGGGTGGTCAAACAAGACACTTCCAATAACCAGTTTTTTAATTATGTTTAAGTGGAAAAAAAGAAGCTGTTTACCGCTCTGGAGAGATCTTTTTCACCACCATGGCCTGGTAGGTGATGGCTCGCTTGTCTTTGATTCCTGCGTAGGTAAAATCAGACGGAAGCACTCCAAGTACTGCAGCCATGTAGCTGATGGCCTCTAAAGTCTCCAAGTTGTCCTTCCGCAGCATGAAAGCTGAGGGGAAATGAAGACTTGCATTTAAGGCTGACTTCTATAGAGGATCAGTTATAAATGATGATAAGAAAGTCTCTCTTCACTCACCTGTGTATAATGTCACCTCCTCCTCTTGGCAGTCTGCTATTGTTCTCTTCTTGGGTTGTTTACTTCTCTCCCTTAGTCTCACTGTAATGGAAGTCTCCTCCTGGTCGGTGAAGCTCTTGGTTTCCACTAGCTTCCCAAACCGCCGGCTGACAAAATGATGGACTGAAGTTCGGTGCTTCTTGCTATCATCGGGCAGGAAGGTGAACACAGAGCCGGGTACTTTGGCATCGATGAACCTGAAGAACTCCTCAGCTTCTCCTTCAGAGGATAAACTGGCGAGCTCCTTGAAGTCTGGGTCCTCTCTGACACGAATCTCGGATTGGTTGGTCACAGTCTGGAGGAAGGGGAAGTTGTATCGTACCGCTCTGTGGACAACAGCTCTCAGGTGCTTATCAGGATAAGTACCCAAAGACAGTTCTGGCTTTTCTTGGTCACAAATTTCACTTGCTCTCATTTTGTTAGTGAAATGTTCCAACTCTTCATTCATGGCTGGACCCAGGATTAGATTCAGATCAAAGCAATCCTGATTTAAAATGTCAGTGTCATCTGGTTTAGGTGGTTTTGATTTATCATCCCTTTTATTAGCTTGACTTTGTTGAGGTCGTTTTGTGTGTTCTTCCTGAACATTAGGACTGTTAACAAGTTGTCCATGGGTGTCCATCTCAACAACCACAAAGTCTTGGGGTGAGTTTTTTATAGTCCCATAGAAACCTTCATGGTCTGATATAAAACAGGAGAGAGTGTCCCTCTCCATTCTTAAGTCCTAAACAAAACACCCTTAACGATTAAATCACTGAATCATTTTATTATTATGTTAGTGCTTTATTAACTTGTAACGTTAAGCACATGATGTAAAGATATAATGAACTGTAAAGGCGATTTAATCGGTTAACATAAAAATTATTACATAAGAACAGGTCGTATCACCGTTACAAAGGATATCGCGTTTAAAACTGTTATGTCATAAAAGAAATCAAGCAAAATACAGGCTAAAATAGTCTGTTCACTCACCCGCGTGCTATTGTTGTCAGTTGATTCCTTCCGCAGCACGTGGTGCCGCTCTTAAAGGCACAGAAGCGCAGAATTGCAAGCATCTTAAGCATAGACTGTAAACAAATATCTTAAACCCAAAAATTTAAATTAGCCGATGATTTACTCACCCTCAAATCATCCTAGGTGTATATGACATTCTTCTTTCAGACGAATAAAATCGGAGTTATATTAAAAAATCCTGGCTAATCCAAGCTTTATAATGGCAGTGAATTGTTGCTCATTTATGAAGTCCATAAGAGCCATCCATCATATAACTGTTCCACACGGCTCCGAGGGGTTAATAAATGCCTTCTGAAGCAAAGTTGCGTTTGTGTAAGAAAAATATCCATATTTAAAACTCTATAGACTTAAATAACTAACTTCCGACGGAAAGCCATACGCAATTCGACTTACGGCCTGACGTGATGTATAGAAGCATCACAAGCTTTGAAGCCTCTCCTGGACAGTGCTGCGCAACAAACTCAAGCCCCTTTTCTCTTATATCGAAATCCTCCGCCAATTCCCTGCTGAAAAATCCAGCTAAAACCAGCCTAACATGGTCAGGCTGGTTTTAGCTGGTCTCCCAGCCTGGTCATAGCTGGTTTTTCAGGCTGGTTTAAGATAGGTTTTGAACACTTTTTAGCTGGTCTTAGCTGGTCGGTGTTGGTCTTAGCTGGTTGGTGTTGGTCTTAGCTGGTTGGTGTGGTCTTAGCTGGTTGGTGTTGGTCTTAGCTGGTTGGTGTGGTCTTAGCTGGTCAGTGTGGTCTTAGCTGGTCGGTGTTGGTCTTAGCTGGTTGGTGTGGTCTTAGCTGGTCAGTGTGGTCTTAGCTGGTCGGTGTTGGTCTTAGCTGGTCGGTGTTGGTCTTAGCTGGTCAGTGTGGTCTTAGCTGGTCTTAGCTGGTCAGTGTGGTCTTAGCTGGTCAGTGTTGGTCTTAGCTGGTCAGTGTGGTCTTAGCTGGTCATTGTTGGTCTTAGCTGGTCAGTGTTGGTCTTAGCTGGTCAGTGTGGTCTTAGCTGGTCAGTGTTGGTCTTAGCTGGTCAGTGTTGGTCTTAGCTGGTCGGTGTTGGTCTTAGCTGGTCGGTGTTGGTCTTAGCTGGTCAGTGTGGTCTTAGCTGGTCTTAGCTGGTCGGTGTTGGTCTTAGCTGGTCAGTGTGGTCTTAGCTGGTCAGTGTTGGTCTTAGCTGGTCAGTGTGGTCTTAGCTGGTCAGTGTTGGTCTTAGCTGGTCAGTGTGGTCTTAGCTGGTCAGTGTTGGTCTTAGCTGGTCAGTGTTGGTCTTAGCTGGTCAGTGTTGGTCTTAGCTGGTCAGTGTGGTCTTAGCATGGAATCTGATTGATTTGTAATTAGGTAAGATGTTCACCAGCTTTGCTAGGCTGGGAGACCAGCTAAAACAAGCAGACCACCAACTTCCAGTCCAGATTGGGAAACCAGCTTGATCAGCTAAACCAGGCTGGGAGACCGGCAAAAACCAGGCAGCTGAACACCAGCTAAGACAGGCTGGGAGACCAGCTTGACCAGCTGAACACCAGCTAAACCAGGCTGGGAGACCAGCTTGACCAGCTAAGCCAGGCTTGGAGACCAGCTGAACACCAGCTAAGCCAGGCTGTGAAACCTGCAAAAACCAGTTAAGTCAGGCTGGGTGACCAGCCAATACCAGCTAAACCAGGCTGGGAGACCAGTTTGACCAGCTAATACCAGCTAAACCAGGCTGGGAGACCAGCTAAAACCAGCTACTTCCAGCTTAATCCAGCCAACCATTTTAGGCTGGTTTTAGCTGGATTTTTCAGCAGGGTTCTCTTTAAAAATTCTCGTTTTAGACTCTAATTCATGACCAGTGTTTTGTTTTGCTCTATCCTCTGCGCTTCTGCGTTCGTCAATACACATGCGTCAAGGGTTCAAATGTCTCTTTCGCCGTAAAATCGATGTGTACGACAATCCGCCCCTTAAGTTATTTTAGTCAATAAAGTTTTAAATATGGATATATTTCTTACACAAACACGCCACTTCAGAAGGCCTTTATGTAACCCCCTGAGTCGAGGGTGTGGAGAAGTTATATGATGGATAGATGCACTTTTATGAACTTCATAAACGAGGCAACAATTCACTGCCATTATAATGCTTGGATTAGCCAGGACTTTTTAAATATAACTCCGATTTTATTCGTCTGAAAGAAGAATGTCATATACACCTAGGATGACTTGAGGGTGAGCAAATCATGGGCTAATTTTCATTTTTGGGTGAACCATCCCTTTAAGTGACGAACATATTTGCTATCGAATTATCGTTTTGCCATCTAATCTACTGATTTTACTATACACTATACAAAATTTGAGAAGGATGTTGTCACATTACATTGTAATCAGACATTAAACAGCTTGCATTAAGCTAAAATGTAATGTAAATACAAACAAAATATGCACTTCATGAAAGAGATATCAAGACAGATATAGTAACATAGTATAGTAATAAGGATGAACACAGACAGACAGATTGATCAATAGACAGATGGATATAGTAATATAAGTATAGTAATAAGGATAAATACAGACATCCAGACAGATAGATAGATGGATGGATAGATAACAGTTGACTTTAAATGTAAAGGTATCTTCAAATCTTTTTATTTTTCTCTCTCCACTTTCTTATACAATGCATAGAAAAGACATTTAAGACTCTACAATGATTTGGTTCCAGACATAATACCCTTACAAAGGAGAAATGTTAATAGTGGTTTGCCTGTTGTTAATCAGCAGATGGATCGTCCCGGAGGTTATGGGACTTTCAGTCCCTTCCCTTATGAGTGGTTTCAACAGCATCTCAAGCGAACTAAACTCCATGCACTGTATACATTAGTGTGTTTGCGAATGGCATGAAATGGAGGTTGACCATTAGTTGACATGTAAAACATTCGTTCAGAATGGACAGGATGGCCATAAACCCCTGAAACCATGGACACGCAGTTCAAGATGTTAGACAACAACATCATCTGGACAAACAACTGTACAGGCTTAGAAAAATAGTATCTCTGCAGGTTGAAGAACGTGAAAAATAGCTAATAGCTTTTTTCAGATTTGTGTTATGACTGATTCTACTATAATCATATCTCTATATTTAAACAATCATACATTAAAAGAAAGGAACAAGACCAATTGTTTAAGAATTAATACATATTAAAAAAGGTATTGGAACATTTTCAGCACATTATTCTTGGCAAATCCTTCATTGAAATCCTCCCTATCTTATTGCTACAAGGTTCAGTGGCCGTCAGAATACTGATGATTTATTTGGTCACTCTTTTAAGAAATTTTCCAACCTAATCAATCAGAAAGTTAATAAATAATGCTTATGGCCTCCTTCAAAAGATCTGAACTCTTGACCTTCCTGATCAGACAACCGCATGGAGCAAGATTCACGGCCGTTGGACTGTTTAACTTTCTGGGCCTGTTTTCCAAACATAAATCTTGCCTAATTTCCGAAGCCAATTTCCCGGACAAATATTAACGCTACTCCTCAGCTAAAATGTAATGTTACTGGAAAGCTACCATTGAAGTGAAATACCTGGACTAGATTAAAATTTTCTTCAAAAAGGTTTCCCCCTCGGAAATCAATACCTATTTCTGGAAAACCAAGCACTAAATGGAGTGTCTATTTCAACAGTATTGCACTCTATATCATAATCTTGGCTAATATGCAAGTAAACAGCATAATAGTGTTAAAACTATCACCAGGAACGTCACAGACGGCATCCTTGAATGCAAGTGAAGCTTCTTAAAATACATTCTCGAGTACCTCAATCTGTGCTCTTCGACATACTGTGTCATATTGCAAGCTACAAAATGTAATTTCACAGGCTTAGTGTTTTACTTTGTGCATAGATCAGTCTATAGGGCTGTGGTCTAGATGAGTCAATGTCAAATGGAAATTCGCTTTAGGATGGGATTCATCAGACTAAGTGGAATGTACCACTGTCAATCTAGGAAGAGGAAGAGGTTTAATCATCGTCACCACCGTCCCCTGGTGCCCGTGTGATTCGACGGACCCCCCTCTTCCCGGTTGGCCCCTTGGGTTTGGCAAAAGCTTGCTTGTGCGCATGCTGCTTGGGATGCACCTCTTCGTACAGGAAATCATTTGTAAGTTCATCACCGTTTTCAATTTCCAGCTGAAAGGATGAAGAATTAAATGAAAAACAGGTTGAAAACTATAACATTAACATTATTGTAAATTAGGCAGGCATATAATACCTTTTTTGCAATGTCAATGCCCAAGTTTTTCTCCACTGTGTCTATGAGAGGGTTCTTACAGCTTGAATACAGCATTCTCTCTCTGATGCTGCATTTATAACCAGGCATAGAGTAAATGAAAACTGGAAACACAAACACACAAAAAGAAAAAACAGTATGAAAATGCATATTTGTTTCTGTTTCTCATAAGCAAAGTTGAAGCTACTGATATATGGGACAAAAAAGCCCAACAATATTACCTGCCATATAAAATGTTAACAAATTAAACACTCCATGTTTTTATAACATAATACATTATTTTATTAATACACCAATCATTTATTACTCCCAAACTGATTAAGACGCATTTATTCAAGTTTGTTTTTTTAAATGCATATTATATATATATATATATATATATATATAATATATATATATATATATATATATTATATATATATATATATATATATATATATATTATACACACACACACACACACACACACACATAAACAACATAAAACTATAAATTACAATTTATAGTATATTCAGCAAGATCAAGAAATTTTGTTTGGCACAATTTCCACAAAAATATTACAGTTTTCATAAACATTAAGAAACATTTTGAGCAGAATGATTTCTTTAGGATCACGCAGCACCGAAAATTCCACTTCACCCTCAGGAATAAATTACATTTAAAAAATATACTAAAATAAACATTTTAAATTGTAATAATAATTCACAATATTACAGTTTTTACTGTATTTTTAATCGAATAAATGAAGCCTCTGAGCATAAGACATGTAGTTCAAATACATAAAAAAAATTATATTCACATTCCATATATTTATATATAACTTTTTCATCAATAAACATTTGATTACCTGTGGACTCGAGGTAGTCTCCTTCATGAGAGTGTTTGTAAAGGAAAAAGTGATACCTAGCCGCATCATCTGGGATCCTTTTAGGCAGATCTTTCAGATCCGTAGGAGCCGTGCTGGACAACTTGATGGATTCTTTAGGAAAATCTATTTCCTGTTAATAGAATGGACATGATCAACAAGTATCATTGAATAGTTACTCTACAACATGCATTTCTGTCACATGTCAGGGGTTATGTGGGTAAGGGTCAGCCCAACCAGTCTGCCAACAAGTTCAGGCCATTTTGTACAGGTGTTATTTCATTTAGTACAATATATAGAGTGAGGGATAAAAAGAGGGATACGTTGCTATTGTACAGAGCTGCTGGGAGAGGTGAAGGAAAAAAAGGCTTGAAGTACCAGTTGAACGTAGTTAATCCTTTTCTCCCTGAACTGCTCCAGAGCCTGAATAGCTTCTCTCTGCATAGGGAACGCCACTCCCTGAAGAGTCTGCTGCTTTGTGTCAACATGGACGTCTGTCTGCAACTGAAAACACACATATAACCTTAACATGTATGCACTGTATGCACTGGTCTGTAATAGCAGTCACAATGATTGTTAAATGAATAGTTAGGAACAAGCTCTACAATTCATGGTGTAGTTTATGAAACATACACTGTGTATAAAAGTATATCCAGATTTGACTTATTGCAATGTTACCAGTGTTCACAAATCTCACCCAAAAAAATAAACAAAACAAGCCCAAAATAGGCAATTTGACTCACTAAAATAAGCCTAACAAAGCCTTTTTAATATACACCGATCAGGCATAATATTATGACCACTGACAGGGGAAGTGAACAACACTGATTATCTCTTCATCACGGCACCTGTTAGTGGGTGGGATATATTAGGCAGCAAGTGAACAGTTGATGTGTTAGAAGCAGGGAAAATGGGCAAGCATAAGAGTTTGATAAGGCACAAATTGGGATGGATAGAAGACTGGGCCAGGGCATCTCCAAAACTGCAGCTCTTGTGGGGTGTTCCCGGTCTGCAGTGGTCAGTATCTATCAAAAGTGGTCCTCAAACCATTCCTAAACCATTTTTGCTTTGTGGCAGGGCGCATTATCCTGCCGAAAGAGGCCACAGCCACCAGAGAATACCGTTTCACCCGAAAGGGTGTACATGTGCCTTCTTCCCATAGTGCATCCTGATGCCGTGTGTTCCCCAGGTAAGCGACGCCCCCGGCCATCCACATGATGTAAAAGAAAAAGTGATTCATCAGACCAGGCCATCTTCTTCTATTGCTCCGTGGTCCAGTTCTGATGCTCACATGCCCACTGTTGGCGTTTTCTATGGTGGACAGGGGTCAGCATGGGCACCCTGAATGGTCCCCATACACAACAAACTGTGATGCACTGTCTATTCTGACACCTTTCTATCAGAACCAGCATTAACTTCTTGAGCAATTTGAGCTACAGTAGCTCGTCTGTTTGTTCGGACTTCGCTCCCCATGTGCATCAATGAGCCGTGGCTGCCCATGACCCTGTCGCCGGTTCACCACTGTTCCTTCCTTGGACTACTTTTGATAGATACTGACCACTGCAGAGCAGGAACACCCCACAAATGAGCTATATAAAATAAATTAATACTTTTATTCAGCAAGGATGCTTTAAACTGATCAAAGAGTGACAGTAAAGAATTTTACATTACAAAATAAACAAAATATAATGGTTTACACAAAAAATAAGCAGCACACTGATAATATATATTTCTTGAGCATCAAATCAGTGTTAGAATGATTTCTGAAGGATCATGTGACACTGAAAGCTGGAGTAATGGTTGCTAAAACTTCAGCTTGGCCATCAAAATAATAATTATATATTCAAATAGAATGGAAATGGAAATATTGCTGTTTTTACTATGTTTTTGGATCATATAAATGCAGCCTTGGTGTGCTGTGCATAAGAGAATTCTTTTCAAATGTTTGAGAATAAAAAAGATTTTCCAATCTTTTGAATGAAAATTTTAAAATAAATTATATATAATAAAAATGTACATGTCAACACTGCATGCCACATTCATGCCCACTGAATGAACTTCTAGCTTTGCTTCTCTGTCTCCTTTCATGCAGGATTGGGACCAGCGTTTCATCCACTCAATAAAATCTCTCTTTCAACAATTTAATAAAAATAAAACATCACAAAGCTGCTTTCCTCTCCACTTATACATGTAGATTAGTGAAGTATTATCTTCCTCCCACAGCTGCTGCTGCTCTGAGGGGAGTACAGAAAGCCTTTTGATTGGTTCATTAAGCTGCCTGTCATTTTGAAACAGCCAATGAGGTGTTTAAGAGTCAGAGCATATCCTTTTATGGTTCATTGGAGGTTTGTATGCTCTGCCAGCAGCATCCTTTGCAATTGGTTCCAGGAGCTGGTTTAAATGAGAGAGTGCATGGGACTGAGCTTCTCTATTTTTAGTCAGCGTTTGTTTGATGTTAAATATTACATTTATGTTTTTAGCAGACTCTTTTCCACAAATCATGTTAATCCAGTAGGCTTTGACATTATGTTGTAAATAGATCAACAGAACAAACTGCATCACAAGATATATGCAAATATATCAGATCTACAACATGCATATTGCTCAGCAAACAAACAACCAATCGCCAGCAATCTTCAACTCACAATGCAGTGTAGTGCACTGGCCTAATGGCTTCTAAAGAGCAGGCTCAGTCAACAGAGATGATTCTGTGCAAAATGTAACGAAACAGTGTTTTACCTCAGGTCAGGAAATTACAGAATACAAGAGGCCTGAGGTGGTCGGTTGAACTGACGTGGTTTTCGCCCTGTTTTAATAAAAACTCAGCAGGGCCTGACTAAGGTGTACACCCATGCTGTGTTTACGCTGGTGTCAGCATTACCTCACTGAGTTTGATTTGCCTCAGTTCCTCCTCTGCTGCAGTCAAAGGCAGAGGCGCCGCCTGCGAGGTGAGGTACTTTTTGTAGCCGTTTAGAGAGACATCGTCCTGGCCAGATAGAGACACATTAGTGGGGAAACTGTGGTTCGTTCATGAGAGGCTTAGATTTTTTTTTTAAATGGCAGCTGATACAGGTCATACCTTCACTGTGCCAAAAATCTCCTCTTTAATGTGGCCACCACCAAACTCTTTTTTCAGCGTGGCCCTTGTTGCAGCATACAACATCTTTTGTCGGACCTGAAAGAAAATGCTTTTTTCAAAATAATTTCTCGATATTATTTTTACTTAATTTGTGTGTAATTTGTTGTTTTTTTAGAAACAAGCTTGAACATGCATCAGATTAATTTATTTTAACAGGCCAACATACATCTGTAAATAAGAACATTTTAACAGACATTATAAAAAAAACCATATAACAAACAATATAACATAATAACAAGTGTGTATATGTTAATATATATATTTATATTATATATAAATATAAAACATTTTCTTCAATATATACTGTACATGCATTTGTGTGTGTATTTAAATAAACATAATCATTATACACAGTACAACACACATATGTAAACACGATTTTTTATTTTGGATGTGTGATTAATCGCGAAAATGTGTGTGTGTGTGTGTGTGTGTAACATAATAATAAATAATAATAATAATATGACAACATATAATAAAAAAATATAACTATCAATATTATTTCTGTTTCCAAATCAACGTAAAAGTTGTTTTGTAATAAAAGAGCAGTTTGAGCAATTTTATCTTCTGCTAGATCAGCACGAAAGACTTATTTGAGTGTGTTTTAGACTGCGTAACATGTCAGTCTCTCTCTGGTAGTTTAACATTGAGGGAAAAATTAGAATGGCAAATTTGGAGCACAGAACCACAACTGTCTGTTTTCTTTATCAGGTCACCCCATGATTTTCATTAAAAAAATGATATGTACTCTGAAAGCTAGATAGACATCTAGATCTTTTACTTGAATGCAAAGACTCCATTAAAAGAGCTTATAATACTTTTTCTGTCTGTAAAAGGTCACATTACGAGTGGATCTCCATAGTTTTACCAATGGTACAATATCCTTGATGATCATATCCACATAGTACTAACAAAATAGGCTGTTTGAATATGGACAGGCTTAACTGGGATATTTTTTTAAAAGAGCTTTAAACCAGGGATACTATATATGGAGTGGATGGATTAAATTGCTCTGAGCGATGTCATCTCATGATTTCCTGTGGCCTCATACGAGCTGAAAGACGACGGCATCATGCAAACAAACTCACTGGAGAGTGATCCGGAGACCAGGCTAGAAAGATCCACTCATAACCCTGGTTGTTGGTGGTATCCAACCTGTAGAGAAGGTACGAAGGCATGTCGTCCTCCACGAGTGGGAGAACACAGCTGTCCCATTCCTGGTCCCATTTCTTAGCAGCCCGTTTACTTCCGCCAAAAACTAACTTCTCTACAGGAACACAGTGGAAGAATGGAAAGTGTGAAATTATTCTCTTTTTTTCTATTTAAATCTTCTATTTAGTTCAGTCATATGCAAAACAAAAAAGTACAGAGCATTATTTAATAGTTTAGAGTTTCTTGTTTTGTGTTCTCATATATAAATGAGGGTTTTTTATTCACATCAAGGCCGATAACTAACGGAAAAGATATGGTTTTAAAAATAATTCTAAATTTAAAGGAATAGCACACCAGAACCATAAAAATAACGACACAGAGGAACGATATCGTTGGAATCACTTTCACAACAATTTTATTCCAGTTGATGAATGATAATAATATTGACAGCCAATCAGAATCCACTCGAGCTTGCGCATTTAAAGCAGCAGACGACAACACTGCTAATATAGTTATTGTTCTTGGTGGGAATGTGCCTTTAGTCTTGATTTGTGAGTGTAAAATTTTGATGAAAATACTTAAAAGATTTAATGAAGTTATTTTATTTTTCCAGAAAACTCTAAACATTTTTCTAAATGTTGTAATGTATCTGTCATGTCCAATTGAAAGTAAAAAGGGGCAATACATGGACAATTGTTTCTGAAAATAAAGGCTTCAATGCATGTTTGTACCCTATAAAATGAAGTAAAACTGTCATCTCACCATTTTCAATCACTACTTTGATGAGCCGATATTCTCCATTCCGGGCCTTTGCAAAGATTTCTTTCACTTCCCCGGTAGCTGAGAAGAGAAAGCACAGGGCGAGAGAACAGGACACAATGAATCCATTTATTCTGATCCGAAACAAAGCTGACCATCTCTGGATAACGGAATTGAAATTTGGCCGATGAACCAAAGTGAGAAATCTAAAGAGGCATTGTTAGGGGCAGTTTTTGGAGACGGCAGTCCATTCCTGGAGTATGTTCTTTGAAATTCTTTGCAGAAAAGTGATCTTTAATTAAACCTTCAGCATAACTGCACTGATTCATAGTAATGTGTTGTCATGGTAACACAACGCCACTGCAGTAAAAGCTCAATCAATGTAAACAGATGTCCATTGCATAATGCCTGGCAACAGCTTTGAATAAAGGTGACGGGGTTATTACAGCTGGACCTTTGAAACCTGCTGCCTTCCTTATGAGTGCACAATCCTCGACTCCAGTCGGACTACACACACACACACACACACACACACACACACACACACACACACACACACACACACTGATAGTGAAAGACCAATCGAAGTTTATTTGCATGACCGTATTAGAGCAGCAAAAGGCAGAGTACACTTGACACAGATTCACAGTCTGTCTCTGGTTTGTTTACTGCTAAGCTCCCAATAAAACTCTATAAGGCAATTCAGTCTCAGCAACGACCACAACAGGTTATTCTGTTCACAAACAATAGCCAAATAAAGAAACGTGCATTATAGCGATGTAATAAACTTTGTCCGACTTTTTTGAATCGACGATAAAAGATCGCAAAGGATTTTACCTTGGATGCCGGTTTGATGAGACATTCTGCTTCTCCTGCGTCGGCCGGTTGGTTGATGGTAGTAGTGAAAGAACACGGAAGTAGGAGAATGAACTACAGTAATTTGCTATGCCTGTCATGTGATGTCATTGCGTGACCCCGCCCTCTGCGGCGTAGTGTGCGTGTGCTTGTTTGTTTTTTAGAAACAAACTCTTACCCCCGGTTTCACAGACAACGCTTAAGCTAGTCCTAGACTAAAATGCATGTTTGTGCTGTTTTAACTGAAATAATCTTGCACTGACAAATCTTAAAATATGTCAGTGGCATTGTTTTGTCTCAAGATGCACACCAGTAATGTTTTTTTCTTGGGCACGTTTATAAAAGTCACTTATATGTCCTAATTGAACTAAGGCCTAATCCTGGTTTAGTCTAAGCCCTGTCTGTGAAACCGGGCCTTAATGAGCTAATTCTTTATATATAATATATATATATAACCTCTTGACTAACTTTCCTTTTCTAGAAAGTTTATATATATATATATATATATATATATATATATATATATATATATATATATATATATATATATATATATATATATATATATATATATATATATATATATAATTTATGTAGAGATAGTGGTCCAGTGGGTTAAACCACTTAACTGATATGCAGAAGGTTTGATCCCAGCACCACCAGTCCTTGAGCAAGGCACTTTACTCCACGTTGCTACAGGGGGATTGTCCCTGTAATTAGTGCACTGTAAGTCACTTAAGAATTTAAAAAACCTCTTGACTAACTTTCCTATTATATATATATATATAGAATATATATATATAATGGTCAAATTCTTTATCAAATACTTAAATAAACATTGCACGAACTGAATGATTGCTTCAAACATAGTATGTCAGTATTTTTTTCAAAACTGGGGTCCGGGGATAATGTATAGCTTAATAGAAAGAAACTAAATATTTTCCAAATAATATGGAAGACATATTACTATATTTTTTTTTTTTCACAGTATAAATAGGGTCTTTATACAAAAATCTAGATGCCTTTTAAATGTTAGCATGGGGTCCCACGCAAGGATGATAATATTTTGGGGTTGAAAACTCCTGCAGTTTGCATTTGCATTATAGGCTGTGCACTTGGGACAGATCTTGGACGTGGTGGAATTTCTCAAATGCAGGGTGGGGTTGTGAACATCCCACAGACATACTATATAAATATACTGCCAGACTATAATGTTGATTCAGTTTCTGTGTCTGTCTGTCTCTGTCTCTCTCTCTCTCTCTCTCTCTCTCTCTCTCTCTCTCTCTCTCTCTCTCTCTGTGTGTGTGTGTGTGTGTGTGTAATGAACCACAGACTCAGCAGGGAGGGGTGGCACTATAGAGCAATGGCAGGGTAATTCATGGTAAAAGCAGACTAAACCTTCCTTGTGAATTAGAGGTTACTGGGCCACACACCCCTGTGCCAAAGGCCTTAATCAAGATCCTCTGCAATAGTTGTGTGTAATGACATATTCTATTTAAAGAAGACGTTTCTATTATTACTCAAAATTGTCTGCTATAGTTAATTACTAAAAAGTAATTGTTCTGTACTGACTTGATATATAAAAGCATTTTAAAGCAAAACTTTATCATTCACTCTCAGAAAAAAAGGTACAAAAGCTGTCACTGGGGAGGTACCTTTTCAAAAGGTACACTTGTGTTCCTTTTAGGTACTAATGTGTACCTTTATTGCACCCTTTATGTGCAAAAGTGTATCTTTAGAAAAGGTACCGCCTCAGCAGCTTTTGTACCTTTTTTCTGAGTGTTGAATTCAGCATTCCATGAAAGAATGAATTGTAACTTTCCATTCCTCCTTCATCAATTAATTAATTCTGACCTGATAAAACAATGTATTTTGCAATATTGTCTGAATACCTGATTCATGCAGCAGGGGACAGTCATTGTGATTTGTGCAGCTCCTGTTTATCTGGTTATGTAAAGCACACAAAGGACAAGCGAAAGTCACATATCACAGCTATGAAAATGCAGAGAGCCTGGATTCTCATATTCAACATGTTCTCAAAGATCATTTATCATCAATGCAAACTAGGACAGTATACAATATGACTAATAAAATTAGAAGCACAAGCATTCAAATGCACATGAATCATAAGCTATTTCTGGAATATGTTTTTCT
Organism: Romanogobio albipinnatus; assembly: GCA_023566225.1. Classification (NCBI taxonomy): domain Eukaryota; kingdom Metazoa; phylum Chordata; class Actinopteri; order Cypriniformes; family Gobionidae; genus Romanogobio; species Romanogobio albipinnatus. Next base: position 44,376,845 of record CM042245.1, on the reverse strand, counting down.
ATGCATGGAATAAAGACCTACTATGCAAGCTAAAAAGCCCAAAAGACTACAAGAAAAACAGGTAATGCTTTATTTTGCAGTCCTGTTCTGCATGTTGTACATTCTTATTGTAATTACCCCGAAACTATACCTCTAAACCTAACCTTAACCCACCTTATATTACCCAGTAAGTACACATATACCGTACTGTAAAACATATATACCGTACTCTAAAAAAACAAACAAACAACAATGATATTTTATAATGCAAAACTTCCAAATCCATTGTGATTAATGAACAGGAAGTAACATCATTCACAATTTTTTACATCGCTTTTTTTGACTCATCATTTGCCAAATGTTATGACTTTTCAAAATTGGATTGAAAATGCAAGTTTAGTTTGGTTTTCAAAATGATATTTATGCCATTCACATGCAATGTGAATGCAAATGCAAAACTGTTTGAAATGTCTATAACGGAATGATGGCTACTGTTTTTTTTTTTTTTTTTAATTGTACACTCTCAGAAAACAAAGTTACAAGAGCTATTACTAGGGCGGTACCTTCAAAAGGTACACTTTTGTACCTTATTTTCCCCTATAAAATATTAGTACACTAAAGTGTACATAATAGTAAGCACATACATGGTACATATTAGAAACTTTTCAAAGGGTACCGTCCCATTGACAGCTTTTGTGCCATTTTCTGGGAGTGTACACATACAGTGCATTCTGCACAGTATTCAATAAATAGTAAACTGGTATTCTATTTCAATTAATGCCAATATAGCGTTAACGCTCGTTTAACCACTAGGTGGCGCCATTATCCTATTCGTTTTTGGAGCTCCTCTAGACTGCTATTTTTAAGTTTTGCCTGCATATGATTTATAATTCCAGGAAAGCAGTTGCAGATTGCAGTATTCGCGTTCTACAGATGTTTCATTTTATAGTCTTAACAGAGAGAGCGAGTCTTCGTTATCTTTAAAGCCACCTCTAAAACATAGCGACACAAAACAAACAAAAGCTTGATTAAATGCACAATACTGAGTTAACAAGCTGTCACACACCCAGTCAAGACGGTCCTCGTGCAAGTACACATATAAAAATCCCTAGTACACAGAAAAGGCCCAATATTGTCTGGCCTTCCTGTAATGGGAAAATAAATAGACCCATCCAAAGCTGCCATCAGGTGTTTGTCCAGAACTGAAAGGCCATATCAAGATACATATAGAAGCCATAACTCAAGCTGTCTCATTTGCTTGAGAGTGTGTGTGTGTGTGTGTGGCTAAGGCACAGACTGAGAAAGAGAATGAAAATGTGCAGGCTTATGTTTTTTTTTTTTTATATTGTGTTTGTGTGTGTGTTTGCGTGGGAGGGTGATAAGAGAAAGGTAGAGAATAGAATAGATAGACCCTGGAAATATATTTCTGTCCATGACTATGACATTAGTGTACATAATTATGCATAGGCTTATAAAAGCACCTGCTGTAATGATGCACACTGTATGCCGACTACTGTATAATGGTTCCAACTGTTAGCTCCTAATCAAATGTCATTACTGAAAGAAAAAAAACATCACTACAGGAAAATCCCACTATTCATCCTCTAATCAAACCAAATTATACCCTAAAGAAGATGTTATACCTGCGTTTGAAAGATTTGCTGGAAAATTCACAGGCATTAGTCATGAAATGGATGAATGCTTTCTCATTTTTATCGCCACTGAAAGTGTTCTTGCCTTCATCCGTCACTGGGCTCCTGGTATAGTGGCTTTGGCACCGCGTGGCTGCTTTATAGCTCATATCCAGATGGACATCACCAACTTTTGGTGCTTAAAATTTCATGACCTTCAGCAGCAGAGTAGGGAATTTATGGTCGCTGCACGACATCTAGTGCTACATTTATGAAGGAGGTTCATGGACTTGAATTTATAATCAAGCGTGTTTCATGTCACAATGTGATTTGATGCATTTTTGAGTGTATTATTGTCTATCTGAGACATGCTGATCTGCGTGTGTTTGCATGCATGGGGTGTAATGACTACATTGTGCTTCTTGGTTATGAAATAATGTGGCTAATAAAAGTTGTGGCTTCATGAATCATGCATGGAACAACATTTTCGATAATTTATGAGATTTCCTCAAATCTGTGATATTTCAAACATTTCTGCACTTTCTGAATGACTTAAATTATCGAGCAGCAAGCCTGCATAGCTACATCTCTTGATGCATTACAGGAAATCAAACACAACAATTGATATAACATGTTCTAAGAACGTTTTCCATCTCCATTATGTGAATGAAAATTCTATGAACATTCTATTTTTTAATGTTTTAAGAACGTTGTTTCCTTGGATATTTGAAAATTCTTAGAACACATTTGTTTATTTTTACACATGCTCATTAAGTTCTCTTTTCAGTGTTTCAGACATTCAGAAATATTGGTTTCATAATTCAATGGTAACATTAGGGAAATGTTCTTAGAACATAAACATTTTAACTATATATATAGCATCGCACTGCCTCCGCTGGCTTGCCTTCTTCCCATAGTGCATCCTGGTGCCGTGTGTTCCCCAGGTAAGCGATGCAAACGCCCCCGGCCATCCACGTGATGTAAGAGAAAGCATGATTCACCTTCAGGCCACCTTCTCAGACCAGACCACCTGCTCCGTGGTCCCGTTCTGATGCTCACGTGCCCATGTTGGCGCTTTCGGCGGTGGACAGGGGTCAAGCATGGGCACCCTGGCTGGTCTGCGGCTATGCAGGCCCATACGCAAACAAACTGAGATGCACTGTGTATTCTGACACCTTTCTATCAGGACCAGCATTAACTTCTTGAGCAATTTGAGCTACAGTAGCTCGTCTGTTTGATCGAACCATACGGGTCAGCCTTCTCTCCCCTTGGCCGCTCATGACCCAGTCGTCTAGCCATCACAATTTGGCCCTTGTCAAACTCGCACCCTTATGCTTGTCCATTTTTCCTGCTTCTAACATCAATTTTGAGGATAAAATGTTCACTTGCTGCCTAATATATCCCACCCACTAACAGGTGCCGTGATGAAGAGATAATCAGTTTTCTTCACTTCACCTGTCAGTGGTTATAATGTTATGCCTGATCAGTGTGTATATATATATATATATATATATATGGGGTGGATAGGCGCTCCATTCACTATTATTGCATAATTAAGTAAATTAATAATTATGAATGAATAATTAACATTTATTTACATAGCACTTTATACAGTTAAATGAATAATTTCAAAGCAGCTTTACAGTAATAAACATGCAAATAAAAGCGTTAATGTTGCAAAAGTGTGCCATATGATCTGATAGCACAATAATGTTATTCATTCTTTCAACATTTCCTTAATAGACAATAAAGTGTCTTGTGACTAGGATGTAGTTATTTTAAACAGGAATAGTTAAACTGCCCTGTAATAATATTCCAATAACAAAATGTTGATGAATAAAACCTTCATTCTGGTCACCGTGTAACAACATTCCTGTCTGAAAATGTAGTCCTAACCATATCACTAAACCTAACCCATAACTTATTCCTAAATCCCGACGCACCTAACCCTGGTTGTAAGCCTAAACTTAACAGCTGTAAATGTCCCTCAAATCTGATTGGTGGATTGGAATGACTGCAACAAAGATGTTGATCCAGAAATATGTTGCACTTGGTGAAAATGGTGCACCCTTTCATGCTAATGTTTTGTAAAAGCCTGTTAATGTTCAAAGAACCTTTATGGAACATTCTAAGAGATCAAACACAAATTTGTATGTTAGGTTGCGGTTAATCAAATGACCCCGTTCCCTTCCTTTCCCTCTCTGTGCTCCAAACTAGTTTAGAACCAAGCTCCAAAATTATATTTTGCTCCAAAATTATATTTTGTGGCATTCTCTAACAACACTCTACACGAAACACAAGGTTGCCCCTGCGGGATGAGCAACTCGCTCCCACAATTTCACAGCACTGACTTATCAATGAATCAAGATATGATGGGTGACAGAACAGTGCCCCAGTGCTCCACTGTCTATTTTATTAAACTCATATTTTACAGTTGTACCAATGCAGGCCAACAACTCATGATGTGCGTACTTTAAGAGCGACTCTAGATGAAAGCAGGATATTTCTCTTCGCTTTTCTATTGGGGGGCAGGGTACATGGTTTTGTAATCACCCCATCCATTACTCAGGTCATGAAAGGTGGCGGAGACATCAGTCATGGGATGGGGGAGGGACATCTTCTGGACTAGGCAGGGAGAGATCTCTTTGACACATCGCAATTATCTTGCAATTTAATTTCACTTATAGTACCAATAGCAAATTAATCTTTTGGACCAGATGAAAAATTTAGACAGAAAAAAAAATGAAGAGAAACATCTTTGTTTGTCCTTTTGAAGACCACCCCATGCTTTTGTTCATAGTTCTCTTGCTGAAGAGTTGGGTGTGGCGTGAAGACAGGAAATTAGATGGTCAGCTTTGACAGCACCTTCCATTAAGACACATCTCTCACCTGTTATTTCCCCCTTTCTTTCAGCTGAATACACCTTTCTAAAACTCATTGTGTGTATATTTGATGTCTTATTGAAAGCAATCTTAGAACCTAGTGAAGGCCACAACACTTCTTAATAGTACGTTTTACAGATACTCACCCAAAGCAGAAGATGTGTAGTATTGAGAGGATTTCTTTAGGTGCCATTTGGCACACACGCCGACCCAAAACTTAACAGACAAACAGCAGAAAAAACACACAAAAAAGAAAGCAATTATAATTATGCAAAGTTGAGATACCAAAATAAATAAGCTTAAATATTAAAATGAATGATAAAAATCACCCCATATATTATTAAATATATCATATACTATTTGATTTTCTTTATTTTAATTTATATACAGGTGCTGGTCATATAATTAGAATATCATCAAAAAGTTGATTTATTTATATATAAATTATATATATTTAACTCCATTCAAAAAGATAAACTTGTATATTATATTCATTCATTACACACAGACTGATATACTTTAAATGTTTATTTCTTTTAATTTTGATGATTATAACAAACAACTAAGGAAAATCCCAAATTCAGTATCTCATAAAATTAGAATATTAAGACCAATACAAAGAAAGGATTTTTTGAAATCTTGGCCAACTGAATAGTATGAACATGAAAAGTATGAGCATGTACAGCACTCAATACTTAGTTGGGGCTCCTTTTGCCTGAATTATTGCAGCAATGCGGTGTGGCATGGAGTCGATCAGTCTGTGGCACTGCTCAGGCGTTATGAGAGCCCAGGTTGCTCTGATATTGGCCTTCAGCTCTTCTGCATTGTTGGGTCTGGCATATCGCATCTTCCTCTTCACAATACCCCATAGATTTTCTATGGGGTTAAGGTCAGGTGAGTTTGCTGGCCAATTAAGTACAGGGATACCATGGTCCATAAACCAGATACTGGTTGCTTTGGCACTGTGTGCAGGTGCCAAGTCCTGTTGGAAAATGAAATCTGCATCTCCATACAGTTGGTCAGAAGCATGAAGTGCTCTAAAACTTCCTGGTATATGGCTGCATTGGCCTTGGACCTCAGAAAACCCAGTGGACCAACACCAGCAGATGAAATGGCACCCCAAACCATCACTGACTGTGGAAACTTTACACTGGACCTCAAGCAACGTGGATTGTGTCCCTCTCCTCTCTTCCTCCAGACTCTGGGACCCTGATTTCCAAAGGAAATGCAAAATTTACTTTCATCAGAGAACATAACTTTGGACCACTTTTCTTCATTTTTGTCTTTAGCACAGGCGAGACGCTTCTGACACTGTCTGTTGTTCAAGAGTGGCTTGACACAAGTAATGCGACAGCTGAAACCCATGTCTTGCATACGTCTGTGCGTAGTGGTTCTTGAAGCACTGACTCCAGCTCCAGTCCACTCTTTGTGAATCTCCCCCACATTTTCGAATGGGTTTTGTTTCACAATCCTCTCCAGGGTGCAGTTATCCCTATTGCTTGTACACTTTTTTCTACCACATCTTTTCCTTCCCTTCGCCTCTCTATTAATGCGCTTGGACACAGAGCTCTGTGAACAGCCAGCCTATTTTGCAATGACCTTTTGTGTCTTGCCTTCCTTGAGGTGTCAATGGTCGTCTTTTGGACAACTGTCAAGTCAGCAGTCTTCCCCATGATTGTGTAGCCAACAGAACTACACTGAGAGACCATTTAAAGGCCGGTGTTTTGAGCCTGATTGTCACCATGGTCGCTAGTGTTCTGTTCAAGTGTGTCCGCATCAGTGTTGTGCAAGTTACTTCCTAACTGTAATACATTATAGATTACTTGTTACTGTTATTTAAAAGTAATTATTTACCTTACAATATGACTGTCTCAGAATTGTAATGTGTTACATTACTCCTGTATTACTATTGAGTTATTTTCACCAAAATAACTACAGAAGTATAGAACTTAACATTCTAAAATGAGAAAATATAGGTTACTACAGAGCATTTTACATCCAGTAGAAAGCGATATGATGTAGCATAATGACTGTGGGCTATCCAGGCTACTAACAACCATATAATTGGCAAAGTGAAGGCTCAAGACAATGAAGAAAGGATGAATCACAAATGATCCTAGTTTGTTAAAAGTATAGAGGTAAAATGATTATCTGGCAATATTTGGGAATAGCTTGGGTCTATTCATGGCCTGGTTAAAACCAGACCATTCTCAGTAGTAACTGAGTTATGGTCTGGCAAAGCTTCATAGACAAATCATTTCCAAAGGGGCATCACCAACGGGCGTCGCTCAAATGCCTCTGGGCGCAATTGGATAGACCTAAAACCAATCAGAGTGATGAAGGAGATGACGTATGCAGAGCGACGGAGAAACATCTGATGAGACTCTGGCCGTTTCTCAATATGCGGTCTAGTCTGTACTTGTGTTCTCAAATAGGAAATTTCCCCGGTTTCCATTTCAGAAATCTGATCACCTTACCTAAAACACATATGAATGTTTAATATATTATTTTTAAAATGTAAACGAAAAGAGGCGGTGTTTTATACTTCGTTTTATTATAAATATATAAGATAATCAATGTAGGCATAGCTACGCGTTGCCTGAACCACATTTGTGTGGCTAATATGCTTAAAGGTCCCGTTCTTCGTGATCCCATTGTTCAAACTTTAGTTAGTGTGTAATGTTGCTGTTAGAGCATAAATAATACCTGTAAAATTATAAAGCTCAAAGTTCAATGCCAAGCGAGATATTTTATTTAACAGAAGTTCCCTTTCAAAGCCTACAGCGAACGGCCGGCTTGGACTACATCCTGGTACTTCCTTCATAAATGACGTCAGTAGAACAGTAGAACAGACTAACCTCCGCCCACAAGAATACGCGAAAAAAAGGGGGCGTGGTCTTGTTGCTGTCCCACGTGGAGAAGAGGACGGTCGCATGGAAAAAAGGAAGTGTTGCGTTTGACTGTGTTTGTCGCCATGTCGTCGAGACGCTGTTATTTTCATCCCGGAGTCAAATCACCTTTGTTTGGCTTTCCCAGGGACGCTGTAGAGATCATTAAGCGCGCATATATCTCCCGTTAAGAGGCGTGACCTTTCCACGTGCGCTAAGCTGCTGTCGAATCACAACACAGGAACCGTGCCACGTTCGCTAAGCTGCGGTCAAATCACAACACGGGAACCGCTGGCACAATCAGAACTCGTTACGTATTTCTGAAGGAGGGACTTCATAGAACAAGGAACTCATCAGCCGTTTTTAGGACAGTGACAACAGCGGTATACAGATAAGTACATTGTGTTAAAAATACTGTTTTTTTTTACACGCGAAACATGAACACATGTTATATTGCACACTGTAAACACAATCAAAGCTTCAAAAAGACACGAAGAACGGGACCTTTAAAAAAAAAAACTATTTTGTATCATAAACAACTTTGGGACTGTGCTGGATCACCATGCAGTTAATGTCCAAAGTAAAATCTGGTTCCTGAAACAAAACCAGAGAACCACTTCACATTGTAACTTTGCTGTGCATCTTTGGCCTGGTGTGGTACCTGTGGAAATGTAAAGGGGGGAAACATGTGTCTGTGCCTGACCAAAATTAATCCTTAAGCAATACGTGGAGTTTAAATGAAATGGTTTCAAATTGTGCATTAAAATATTAGCAAATTGCATTGTTCACCATGACAATAACAGTCCCAAAATTGGCAAGAAATTATCCCTGTAGCCTACCTAATTACACGGAACCTATATTTAGATCTCATTATCGTGACATATTTTCCCCTTATAGCTGATTTCCTAAAGTCCTATAGAGGGCTTTCCTCTGTTGTGAGAGGCAGATGGCTGTGCTGTTAATACTAATGAACTGGCTTAATTGTACCGAAATGTATTTGACCGTGAAAATTCCAGTCAAACCGCTGAAAATGCTTCTCTCAGCATGAATAACTCTCGCTGATTCAATTAACATCACCTCAGTTTACACACCGCCATTTATCAAGTACTGGTACAGCACTGGGTGTGTGTGTTGGGGAGTGGTGCAGAGGGATTTATTTAGAATGATATATTGTGAGGGGGATTTTGAGGCTGTAAATGTCTTACACTGAGAGGGCCATTAGAAACGCCTGCTTAGTCGGATTACAGCATGCAGCTAGTTCAGTTTTCCATTCATCTCCTCTCCCTTTCATTGTCTTCCATTCTCCCTCCTGTTGACCCCATTCACTGTTTCTCCAAATTCATTGTAAATAGTGATTAACTGCGCAGCTTTTATATTACACCTAACGAAGGATTGAAAAACATAAATTGGCATATGTGCTGTATTAAGCAGCATTACAGCAACTATTCACAAATGTTCTTTTTTAAATATTTCTCATTATATTAGAAATATTTAAAATAAAGCAGACAGTAATTTAATGATGAATGGTTGTAGGGGCCACCTATATATATATATATATATATATATATATATATATATATATATATATATATATATATATATATATATATATATATATATATATATATATATATATATATATATATATATATATATATATATATATATATATATATATATATATATATATATCTGGTACAAATATATTAAACAGACATTTCCACAATTCTTCTAAGCAACATATTAAACATACGGCCACAATTCTTATATTTTTGCCAATGCAAAGGATCCTAAACTTCCTTTCACGTCATCCAATCAGCTCCTGATCTGTGCAGAAGACCCATTGTATATTCAAATCCAGGCCCTCAGCCACAATCTGGAGGCCTAATGAAGAGCCCAGGGGGTCCGGCTATCAGAGTGATGCATGGCATCATATGAACGGACATCTTTTCATGCTGCTGTAGTGGGTAGGAGAGCTGCCCGCTGAAAAAACGATTAGAGGGCTGGGAACGTGACCCCCACAGCTTGCTAATGACATTTCTACAAGCTAGTCCAGATCCGTGCGCTTCTTTGCTGAGAGGAATATTAAGATTTTGTCTCTCTCAGGAATGATGCAAAGAGGAGCTGTTTAGTGGATGTAGATGAGTGCTGTTCATGACCGCTGGTGGGACATATTGAGTACGGTTTGATAAATAAATGAATGAAATCTTCTGCCTAGCATAGCGAAATCTGCAGAAGCAGCAGACAGATGGGGTCAGGTTTTCAGGTCTGGAAAAGCAGCTAAATTATAAAATAAAATAAAAAAATGTTTGAAGAGAGCCCTCCTGAAAATGTAAGTAAAAAAAAAATACAATTATAAAAATGATAAATAAATAAACAAATAATGAAAATAAAAATGTAAACATAATAACAATAAATAAATACAATAATAAAATAAAATATACTTTTGCCCTGTAGGCCTACTACAAACATTTTCTTAAATAGTATTATTTTTTTCCAATAACAATATCCGAACATCTTTAAAGGTCCCATGGCATGGCATTTTTCTATTATTTTATAATTTTTCCTGAGGTCTACTTATATTGTTAGTATGACTTTTACATCATAACATGTCATAATTTAGAAATAAAAGGCATTTTTTCAATACTGCTGTTTGCCCTGTGGCTGAATGCCCTGCTTCAAGAGGCGTGTCTGCTGTGAGACTTCAGTAAAAACGCCCACTGTTGTGATTGGCTGACATCTTTGTATTTTAAATGAGCGGAGGGGGCGTGGTTTAACTTGGTCTACGAGGCACGAGCAGGCACGAGCTGCTGCCAGAGAGACGGATGGACCTGAGTTCACTTCACATCAGTTCTCAGCATGTCTGAACTGTTGTAGTTACAGCATATACTTCAGGTTATTAGTCTATTTCTTGTCGGAGGAACTGTCACTCATGTCAGAAAGTTAGTAACTTTAGTAAATTATGGATCAGCGCTGACTGGAGACGCAAACCGTTTAGAACGATTCAGTCCGATTTGGTGAACTGATTCGGTTCACTAAAAAGAACAGGTTCAAAAGAAAGATCGTTCGCGAACCGGACATCACTAACGTACCAGAGACGGAGCTCAGCGATCGCTAACAAAGTTATTTATAGTACCTACTGAGTTATGAGAGCGCTGTCAGTCAGCGCGAGTTTATTGTGTTTGTATCTGAGAGTTCTGAATAAACATGAGTCGCAGTCACACCGAGTCCGTCTTCATCATTATTACCAACTTTGTAACACATGCAAAGTACCATTACAGCTGTCGAGATGAACGAGTTAAAAGTAAGTGTTGATAATAGCATTATTTTTAAAATAAAATAAAAGCGTCAGTGACGCGCGTTGAGTACACAGCGCAAACAAAGACACAACAGCAGTAATCGAATGTAATCCAGTTTATTGTGGGGCTAGGCTGGCTAGCCCGGATACGCTCATGCTTACCTTAATCTCACGCCGCGTTTGGTGCCTCCGCTGTGGGCCAGATGCAGTACTGGGGGTCGGGGATGTTGAAGGCCAACGGCCAGTGAAGCCCGAGCTTCGGCGTGTGTGAGGCCGATGTTGAGCAGAAACTCATGACTGTATGCACATTTTAGAACCGGTAGACGCGACGAGGACGTACAAAAACACTGACTCACAAGATAGAAAACACGAAAACACAGTTCTGTCTGGAGAGAGAGAAGCCGCATTGTGTGCACGAATAATAAATAATTAGCTACACATCAGAAATTACTGATCACAGATCAGAAGGAACTGAAAAAAGACTTCTGTTTTCATTTGTACATCCAAACACTGAGAAACTGCCAGCATTCACTCGTTCACAAGGAATGATCTCTCGAGCGTTTGCATGGGCGTGCCAAACCAGGAGACTTCAGGATTGGCTCGTCTGGCCTGTCATTTTCTCAAAGGCAGAGAGAGACAGCCAGAACTCGGGTTTACACCGATCAACATTTCTATCCACTTGGGGACAATATTCAGGCTAGGGGAACTCATATTAATGTTGAAAAACCTCATAAAATGAAAATGTCATGCCATGGGACCTTTAAAATAAATAATTAATCAACAAGATGTATTTTTCTTACACCATTGGCAAATCGTTTTTCTTAAATCAACAGCATGTAATATAATTTGTAAATTAAACATAATAAGAAAAACCTATTTACCAACTGACTAAGAAAAGGACCTTAATTCAAGTCGTTATCTGAAAACATACATTTACTTTGTTTTATGTATGTTTCGAGAAAAAAAAATACTGGTTTGCAGTGTGAGAAATTAGGTTAATGATTAACAAACGCATGAAAGAAGGTATTTGCATATTGTACGAATAACCCTTGGTTGTGTCACAAAATCAATATCAGTAACAGAACATGTGAGGCTCTCAAGAGGAAATATGACCTTATTTGTGATTTGTCCTTTTGGACAAGGTACTTTTTAAGCCTGAAGGGGTTTGGTGATTGGAGAACGCTGGAGCAGACAGTAATTTAATGACGAATGGTTGTAGGGGCCGCCACGCTGTTCATGGCCTCTCAGTGGAGACCGAATGGCTGAATCTGCTAGTCTCTCATTGCTTTAGTATGATAATGATGCCTTGTGGGGGTCCAGAGGTACAGCTGGTGGATCCAGAACACCTGAGTCCATTCGGCCACTTAAAAGTGAGCCACGGTAACAATTATTGGAACACAAAGGAATTGTGGATGCCTAAATTAATATTCATTGCTGAAGGCAAAAGCTTTACAATTTTAAAATCAAATATAAATCTCAAGCCACATTGATAAAAATTTACTGAAAAATGTTTGCCTTTTAACATTGTTTTTGCTTATTTTGTAAGAGTCTGAGCAAAATAACAGTTTAAAGTCTGTTTGAAAAAGCAAGAATCCATAATCTTACATCTATTCCTCTGTACCAGACGACTGCGGGGGTCTCTCTCCAGGTGTGTGCTGCCGAACAGATGCACACCACAGGTGGGCTGAATGTGTTTCGGAGGTTTTTTTGTATATATTCATGAGTGTGCCGATGCGAATGTATGAATGTGGGTCGCTCTGATGGTAAGGCAAGAGCCCAGCAGGGGCGTCCAGTTTGTATTTCACAAATGCTGCTCCCCTCACAAACTCATAATTAGCACTAGCGAAGTAAAATGACTAATGAGTCTCAGAGGGAGTTCAAAGATTAACCCACACAAGCAGGAGAAAACCCAGGGTTTATGGCCATGTTGGCTCTGACAGGTGTCTTACATTCTGCCTGTTTCAAATTGTGGCATACATTAATGAAGCATGCAAGAGGAACAATGGAAACATGATTGACCGAATGATTTTACATTTTTAAAATCAGCATGTGAGAGCATAGGTGAGCCCTGTCTCAGCTTCAATGGTGGATATGCATATTTTTTTCAGACTAGTTTTGGTACAGTCATTACATATAGACCAAGATTTGATTCGATTTTTAAAATCTTTTTTATTTAATTTTATATAAAAAATATATACACATAATAAACTAAAATATTTAAAATAAACAATTAGCATATAATAATAATAATAATAATATGTATTGCCTTGTACTACAAACATTTTCTTAACCTGTATTTTTTTTACTTTTCCCAATAAAATATCTGAACAACTTTAAAATAAAATATATTTTTACTTGCAATATTAACTGCATTATATTTTAGGGCATGGTTTTAGAGAATATCTTGAATGTTAATTCGATTCATTTTTCTTACACCATTGAAAACAACAAAATGTAATAAAATAAAATGTGATTAAAAAATAAAACAAAACTAGGAGGAGTTTGTTAAAGTACAACGTCTGGAAATGGCAAAAACTGTAAACATTTTGCAGGGAAAATTCTCGCTTCCTGTTGGATTTTCAGATTTTGCCCCCAGGGACTTTTTTGTAGGTATTGGGCTGTTACATGTGTGTTTACCGAATTTCATACATGTATGTGAAATGTAGCGCAAATGGTGCTTAATTAAAATTGTGTAGGTGGCGCTATGAACCATTTTGCTACACCTAATTCTGAAACCCATATCAGAAAAAAAATATTTTCGCCACTTCTGACACATGTGCAAATTTTCATGAGTTTGAGCATGTTTGTCATAATATCAAATTTCTCATAAGACTATTCACACTGCACAGGGTCATTCAAATTGTAGGCTTCATTGTTTGTATGTCACAGAAGTCCATTTGGACCAATTCTAAAAAAATGGGATTTAAATGGATTGAAGATATGAACCCATAAATTGAACCTCAATTCTGTTATGACAAACCCCTGCACTCGAGAGATAACACAAAGGTGGCCTCTTCTCTGGATGAGGCACAGGTTCAGGACACGAGAGGTTCCCAGGCTTCTGTGGGTTTGACGGACGATGGGGATCTTCAGGTCTAATGAGCTGTGTAGGAAGCAAGTGGAAAGGAGAATATTTCCTGCAGGGAGTCAGCCAAAAACGATTTAACAAAAGGAAATATGCAGGAGGTCCAGCAGAGAGGGGCCCTCTCTCTTTCTGCCTTCCTCTCTCAATTTCCTGCCTCAATTTGCGATTGCGAATGAGAAGAGGAGATCTAGAGAATGGGAGAGAAAAATGGTTTCAATCTGTGAGGAACAGGCAGCGCAGGCCCGGCGAGAGCCGTGTGATGTATGTGTGGGCTGGAGTTAGCTCACATTGTTTTGACATTTTTTTATATGGAATAAAATAACTAGGCTTTGAGGATCAGACAGGAGTGAATTTGTATCTGGAGTCGATCATTTAGTTCTCGTTACGGCTGATATTGAGTGAACAGTATTACTGTTGTGTTTGAGGGGAATGATGTGGCAATAATTTATACAGTATTCAGTGTCGGTTTGAACATTGCCTACACCTACACAGGTCCACCGAACAAGATGTAAATTATCTCACTGAACCATGAGTTCAGCTTAACCTGAGTGGTAAATATATGCAATATATATGTACAGTGGCAATATGTGGGCATGAGCGCGACAGGGAGAGATGAGTCAATGTAACAGTTAGAATATATTACTATTAAACTTTAAAGCTGAAGTGTATTATATGTGCTTTGTTTTTTTTTTAATTCAGACACACTGCACATTAAAAGGACACCAAAAACAAGGTTAATAGGAGCATATAGGCCACAAAAATCCAAATATATGCTCATTTGAATTTCTTATTTTTTAAAACCAAGACCTATGGATAAATTAATTTCCACTTTTAAATATACATTATATAACAAATTATCTACAAATATTCTGTCTCAGTCTATTTAAATTATATGCGATATATATATATATATATATATATATATATATATATATATATATATATATATATATATATATATATATATATATATATATATATATATATATATATATATATATAATATATATTCTATAACAGCTTCAGCTCTTCAGGGAAGGCTTTCCACAAGGTTTAGGAGTGTGTTTATGGGAATTTTTGACCATTCTTCTAGAAGCACATGTGAGGTCAGGCACTGATGTTGGACGAGAAGGCATGGCTCTCAGTCTCCGCTCTAATTCATCCCAAAGGTGTTCTATCGGGTTGAGGTCAGGACTCTGTGCAAGCCAGTCAAGTTCCTCCACACCAAACTCGCTCATCCATGTCTTTATGGACCTTACTTTGTGCACTGGTGCGCAGTCATGTTGGAACAGTGGCCATCCCCAAACTGTTCTCACAAAGCTGGGAGCATGAAATTGTCAGAAATTGTCCAAAATGTCTTGATATGCTGAAGCATTAACAGTTCGTTTCACTGAAACTAAGGGGCTATGCCCAACCCTTGAAAAACAACCCCCCCCCCCCCGCCGCCATAACCCCCCCTCCACCAAACTTTACACTTGGCACAATGCAGTCAGGCCAGTGCCGTTCCCCTGGCAACCGCCAAAACCAGACTCGTCCATCAGATTACCAGACAGAGAAGCGTGATTAGTCACTCTAGAGAACACGTCTCCTCTGCTCTAGTGTCCAGTGATGGCTTGCTTTACACCACTGCATCCGACGCTTTGCATTGCACTTGGTGATGTTAAGGCTTGGATGCAGCTGCTCGGCCTTGGAAACCCATTCCATGAAGCTCTCTACACACAGATTAGGAGCTAATCTGAAGGCCACACGAAGTTTGGAGGTCTGTAGTTGGTGACTTCTACACAGTGTGCATCTCTGCATGCGCTGACCCCGCTCTGTGATTTTACGTGGCCTACCACATCGTGGCCGAGTTGCTGTTGTTCCCAATTACTTCCACTTTGTTATAATACCACTAACAGTTGACTGTGGAAACTTTAGTAGTGAATTTAATAGACTTATTTCACAGGTGGCAACCTATCACGGTACCACGCTTGAATTTACTATGCTCCTGCGAGCAACCCATTCTTTCACAAATGTTTGTAGAAGCGTCTGCATGCCTAGGTGCTTGTTTTTTTCTTCTGTGGGAGTCATTTATATTATCATTCATTTACCCCTAAATGTCATGTAAAACTAAAATGTGGTTGATTGTCTCTTGCCATGTCTGAAATCACATTCAGTATCACATTCAAGTATCCAATTTCGGATGGAGCGACTTGTCTTCTGTTTAAACAGGCCAAATAAGCTAAGCAAGTAGACTGAGAGCCTTTTAAATCCTACTACCTTTCTTTTAGGCTGTTCAGTTTTTACAGGCTAATGACTGTTTGTCCGACTAATGATGACGAAAGTGTTTCTCTGGAAACCTGATTGAAAACAATCGTTATGTTTGTAATTCCATTTGATATACGCTTTAAAGCTTTACATCATTTTAGAGCGGCATCAGGTGCAAACTTCCCCCATTCCTCTGACCTTTATCCTTCACCCAAACTGTGCTACACACATACACAAACACACATGCGCATAGGTGCATTATAGTCACTGGAGCTTTGGCTCTTCATTCATCTACTCGCAAGATGGTCTAGATCTACTCAAGGGAAAGCAAGTGACCCAGATTCACTGGGCACTATCACTGAGTCTAGAGAGCAAACTATCTCAACGTGGTCCATATACAGTGAACATGCCCACCTACTAATCAACGATACATGATTATAACTGAAAATGGTCTTGAATAAAGGGCTGGATGGTGTAGATGTTACTAATTAGCCTTTTCTTCATATAAAGCAGCTAATAGTTATGTATCGAGAGTAAAGAGTTCTCATATGTTATGGTCGTATGGCAATTTCACTGACCTATTATGATCAATATGAATCTTTAAGGGTTTGCTATGTGTTTTAGCGGACAAAATAATGACTTTTCGGTGTATTTAGGATTAGATATGATTCAACACACTAGGGTTGTGTCGGCTTTTCAAGTTTAGGCAGTGGATTGAGGGATTGCTGATTATTTTGAATTTACACTTACACAAGATTATTTTCTTAAAGGAGGAAATAAAGAAAGTTAATCCAAATTGAACATTTTGGATTAACTTTCTTTATTTCCTCCTTTAAGAAAATCACCTTGATTTATTTACCTTTATGTAGTTCCAAAAGAAGTAGTACAGAATAGTACAAAGAAATACATTCTAAAATTATAGTTAAACGTAAATATTACTCTTAAATAAATACTTCCGGACCCACTTTATATTAGGTGGCCTTAACTATTATGTACTAACATTTAAATTAATCATTTGATACAATGCACTTATTGTGTACATACATGTTGTTTTTACATTGTACTTACATTTTTAAAAATACCAGCATGTAATTACATCTGTAATTAATTTCTGTAGTTACATTTATAATTACACTGTTGACATGTCCCTTACACCTAACCGTACCCATACCACCACACCTGTCCCTAACTTTACCCGTATCCCACCTCAATATCGCAACAATTACAATATGAATGTAAGGCCACCTAATATAAAGTTGGGCCATACTTCCTATAATGTTTTACCATAAATCTCATAAATCTTAATTTCATAAAATGACTACAAGGATGATGCATCACTTTTTGTTTGGACAAACAGTCATTACATAACAGACATGGATAATGTTCAAACAGACTGTGAGTGGGACTGAATCCCTCATTGTGATTCAAACACACACACACACACACACACACACACACACACACACACACACACACACACACACACACACACACACACACACACACACACACACACACACACACACACACACACACACACTTTTGACGGCAGTTGCACTCATCCAAACTGATTGGCACTCCCTCACTCATTCACACGTCCACTCTGTAACACTTTCTCCCACTCATTTTCTTTTTTTTCCTACTAGTACTCATCTCTCTTTTCTCTCAAGATGCTGCTTCTGTTCCAAGTCATGGGAAAACTCTAGAAAAAGATCGGCCCTTGTGTTCACAAAGAAATGTATGTTAAATGGGGTTATTCTGAACCACACAGAGTGGTGTGGTTGAATTGATTTTGTTCTGTATAGCCATCTGTCTGTCAGTGAAAACATTAATAGGTGGATTTGATGTATTACCCAGACATAAGGTAATTAATATTACACATCCTACAACTGGTAACACCCTAATGTTCACCATAGGACTGTGCTACAGTACATTTGATCTGATTCATTTTATCAGTTTTAAAGATAAACAAACAAACAAACAAATATTTTGAATGGAAGTTAATGATGAAGAAATTACTTTTTGATGAGTTTTTCATTATTAAATATTCTTTTTAAAATTCATTGAGTTAAAACGTATTGATTGTCGACAAATTTACACTACAAGTACAGTGCACATACAACATTTTGAACCCTGTCTACACCAGCAATCTTACAGTTTTTTACAATCGCTATGACAATTTTTTCAATACTTTTAACACATTTCCTAAACTCTTAACACAGTTAGCACAACATCTGTCTGTGTAGGCTACACAATTAACACATTTATTGTTGCTTTTACACAAAATGCATATAGTTAACACAAATTTAAAATGCTTGAACTTCTTTTACACACAAGCTCAACCAAGATCAAAACAATGAATTTGTACTGCCAAATTTACCAATGCTTTAACACTGTATGTCAGAACAGATAACATCATGTTCTAAACCTAACCTTATAGGCTAAAGTCAAGGTAAACAGCTGTTTATATCGAGAATTGAAACACAAATATATCCCCTGTATTTTATTCCATTTGTACTGATAAACAGCTGATTGAATTTGTGCAAATATATAAATCACAGCTGATTCCCATCGAGGAATTGTTCAGCTGTTGTTCTTTCAATCACATGACCATATGGTATACAGTAAAAGAGGGCCTATTTGGACTGCTCTTGTGTGAAAAAGGAACAATATAGAGTAACACAAAAGAAAGTCATAAAAAGGCCTGCATGAGGGAGAGGAAGACGAGTACCAGGACAAGGGAGAGGAGTGGGACAAGGGCAAGGGAGAGGAATGCCTGGACATGGGAAAGGTAGAAAGAGGGTAACTGATGAAATAAGAGCTACTATCATAGACCATGTCATAAACCACAGGCTATCATACAGAGAGGCTGGTGAACGAGTACAGCAAAACTCAGCCGGGACACAGTGCCATCCATTATTCAGATTTTTCAAGAAACCAACAAGTAGGACATTGTATAAGCGCTTCTCCTACTGCAAAGTGTAAATAATTTTACCATGCATTACAGTGACTGTATGCCTCTTGTTCCTAACTGTATTTTGTCTATCTAAGGATTCAACGTCCTCCCTCAGGGGGCAGAGGAAAGCTCCTAAATGAAGAACAGGCATTCTATAAAGCTACTCTGAGATGGGTCATTCCTTTTTTGTATTGAATTTCTGCAGCAAAAGAAACGATGCATGCATTTACTAAACCCAACAAAACAAAAATGTGGAGTCTTCAAAAGACACACAATCTATGATCAATAAAATATACTTTCTATTGTATAAGGGCAGACCTGATACATATAAAATAATGCATTTTCTGTATTTCCATCGGATGTTAGTGTTTTTATGACATTGTGCTATGAATGACTAAATGTTCCTGTACGAGAACATGTGTTAGTGTTTAGGGAAAAAAATGGATTTTGAGACATGTTTGAATTGTTTCGGTAGACATAGTGTGTTGTGTTAGTGTATTATTGTATTTTGAAAATTAGTGTTGTAGTTTAGTTTACAATGTGTGAGTTTTGCCAATTGTGTGATGTAGGTGTGTTGGTGGGTTGAGTTTAGGAAATTTGTTAAAAGTATTGAAAAATGTGTCATAGCGATTGTAAAAAACTGTAATACCAGCTGCACAAGAAAAAGCTCCGTCAGAAGTGCTGTGAGTAAGTGTACAGCCACACAATAGAAAGCTGCAAGCTATTCAGAGACAACAGATAGAGAATAATATAAGATGGAGAAAAGAATGGCATGAGTGCATGAGATTCTTTGAGGTCAGAGAGAAGAAGTTGGATGGAACTTGAAGGGGAGGAGGGAAAAAATGGGTTTGAGATAAAGGAAAGAGAACGGAGAGATGGGCTGACTGGAAGGATAATGATGAGACAGAGTTTGAAAGTGCTCTGACAGTGTCCTTTAAAACACCCTTTCTGCTTCCTTCAACAGAAAAAGAGAGAGAGAGAGAGAGCGAGCGAGCAGCCATCTGTCAAGACTTTACACTGCAGTCTTGCAGCTATCTGATAGCCGGCAGGAGAGAGAGGCCTGACAGTTCAGTGTAACACCTGCATTAGCATTCGCCGGGCGGAGAGAGAATGCATGTAAGGGCAGGACAGAGTGCTGAATCCTGCTGATATTACAAGGAGGCTTTTTAAGCACAAATTATTCAAAAGTAGCCCTTTTGTGAGGAAATTCACTTTCCTCATGCATCCGCGCACACACTCGGACTCCATTTTGCCCTTGGGGAGGAAAATAAACATTTGCCGCAGGATAGTCTTTGTACTCGGGGTTTATTGACATTTCAAACAGATGAAAAATGCTGGGCTCCCTTAATGGCTTACCGTTTCCTTGCTGTTCAAGCTGTTTTTTTTGCAGAACGGTTTATTTAATGTTAGTAGATAAAGCAGGTTTTTTATGAATATAGGTTACGGAGAACACAAGACCTCACTGACTCCAGAACATGCACTAGCATGCTAATTTTGAAAATGTCACTTTTACATTGAATTTCTGCCTGAGTTTGAGTTTAAAGACTGCTAATTATTACACATTTGTGCATGTTTGATCAAATACAGCTCTCCTTTAATCCCATGTGAACGTGATAAGGTTTTAAAATATTATTACTCCGAAACAAACCTCCTTTTCTTGATTGGACTCTCATCCCAGGAGTCCTGAACTACCAATGCTGACTGACATGTTATTCATATGACACAGTCTGGTAGTTGTTAATATCTGTCTCTTTCTACAAACTGTCAGTAATGGTTAATGTCCTACTTTTTTAAGCATGACAGATACTGGATAAAATACATCAAATTGATGGTGCGGTACCATCAACAAGAAACTGGAATACAACTATACATTTCAATTGAGCCACATGTTAACACCGGTCTCTAAACAGCAACATAACCCAAATGAAATTCTCTTTCCTCTTCAAAGACATCTGAGTTAAAGTACAGAAAAAGCGTAAGTTTGAGGTGGATAAGATTTTTTTTTTAAGCTTTTGAAAGTCTTTTATTCTCTACAAGACTGCATTTATTTGATCAAAAATACAGTAAAGCAGTAATATTGTGAATTTAAAAAACCTGTTTTCTATTTTAATATATTTTAAAATGTAATTTATTCCTGTGATGTCTTCAGTGTATCCTTCAGAAATCATTCTGATATGGTGATTTGGTTCTTAAAGCTACACTGTGTGATATTTTCCCCCATCTAGCGGTGAAAGGGTATATGACCATCCAGTAAATATTAGTTTCTTTACCTCCCAATTCTGATTTCGTTTTAACTCCTACGGTGGCCGATTTAGTCCAAGATTAATATGGCTTCCAGTTCGATCCAGCAATCCCCCTCTTCACATTCGCCATCGAGTTGTAACGCGTGTGTCCGGGTGAAAAATACGGATAGCTCACTCAACGCAACTGGAGTCGATGCAAACACGGAGGCGATTGACATCAAACAGCCCGCACTTTATTCCTCGCGTAACCCCCCACAAGAGTCCGGCACAAACTCCACTTCCGTCCACAGCATTACCCAACAAAACAAAAATAAATTAATGTTAGCAACAGAAGACAGAAAATAATCCGCACACATGGGAGCTCGAGGTGCAGTGCACACACACACACACACACACACACACACACAGAACGCAGGCGCTCCAACGGGGGCGAACGCTCTTAAAGGGGCCACACTATTTTCCTACTCGTTACAGAGTGTTAAAACGCGAAAGGCGAAGCTTGAATTTACGGTTATGTCCCTCTTTGGTTAATGTACTTTCAAGATGGAGGGGCAACATGGCGACCCCCATTCGAACCCCTTACCCGTATGTATTTTCAATGGCATATTATAAACTTACGAGAATACTTTATTACTTGAAAGAAGTAAATATACATTAATGAGCACATATATTTTTGAAAGAACTAAGTGTTTTTAGCTAAGAATAAACTAAAAAAGTTACACAGTGTAGCTTTAAGAAACGTTTCTTATGATCAATGTTAAAAACAAGTTATGGTGCAGGAAACAGAATATATTTGTATATTATATTATATTTATATATTTATGTTTTTTATTATTCAGGATTCTTTGATGAATTTGAAAGCTCAAAATAATAGCATTTATTAGAAACAGTATACAAATGTTGTCTATCACTTTTTTCATTCAATTGAATGCATCCTTACTGAGTAAAAGTATTTTCTTTAAAAAAAAAAAGAGAGAGAGAAATCTATTTTTCTCAAAATTCCAAAATATTTGAGTATTATGCTTGAGTAAAAGCACAAAGGTGCCCATTTTAAAAATGTACTTAAGTATCAAAAGTCCAATTTATTAGAACTATAGACCTTATGCACCAGAGAAACAAGTGTGCAGCGCATATTTAGAATTGTATCTTTGAACTTCGTTTTTGCAGTACCTCTATATATTTCTATGGCATCGCTGTTGAAGAGTAATTAGCTGGTGAAGTAGATTTACTTATTGAAAGTTTTCTTGAGCGTTGTAATATTTGAAGTGGATGTCATAAATGTCAGTAGACCGGGAATATTTTAAAAGGAGCAGTTCATTCATAAAGCCGTAAGATCTTACCTTCATGATGTGGAAATACAAACCGGCCAATATGCCAACAATGCGACCTTGCTGTGGAAAGTGAAAAGGACCCGGTCTGGTATATGTAGTTCAAAGATTTAAAGAAGAAAGTGAGTGCATAGGACTGTACCTTAATATCAAGAAAACAAAGGTAAGGAAAACAGCAGGCAATGGCACACATCGACAACGAAGAAACCGAATTGAGACCGGAATCAAGAAGAAAAGCGATTCAAGGAATGGCAACAATTTGGAAGAGCAAAGGTATTAGCACTGCAACTAAAGCCCTGTTTCCACCAAAATGACCCGGAACAATTTGTCCCAGGGACAAATTTTTTTTGAATATCAAACAACTCTTACTGCACGCACTGCAACAGACTTATAAAATGCTGCGTGGAGTCAACCAATCAGCATGTTCAGTGCTCAAGTCCCAACCCTGAAAATTCCTGTACTTTGAAAAATGACTACCTCACAAGCAGGAACGTTTTGAGGGACTTTATTTAGACCCTGGTTCCTGCGGTCGAAACACACAGAGTAGCACCCCAAAGTACCTAGTTCCTGGGGAAAGTTCCTGCGGTGAAAACGGATTCGAATAATCAACACAATTGTTTTCCCGATCTCCACGTATACATGTGAAAGCTGAATACTGGACAGGTGGACAGAAGGAAAATCTGCATTTTCGAACTATGGTGTGAGGGCGAATGCTGTGCAATGTTGCAACAAGACGATCCTAGAGCGAGTCGAAACAAAGATCATGGAGGGCAAAATCACCAAGCAGCAGCTCTCATATTTTGGTCATATCATCCGAGCTAATTCCTGGGAAACAACATTCATTCTTGGCATATTCAGTGGGATGAGAAGAAGAGGATATCAGAGAACCAAGCGGCAACCTCCTGCAGTTTCTCTTGAAGCCAATACGGAAGTGACTTAAACTGCAATTCATTGACTGGCTGCTGGAGACAGGCTCGGGAGCAGAATCTCATTGAGCTCCATGTTAAAATGCCCAACTTTCCAGCAGAATAAAACGTGTTTACAGCCTGGAACAAATTGTGGTTTTGGTCTATACGGCTAATTTTGCCTTTGACGACTGTGAGGGGGGTGAATTTTTTTTATAACTCATTTGTTTACATTATAGAAAGCCTTAAAGTTCTGCATAATTAAGGGCGTGGCCACTTCGAGTGACAGGTGGATAGCCATTTATCTGCTGTCTGTAAGTCATCGCGTCACCTCAGCTCCACCCACGTCCCGCCTCTGCCCATTTACTGTTATCTGGGAGTGATGTGCGATGACGCACTGCCAAGATGGCAACGGCCAGCTCGTCCCTACTTTACGCTTCAAAACTACTCTTCAGATTCCTATGGGTGACGTCACGGACACTACGTCCATATTTTTTTTTTTACAGTCTATGCAAAGAACACACTGGCTGGACATAATCAAGGCTGACACTAACATGTGAAATAATTTACAGAAGCGGTCAAAAAACGTAAAGCAAATCACATACCAACAAAACTAACCTGTATGGGTTCAATCAGGTCGAAATAGCTCTTTAATGTAAACAACTGCAAGTTCCACTTTTCACTGTAAAAAACGTTGTTTCAACTTAAAAAGTATTCGTGCTGCCCTAAAATTTTAAGTTTAGCCAACTTAAGTTTAGTACAACTTCACATTTCAAGTTGACTGAACTTACATTTTTTTTTAAGTTGAAACAATGTTTATTTTTACAGTGCAGTAAATATCCTAATGCATTGCTTGTTGCATATATTGTGACCAATCACAACATGCCAGCCTCTGTGATTTTATATTCCCAAGAATAGTGTCATTTCATCATTGTTGTTCTTGTACACTCATCTGAGCTCTTTATCTCTCTTTTCCATAATATAGAACAATGACAGTACCGATCAGCCTGTAAGCTCTGTGTTCAAGAGGGATGTACAGTATATCTGTGTCTGCAATCAGAGACAATCATGCAAGCTTGCTTCTCCACACGATGACACCCATAGCGAGAGGAGATAAGGATTATTAAGCCTTTTAATAATAATCAGAATTTGGAGTGAAAATATTCAGGTTATAGTATATCACCCTTAGATCATGTCCCATAGGCCTGTAACTGTAAACTATCCTTTTCTACTGATCACAAAACTATGAATGACGAAGTCTATAGGCATAAATTATTCAAGCCATAAATTGAAAATAAATCCTTTTTTGCCAGACACATGAAAAGAAGAACGCAGCAGGAATAAAAAAGGATTTATTTCTTAGCGACAAGGACTGCTTTTAAACTCTGCATTAAGACCCTTAATAGTATCACCAAGCTTTATTAGGGATAAATAATGAAATAAAAAAGTGCTAGCTCAAAATATTCATGCTATTCAAGATTGTTCATTACTGCATGAACACGCTCGACGGCACAGACATCAAAGGAAAAGCCCTGGCCATAGATCTGCTGAACCTTCAACACAGCATAACGAATCCCTCTTCTGCCATCCTTCAGTATTCATACTCTTCACACATTGAGTGCTTAGGTGGCTTTATACCAGAGAAAAATCATCTCAAAGCAGAGGTTTTGACTTCAGATTGGTTCAAAATGACTTTAAACTGCAGCTACAGTGCTGCTGGAAACGGTTTAACTAGCAAATATGATGTAAAAAAAGAGGAAAATTCACTTTCCATGCAGTGAAATGAGATAATTCAAGCTGCTTCTATAGGTCCATAATAGTGATATGTCAGAGAAAATGTACCTCATGACCATGCTTCTTTAATTTCAATTGACTGAAGTGAGCTGAAAAGGGAGAGAGATTTCACACCGTGACTTTTTTCATTCAGTGAAGATCAAAAGAAACATGATTCCTTTTCTTCTGCTGGATCAGAGGTTTTTAATGTGTCTGCTATTCTCTAAAGTGCTGTCTTGCTGAACTAGATACGACTGGTCAGAATATTACACCCTTCGATAAGCTCAATGAACATTTCCTCCTGTCACAAACAGTTACTATATTATGAAATGTACAATATCACCACATCTTAAATGGCGTTGTTTTTTTTGTTTTTTTTCATATTTTGGAAAATTTGTATAACCCTCATTGCTGTGTTCAGGGTTTAAGGAAACCCCAGCAACATTTCAATAGCTCAAAAGAATACTTACCATTGAAGTATTAGGTTGATACTTTATGAAAGTCTGACAGTCGTTTGCTTTGATTTATTTTCTTGTATTTCTACAGTGTGTTGTTTTTTGAATTAAATAAATAAATAAAAACACAAAAAATTGTATATTAATATGTAGAGATATTACATAGGCCTACACAAATATTTGATTTGTTTACCTGCATGTCATGTGACCATTAGCCAGCATCAGACAACTGTGAAAATGTTAATGTCGTTCTAAACCCGTAAGATTTTTGCTCATCTTCGAAGCACAAATTAAGATATTTTTGATCAAATTGGAGTGATTTCTGTCCTGCCATTGTCAGTCCACGCAACTTACTACTTTGACGTTTTTAAGAGAACGCAAAACTAATCCATATGAATTGAGTAGCTTAGTCCAAATTTTCTGAAGAAACTCAATAGCTTTATATGATAAACAGATTTAGACTTTTATTGACATAAACATTCATCAACTCACACATCAGATATAGTAAACGGAAGCACAAGCATGTTTGCTTGGTGTGCAAGGACCAATGAGGTTCATTCTCGTGTGTTACGCAGCACGTTTGAGCTTCCGCAAGAACCGATGAGGTTCATTAATTTGTGTTACGCAGAACGTTTGAACCAATGAGGTTCATTCATGTGTGTTACGCAGCACGTTTGAGCTTCCGCAAGAACCAATGAGGTTCATTCATGTGTGTTACGCAGAACGTTTGAGCTTCCTCAAGAACCAATGAGGTTCATTCTCGTGTGTTATGCAGCACGTTTGAGCTTCCGCAAGAACCAATGAGGTTCATTCATGTGTGTTACGCAGCACGTTTGAGCTTCCGCAAGAACCAATGAGGTTCATTCATGTGTGTTACGCAGCACGTTTGAGCTTCCTCAAGAACCAATGAGGTTCATTCTCGTGTGTTACGCAGCACGTTTGAGCTTCCGCAAGAACCAATGTGGTTCATTCTCATGTGTTACGCAGCACGTTTGAGCTTCCTCAAGAACCAATGAGGTTCATTCTCATGTGTTACGCAGCACGTTTGAGCTTCCGCAAGAACCAATGAGGTTCATTCTCATGTTTTACGCAGCACGTTTGAGCTTCCACAAGAACCAATGAGGTTCATTCATGTGTGTTACGCAGCACGTTTGAGCTTCCGCAAGAACCAATGAGGTTCATTCTCATGTATTACGCAGCACGTTTGAGCTTCCTCAAGAACCAATGAGGTTCATTCTTGTGTGTTACGCAGCACGTTTGAGCTTCCGCAAGAACCAATGAGGTTCATTCTCATGTTTTACGCAGCACGTTTGAGCTTCCACAAGAACCAATGAGGTTCATTCATGTGTGTTACGCAGCACGTTTGAGCTTCCGCAAGAACCAATGAGGTTCATTCTCATGTATTACGCAGCACGTTTGAGCTTCCGCAAGAACCAATGAGGTTCATTCTCATGTATTACGCAGCACGTTTGAGCTTCCTCAAGAACCAATGATGTTCATTCTCGTGTGTTACGCAGCACGTTTGAGCTTCCGCAAGAACCAATGATGTTCATTCTCGTGTGTTACGCAGCACGTTTGAGCTTCCTCAAGAACCAATGAGGTTCATTCTCATGTGTTACGCATCACGTTTGAGCTTCCTCAAGAACCAATGATGTTCATTCTCGTGTGTTACGCAGCACATTTGAGCTTCCTCAAGAACCAATGAGGTTCATTCTCATGTGTTACGCATCACGTTTGAGCTTCCTCAAGAACCAATGAGGTTCATTCTCGTGTGTTACGCAGCACGTTTGAGCTTCCGCAAGAACCAATGAGGTTCATTCTCGTGTGTTACGCAGCACGTTTGAGCTTCCTCAAGAACCAATGAGGTTCATTCTCGTGTGTTACGCAGCACGTTTGAGCTTCCTCAAGAACCAATGATGTTCATTCTCGTGTGTTACGCAGCACGTTTGAGCTTCCGCAAGAACCAATGAGGTTCATTCTCGTGTGTTACGCAGCACGTTTGAGCTTCCGCAAGAACCAATGAGGTTCATTCTCGTGTGTTACGCAGCACGTTTGAGCTTCCTCAAGAACCAATGAGGTTCATTCTCGTGTGTTACGCAGCACGTTTGAGCTTCCTCAAGAACCAATGAGGTTCATTCTCGTGTGTTACGCAGCACGTTTGAGCTTCCGCAAGAACCAATGAGGTTCATTCTCGTGTTTTACGCAGCACGTTTGAGCTTCCGCAAGAACCAATGAGGTTCATTTTCGTGTGTTACGCAGCACGTTTGAGCTTCCTCAAGAACCAATGAGGTTCATTCTCGTGTGTTACGCAGCACGTTTGAGCTTCCTCAAGAACCAATGAGGTTCATTCTCATGTGTTACGCAGCACGTTTGAGCTTCCGCAAGAACCAATGAGGTTCATTCTCATGTTTTACGCAGCACGTTTGAGCTTCCACAAGAACCAATGAGGTTCATTCATGTGTGTTACGCAGCACGTTTGAGCTTCCGCAAGAACCAATGAGGTTCATTCTCATGTATTACGCAGCACGTTTGAGCTTCCGCAAGAACCAATGAGGTTCATTCTCGTGTATTACGCAGCACGTTTGAGCTTCCTCAAGAACCAATGATGTTCATTCTCGTGTGTTACGCAGCACGTTTGAGCTTCCGCAAGAACCAATGAGGTTCATTCTCGTGTGTTACGCAGCACGTTTGAGCTTCCTCAAGAACCAATGAGGTTCATTCTCATGTGTTACGCATCACGTTTGAGCTTCCACAAGAACCAATGAGGTTCATTCTCGTGTGTTATGCAGCACGTTTGAGCTTCCGCAAGAACCAATGAGGTTCATTCTCATGTATTACGCAGCACGTTTGAGCTTCCGCAAGAACCAATGAGGTTCATTCTCGTGTATTACGCAGCACGTTTGAGCTTCCTCAAGAACCAATGATGTTCATTCTCGTGTGTTACGCAGCACGTTTGAGCTTCCGCAAGAACCAATGAGGTTCATTCTCGTGTGTTACGCAGCACGTTTGAGCTTCCTCAAGAACCAATGAGGTTCATTCTCATGTGTTACGCATCACGTTTGAGCTTCCTCAAGAACCAATGATGTTCATTCTCGTGTGTTACGCAGCACGTTTGAGCTTCCTCAAGAACCAATGAGGTTCATTCTCATGTGTTACGCATCACGTTTGAGCTTCCTCAAGAACCAATGAGGTTCATTCTCGTGTGTTACGCAGCACGTTTGAGCTTCCGCAAGAACCAATGAGGTTCATTCTCGTGTGTTACGCAGCACGTTTGAGCTTCCTCAAGAACCAATGAGGTTCATTCTCGTGTGTTACGCAGCACGTTTGAGCTTCCTCAAGAACCAATGATGTTCATTCTCGTGTGTTACGCAGCACGTTTGAGCTTCCGCAAGAACCAATGAGGTTCATTCTCGTGTGTTACGCAGCACGTTTGAGCTTCCTCAAGAACCAATGAGGTTCATTCTCGTGTGTTACGCAGCACGTTTGAGCTTCCTCAAGAACCAATGAGGTTCATTCTCGTGTGTTACGCAGCACGTTTGAGCTTCCTCAAGAACCAATGAGGTTCATTCTCGTGTGTTACGCAGCACGTTTGAGCTTCCGCAAGAACCAATGAGGTTCATTCTCGTGTGTTACGCAGCACGTTTGAGCTTCCTCAAGAACCAATGAGGTTCATTCTCGTGTGTTACGCAGCACGTTTGAGCTTCCTCAAGAACCAATGAGGTTCATTCTCGTGTGTTACGCATCACGTTTGAGCTTCCTCAAGAACCAATGAGGTTCATTCTCGTGTGTTACGCAGCACGTTTGAGCTTCCGCAAGAACCAATGAGGTTCATTCTCGTGTGTTACGCAGCACGTTTGAGCTTCCTCAAGAACCAATGAGGTTCATTCTCGTGTGTTACGCATCACGTTTGAGCTTCCTCAAGAACCAATGAGGTTCATTCTCGTGTGTTACGCATCACGTTTGAGCTTCCTCAAGAACCAATGAGGTTCATTCTCGTGTGTTACGCAGCACGTTTGAGCTTCCGCAAGAACCAATGAGGTTCATTCTTGTGAACCAATGATATTAGAGTCAATCTTAACAGAGCATGAGGGATAAAAAATTAACTGAATATGTCTCTCACACTTTTAGAAGTTTTAAAAATGTCCCGTTTTTAGTGAATAATGACTTAAATACCAGTCTGTTCTTACAAACTGTCACATGGCTTCATATCGGTCACTTTTATGGTGCTTTCACATCCTTCACGAAGCTTGTAAGGTTCAGACATTTTAATTGCATGGAAAAGACTTCTTCTTTTGGTTTCCACATCAGAAATATAGTAGAACAGAACAGGTTTGGAACAATTTTGAAGGTGAGTAGATGATGCCTGAATGTTCATTTTGGGGTTAACTCTCCCTTCAAGTCTGTAAAACTTACTCAAACACTCATAAAGAGAGGCTCTATCCTCTTTCAGAGTCAGATTTCCTGGCAGTCTGTCCTACAGGCGCTGACGTAAGAGAAGATCTCAAAGGAGCTCTCCGTGGTGCTGATATTTCCGCTGAAGCGTGGGGCTCTTCTCTGCTACAGGCTTTTCAGAGCCAGCTGGATAACCAGACAACATGCCGGGTCACTTCGTCTCCCGTCCCCTCTCTTCCTCTCTGCACTTCACAGGCATGAGGAAGCACTAGTCAGACTCTTGGCTCTCCATTTGCCAGGACAGGCAGACAAATATAGAGCCAAAGTGCCCAACAGCACGGGGAAAGAGACATTGCCAGTTAGTTTTGGCAGGGACCTGATTCACCACTTCAGCAAGATTACACACTGAGCTGAAAAGGGCAAGAGATTAAAAAAACAAGCACTTGGTGAGAGAAAGAGAAGAATAATAAGCATGGCTGCAAAAAAATTTATCAACACGGTGATTATAGGTCAAAGGTGCACTTAGTAATTTTTTACTCCTTAAAAAAGAAGACATGAATAGCACTTTAGCTCACATAAATTAATTAACTTGTGTTTTATTTAACATGGAGGGCCACCTCTTGGGGGTCACATTGATCACATGACCATAACAAATACTACTAATTTTATCTTTGTTATCAGACAATTTTGCTCATGGCATAAATTATTTATGGCTGATTGTGAATAGCACATTAAGGGCACTACACTCTAAAAAATACTGGGTTAAAAACAACCCAAGTTGGGTTGAAAATGGACAAACCCAGCAATTAGGTTGTTTTAACCCAGTGAATGGGTTGTTTTATACCAGCGGTTGGGTTAAATGTATGCTTAAAACAACCCAATTGCTGGGTTAGTCCATTTTCAACCCAACTTGGGTTGTTTTTAACCCAGCATTTTTTAGAGTGTAGACACCGAAAACTTTGGTCTTATACTACACCCCTGCCACTAAGTATTGAACATGATGATATGTTTAATATGACTACAAAAAAAGGGAAACTATATCTTTCCCCCCACAGTTTTAAGTGCTCCTTTAGTGACAATTAGTGCGCTTGGCCACTTGGTGCGCTGATAATAACCTGCTCCTCAACACCACCAAAATGAAGGAGCTCATCGTGGACTTCAGGAAAGAGTCAAGAGGCACACACGACACCATCCACATCAATGGAATGGCCGTTGAGCGTGTCTCCAGTTTCAAGTTCCTGGGGATCCACATCTCGGCGGACATGTCGTGGACGACCAACACCTCCAGCCTGGTCAAGAAGGCTCAGCAGCGCCTCTTCTTCCTGAGGACACTGAGGAAGAATCAGCTCTCCTCGGCTATCCTGGTGAACTTTTACCGCTGCACAATAGAAAGCATCCTGACCAACTGTGTGGTAGTATGGTATGGGAG
The DNA here is from genome assembly GCA_023566225.1 of Romanogobio albipinnatus. Classification (NCBI taxonomy): domain Eukaryota; kingdom Metazoa; phylum Chordata; class Actinopteri; order Cypriniformes; family Gobionidae; genus Romanogobio; species Romanogobio albipinnatus. The sequence goes on along the minus strand of CM042245.1, from coordinate 44,345,354 downwards.
CTGCTCTGTTGCGGAGCGCAAGGCACTGCAGCGGGTGGTGAAAACTGCCCAGCGCATCACAGGGACTCCACTACCTGCCATCGAGCACATCCAGAGGAAACGCTGTCTGCATCGAGCTCGCAGCATCCTCAAGGACTCCTCTCACCCAGCCCACAGACTGTTTTCTCTCCTGCCCTCCGGCAGGCGTTTCAGGATCCTCCGGACCAGGACCAGCAGACTAAAGAACAGCTTTTTCCCCAGAGCTGTCTCTTTACTGAACTCAAACCCCCGTTGATTCACTTCCCTCATAAACTGCTAACTCTCCTACCTCACATCTGCCTTCACTTTGTTATTTGCACTACCGACTGTTTATTACAGTAACAACTGTTTACTTATGCATCTTGCACTGCCATATCTTAACTGGATTATGCTCATTTGCACTGCCGACTGTATTTATAGTACCAATGTTTACATTTGGATTTTGCACCGTACTTCTAACTGTATTATGCAACCACTTTCCACTGCACTTTTACACTTTTTTTTTTCGGATAGCTCTGTCCATAATTTATTGCACTACCCTAATCCACTGCTATATTCCTCATATTAGCCTAACATATTATTGTATACCTCTATCTGTAAAATTCTGTTTATAGTAATAGCCATCTGTATATTATATTCATAGTACATATTCACCTTTAAATTCTGTTTATAGTAATAGCCATCTGTATATTTATTCACTGTACATATTCACCTGTAAATTCAGTTCTGTTTATAGTAATAACCATCTCTCTATTTATACATATTTATATATGTTCAGTACATTTCCATGTCCTGCACTTACGCAACCACTGTATATATCCTGCACTTGCTGCTATTGCACTTCTGGTTAGATCTAAACTGCATTTCGTTGCCTTGTACTTGTGTAATGACAATAAAGTTGAATCTAATCTAATCTAATTAAATATAATCCATAAACAACAACAATAATAATGTTAATGATACTATTGCTGCTACTACTACTACTTTTAATTAGTATTACTATTATCATCATCATTATTATTACAAATAATTATTTATATGTCAATATAATTAAAATGTAAATGAAAATGTAAAAAATGAAACAAATACATAATTTACACAATTCATTTAGCCACAATTCCATTCCACCATTTCTAATCATATTTTCCTAATTCATTTTAAATTTAATAACTAATTAATATTAAATAAAGTTAATTAACTAATTAAAGTGCTTCTGCAGTTAGATAAGTATTTATAATAATAATAATAATAATAATAATAATAATAATAATAATAATTATTATTATTATTATTATGTGGTGATAAAAATATGTATTGCAAAATAATCAAAATGAATAATTAAAATGTAATAAAAAATAAAAAGGAATAAAAATGCAAGTTAACTTTTTTTTTCTTTTCTTTAAATATTCAATTGTTTTTACAAAATAAAAGTTGCAGCTGTGGTTGCCAGAATAATTATGTAAAAATACAGTAAAAATGCAAAATATTTTAATGCATTTTACTATTACAGGTTTCTTTCCACATATATAGTAGGGTCACTTACTGATAATCAATTAACCGCTTTTTTACTGTCGCATTTTACAGTCTTTTACAGTTACAATTGCAATATAAAATAAAAAAAATGGTAAATGCTTTTACATTTTTTTAGATGGAGTTTAGCACTAACCATAACATCAACTTCCCAAACGTATTTCATACAAAGCACACAAATGCTGATTCTATAAATAGCCACTTACATTACACATATTTCATCATGAGAAAACATACCAACACCCATATGTCCACAGAAGCAAGCACACACTATAGGTCAGATTGGCACATGGCGATGCCCTCACAGAGCCGAGGGCTGGCACAGCCACATCAGATCTGCAGTATGGTCACTAATCTGTGGGATCAGTAAAATCAAGGAAATGAGAGCCATCACACTGCAGTAATCTCCTGTGTGTGTGAGTGTGTGAAAGAGAGAAGGATAATGTGAGATGAGAGACGATGAGAGAGGCCGGTAAACCGCACCAGCCATGATCAACCAACTATTTAAACCATGTGTAATTGCACAGGATTACTGGCATTGAAATACACCCGCAAGTTCAGCCTGCATGTGGAGAGACCAGACACTAGTTTGATGAAAAGAGACCAGAAGGCTGGAAAAGGAAAAGATGCATGGAAGGTGACAGTGAATCAGCAAGAATGGAAACAAATGGACAAAATAATGCAGAAAAGAAAATATCATTATTCCGATTTTTCATTGTCTATTTTGAATTCTCATGTTCTTTTTTTTTTTTTTTTTTGCGAGCTGAGAGATCCCAAAGCCCCTTTAATATCTCAAAAATATACTTACAGTCAAGATTTATCTCATCTAGTCTTAAGATTATTAAGCATGTTATTCCAAAGAGAAAATATTTGTCTTTGCAAGCATGTAATCTTTAATCAAAATGTGATCAAAATCAAAATATAACAACCCTCTGAAATACTCCACATGAAGGAAGTAAAATGGGTTGCAAACTGACATATTGACTGTCACATACAAAAAAAATATTATTCTTGATTATAAAAGAAAATTCAACTTGATATGCATCAAACATCCTCCATGACTTCTGCTGAGGGTCTCAGGTGTAAAACATGAATAACTGCCATTCATTTCTACATGCTAAGATTTTCTGATACACACTGATTTGGATTTATATTGTGTTTTTGTTTAAATAAATAAAAAAGGACAACAATGCATCTGGAAATTGTTCCATGGAAACCTTTTATTTCACCATGACACAACAGTGCACAGAGCCATTGAAGGAAACAAAACATCAATTTGACAAACGGTGCAACATAAAAAACATCAAAGTAAAGACAGAATTCAAAGGACGCGAGAAACAAACACATTAAATAAACTATTCACAACATCAAGATCATAATTCCCCCTGAAAGGGAGCGGAACTACAATAATACTGAAAGAATTAAACACTGGTAATACCTGTAGGTCATTTATACAAAGGGGTTTTACCGTGTCTGCAGTCTGCTCAACCCATCAAGCACAAAACACTGCGATCGACAATAAGTTCAACTTTATTTTCAACGAAGTTGACATTGAAACCTGAAAATCGAATGGAATTCACAAAGGTTGATCTCTTTATCCGAATATTGTGTCAAATAAACACGTTATCAAATGCATCAAGCAAAAGCTAAAACGATTCAGTTGTCTGGTGGTTGCTTTATTTTTTGTTATGAGTGACTGAGCTATCTGTATATTGTTTATGTTATAATACACATGAAGATTTGGTATAAAATGATCTTATGATCTTCTGATGAAACTGAGAGCCGAGACAAAGAGAAAAGAGGAGAGGGAGTAAAGGAAAAGTCAGACATTTTGCCTTTGAATAGGACTAGAGGCACAAAGGGTCCACAGAGCAACAGATGTGACCATTCTGTAGAGAAAAAAAGACAGGGAGGTAGGGAAGGAAAAGAGGCATTAGTCAAAAAAAAAAATTCACTCATTCAACCACTTCCATGCTGTATTGACTAAACATCGGCACAGCCTATCACTCTCTCACAAGTCATCTTTCAGCTCAAATAATGCTGATGACCTTGGCTAGTCACATAAGGTGCTTTAATAAGTAGATTAATTTCGCACAGTTCTTTATTCATCGAGACCGTTTTCTGTGTGCTCAGCTGGATTGTCCATGTTTCTAAGCCATCTATCTATAAATGACTTATCCCATCATTTAGAGAGGAGTACCAATGCCTGAGACCAGACTAGTTATTTTAATTCATATATTTTTATATATTTTTTTACTAATGTATTCATTATTAAATGAATTTACCATTATATCTTTTAATTATAATATATTTCATAATTAAAAAATATATGTATTATGTTTTATTTATATATATTTTTTTATGCATCATTTGATTGAAAAGTTGAATATTAGAATGTCTTTGTATTTGGTTTGTCTCTCTTTTTGCTGCATAAACTCATAAAAGTTTGTATAAAACATAAGATGATCCAAAGAGCATATTGAGCTTCAATGGGAAAACATCTGAAGATTTGTAAAAAGTCACATGATCGGTGTCACAATTTTGCATATTTGATTAGTGACCGAGAAAAACAATGCTGAATCTGAAAAATATATATAATAAAACAATTTTTTTGACTTATTGGTAACCCTTTATTTTACAGTGTCATTGTTACATGTAGTTATTATAGTAATAGCTATAAATTACGCATAATTACATGCAACTAACCCTAAAACTAACCAAATCCTAACCCTATAAGTACATGTAGTTAATTAATATTACTGAGTACTTAAATGTTTCATTACAGTATAACAAAGACACTTAAAAATAAAGCGTAACCAACTTATTTGAATGTGTCATTGTTACAGTGTAATTTCCTATATTACTATAGTAAGTACATGTAATATACAAGGACACTGTAAACTAAAGTGTTACCCAAGTATAGAGACAGAGCGCATTTAGGCCACGCCCACACCGGGGGGTGGGGGGTGGGTTACAATCCAACGCTCTCCATTGACTTTGCATTGCATGAGGCTTCCTCCTTGTCATTTCGGACTTATAACAAAAAACAGAACAATGTCTAAAAGCTGATATGTGACCAAGTGTACAGCAAACAAGCTAAAAAAAACACAGAGATACGTTTTTATAAGCTGTCGACCCAAAAAAAAACGAGCGTTTAAGGAGACAAAAGTGGATACAGGCAATAAGACGTAAAGCATCAGCAGGAAGAATGGGTCAATTTTGGGATCCTGACACTCGTATGCCTATGTGTGCAGTAAACATTTTGTCACTGTTAAGTCAAATATCCAAATGTCAGTTTTATATATTATATTTCCTGTCGCTGATTACGTTCCCCTCTAGTGGGTGTAGTCTTAATTGCCTGTATCCACTTTTTTTGTCCTTAAACGCTCGTATTTTGGGTCAACAGCTTATTAAAAACTTCTGGGTTTTTGGTTCTGGGTTTTGTTTAGCTTGTTTGCTGTACACTTTGTCACATATCAGCTTTTAGACATTGATCTGTTTTTTGTTATAAGTCCGAAATGACAAGGAGGCCAGGCCGCTTCACTCAATAGACCCCCCCCCCCCCCCCCCAAAAAACAATACAATTAAAGTATTATACAATTATATATGCACCAAAACAATACAATTAAAGCTTTGACTGGGCACACAACCAAGTGCATTTGCCTTTGACTGAATTTGTATTCAAATGTTTAAAAGTAAATTAGCCAGTTGCCCATGAAACCCAGAAGGGCCTGTGGAAGCTGTGTTCATTTAATGTGAAAGGATCCAGCTTAAAGTTGGCATGAAACAGATGTTGCAATAGCCTTTTCTTCCAGATATGTGTTTCTTATTCTTCTTCTTCTCGAAAAGGAAAAAATGTAGGGCGGGACTTGATTTTGATTAGATAGTTGTGGTTAGCTATTACTGTGATGTGAGTGACAGGTCAGATTGTCCCGCCCTCATGCCAGTAAACACATCATCAGAGAAGAGATGTCATTGCAAGAGGGAGGGAGAGTTATTTTGATTAAAGATTATGAAGGTAAATCAATTTTTTGTGCATGGACAAATCATTTATAATAAATACTAGCCTGGATGCCCGCCGAACTTAGCCCTGTCCACAACATTTGAGGTCGGGACTTGATCCGTTGTGGAGCAACTATGCTCGAACCAGAGCTGTTCGGACCAATCAAATTGTCAGGGCGGGCTTTATACAATGATGGACAGATGATCAACAGTAACGTAACCATCCACGTCACCAAAGAGCGCTTGGGTTGTATTTGTTTACTAAACGGAGAACTTGTTTGTATATTAATTCACCTTTACTATTTCTCTCAAAAATGATGATTGTGTTGGTAAGTATTCCGTGTATCCTTAAATTATTTTTACAACACTGGCAAAGATCGTTTACACTCATCTTCATCTACTTCTTCCAGCATGCAGTTGTGTTCTGTTGACAACCATGCGTTGCTCAACATGCGTCACTTATTCCGTTCCTCTGATTGGTTGTAGGTCTATCCAATTGAGTGCAGAGGCATTTTCATTCCTGGTTCGGTTGAGACACGCCCCCATAATCACAGCCCAATGGAGCAGTATCAGACTCATATTCTGACTATAGAATTTGAGTATGATGACGTCAGGCTAAATAAATACTGTAATATTCCATAAAAAACAAGAATTGTCGATTTTAATTTAATAGTGACTTTAAACATACACAACCACAGGGGTTTATGGCTTGATACTCAAACACTCAATAAAGTGCTTGACCTTGGTGAATTGTAATGTGTGTGTCTGTAGGTGGTTATGTAAGTGTCAAGTACCTTGCACTGGCAGAGGGAGCACTCCGTGCCGTGTTTGGTCCAAGCGGAGCCGCTGAAGCGAGTGATTCCGTATTCATCCACGCAGGTCTTGGTGATGTCATTCCGAACGGTATCGGCCAGGCAGGGGTCCGTGACGCAGCGCGGGCAGCACTCGCCCTCAGGAACCACTGTAAACTCACAGTCAGAGACCGGCGCGCATGATATCGGCCAGCAGTCCACTTCACCCCTCTGAGAAACACACAGACGGAGACATATTTCAATCCCACACTGAAAAGAATCAATATTTTTGCAATTCCGTTCGGGGACGCTAGTGGCACATAAATTACACACTTCCACTTTAACAAGCTGCAAATCACAAGGACTATGTTGTGCTCACTGATCCAGAGAGGAGCGTGTAATGAAGAAAGGATCGATACGACATTCCTAGGTCAGTGCTGGTTTAATATAGTCACACACACACACACGGCTATCTCCGTTCTGTATTCTTTAAAACTTTGTGTAACATCTGTTAGGCTGCAGGTGATGTGTAAAAATATATCAAGGCTTCTGTCCTTTTTGGATGTTTTCCACAGGAGCAAGGATAAAGTGATGGAGTACTTGGAATGCCAAATATTAAAGTGTGTGAAAGTCACTCCGGTCAAACACTGCAAGTTATGTTTAAGACAGATTTCTAGTCTTTCCAGAGAGCATGAGGAGATTGTTTTCTTAATAGATCCAGCCTTTCAGTTAGTAAAAAGTCAATCACTTTTTTGTTAGAGGCATCACCTGCTTTTTTGTTTTTTTGACTAATCTAGTTCTTATTTTCATGTCACGTTGGTTTGGGTTTTGTTGGTGTTCATGACTTTTATTTCGAAATTCTCATACACTAAATACAACAATAAGTAAAATGTACTTAATTATTCTTTTGCAAGTTTTTGCACAAACACATTTAAGTAAACTCTACTTAACTAAGTTGAGTAAAATTAACACACCATTTTTTTTTAACTTGTCCAGTAAAAGGTTGAGTAATTTCTACTTAGTTGAAGTTTCCTTTGAAATACTTTTTACTCAAACAACATAACACTGAATTAAACCATGCTTTAAAAGTGTATGCTTTACTTACAAATGTCGAAGTAAATAATACAGTATTGGTGAAATACAGTATTGTGTGGACACCATATCTACATAATAGAAGTAGAGGTTCACAGAGAACTCAATAATTGATACAAAATACACAATGGTGGTAACATTTGATTGATCGTTTTTGAGCATAAATGTGTAATTGAGTAGAACATGAACTCCAAATGTCACAAAATGACAAGTTACTAAACCTAACAATAAAAGCAATGATAAAACAGTGTAGATAAAGATCAACCTTATTAATTATCGAAGCCCCAGTGCAACACTAGTAGAGTAGTTTTACTTCATTTTAATTTTATAACGTTGATGTTTATGCATTCATTTCTACAAGCTTGAATTGAGTACTAATATAGAATTTACTTGCCTGAACTACACTTTTTCCATACAGAAATTACATTAGTTTTTTTCTGTAGTATTTACTTCACCACAAAATCATTTTTACCACTGTTTTTACCACTCATGTTTCCTGCTTCCTGTCATGTGCTTCCCTGATGCTGCGTTCACACCCAACGCGAATAGAGCGTCAAAATCACGTCTACCGCGTCTAGTTGGACGCTTGAACATTTTGAATCCATTCGCACCCACAGCGAATTGGACGTGGGTATAAATTGAGCGTTTGAAGCAAAATAGACGTGCATTCAAGGCGCTCCAGGAAAAATATGTCATAAAACACCACTCTGCCTCTTTTCATTTTCATTAAAAATATATATGAAATAATAGCCACACAAATGTGGTCCAGGCATCTCAGTACATTATCTTCACAGCATGTATATTTAAATATCCTTAAAAAATAAAGTTATGAATCTTCTCTTTGCCCTCAGTCAAAACGATTTGGCAGACAACAAATTATAGATTCATGACACCAATGATCGGTCGTTAGATCTACACAAGATGAATTATATCTGATGTTTAACCACTACAGAGACATCAGAGCCAGCGGCAGACGGCAGAAGGACTGGCCGAGGTGAGGCTGCTCTCGCCGGGGTTAATGAGCGCTGAGTGCCCGGTGATCGCCTGGATCTCAACTCCAAAAACGCAAGATTATTTTTATTAAATAGGCGCTCTCTTTATAAATAAACCACAGATTTGAGCTTTAAACAACTACATTCTCACCTGGAAAAGTCTTAAAACTACCTTTTGTGAGACAATAGTAGCATTTTTAAATTATGCATGGTTTCTCATCACGTCACTTTACCACGTGACAGCAGCAAGCAGGCTCCTGATTGGTTAACGTGGCACGAATTGACAGCAAAGTTCCAATTTTTCAACTCTGGCGTCAGACGTGAATTCGCTTTGAGCGTCTTGCACGATACGTGCGTTACACGTGAATGGTGCTTTTTATGCATTCACGTGTAACGCACGTATCGTGCAAGACGCTCAATTCGCATCAAATTCGCGTCATTCGCGCGAATGAGGCAGAATCACGCCACAGGACCTCCAGACGCGCATCAACGTGCCTTTCCATTGACTTAACATTGAAATCACTCGCTCCTTACGCTCTGTTCACATTTGGTGTGAATGCAGCATTAGACTCAAATGTTATGTTTTCATTGGTTGGTTTTGGTCACGTGCTTATCAGTTCTGTTTTGTCATTGGTTCATTGTTTGATTGTGCACAAGTGTTCCTTGTTATGCTGCGTTCATGCTATGTCATAGTCTCAAAATGACAACACGGTACTTTGTATTCGGAGCTGTTCACGTCCTCGAACAGGGAATTATACATTTCTATGGCACCACTATCAATGCCTAAATGAATCTGCAGTGGTCAGGTGGTACAGCAGTCACGTAGTACAAGTAGGAGCTCTCAGAAAACTCCCATCTTACAAGCTGTAATTACGAGCTCTACAATGGCGTGAACACTTTTTACAAGTTGAAATCTCATAATTACGGTAATTTCAACATGGCGTGAACGCACCATTAGTCATTGTGTATAGCCCTCATGTCTCCATTGTCTCTGGTTGTGTATTGGATTTATGTAACCCTGCTCTCGGTGAGTGGTTTAGTAAGAAAACATGACTATGAGAATTTCAAAATAAAAGACATGAACACCAACAAAACCCAAACCAATGTGACAGTTTCATGAGTGACTCAATGTCAGGTGAGTAAATAATAATGGTCAGTAAATGAATTCAATTTTCAATTGAAGTCATATAGAATATTCAAATTACCATTTTGGTTTTGAATTATGAAAGTAATTTATATTATTATTATTATTATTTTTTTATATTTATTTAAAGTTTACCATTCTCGTTATGCATTTCAGAGAAGATAAAAAGTCATACAGGTCCATTTTTGGGTGAACTGATTTGATGTATTCCACTGCAAGACAGCGTATTTTTCAGATTCCATCCTGAATCAGACCGGGCAGCGAACATAGACCTTGATTACAAGGGGAATGCAGATATTTCTCTGAAAGTCTCTCTTTCCCCTCCTGGAGTTTTCCTTTCCGGAAACATTCTTTGTTCTTTCACTCCTCACACTTTTGTATACAAAGCATTCTTCCTGCCTCATTCTTTCTTTTTCTGTGTCTCTTCCTCTCTTTCAAGTTATGTGTACCTTCTACTTCACAGGGAACAAGAAAAAAACTGATGAGAACCAGGATTGGAAGTGTAAAGGGGGGTTGAAAATGACTAAAAGAAAGCGCTGACTGAAAGAGAATGTGATAACAGTCCAAAAGTGTAAGAACAACATAAAAGAGACAAAGAAAAAACAGCTATTCTGAAACCTAATGAATGTCAATATGGCCACGCAAAACTGGCTCTGTTTGATCATGTTCCTTTCTCAAAGCTGGTGTAATGGACAGAGATTACACTTGCGTAGGATTAAAAAGAATTCGCAATTGAAAGTCAGTTTTTGAGCAATTAATCCAGAGCCTGGCTTTAGCAATTCATTACAGACCTACAAATTTAGCAGTCCTAAACCCTGAGTAAAAAGCTTAATTCTCTGTGTACCAAAAAAATTCTCAGACAGAGAAAAAAGTGAGCTGGAAAACTTCTAACAAGTTTAGGAGCCCTGTTTGAGCCCATTGTTAGTTCAGCAAATTCTGTTCCGTTTTCACTGGAGAGAAAGATGGAGCTAATTCAATTCTTCACAAAGTGGATAAAGAAAGAAAAAAAATGCTACAAGATGAAAGTTCAGTGCTGAACCACAGCACACAGGAGAGACAAACACCAGAGGGGCTGAAAAATGCATTGTTCAATGTTTGGAGCAAGACTTCCTGACTGAGATATTGCAGAAAGTTCCACTGCGACCAGCAGTTTCTCAGCAGTTTCTTTGCGTAGCAGTTTCTAGGGTTCTGAATCTAATACACAGAGAACAGAATGACAGAGGAGTGTATTCTGTGCATATGTGAATGCTGTTTGCTGACATATTTCACACTTTTGCATCATATTCTTTCCCTCGAGTCTAATCCTAACGTTAGTCAAGGTTTCATTTTTCATAGTCAAGGCTAACGTTTTCATTCTTGAAAAAAATATTCCGTTTTGATCATTTTCTCATATGCTAATATCCTCATATGCGAAGTTCAATTTTTAATCAAGGAAGTCCATCCAGCTGAATACTGAACAACTGTTATATATAAATGTGGCTGGTCATAGTGCTTTTATTTTATTGATGGTAAAAGTCTTCCAAAAACTCCAAAAATATTTTCTACATAGTTTCTAAACGTTCTACTACTACTACTACTGCAACTAATTATTATTATTATTATTATTAAATAAGTCATGTGTAATTAATAATATTATCCAAAAGTCTGAGAATATTTTAATACAAAAAGAGTTAGGCATGTTTACATATATTATTTTATAATATAAAATGTATTATTTTCAATATTTAATAAACATATTATGTTTAAACATATGTTTTAAACATATTTATAATAGATATATGACCATGTTAACAAATTTCATAGCTGCTACTAAAATACACAAGATGCTCTTTGGAACATTTTCTGATCGTTGTTAGAATCAGGTTTTATATTTTACATTTTAATAAAAAATAAAAAAATAATAATAAAGTTTTAAATGAGAAAAGAATGCAAAATACAAGTATTTTCACTAGTGGCCTCAGACATTTAGACCCCAATGTATATCTCTAAATGCTGATATACAGTACTGTGCAAAAGTCTTAGGCACGTTAGTATTTACACCCCAAAAATGGTTAAGCCAGTTATTTATACATTTTGTAATAGTGTGTCAGTAGGTAATATCAGTTTACATTTTCAAACATTCATTTAGCCATTATTTGTAATAATCCATTCCATTGAGATTTTTGTATGCAGAATGAGTCTGACAACAGAGCTATGATCCACACAGAGATCTGATCTCACCATCATCGAGTCTTTACGCTTGAAGAAACCTTCCTGTAAAGCTACAGTACTTAGACACTTGGGTAAAAATGCTGTAAAGTCAAGTCTACTTATGACATTCAAAAATAATGTCATAAGTAGACTGTTAATTTTTTTGATCAATTAACTTCTATTAACTAAATCAAATCAGTTTGTGTGACCACCCTTTGCGTTGAAAACAGCTTTTGTTTTGGGACACTTGCTCATAGTTTTTTAGGGAGCTTTGCAGGAAGGTTTCTTCAAGCGTCTTGGAGACGCTGCCACAGTTCTTCTGGATTTAGTCTCAGTTTTTTCTGTTTCTTCATGTAATCCCAGACGGACTCGATGATGGTGAGATCAGATCTCTGTGTGGATCATAGCTCTGTTGTCAGACTCCTTCTGCATACAAAAATCTCACTGGAATGGATTATTACAATTAATGGCAAAATTAATGTTTGAAAATGTAAACTGATATAACCTACTGACACACTATTACAAAAGTTATAAATAACTGGCTTAAAACCATTTTTGGGGGTGAAAATACTAACGTGCCTAAGACTTTTGCACAGTACTGTATTTCCAATTTTTTTTTGAAAGAACCTTTTCTAATGTTCGTCAGCAATAGTTTTAATATTATAATATATACTAGTTTATAAATATATACTGGTACTCATAATGTATTACCACATGGAGTTGGTTAAACATACTGCCACTCACCATACACTGGCACTGCTGGCAGTTTTCCACCCAGGTTTCTCCATTACTGTATGCAAGCAGACCGTTCTGATGCAAACACTGAGAACTCAGACGAGGATCGCATTCAGGACAGCACAACACATCCACCGTGGGATTCTCACAATCACACACCATCCGCCTGCACATCACCAACCCCGACTAAAACAGGAGAGAAAGACAGAGATTGTGTAAAAGCTTGTTTCTCAATTTTCCTTTGACCACAATTCCCATCAGCCCCTTTGTCTCACCTGACAAGAACAGACCGAGCACCTGTCGTCATCCAGCACCCAGATCTGCCCATTGTGTTTCACCTTCCCGTCGTGGGCGCAGTCTCCCGTGCAGTTCCTACCGTGCGGACAGCGGCAGTCGTAACCTCCGTCCACGTTAAAGCACACGGTGTCATTAGCACAGCTGTGCCTCCCCATCTCACATTCATCAATGTCTACCAACAAGAAACAAACACAATAGTTAAATCCAAGGGGTCACGGTTTCGCTGGTTAGCATGGCCCCTGTTGGCAGATGTCGTAACTACAACCATGCTGAAAGGGAAACGACTTCCATTCAAAAGAAGCACTGTTTCATTAGAAATAAGTTACCTTCACATGACTCTCCATTGGATGAGAACATTCCGTTGTCATGGTATCCGTCACGACACTCGCAGTGGTACCAGCCAGGTAGGTTGACGCAAATGGCTCGACTGTCACACTCCACAAATCCATCGGAGCACTCGTCGATGTCTAAGGTGACAAGGTGGAGAAATGCAAGAGGAAAGCCAAGCAATGAGTGAAAAAAGCAGTGCCACTCTCTATTGTTTTTAACATTGATAATAAGAAGAAATGTTTCTGATTTCTGAAGGATCATGTGACACTGAAGACTCTGGGGTAATGATGCTGAATATTCAAATGTTGTTATGCTAGACTATATTATATCTACACAACCTTTTAAAATTCCTAAATGAATGCAAATCGTCAAAAGTATATTTGATGTCGGTCCTCACACCAAATAAAAGGAAGTGAGACAAACAGAGTTTTTGCCATGAAAGGTGCGTATCCAACAGCTGTTGATAATGATGCCCTTCAGAATCTATTCAACTTCAGGTCCTTGTCCTTGGATTACACTCTCACAGAAAGCTACGCAGAGCCTCACTCAGACCCAGTCAGTTCAATGACAACTTCAACCACAATGGCAGACTGGGTTAGAAAATATTTTGTGACTTTAACCTCAGGCTATAGAATGTGTTTCACCTCACCCATCTTATTAGATTGCTGTTGGAGAATTACATTGTGTTGTATTTCAATGCCAATTTTAATGTCTGAAATAAAGGCAAGGCTCAGTTTAGAGGGTTAAGCGAATTGGTTTGTGGGTATGTGTGAGAGAGGAAAAAATTGATGTAGCCTTGAGAGTCTTTGAATGTGAGAAACTGCCTAAAGGATCTTGTGAATTAGGTTTTCATGTGTTGCTTGTTAGTACTGCACAGGCTGAGAAATCTTTAAAAGGATAGTTCACCCCAAAAGAAATTAAAATTCTGATATTATTCACCCTTAAGTTGATCTGAACATGTTTGACTTCATATTGAACACAAAAATAGACGTTAAGCAGAATGTTCATGCTGCTCTTTTCCATACAAGGAAATGCAAAAAACAGCATAAATCAACCAATAAAAGTAGTCAATGCAGCTCATGTACTATATTTAAAGTCTTCTGAGGCCAAAGGATAACTTCTGAGAGAACAAAAATACAGTAGCATTCAAAAATGTGTAAGATTTTTTAAGTCTCCTATGCTCACCAAGACTGCATTTCTCAAAATTACAGTAAAAGTAATATTGTGCATATTATTACAAGTTAAAATAACCTATTCGGATACATTTTAAAATGTCATTTATTCCTTTGATACGATTTTAAGCACCATTACTCCAGTCTTTAGGGTCACATGATCCTTCAGAAATCCTTCTGATATGCTGATGTGTTGCTCAAGAAATATGTATTATTATTATCAATGTTGAAAACTGTTTTGTGGAAACCATGATGCATTTATTTCAGGATTCTTTGATGAACAGAAAATTCAAAAGAACAGCATTTATTTGAAATAACAGAATGTCTTTCACATAAATGTCATACATTTTTGTGTAAATTCAAATATTGCACATTAAAATGCATCAGAGCAGGCATAACACTGTGAACATTTGATTATGTACATATTCAATTCACGCTAATTAAATTTGAGTGCACTGACAGAGGGTTATTGTACCTTTTTGGGTTTGTAAATGAAGACAGAACATTCTTTTTCTGTCCTTTTATTCTGAGGAACAATTCATAAAAATAAAAAAAACAAACAAATCAGATTTTTCATGCAAGAGTTCTCAACATCTCACTTCTAAGATTCCAACACTTTTGTCAAGATTCCGCACCCCTAACACGAAATCCCTCCTCGATGGCAAAAATAACACAAACAGTACTGAATAATACATAGGTGTAGGCAGTGCTGATGACATTTATTCATTTTCTTCCTTGAGCACAAACACACACTGCACTCATCTCCCTCAGAGGAACGGCTGGCATTTGTGCTGTCAGGAAGCAGTGGCGAGTATTGATTGACTGTGTATTCATGGGCAAACCCCCAGGGTTCCCGCTGTCCTGCAGCCCTGCCACTAATTTGTCACGGAATGTCACAAGTCGACGGCACAATACATAGTCTCCATCTCATTTGCTCCATCTTCAGCATTTGGGATCCTCACTTCCATTTGTTTGCATTGGTGAGTTGTGCTCTAGTAAAAAAAAAACAAGGGTGCGGTTTCTTTTAAAGGGGACCTATTATGCCCTTTTTCAAAGTCTTGATTTCGTTTTTAGGGTTTTAATGTTTGAATGTTCAAAAAAACACCAGTTTTTTATTTTTGATACATATTTTACATTATTGCAACACCTCTCTTCCCAGTCTGTCAGTAACACTCTGTTTAGTTCTTGTCTCTATAGGCCCTGATATGTTAAATGGGTACTTCAGTGCTGGGAAGATGAATGTGTATTTAAACTGGGTCATAGAAATATGAAATTATTTTTGAATTTGGTGAGAAAAGACTGAGAAAAGACAGAAAATGTATGTTTGTCTCATGTGGATGAAAGACAACAACTCCCAGAATGCACTTGCTTCGCTGCTCAATGAGGCCACTTCCAAAGCCACGGATACTGGTTATCACTTACCCACCATGACACCGCCCCCACCATTGTTTTGATTTTCATAGTAATAAAATCAGTCTGTTCTTTACACTTTATTGAAAAGACACGTTCAGATTTTAATTGTAGTGTCTCTACAATTAAAATCTGAACGTGTCTTTTCAATAAAGTGTGAGTGAGCCGAAAGAAAGTCACGGGACAAACGCAGCAGGAGTCAGATTTCATTCATCATGAGAGCGAAGAGCTGAGCAGAACTGAAGTAAGCGCTGCAGTTATTCACGGCGCATGTCCAGTCTGGCGCGTTTTCAGATCATGCCTATGGAAGCTTAACTTACATAGGAATTCATTGAAAAGTTGAAACACTCACTTTCCTCTGCACCGCCCCGTTATGAATGCCTGAGCGGAGCGGCTGTTCGCATTTACATTCTGTGAGTGAGATCCCACCCCTAACTAGCTCCTTCTACTGGCTGTAGTCTATAGCCTCTGGTCAAAAAATCCTCAGATAACGCAAACTGACGATATTTGCGTCATCGGAGGATTTTTTCCAGAAATAAACTGCATAATTCTCTCGTCTCAGGGGGACTTGTACGGTGGCCCAGTAGTGCACAACACAACGAAATATAAAAAGCAAAGATAAGTTCACAACACAACGGAAACAAGCCACAACACAATGGAAACAAGCCACAACACAACGAAATTAAGCCACAACACAACAGAAATGCTCCCAACCACTAGGTGGCACTCGGAGCGTGGTAAAGTTGTCACTGTTCTATAGAGTCGGCAATCTTACAAATAAATCAATACCACAATTAGTTTTAACAGTATGTAGGCTAACCATTGTTAATCGATATGAAATATTAATTTAAAATCACCTACATGCATTATAGCTGCATATTTATGCTCGAGAATGCGTTGACCCAATACCACGGCGCTAAGGGAACGTCTGCCAATTCCACGAATTGGTTGAAACGTATAATTTGTATGAATTAAAATTGCTTTTAACATTTAAAAACAGACATGTTAAAATTCCACAGCTTGATTGTATTGGTAAAACTGACTTAATAATGCACAACACAACATTGGAATTTGAACATTAAAAAAAAGATACATTTAAGAATTTAATTAGAATTTAATTCTTAATTCATACAAATTATGTTTCAACTTGGTGGAATTGGCAGACGCTCCCTTAGCGCCGTGGCAGCGGGTCAAAGCGTGCTCGAGTATAAATATGCAGCTATTATGCACGTAGGTGATTTTGAATTGATATTTCATGTCGATATACAACTGCACACTTAAAACTAATTGTAATGTTTAAATATTTGTAAGATTGGTGAATACATAGAACAATGCAAGGAAAACTAACTTTACCGCACTCCGAGAGTCCCCTAGTGGTCGGGAGCATTTCCGTTGTGTTGTGGCTATTTGTGGCTATTTCATTGTGTTATGGATTTTCCGTTGTGTTGTGGCTATTTCATTGTGTTATGGATTTTCCGTTGTGTTGTGGCTATTTCATTGTGTTATGGATTTTCCGTTGTGTTGTAACTATTTCATTGTGTTATGGATTTTTCGTTGTGTTGTGGCTATTTCATTGTGTTATGGATTTTTCGTTGTGTTGTGGCTATTTCATTGTGTTATGGATTTTTCGTTGTGTTGTGGCTATTTCATTGTGTTAAGGATTTTCCGTTGTGTTGTGGCTATTTCATTGTGTTATGGATTTTCCGTTGTGTTGTGGCTATTTCATTGTGTTATGGATTTTTCGTTGTGTTGTGGCTTGATTTTGTTGTGTTGTGGCTTTTTCGTTGTGTTGTGACTTTATTTCGTTGTGCTGTGGCTTCATTCCGTTGTGTTGTGGGTTTATTTTGTTGTGAACTTATGTATGCTTTTTAAATTTCGTTGTGTTGTGCACTACTGGGCCACCGTAGACTTGAGGGAGGAAAGTACGATAATTCAAATATACTACCGGGTTTCTACTGATACAAAGCTTAATGCTAATCGCTGAAGTAAACCTTTAAGCATTGGTCAGCCCAGTTCAGCACAAATTCTGTTTGATCGATGGTAAATGGTAAATGGACTGCATTTATATAGTGCTTTCAACAGACCCATGGCCATCCAAAGTGCTTTACATATTGCCTCACATTCACCCATTCACTCATTCATACACCGACGGCGGTGTCAGCCATGCAAGGCGCCACCCAGCTCATCTGGAGCAGCTGGGGTTAGGTGTCTTGCTCACGGACACCTCAACACTTCCGGTTTGTAGACAACCTACATGAACCACTGAGCCACTGCCACCCCTGTAACATGACTGATCATGTTGAATCAGCGCCAGTTGGCATCAGTGCTGTCGGTGAGCGAGAGAGAACTCTGATTGGCTGTTCAGTTTAGCGAACAAGTTGGTGCCGAGACGCAGCCGACGCGAGGTGACAACAGTCATTTTTCGTCGCCGCTAGTTCTTGTATGTCGGCTTGGTGTGTCATGCCTTATGAAGCCTCTTCTTTCCGAAAAGCTCAATGTGCTCTGATTAGTCACCGGCAGTGTGTTGTGTTTGGTAAACTGCTTCAAGCATAACCGTGAGTTTCAACACACTACTAAAGCAACTCAACCAGGCCTCGTCCTTTTTTTGAGTATGCCTTAAGCTGCGTTCACACCGGACGCGATTCGCGCGAGTGATTTACATGTTAAGTCAATGCAGAGACGCGAAATGGCATTCTGCGGCGCGATTCGCGCGAATGAGGCGGCGAGATTCGCGCGATTGAGGCGGCGCGAATGACGCGAATGACGCGAATTGAGCGTTTTGAACGCGTGAACTTTGGCGGATATTTCGCGCCGCGTTAACCAATCACGAGCTTGCTCTAGTAGTGACGCATTTACAAGCGGAGGCAGAAATCCCAACAACAATGGAGGACAAGATAATCGTGGCCGTATGTGGAGACCCGGAGCTGTAGAATACATCATCCTACCACTACGAACAGGAATAAAAGGAATAAAAAGGATCTTGCTTGGAAGAAAGTGAGTTATTGTGAGTTATTGTGAGCCATTGTGAGCCTAGTGAGCCATTTCACAACGAGACAGGAGCAGAAAAAAAAGAGCCAGAGCCAGCGGCAAATGTGAGAAGGACTAGGCGAGGGAAGGCGGGTCTCGCCGGGTACACGAGCGCTGAGCGCCGCCGATCCCCTGGATCTCACAACTCCGAAAACGCCAGATAAAATGCTCAAATAGGCACTCTTTTTATAAATTAACCACAGATTTGAGCTTTAAACAACTATATTATCGCCTGAAAAAGTCTTTAAACTACGTTTTGTCGCACATTAATAGTAGTATTTTTTACAAAAAAACTCATATAGGCTCATATAGAGCAGAAGCCCCGCCCATGACGCGAATTCGCGTCTGGTGTGTAGTTGTCACACGCGTTTTTCACGCGCGATGAAGCGAGTGAACTCAAAATGTTCAAGCGTCCACCTTCGCGCGATTAGCGCGAATTATTCGCGCGAATCGCGTCCGGTGTGAACGCCACATTAGACAGGAATTGTTTGAGGAATATTGTGATGTGAGTGTTCCTGGAAGAAAACTCAAGACTACAATTGAGGCATTTCAGAAACAGTGCTTACTATAGAGAATAACTCCCTTTGGAATGGGCTTTGTGCTTTGTATCTTTGCAGACCTTTTTCATGCTCAAACAGCAGCATTAAAGAAAGTTGAAAATGTAAAAAAGCATATTAGTTCCCCTTTAAGATAATCAAGAGGATCAGGGTGTATACACAATCTACAATCCCATGAGGACTGCAATAGTTATGGGTCCACCGTGGTATCCTCAAGTCAATTTCATCAGGGATGATTCTTCAAACGGCAAGTCATCAATCCACTCAGTCCCTTAACATCTTGGTTCTTCCCATCCCAGTTATCTCCTTTATCTGCCCTGCTCTCGATTCCCACCACCACTTCCCTTCATCCTCCCCCTCCATCCTCACACTAATGAACAGATTCACGCCCACTGCTGGGCCTCGCTGGGGAGCTCGGCACTGTAAAAGGGCCTCGATGCAAACAAGGGACTCTAATACTCCTTTTACACCAAGGCAGTGCTAGAGCTAGTTCAGAGCCAGAGCTAGTCCCAGTTCATTGTTGGTTCAACTGAGGAGCCTTCTAAGAACCGTTTCCTTTTCCACATGCTGAGAGCCACAACAGAGCCAGGTCTTACGTCACTGTATACGTCTCAGCAACGCTAGCGAGGCAGCGGCAGTGTTGCCAAGTCCGCGTTTAAATTTTTTTTTTAATTATTATTCATCACTGTTGCCGCGGGCTGTTTTTCATGTCTGTGGGTTGAAGCGACCCCAATTATGTGATATTTAGCCCAGGGAATGCGAATTTTAGTAGGCAACCACGCCAAAAAAACACATATTTTACCCCCAAATGTGATTTTTTTACCAGAGAAGCCCCCCTGAAACGCGATTGGGCTTGTTTTGAGTAGCAATTGGGCGGGTTTGTTGTGAAAACCTGGCAACCCTGGGCAGCGGGAAACACAAAACACACCTGGCTTGTACGAGATGCATCAGCGCTGCACAGACCGATCCACGTATGATATAAAAAAAAAACGCATGAGTGAATCAAAAGCATAAGGAGTCATATGCTTTCGCTGGACTCATTATCATACGGCGATCGGTCTCTGCACAGCACCGCTGCGAACAAGCCTTCCATCAACAATGCAAACGTTGCGTTACTATTGATTCACATGGCTTTACGATCCTACATCGGCATCAAAACACAACGAAAACACAGCGAATCCAACGCATTGATGCAGTTCGCCGGAGATTACAAACGAGCAGCAGCTGTTAGCTCCATTAGCTGCTATTTCAACAATGGCGGATCTCAAGTCTGTGTTGGTCTTGTTGACCCCGCCCCCAGCGCCTGACGTAATCGGTTCTTACTTCTAGCCCTGTTCTAGCCCAGCAATGTTTTGGTGCTACTTAAGAACCACTTTTCCTGGCTCGGAGCTGGGGCTTTGGGTGTGGAAACACAAAGAACCGATTTGAAACTAGGCTCTGGCTCCGATCTAGCTCTAGCACTGCTTTGGTGGAAAAGGGTTATAAGTGCGGTTGTGTGCATGAAAGCCTGGTCCCATTCTCAAAGTCTGAGACTTTTTTTTTTAACAGGAAGTTCAGAAGCACACCTTTTCTTACTGAGAAGACAGATAGCAGATCCCCAGAGTTTCCCCAATAAAAGCAGTGATTCAGAGGAAAGTCGAAGTGAATTACTTTTCGCAACCCATTTTATTGGCAATAATGACTTGAGTGAAACTGATATTCAGTGAGACAGTTTCTGTGTAATAACATGATGAAACAATAGGACATGGAATGAGCATGTAGAACGTAAACACTGTTGACTTTAACTGAACGAATACAGTCTAAATGCACATTTTTACATTTATTTTTCATACCTAACAGTTTCTTTCTCATTTTAAACAAATTTAGAGAGGTACAAAAACAACTAGAACTTACAACAGGTAAGATAAATACATTTAATTAAAAATATAGTTATTCTATGGAAAAAAATACCTTTAATAATAATAATTATATTTAATTATGTAATAATAATAATACTAATTATAATTATAAATCATTATAAAGGAACTTTTATATTATACTGTTAATTAAAATTAATAATAATAACTATAATATTCATACAAAATTAAATATGTGAGGATGTATTTTGACAAATTAATTTCTTGGAATACTTGATATATATAAATTTAGAGAGGTGTAAGAACATAAATGCATAAAAAATATAGTTATTCTATGGACTAAAATATATAATATATTTTTTTATAATTCTAATTATTATATTTAAATATATAATTATAAATCATAATTTTAATAATTATCATGGAAATTTTATATTATATTATTTACACAAAATAATCAATACAAAATCCTATAAATATATAATTAATAATATATTGGTAATTATGATGAAAATGTCATGTTTTATTGTACATAAAAACTGATAAAATGTATTAAATAATATAAAAATATATAAAAATATGAAACATAAAATCATCATTTTACATTATATATAATATTATAAATTAGTTGTGCAGTGTTAATCAGAATAAAACTGTGTTGCACAGTAAGGGTAGACGTTCAACAGCTAAACTCTAATTAGCTCCGCCTCATTAGACATGATGAGTAACGCCTTGGATTACATGAACCCAATGAAGTAGACATAATCAGAGCGCTTAAATAAACATGGAGAAGTTTTATCGGAGGACAGAACCAGCAGCTGTTTTGAATCTCTTTGTACACACAGTGTTACGCTCCTCCCTGTGGGACTTTCTCACTAGAGCTTCTGAAGATATCCTCATTAAAATTTGATAGGGGTAGGGCTCCAGTCTTGCTTTATATTACGAGTAAACACTTCTCAAGACTCCTGTCCTGGAGCAAAGACACATTTAGGGTGTTCAGTGACAGAATGCAGCCATTTTATCTGCAAGTTGAAGGCGCTTACGTCACCTTGCTATACGCCTATCACATAAATCATTAACAAGTAGAAACGTCTTGTTTAAGAGGAAGGACCCCCGAGCTCAGGGCGTTTAACCCCTGAGGACCTGCTGTAGTTGGGTTTCCTTTATGAACAGAGCATGTGTGAAGGATCTGAGACAATCCGATGGATAATACATGGTGCCAGTCTTCTAAGAGGTAAGAGCTGAATATGAAAAGAAATGTGACTCTCTATAGCTTTCTTTTTAGGAGGAAGATAAAAAGAGCGATTCTTATTCAGAAAGCATCTCTGCGGCAGGATATTTGATGGAGAAGATAATTCTGTCTTTGTGCTTCAGTCGATTACTCTCATTAAAGATGAGAATAACAATAAAAACAATGCTCTTATCAAATAATTTCTCTATTTTACCACGAGTACAATATCCCCTGAACTAATGGATTGCTTTGTATTTACAAAACTGGCAGGGAGTCACCATATGTGGTCATATGTGCCAACGTCAAGCTGGCATAGACATAAAAAAAAGAAGAAGAGAGGCTTACTGACAAAGACGGAGAGTTTAATAATGCAGTTCCTTTAGTGGAGGGATAGGAGGTTTCAAAGGGATGGAGAACAGACTTTTATTTGCCGCTTATGTTAGTTTGTGCAATATTTTTTCCTCTTTGTGCCTTTGTCATAACATTATATTTCCCCTTAGAGGAAGAAAGAAAACATGAGGGAGAAACCAAGAGGGATTACAGACGACTGAGCACACAAAACATGCATAAAGCGCATAATCTGTCTATCTCACATACATACACACACACACACACACACACACACACACACACACACACACACACACACACACACACACACACACACACACACACACACACACACACACACACACACACACACACACACACACACACACACACATAAAATATTTTTGAGTTTCATTACATTATCTAATTTGTTGTGAAAATAAGAGAAAGTTGTAGGATTTTGACAAAAAAAAGAAAAGAAGACAAAAAAACTATGACAAAATTACTGAATTAAAAATTTATTAATAATTAAATATTTATGATTTTTCTAAAAAATAAATAAATAAAATATTGTGTTCTTAGTGTTTTTTTGTGTTCTTAGAAAGAAAGAAAGAAAGAAAGAAAGAAAGAAAGAAAGAAAGAAAGAAAGAAAGAAAGAAAGAAAGAGAAAGAAAGAATTGAAATGAACAAACTAACAAACAAACAAACAAATAAATGTGGTCTTGTTTCTTTCTCTGAACGTTTTTGGGAATGTTTTAAGTTCTCTTACGAGAGGTTCTCTCGTATTGCGTAAGTTCCTTACGCTACGGGAAAGTATTCTTTCTTCGAGATTTCTGAAAAACCCAAAATTATCCTTAATTTTGTAACATTGTCAACGCAGTGCGGCAGCCTGGCAGACCATAGCAGGCTATTCCAGCGTGCCATTGGCTGCTCTGCTGGCAACTGCAGCAGCCTATCGGTGAGCCCGCGTGACGTGGCGACCAATGAGGGCGCTTCGCGCCCACCTGGCTTCATTTGCCTACAGGTGGGGCGTGGCCACGTGTATATAAGCAGGGCTCACGGGCTGCATATTCGATTTTCTTTTCTTCAGCGAAGCCCTTCGCATCGCTGGATCTGGAACCCGCCGCCGTTGAACGTGCAGACGAGCAAGCAGAGGACAGCGCCTGAAGAAGCCGGCAGCATCGCGCCACCTTCAGCCATCCGTGCCTGCTCTGCTATCCGGCAGCATTATATCCTTTTATTGCTCAGTGTTGTCGCCGCTGCGTCACACTTTCACAAAAAGAGCCGAGCGTTTTTCTAAAAATGTCTCGTTCCACCTGCGGCTCGTGTCACGCGCAGCTCAGTTCCGGGGACCGCCATGTGATCTGCGCTCTCTGCCTGGGCCGTGATCACGCCGCCGCCGCACTTCTCGCCGGCGGATGCCCGGAGTGCGAAGAACTAACGATGTCGACCCTGCGGGCTCGACTCGATCAGTTCGAAGATGACATCCCTCCAGTCTCTGCTAAGCCGCGCAGGAAAAAGCGCCGCTCGCAGCGGACTCCGGAGTTGGCCGAGAGAAGCTCGCCGGAACCCTTCCCGCCCGCTTCACTCTCGCCTTCCCCGCCCCCACCCCAGGCCGCCATTTCTGTTGCCGCCTCTGGGGATGAGGCGGATGCGGCCGCGGAACGCGCCGACAGCTGCTCCATCATGGCTTCCGACAGCGAGGAATGGTCTTCCGCGACCTCTTCAGTCCGAGCCTCCGGACGCTCTCGAGCGGGTGAGGACGCCGAACTTTTGCGCCTTCTCACCCGGGCCGTCGAGCAGCTAGGCCTCGAATGGGCCCCGCCTAAGGTGGCAGCGCCGAATCGGCTCGACGGATGCTTCCTGAACAGTCGCCGCCGTGCGCCCACCGCCAGGACTGCACCCTTTCTGCCAGAGCTTCACGAGGAGCTCGCGAAGTCCTGGAACGCGCCATTCTCCGCGAGGGTCTCGTCTCAGGCTTCTTCGACGCTCTCACAAGTTGACGGCGCGGCTGAGAAAGGCTACAACGCTATCCCTCCGGTGGAAGAGGCGGTCGCAGCGCACCTTTGCCCGCCTTCTGGTTGGCGCTCAAAGGCTGCCCTCCCGTCTAAGGCCTGCAGAGTGACGTCATCGCTGATCGGCCCCGCTTTCGCTGCCTCCGGTCAAGCTGCGTCTGCTCTGCACTCTATGGCCGTGCTGCAAATCCTCCAAGCCAATCTCCTCCGTGATCTGGACGAGAGGAGCTGTGACGCTGAGCTGATCACGGATTTGCGAAGCGCGACGGATCTCTCCCTCCGCGCTACCAAGACCGCAGCACAGGCCCTCGGACGCTCCATGGCCTCCCTCACGGTAGCTGAGCGCCACCTCTGGCTCACGCTCGCGGACATGCGAGAAACAGAGCGCGCGGCCTTCTTAAACGCCCCGCTCTCTCCATCTGGGCTCTTCGGACCAGCGGTCAAGGGGATCGTCGACCGTTTCTCCGAAGTACAGAAGACGACGCAGGCCATGAACCTCTTCCTGCCTCGACGCCCAGGCGCCAGCGGTAGCTCCGTTGCTCGCCGTCCTCGCGACCAGCCAGCACCGAGCTCCACGCAGCGCCCAGCGCGGCCCCCTTCGTCTCAGCGAAGACCAAGCGGCCGCCCCAGATCGCGCTCTTCCAGCCGCGGTAAGCCGCCTCCCCCTCGGGGCCCCCGGCCTAGGATCGTGCTGAAGTCCGAGCCTCCAAAGCCCTCCTAGCCAGAGGCAAGAAACGACGGTTAAGTCCCGCTGCGGCCGGACCACCGTCAAAACTCTTTTTCCTGTCAGCCCCCACCACTGTGGCTGCTGCAGAGGAATTTCACGCAGCCAACGAGCCGGCAAAAACGCCCTCTCGCCTGTCAACCACCGCCGTTTTTACGGCGAACCAGAGAAATCACAAAAGTTGCATTATTTCTGGTTGCACGGCTCACGCCGTATGTGTTTCAAATGCAGTAAATGTGCCCACTTTTCTGTGTTCACCCCTGCACATAAGCACAATAAAC
Organism: Romanogobio albipinnatus; assembly: GCA_023566225.1. Classification (NCBI taxonomy): domain Eukaryota; kingdom Metazoa; phylum Chordata; class Actinopteri; order Cypriniformes; family Gobionidae; genus Romanogobio; species Romanogobio albipinnatus. Next base: position 44,319,630 of record CM042245.1, on the reverse strand, counting down.
CCCGTGTCCCCCACTCACATAAAGCGGCCTCCAGCCGCTCGAGTGCTAGAGTTAGGTCACGTGTCCGCTTGTCTGCGTCCACGCCTAGCCACCACACGCGCTGTCACACAGCCACTCTTAACCGGTCATGTTCCACGCGTAAGAGTTGTGCCCGCTCAAACGCGCTCACACATTTTCGCGAACATTATGCCCCAGGCGCTACGCGCCGCGCCACACACCATTTGTTTTCCGCCCAAGGTGGCCGAAGCGATGAGTGTAGGGCCACACACAAGACATTCCCCGCTCAAAGCGGTAGAGACACAGTGTGTAAGGCGGCCAGCCACCGAAAGCGAGCGGCTGGCCCACAGCACAGAGAGCGCGCGCACCGCGCCCGCCCCTCTTATACGGGCCGTCAAACCCGCGAAACGCGGCGTTTCGAGCCCAGAGGCCGTTCTGTCCCGTTTGGCACACGCGAAAGCGTGGGAAGCCATTCCAGGTGTATCAGAATGGGTGCTGAGAACAGTGAAGCACGGCTACACTCTGCAGTTCGCTCGCCGCCCTCCGCGCTTCTGTGCGCGTATAGAGACGAGAGTGAGCGAAGAAGTAGCACATCTACTTCGAGCGGAGATAGCCACGCTGCTGTGCAAAGGGGCTATAGAACCGGTTCCCCATTCTATGAGCGAGTCAGGCTTTTACAGCCGATATTTTCTCGTGCCAAAAAGGGACGGGTCGCTCAGACCGATTCTGGATCTGAGGCGTCTGAACAAAGCTCTTTTGAGGAGATCGTTCAAGATGCTTACGACCAAGCAGATCCTCGCGCATATTCGCCCGAGAGACTGGCTAATTTCCCTAGATTTGAAAGACGCATATTTTCAAATCAAGATAACGCCGCGTCACAGGCCATTCTTACGATTCGCCTTCGACGGCCAGGCTTATCAATACACCGTCCTTCCGTTCGGCCTGTCACTAGCACCCCGTACATTTACGAAGTGCATGGACGCGGCCCTCGCTCCCCTGAGAAACCGGGGGATGCGAATATTGAACTACTTGGACGACTGGCTCATCCTGGCGCAGTCAGAGGCCGAGCTCCTCGCCCACAGGGCAATGCTGCTCAGCCATTTGGACAGCCTGGGGCTCACGGTCAACTGGACCAAGAGCTCATTAGTGCCCACGCAATCAACCTCATTTCTGGGTTTGAATCTGGACACTGTGGCTATGTCTGCCCGCCTGTCACCACAACGCACGCGCCAAGTTCGGCGCATGGCTGCGTACTTCCGGCCGGGCAAAATCGCACCTCTCAAGCTTTTTCAGAGGATGCTGGGACGTATGGCCTCAGCTGCAGCTGTGCTCCAGCTGGGCTTAATGCGCATGCGCCCGCTGCAACGCTGGTTAAACGCCCGAGTGCCTCACAGAGCCTGGGCTGCCGGAGGTTTCAGGATCAGAGTGACTCAGGGCTGTGTTGCAGCCCTAGAGCCCTGGTTAGTAGCCGACTGGTACCAGCGGGGAGTGACAATGGGAGCCATCTCACACCGCAAAGTCATCTCGACGGACGCCTCCACCTCGGGTTGGGGCGCCGTTTTCGAGGGCAGACCGGCCTCGGGCCTCTGGTCGAGCGGAGAAAAACTCCTACACATAAACTGTTTGGAGACGATAGCGGTAGAGAATGCGCTCAAGCAGTTTCTCCCGTTTATACGGGGACACCATGTGTTGGTCCGGTCGGACAATACCACGGTGGTGTCCTACGTGAACCGGCAGGGCGGTGTCAGGTCCAGGTGTCTGGGCAATCTGACGGAACGCCTGCTCGTGTGGGCACACAGCTCGCTGCGCTCGCTGAGAGCGGCGCACGTTCCGGGCCGCCTCAACGTGGGCCCGGACAAGCTGTCCAGGGGCCTCATTCTCCCAGGAGAATGGTCCCTGCACCCCCAGACAGTCCAGCTGGTATGGTGCCTATTCGGCAGAGCGGAGCTCGACCTCTTTGCAACAAAAGAGAACGCCCGCTGCTCGACGTTCTTGTCCAAAAGCGAGGATGCGCTGTCCCAACTTTGGCCCAGCCTCCCGCTGTATGCTTTCCCGCCGATTTCCCTATTGACCCAGGTTATAGCGAAAATCAGGGAAACGCGCCGCCCGGTGCTCCTTATAGCGCCGCGCTGGGAGAACCAGATTTGGTACCCAGAGCTGGTGAAGCTGTCGCACTCACCCCCCTGGCCAGTTCCGCTGAGAGCAGACCTCCTCTCTCAAGCAGGAGGGTCAGTTTGGCATCCCCATCCAGAGCGATGGTCTCTGCATGTATGGGTGACCAACGGATACCCGTTGACCTGCCCGAAGGGGTTATGAACACGATCTCACACTCTAGAGCCCCCTCGACGAGGCGGTTATATAGTTCTAAGTGGTCGGTGTTCACTGAGTGGTGTGCTTCCAAGGGATTGGAACCGCAGCAATGTGGGGTCCAGCGGGTGCTCTCCTTCCTCCAGGAGCTCTTGGAACTGGGCAGGTCCCCTTCCACGCTCAAAGTGTATGTAGCGGCTATAGCAGCGTTCGCCCAGACGACGCTAGGCAGCACGCTAGGAAGGAACGAGCTCATCATCCGTTTCCTCAGAGGAGCTAGACGGATGAATCCCCCGCGGCTCCCATCGGTTCCTATTTGGGATCTGGCCTTGGTCCTAGAGGCCATGAAGGCTCATCCCTTTGAACCGCTCGAGACTGTGGAACCAAGGTTCCTTTCGCTAAAAACCGCGTTCCTGATAGCTCTGGCTTCAGTGAAACGCGTGGGGGATCTACACGCGCTCTCAGTGAGCCCGACGTGTATGGAGTTCGGTCCTAATGACTCTAAGGTCATTCTCAGACCGAGGCATGGTTATGTCCCCAAAGCGATCGGCACTCCTTTCAGGGCGCAGATTATCTCCCTCTCGGCTCTGCCAGCATCCGACGAGGGGGACGGTGGCAATATCCTCTGCCCTGTCAGGGCATTGAGGGTTTATGTCACACGCTCCGCCGCCTTCAGGCGTTCTGAGCAGCTATTTGTTTCGTTTGGAGGGCGCGCTAAAGGTCTCGCCTCCTCGAAACAGACCCTGTCCAGGTGGATAGTGGACGCGATTGCAACTGCATACGCTTCCAAACACCTGCAGTGCCCGCTAGGTGTCAGAGCACACTCCACCAGAGGCATGGCCTCTTCGTGGGCTTGGGCCAGAGGGATTTCCATCCACGATATTTGCGTGGCGGCAGGCTGGGCCTCCCCGTCTACGTTCGTGAGATTTTACAATCTGGAAGTTCCTGCCTTACAGGCGAAAGTGTTATCAGTTCAATAAGGCTGTTGGTTCTGCCCGGTGATTCTGCGCAGACATAGCTCACATACTGGTAGTAAGTTCGGTACAAGGCTTATGTAAATTTGAAGGAGACCGGCGGTACCGTTCCCTCATTTACGAAAAGAGCTATTGTGAGTTTGAAGGTGACCGGCGGTGCCGTTACCTCACTCATATGACAAGATATTGTGAATTTGAAGGCGACCGGCCTTGCCGTTCCCTCATTCATGAGACAAGGTGTGGTGAATTTGAAGGCGACCGGCAGGTGCCGTTCCCTCATTCTTAAGGCAGGGTGTTGTAACCACCCGTTGTAACCACCCGTCAGTTCAAACGAAGTGTCTGTATATGTGGTGGCCCGTTTCCTTTACCGGCCACCCTGCCCGAGCAGTGTTATGGTCCCCGGTTCCCTGGGATACATATGCTGTATGCGAGGCACGCACGGCGTTGACAATATGTTCCCGTAGCGTAAGGAACTTACGCAATACGAGAGAACCTCTCGTAAGAGAACGATACTCGGTTACTTAACGTAACCTCGGTTCTCTCTAGAAGAGGGAACGAGTATTGCGTTCCTTGCCGTGCGCCCCGCGGGTTTTTACGCTTCAGAACTACGAAAACCGAATATGCAGCCCGTGAGCCCTGCTTATATACACGTGGCCACGCCCCACCTGTAGGCAAATGAAGCCAGGTGGGCGCGAAGCGCCCTCATTGGTCGTCACGTCACGCGGGCTCACCGATAGGCTGCTGCAGTTGCCAGCAGAGCAGCCAATGGCACGCTGGAATAGCCTGCTATGGTCTGCCAGGCTGCCGCACTGCGTTGACAATGTTACAAAATTAAGGATAATTTTGGGTTTTTCAGAAATCTCGAAGAAAGAATACTTTCCCGTAGCGTAAGGAACTTACGCAATACTCGTTCCCTCTTCTAGAGAGAACCAAGGTTACGTTAAGTAACCGAGTATCGTTATTTTTGTTCTCAGTTTTATTCCTTGTATTTATTTCTCTGTAAAAAGTTTTTGGTTTTTGTCTTTGTCTTTACATTTTGTTAATTTAGCTCTGTAATTCACAAAAAAACAAAAAACAAAAAGTAAATAACACATTACAATAAGGTTCCATTTGTTAACATTAGTTAACTACATTAGCTAACATTAACTAAAAAAATTAATCTGTTAATATTATTTAATTAGCTATTATGAAGAGTTAACAATGAACAGTTGACTAACATTTACAAAGATTAATAATTACTGTAACAAATGTATTGCTCATTGTTAGTTAATATCAGTTAATGCATTAACCACCATTAACTAATGGGATCTTATTGTAAAGTGTTACTAACAAACAAACTAACTAAATACATTTATTAAGCTATAATAAACAGGAAGACCAAGGGTTTGCCATGTTTTCCTATGTAGTTATTTTCAGATTTTACAATCCATGTGGGGACAAAACCTGACCCACGTAACATAGCTGTGAGTTTGTCTGTGTGTCAGCCAGTTCTTCCTCCAAGAACAGTGAGTCAGGCGTTCAGCACACACAGTGTCTCGCAAACCACACCTCACTCTATCTTCTCTCTATCTCTCCACCAGCTGTCTCCTTTAGTCCCCATGCCTCCTCATTTCCTCTCTCCTCTTTTTCTCTTTCCCTTCATCAGCCCTCTGTCACTCACACATAGGAGTGAGTGGGTGTTGGACCAGTTTGTAAAAAACCACCGGCAGATGCCCTGCTGGGTAACATTGAGCAAAAGGTTCTGAGGTCTCTGCTTCTCTATCACACGCACACACACACGCGCGCACACGCACACACACGCACATCTCCAGAGCCATAAAAAAGCTTCATGTCTATCTCTCTTCTGCTGTTCCAGAGTTCAGTGGCTCGCTTAAAATCGTACCTGCCAACAGAAGCCTTGACTGCAAAAGAAATATTTTCTTAATCAGTATTTTTGGCTTGTTTTGGAGTAAAATTTTGAAACTTCCTTAAAACTATAATTTACTAGAGAAGGAAAAACTGCACAAGATTTTAGGTTTGATTTCAGAAAATACACTGTAATGCCAGAGGTATTGGGACACCCCTTCAAATCACTGAGTTCAGGTGTTCCAATCACTTCCATAGCCACAGGTGTATAAAATCAAGCACCTAGGCATGCAGACGCTTCTACAAACATTTGTGAAAGAATGGGTCGCTCTCAGGAGCACAGTGAATTTAAGCGTGGAGTCCATTCTGGAAAGTTTCCTCACTACTAAATATTCCACGGTCAACTGTTAGTGGTATTATAACAAAGTGGAAGCAATTGGGAACAACAGCAACTCAGCCACAAAATGGTAGGCCACGTAAAATCACAGAGCGGGGTCAGCGCATGCTGAGGCACACAGTGCGCAGAAGTCTCCAAATTTCTGCAGAGTCAATAGCTACAGACCTCCAAACTTCGTGTGGCCTTCAGATTAGCTCAAGAACAGTGCATAGAGAGCATCATGGAATGGGTTTCCATGGCCGAGCAGCTGCATCCAAGCCTTACATAACCAAGGGCAATGCAAAGCGTCGGATGCAGTGGTGTAAAGCACGCCGCCACTGGACTCTAGAGCAGAGGAGACGTGTTCTCTGGAGTGACTAATCACGCTTCTTTGTCTGGTAATCTGATGGACGAGTCTGGTTTTGGCGGTTGCCAGGAGAAAGGTACTTGCCTGACTGCGTTGTGCAGAGTTTAAAGTTTGGTGGAGGGGGGAATATGGTGTGGGGTTGTTTTTCAGGGGTTGGGCGTGGCTCCTTAGTTCCAGTGAAAGGAACTCTTAATGCTTCAGCATACCAAAGCATTTTGGACAATTTCATGCTCCCAGCTCCTTCATGCTCCCAGCTCCAGAATGGCCCCTTCCTGTTCCAACATGACTGTGCACCAGTGCACAAAGCAAGGTCCATAAAGACATGGATGAGCCAGTTTGGTGTGGAGGAACTTGACTGGCCTGCACAGAGCCCTGACCTCAACCCGATAGAACAACTTTGGGATGAATTCGGGTGGAGACTGTGAGCCAGGCCTTCTCGTCCAACATCAGTGTCTGACCTAACAAATGTGCTTCTAGAAAAATGGTCAAAAAATTCCCATAAACACACTCCTAAACCTTGTGGAAAGCCTTCCCTGAAGAGCTGAAGCTGTTATAGCTGTAAAGGGTGGGCCAACTCCATATTAAACCCTACGGATTAAGAATGGGATATCATTAAAATTAATGTGCATGTAAAGGGAGATGTCCCAAAACTTTTAGTAAATAAAACTTTTTTTTTATTTTAAGTGTAACCCTTGTAAATAGATTCATGTTTAAAACAAGTAATAATAATTCCTTATCCAATTGGGTAAGGTATATTGTTTTAAAAGGATATAGATTTTTTTTTTTTTTAAAGAAAAGACAAAATGCAAAAAAAAGTCTGTTTCCTTTCTGAATTTACAGTACAAGTTTGCACCCACTCAGGGAGAACTTGTCCTCACCATGATATGGCAAGTTCCCAGCAAGTATTTTTTCTGTCAACACTAAAAGCAAAATACTGCAGGAAGCCACACAATCACAGCCCTTCAGAACATATTTAATGTTTAATATACAGCTATGTGTGGATGGGGCTAGTCAACGCAGTGTGACAAAATACAAACAAAGCAACTGGCAAGACGTCTTGTCGTGCGTCACTTGTCATGATTGATTAGGGGACAAACTGAAATTACATGGAAGAGATGTGATCTGCGTGTGTATCTTTACGCTTTCATGTCACATTTGGTTAAAACACGTTGTCGGGGGAGACAGGTTACATCTATCTTCACAGTCAGACATCCGTATATTTAAAATGTAACGACACAAAGCTGAACGCTGAATCTTGCTGATTGACAGAGTACAAGAAGACTGAAGATATTCGTTGTTATAACTTCACCATTCTAGACAAAAATATAATAATAAACTATGATGATTTAATGATATGTATTTATAAATGATATGTATTTATATTAAATTACAACTAAATTAATATCAACAATTTATATAACCATTTAACTTATATTTGTTAATATAGTTATCAAAAATCATGGAATTTCACTAGCATATATCATTTACATTTTTATAACCATCATTATTATAATTTTATTATGTAATTATAGAGTTTTAATTTATATTAACATTTAACTTACGTTAAATTATGTTAATATTACTGTGGCGAGCAGCGAGGCCGAGGGACCGCGAGGCCGAGGGACCGCGAGGGCGGGACGAGGCGGCGCTCATCAGGGAGGATGAGCGCCAGCTGCGCGCCGCAGCGATCTCGGCCCTTGCGGAGGAGCGGCGGGAGTATAAAGGAGGAGCGACGACAGTGAGGGACGAGAGAGGACCAGGCCTGGATTTTATGTTGAGTTTTATTTTAGTTTTGTTATGTGTTGCTGCAGTCGACCGTGAGGGGCTGCAGCTTTTTATTTTCATTTTGTGTTTGTTTGTATGTAGGCGACAGTCGTCCGCGAGGGGCTGTCGCCGCCATTTTAGTTTGTGTTTGTTTAATTAAAACTTCTTTTGATTGTTCGCCGGTTCCCGCCTCCTTCTTCCCGTACAAACAAACCTTACTACAATTACAAATTGTTATACAATTCAATATATTAATGTCATACACATTATTATTTTAAGTATATTAAGTATTTATTATATATGAATTAACATAATATAAATTATATAAGTATTTATATTTATATTTTTTAATATTAATTTTATTTATATTATATTTATATTATTTTATTATATTCAAATATTTATATTATGTTTAAATGACTACTGAAAATAATATTTTTATAATAATGTGGTATTTTAATTATTATAAAATTAAAAGAAAACATGGAATGTATTTGTTATATTCTGCATTAGAATTACAGAATTATATTGTAATAATATGCAATAGGCAAAATATAGAGAATAAGTTCAGCAAGCATTATTAGACATAAACCCTAACGCTCTAAATAAGGTATTGGTTTGAGTAGACCCAACTCAAATTAAACAAATTAGTTCAAACAAATGAACTTAGTACTGAGTATTGAGAATTATTTTTTTCTTTTGAGTTCTCAAAACTGACACATTTAAGTAATCAGAATTTTTCATTGTTTTGAGTTTTATGAGCTGGTTTCTTTTAATTTAGACCAACTTAAATTTAACCGAAACTGAGCCATGAGCTTTACCATGACACTGTAAGATTAAAAATTTAAGAAAGTACATTGTATTTAACATTTAAGGTAAAAAAATTATGATATCAGATGATTATTGTAGGCTCCAGAAAGAGTCTCTTTTCCTGCCAGACCTGTTTTAATCAGATCACTGAGATTCTCACTTTTTGGAGCCCAAAGGTTAGGTTGATTGACTTTCACCTTTTGTCTTTAATGGCTCTGGGATGGCTCTTGGAATTGGAGTTCCTGGCCAGTATCAGCATGTGAATAGTTATGCTGATTCAATGGGACTGGTCGTGCTCTCGGAGTAGGGTGTGTTCCCACTTCATTTGCATGCTTTATTCAGATTTCCCAAAATCTGTGTATTTAATTTACATGCTTTGTTTCAATCTCTATGTAATCCCTCCCCCTTGAAATGTATATAACCTATCAGTTAGACTGTTTGAGTCAGACTGTTTCGGACGACCTACAGCACAGAGTGTTCTCATTAAAAGAATAACTTCTGTTTGAATCCCGAAGTCTCCTGGTCTTCACTTCTGAGTTTCCTACACTTTAGAAGATAAAAGTTCACAACAACACTCTAAGGGGACAGTGAATGCCAAAATTAAGTGTTATATTATGTTTTTGTTGTTGTTGTTGTTTCATTCATGGTGAAGAGTGGAACATGAGCTTAGTTTGATAACAGATATATGTTACATTTATTATATTGCTGTCCTCATCCAGCAAGTGCTATGTTATGCTATGCTAATGCTACCAAAGCACTGTGTAACCAATTAGCAAGGTGGCATTTATTGAATTAGCAGTTTAAATGTTTCTTACTCAAATAATTAAAGTTCAGAGCAATTTAAATATATGATTACAAAATAAAAATCTGCAAATTCTGCTTACTTAAACTTTACATTTCTTAACTTTAGGCAACTGATTGCCTCAATTCTTTTGAGTTTTGCCAACTTATTTGAGTCTTACAGTGCATTATTCATCAAATTCATAGCAAACACGCATATCTACAGTGTCATGAAATATTGCACAGTCCACAGAGAGACATCTTTGTTCTTGTTCACATTCGTGGAAATCATCTGACATAAATCTCACTTGCCTGGAAAATATATATATAGGCCTATATAAAAAAAAATCTCTCCTCCATGCCTTCTGCAGCTCTTAGCTCAAAATTTCTACCAACTCAGTCCATCACTGTAATATGAAAACACTTGAGAGGCGAAAGTATGTGAATATGTTGTACACTTTTCTCCACTCTCAATTTTTCAACCCGTTGAAAGGTTACAGGAAATGCCTTTCCATTGGCCTAATTGCGTCTTTACCTGTCTCACATCTCTTTCCAGTGAAGCCCTGCTGGCAGATGCACGTATCTGGAGTGACACAGGAACCTCCGTTGAGACACTGGCCATCACAGAGCGCTGCACACCAAACACAAGACACAGGGGTCAACACACATTTCAGCAGGGCTTCACCATACCAATGAAAAAGAGTTTCTGCAAACCAGAGGCTGAGCTAATGATGCAAAAACTACTGATTCTCAGTGTTGGGGAAAGCTACTTTTAAAATGTAATAGGTTAAATATTGCGTTACTTCCTAAAAAGTAACTAAATTGAGTTACTTATTATTTTCCATAAAAATTAACTGTGTTGTGTTATTTTTGCTTTACTTTTTGTCACTTGGGCTGGGCTTGCTTTTTTGTTTTTTTAATAACAAAAAAGTTATATTTTTGGCAAATCTAAAGGTCCTTTCACATCAAAAGAGAAATAAGCCTCAGGCTGAAGGAAATGTACATTTACACCTATACAGTATAGGTCAATTAATAGGAAAACATACTAAAGTAACTTTATACTTATATATTTGAAAAAGTAACTCATATATTTTGTTGTAAACTTAAACTTAATCATATATTTTGTTGTAAACAGCAGTACAGTAGTTACAAGTCAATACTATATTTTTTCCCCTTCCAATTAAATGAGTTTAGTTCCTGAGTACTGTCTGACTGACTGAGAAAATGTAACATTCTGAATTTACGCATTAGGTCATGCAGTGCAAACATGCACTGTTAATTTGTTTCTTTGTTTATTATTTTATTATGAACTGTTTACTTGAATAACGTGAAAAACTTGAATTAAAAATACTATTTTTTTTTTTAATAAAATATGTTAATATTTATATTAATTTATAAATCATAAACTATTTGCTTAGTGTATATATTTGTTGCGTTATTTTTATTGTTTTATTTGCTTGTAATTAGTTTTTTGTCTTATTTTTAATATGATTTACTTGAATAATTACTTGAAAAAGTGATTGAGAAATATTAAATTAACATAACCTTAAATGTATTCATATACATTTTATATAAACACTTTCATTTTCTATTGAAAATTGTGAATTTGTACTGTAATATTACTTCTGTCATGACAATTCATCTCAGGAGATTGGTATGGTAATATAGACTGGCATGGTAATGGATATGGCAATGTAATATATTTGGTCTTGATGGAATAGATATGCTACACTGCTGCTGCTAAAGAGCAAGTACCGAGACTTGCTACTGCCAACACATTCACAGACATCGCTGTGAGCATGTAAGACATGCTGCTGCTGCTGAACATGTAACATACATGAAATAACCCCCGTTGCAGATCTATGCAGGTGGAGCTGGGGAAGGTGGAGGGTTTCTGAAAGCGCGCTGCAGACTGCTAACAGCAACACTACTGATATTTGTTTGAATGTTGTGCCGCAGCTAATTGGCTGCTGATGCAACAACAACCAATCAGCTGTGCTATGTAGATAATGACGTGATCACTGCCAAATGAGTTAGACCTATCAACCTGCGCCAGTTTCATGCCAGAAAGCTACAGGAGTATAGTGTGGAGTTCAGATGGTTGTGCTTACCTCTGCAGACGGTCCCGTTACCAACGAACCCAGGTTTACAGGAGCAGCTGTGTCCGCCAACCATATTGAAGCAAAGAGCGTTTTCGTCACAGGTATTCAGTCCACGCACACACTCATCATGCTCTGAAAACACAAGGGGAGTGTGCGTCAGTGTGTTTTTGCACACTTTCCTCTAACTTTTTGCCCGTTCTGCACTTTCCTTGCTGATTTTTTTCTCTAAGGGGATACAATTCAGGCAGACAGATTCAAAACAGGCAGAAGGAGAGAGAAAGAGACAGAAAGAAACAAAAACACTGAAACGGAAAGGAATCAGATGTGTATGAGCGCGGTGTTTAGGGAATAACTGACACTATTGTGCAAAAATAATATGCCACAGTCTTTGCTGAAGGTTGTCTGCACATTTGAGATGCTGTCAAAGAGTTTTTGCACTTGGACTCTCTCTATATGGGCAAGCGCAAAGGCTCAAAACCCTGAAAAAAGCATGTCTGTCTGTCTGTCTGTCTGTCTGTCTGTCTGTCTGTCTGTCTGTCTGTCTGTCTGTCTATCTGTCTATCTATCTATCTATCTATCTATCTATCTATCTATCTGTATGTCTGTTTACCTACCTAACTACCTACCTACTTTGCAGATTCTGCTATTCATTAATATCTAGATCAATTTTTAGGGCAATATCTTTATCGTTACCATTGTAGTTATCGTCCCTGGAATGAATGGGTCATTAGAACCAGGCTATTTTATGGTGCTGTTCAATTAGGATCTTTAATGTAGCTGCTCTCTTTGCATGAATTATGCAGGCTCAAAATTAGCTTGCACTGTTCCATCCTTCCATCCTCATTACATTTTGATAGGTTTACTACAATATGCACTGAAAAATGGCAATCAAATGGTTAAAGTATGACTGCAATGAACAGGGACACTGTTTTAGACCAGTCATGTCAGAGTAGCTGAAGACATTTTTACCACTGATTTATAATAAAGACAGAAAAGCAGTCCATATATTGTTTAAAAGAACAGGGGTCAACAGTTCAGTAATAATAATAAAACATATTTCTTGAAACTTGAATTGAACTTGATCATGAAACATTCAACAATCATCTCACAATTTTATGGTCTTACAATGACCTCCAGATGACCCCGTACTAAAATAAAGTCTTCACTCAGCCTGCCTGAAATGCCAATGAAAGGTCCTCTGCTTCAGAGACTTGTGTCATTAATATTTCTGTTTGGGGCAAAATGTTCCCAAAGCAGCCAAGAGTTAAGGAGAATCGGTGAGACTTTCAGAGAGTTACTCTGTAAAAACAGTGGTGAAACTTTAGTTAAAATCTAAGTATGAACATAAATGTTTCATACTTTACATTATAATGCTTTGAAGCCTAAAATCAGCTGTAGCATTTAAAATTATTGATTTAGTACATTTTATCCTCATCGTAAGAACCAAAAGACAAAAAATTAAGCCAATAAACAATTTGGCCCAATACCAGCTCCACTGGCTTCCCTGACGCCAGTTCTGTTTACCTCAGTCAGTGATATTACAGTCATGCCAAGCAGCGTTTGACTGAGACAAATCCCTCACAGTGGACGTGTTTGTGTGGTCTGATTTCTCATCTGCGTTGACTCATCTACCCATGACAGCTAAAGTGACACCAATTATCCTTCTAATTATTCATTAACAAAGCTCTTCTCTCCTCCTCTCACACATGTTCATTCGCTTTCTATCTTCCAGACGGGCAGATACCCCTAGGTGAAAAATAGAAGATGTTCTTTCTGCTTCTCAGACAAACACTGACCATCCGTCCGTCATCTATCTATCTATCTATCTATCTATCTATCTATCTATCTATCTATCTATCTATCTATCTATCTATCTATCTATCTATCTATCTATCTATCTATCTATCTATCTATCTATCTATCTATCTATCTATCTATCTATCTATCTATCTATCTATCTATCTATCTATCTATCTATCTATCTATCTATCTATCTATCTATCTATCTATCTATCTATCTATCTATCTATCTATCTATCTATCTATCTATCTATCTATCTATCTATCTATCTATCTATCTATCTATCTATCTATCTATCTATCTATGGATGGATAATATATATATATATATATATATATATATATATATATATATGATCAGGCATGCCATTATGACAACCTTCCTAATATTGTGTTGGTCCCACTTTTGCTGCCAAAACAGCCCTGACTCGTCAAAGCATGGACTCGGACTAGACACCTAAAGGTGTGGTGGATCTCAATCCAATCGAGCATCTGTGGGATGTGCTGAACAAACAAGTCCAATCCATGGAGGCCCCACCTCACAACTTACAGGACTTAAAGGATCTGCTGCTAACAAATTGGTGGAATGTGGGGAATTGGGAGGCCAAGTCAACTCCTCAAACTCATTGTTGTGCTCCTCAAACCATTCCTGAACCATTTTTGCTTTATGGCAGGGCCCATTATCCTGCCGAAAGAGGCCACAGCCACCATGGAATACCGTTTCCATAAAAGGGTGTACATGTTCTGCAACAATGCTTGGGTAGTTGGTATGTGTCAAAGTAACATCCACATGGATGGCAGGACCCAAAGTTTCCCAGGACCCACATTGCCCAAAGCACCACACTGACTTCACCGGCTTCTTTTCTTCCCATAGTGCATCCTGGTGCCATGTGTTCCCCAGGTAAGCGACGCACCCGGCCATCCACGTGATGTAAAAGAAAATGTGATTCATCAGACCAGGCTACCTTCTTCCATTGCTCCGTGGTCCAGTTCTGATGCTCACATGCCCACTGTTGTGCTGTGGACAGGGGTCAGTATGGGCACTGTGACTGGTCTGCGGCTATGCAGCCCCATACGCAACAAACTGCAATGCACTGTGTATTCTGACACCTTTCTATCAGAACCAGCATTAAGTTCTTGACCAATTTGAGCTACAGTAGCTCGTCTGTTTGACAGTATCACACGGGATAGACTTTACTCCCCACGTGCATCAATGAGACGTGGCCGCCCATGAACCTGTTTCCGGTTCACCACTGTTCCTTCCTTGGACCACTTATATATTGACCACTACAGACCAGGAACACCCCACAAGAGCTGCAGTTTTGAAGATGCTCTGATCCAGTCGTCTAGCCATCACAATTTGGCCCTTGTCCGACTCAAATCCTTATGCTTGCCCATTTTTCCTGCTTCTAACACATCAACTTTGAGGACAAAATGTTCATTTGCTGCCTAATATATCCCACCCACTAACAGGTACCGTGATGAAGAGATAATCAGTGTTATTCACTGATCATAATGGTCATAATGTTATGCCTGATCGGTGTATATATCCTCCTTAGCGTTTCCTTCTCTTCTGTTTGATCTCCTAAAATCCCAGTTTACACCTGTCTGGTGTCTTTTTCTTCACTATGTGTTACTTTTCATCTCAAAATCCCTCCAATGAAGTGAACATGCCTAATCAACTTGAGTCATAAATCTTACAACACAGATCTATAAATCACACTCATTAAAATGTCATTAAATCATCTCATTAAAATGCACTTTGACTGATGAATGATGCTGATTGGCTGGGCGTTTTTATGCTGTGGTTCCTCATCTATGAATATCTCAGGATGCATTTCCAGCTGAATTGAGGATCATTCACCAACATAATGCAGATCACATATTCAGTCTAAATGCTCTGCTTCTTTTCACAGAGAGACAAAAACCATATTCGTTCTATGCAACAAAAATCGCTTTTGGAAAAGATGATTCTTTGTGTTTGTACATGAAAGCGATAGTACATCCAAAAACGTACATCATTTACTCATCCTCATATCTTCGAAACCTGTATGATTGTTTATTCAGTGGACAACAAAAGGAGATGCTTAGCAGAACATCCAAGCTGCTCTTTTTTGAATGCTAACCATGATTGTGAAAAGGCTTTTCAGTTTAAGTTTCTCACACAAAAATATCATATGGCTTTAGGAGACTTTGAATAGTGAGTCAAAGGAATCACTGTATTTTGGAGCTTGAAAGCCCCTGGTCATTCTATGTAACAGAACAGCGTGAACATTCTTCGAAATATCTCCTTTTGTGTTCCATGAAGAAAAGTCGAACGGGTTTGGAATGACATGAGGGTGAGTAATTGACGACGGGTGAAATATTCCTTGAAAAATAGAAACCAAACGAAGGTGAAATCTCTCTGATCTTTGAAGACACATTTACACTGACATCTCTGTCCAGAACAGCACATAAATGAGCTGAGTTGAGACTAACGTCCTTTTAAGATTAACATCTGCTGACTGCTCAAGAGGAACTAATGAGGAATTGTGCAAGAGACACAGAAAGAATGGAGAAAGAGGAACTCCATAATGTCCATTCCCATATCATTTTTTTAAACAACAAACGCTAACTAATGACTGGGACTGTTCTTTAATTGACAAAACCTCTTATCGTGCCAATAAGTTTGCTCATTCCCGAGTAAAGGACGTAATTACTAAATATCACTGAGCCGATCATGAAGGCAAGACAGAGCTTTAATGAACAGACATGGAAACAGTAGAGCACATTTAAAATAATTACAGTAATTCAAAAAGCGTCTGATGTTTTCAATTAAAATAAGATCGGCTGATTAAAAGTGTTCTCGTTTTATACCAGGTGACGTCTATTCCAGCTTCAAATTAAACGAATTCCAGTTTCAACCGACGTGAAGGCAGTCTGCAGATTATCTCATAATAATCCCACAGGCAAAATATGCAATATATTTCTCTGTGTGACTGCACATATGAATAATTGAAAATAATAATATTTTGCCATCAGAATGCCAGCCTCACTGAGACTCTAAGTAATTACAGAAGCAGACGCACAGCTTTGAGCCAATCAAACATCAGACGCACGGCTTTCAACCAATCATCAATGGGCTAGAGATCCAGAGGGAAGGAGGAGAGATTAAACATATAGAGTTAAACTGATAACTGCTGCAAGTAATGGTTTTATTAAATTGATATAAAAGCTGCAGGGTGTGCATTTAAATTAAAAAGCATCTCTCACCTGTACGTTCTGAGAACTCAGAGAAACAAACTAAATCTTATTCTGAATCAATTCTGTGAGAGTTTTAGCCTTTGAAAGGTCATTGTGAGCACCCTTTATTGATCAGTTTCTATGACGAGATCAAAAAACGCGCTCCAAGGCAAATGTAACATTATAGAATAAATGACTCGACACCTCCACATACGGTTAAGGCTCAATGCTGTTCAAATTATATAAGTTTCCTCATTTGCTTGAAGAAAGAAATGAAAAGCAAGCAACGTTGAAGCTTGTTCCACAGTGCACTTGTGCTTTCATACATGAATCCAGCCCTTTCCATTACAAAACAACAACATTATTGAAGCATTAAGAGGTCAGAGAACTTGATTGTGTTGTTGGTGTAAAGCAGACTACTTGAAAATATAATAACAATAAATGATAATGCAGCTGGTCTTGATTACCCATGGATTTCTCAGATGATCAGCAGAGAAAAAAAATCAGATTTTTTTTTTGGCCGTGATGCACCTTACAGCCCAGGTGCAGTTTTCTATGCTTTATTTTTTGCGTATTTATTGAGACAGAAACCTTCCTGGACTCTCAGTTGTAATTAATTCAGTTTTAAAGTAGGTCACAGAAGGACTAGGGCTCATTTATCGTGTAGCTGTTCCCTCGTGCCGTGTCTCGCTTCCTTATCCTGTGCTCCTGAAGTGATTTAATTGCTTTTTTAAGTTAAAGATCAGGAGCATCTGTACTTTCCATCAGTGAAAACTTTCATATATGCTGTCTTTCTTGATTTTTTTTTTTTTGCTGTCTCATTCTTGTTCTTCCTCTATTGCATGCATAATTAAAACAATGTTAAACAATGCCTGATGCATAAAACAAACCTCATTAGTACAAAAAAAACCCCCTAAAATAATATTTTTATATACAGTATAAACAATAATATTTTGTTGGGTCTGTATGTTGCCTGGAGATGTAATATATTTAGCATTTTAATTATTTAAATATTAGTAATTAAATGACTTTCCTTTTCTTTTACTCATATTAAAAAATAAAAATTACATACTGCATACTACATACTGTAGTTTTTTTTTTTCATGTTTTAAATAAACACTAAAATATGCTATACCAAAAAAAAAAAAAAAAAAAAAAATTAAATAAAAATAAATAAAAATAAATAAATAATAATAATAATTAAAACAATTAAATTAAATTAAATTAAATGTAAAAATTAAAAATTTAAAAATTTAAAAAATTTAATTAAATTAAAAATATGCTATAACACAAATTAAAAAAAATAAAAATAAATACAAATTATATCGCTGCATGTATAAAATGAAATATAGTCTGATAATTAATTATATTATATTAATATTAATTAATTCATTGAATGATAGAAAATATAAAATAAATAAATACATTCACATTCACATTCACTCCTGTAGTTTTTTCATGTTTTAAATAAATACTAAAATATGCTATAACACACATAAAATAATAAATAAATAAATAAAATACAATAAAAATTATATAGTTGCATGTATAAAATAAAATATAATATAATATATGATAATTAATTAAACTATAAAAATATATAAATAAATAAATACATTCAGATGATTTTTGATTTTAAAATTAAGTCTACTTACTAGCAAATATGAATATGAATCACACTTTTTAATAAGTGAAAAATGCAATAAAATGTGCTTTTCTGAGCAAAAATGTAAATAACAGCAAATATGTCAAAAGTAGCTTATTAAATGATTTTGCAGGGTCTTTAAAAACATTTTAATGACCTATACACATTAAGCCATGGTGCTAATCTGATAAATTCAGGTTTGAATCCTGCCTTCACCAAATAAATCCCTGTCAAAAAAGCATATTATAATGATCTCAGTACTCACCTGTGCAGGAGTAATCATCAATACGGACGTAGCCGGTGTGACAGACACACATAAAGGATCCGGGTGTGTTCATACACATCGTGTTCTCCCTGCAGTAGTGTTTCCCCTCTGCACACTCATCGATATCTGCAACCATAGCATAACACAAGACACTATGTGTACTATGACCTGAACACAACACGGTTTACAAAGCATTTGGGAAGAAGCTTTGCCAAAAACCACCATTCACACTGCAGCTGTGATCAATTAACAGCATTTGTCAAGGGTGATGGAAGATCCAGTCATTACATCATGAGCGCTCTGTTGTACGGACAACTTTACTGTTCACACTGCTGCATGAAACTGCTAAGACTGTAATATAACAGGAACGCCAACACCATGTTTGAATGTTTCAAAGAATATTTAAGGGAAAGCACAAAAATTCTGTCATTATTTAATCAAGCTTCTGTTGCCTCCCTTTGAGTGGAACAAAAAAATATCGCTGCAGGTTCAGCATTTAAACTTTTTGTGCATCTGCCTAAAGGTTTGGCAGCCTTGATAACAGAGACTAACAGAATATAAATACAATCTACAATAAAGAGTTAAAGGTTTGAATAACTTTTGAAAATAATGTACTGTACGTGTGACTCAATTCAGTCCTTAAACTGCTTTAACAAAACACAGAGCACTACTAGACCTTTCACTTTCTGTCCCTTTCCTCCACCTCCATCACTTTCTCAGCCTCCAGTTTTTTCCTTGTACACTTTTCATAGACACGCTCGTGTCCTTCGGTCCACCCACTCTCTCCTCCTCAAGAACAGTTTATATAATCTTCCTCACATTTATTTTCTCTGTTTAAATCAACACAGCACAAAATCATGTTCTTAATCAGCATTTTGTCTCTGTTCCAGTAAAAACATCTTTAACACAAGATACACATTTAATGAAGAAACAGTTGCTCGAGATACAGCATTAAGACTTGTTTTCAGACAATAGTTTATTTTTCTTACCCCATTAGCAGATGTCACCATAAATCGAACAGATTTTTGTGACTTTTATGCTTAAAATAAACATCCATCCATCCACCACTCCAACCATCGCACTCACCCACCATTCCAACCAACCATCCATCGCACCCACCCCTCCAACCAAGCATCGCACCCACCACTCCAACCATCCCTCCAACTAAGCATCGCACCCACCATTCCAACCAACCAACCATCCATCCATCCATCCATCCATCGCACTTATACAAATCATTTGTAATTTAAAATTATTTTTTTTCCAGGTTTATAAGTTGGAGAACAATATGTTGTATTTATAATGTCACCATTACTATTTATCTAACATTTTTAAATGTTTTTTGTACATAAAAATACATCTTTAATGGATCTTTAGCGGAACAGAGCGCTTTATGGGAATCCTCTGGGGGTGAGGGAGGGGACAAGAGGGGCACCTCAGTCGATGAGGGCAGAGGGGCAGTGGCTCTAGCCACGGGCCACCCCCCTGTGCATGGCCCTGCATCCATCCATCCATCACACCCACCACTCCAACCATCCCTCCAACCAACCATCGCATCCACCATTCCAACCAACCAATCATTCATCCATCCATCCATCCATCCATCGCACCCACCACTCCAACCATCCCTCCAACCAACCATCGCATCCACCATTCCAACCAACCAATCATTCATCCATCCATCGCACCCACCACTCCAACCAACCATCGCACCTACCATTCCAACCAACCAACCATTCATCCATCGCACCCACCACTCCAACCAACCATCGCACCCACCACTCCAACCAACCATCGCACCTACCATTCCAACCAACCAACCATTCATCCATCGCACCCACCACTCCAACCAACCATCGCACCCACCACTCCAACCAACCAACCATCGCACCCACCACTCCAACCATCCCTCCAACCAACCATTGCACACACCATTCCAACCAACCAACCATTCATCCATCCATCCATCGCACCCACCACTCCAACCATTCATCCATCCATCCATCGCACCCACCACTCCAACCATCTCTCCAACCAACCAATCATCGCACCCACCACTCCAAACATCCATCCATTGTACACACCACTCAAACCAAACATTCATACATCCATTCATCCAACCATTGCACCCACAACTCCAACCAACCATCCATCCATCCATCCATCCATTGCACCCAACACTCCAAACAGCCATCCATCGCACACACCACTCCAACCAACCAACCAACCAACCAACCATCCATCCATCCATGCCACCACTCCAACCATCCAACCATTCCACACCATCCAACCAGACCATCCATCCATCACACCTACCACTCCAACCAACCCTCCAACCAACCATTCATCCATCCATCACACCCACCACTCCAACCATCCCTCCAACCAACCAACAATCTATCCATCCATCCAACCACTCCAAACATCCAACCATCCCTCCAACCAACCAACCACCAACCAACCAACCCATTCATCCATCCATCGCACCCACCACTCCAACCAACCATCCATCCAACCAACCATCGCACCCACCACTCCAAAAATCCATCCATCATACACACCACTTAAACCATCCATTCATCCAACCATTGCACCCACCACTCCAACCAACCATCTAATCGCACCCACCACTCCAACCAACCATCCATCATACCGACCACTCCAACCATCCATCCATCCATCCAACCATCGACCCCACCACTCCAAAAATTAATCCATCATACACACCACTTAAACCAACCATTCATCCATCCATCCATCCATCCAACCACTCCACATCTATCCAACCATCCAACCAACCAACCAAACCATCCATCCATCCATTCTTTCATTCCAACCATCCAACCACTCCACATGCAAACAACCAAACATCCATCCATTCACCCATCCATCCCACCCACCCACGCCACCATCCATCCATCCATCCTATTCACCCACTCCATCCATCGACCCATATAAAAAACAGATAAAAAAAATTCTCAAAACAAGATTCATTCTCTGAAAAACAGTATTATTAACTAACACAGAGGCATCTCAACCACTTTTTGATCCAACAGAGCAATGTGCTTGGAATAACAGTAAATAGTGGAGAGAAATTCTCCAAAGTCTTATCTGTCCCAATTTGTCTGCTGTGGAGGATTCAGAGCCTAAACCGTGGAGGAAAAAAAACTCACTCATAATATCTGTAAATGAAATTGTAATGCCTTTTCAGCCGCTTCTGTTCTAGAAGATATGAATCCCAAATTAATAATTTAAAGTTTATTTCAGAACTGCATTGGCACTGGTATTATTCATATGCCTGAGGCTGCTGCAAACTACAGACTACAACAATCCACGCAAACATGCTGATTTTCTCCCAAACTAGCAGGTTATTTAACCTTATTTAACCTTGCCAGTAATTTACAGCTGATGTGTGTAATTTCAATGTTAAACAGTTCTATATTATATATTATCCCAGCTTAATGTGCAAAGACAACTATAGTAACTAAAATGCATAAGCAGATGAACAAAAAGCACATTTCTTAGTATCACAACAGGGAAAATCACACGCATTCCCAAATGGTAAAACGTTGCTTGATAAAGAGCGCTATTATGACCCAGCAGGTCCTCTCAGATGCGTCTCAGATTTTATCAAGTCATATTGTACAGCAACATTACTGTAACAACTGTGTTGTATAAATTCTTCCAGACACTTTCAGAAGATTTCTGTGCCTTTCTGGTGACCAAAGGTTCTTCTAATGTCACCCCCCAAATTGTCTATTGATTGTCAATGCTGGAAGTCCTACTGTAGCCTACACATTACTTTTATCCGTAGCCATCACCATTGATTTTTCACAGTTTTCGATTAATACGCTTTCAGACTTCCTCGAAATTTTAGAGGCAAGTCAAAATACAGCAGGGCACATTATGTTTTTTTAGTCATAGACAAAAACAATTGAACATTTTCTTCCTTTAGGTTCTGTTTATAAAGTCATGGAGGTGAGTAAATGATGACAGAAGTTCTTATTTTTGGTGGGGTGAATGGGTGAACTATCCATGTTCTGGGTAAACTAACAGGACATAAAAACCAAAAGAGAACGCAATGTTATGCAAAAGCATGTTTGCAAGCAATACTGTTCAAACTAAAAAATTGCCATTGGTCATTTGTGTGGAAAGAGATATCCATCACATGCTCGCTGGGCTGCAGTGTTTGTTTAGACAAGGGTACAAGCCTATTAAAAGCCAGCGAGCCACAGGAATCCCCCTTCACATCTGTACACACACTCGCACAGCATGAACTCCAGGGTTTACAATGCATTAATTACAGCTGTAAGGATAATAGTGGTGCTGAAATATTCATTCAGCGAGACTCTAAGTAATCACCAGTCAACAGCTTTCATCGGTAACTCCTCCATCTGTGATTGCAGGCAATTTAGTGATTTGTGAAAGCCCTGTTATTTGCTTATACAAAACAAAAATGTTAAGCAAGCAAATCTGCGGGGGTTCAAAAAAACAGGTGCTATGTATGGAGAGACAAAAGGGCTTGACGGATTTAGAGTTTCATTTGTTTGTATAGTGTTTAGAAACATACACACACACACATATATATATATATATATCAATGATTGGCAGGTTTGTCTGTGGGAGTTTGAATACCTTGGCAGTAGGCGCTGTCATCCCTGAGCGCATGGTATCCCTCTTTACAGCTGCAGCAAGCTCCTGCCTCTAGGTTAATGCAGTCCGAATTCTCCACACAGTTGCGGTTGTAACCCTCAGCACAGAAATCATGCTCTGGGAGTGAGATAAATAAAGTAGAAGTTCTATGCAATGCCTAAATCTGACATTTGATAATTGATGGATTATAAATGACACTTTTTTTACCCCGCGTTGACAAATGTTCAAATTGTAAGACTATTCAATTGGGGAGGATTTATTGTTCACTCCTGGCTAATTGACATGAAATAGGATGTTGGGACGTTTTGGGACCTTGCATGTCCTGCGGTGTGACAGGCTATACACCATCTTAAAACCATTTTAAACAGTATTTTGCTAATTGTTTTATAATTGTTAATAAATGACTTCTTAATGAGTTTTTAATTGGTCTTTGTTACTTGTTTTCCAACAATCATCCTTAAAGTTAGATCAGTTTACTAAGCCTTTAAGCCTTGATTTCATAGATTATATCTTAAATGTAATTGTACATTCTCCTACTGCACTGGTTTCACTTGTTTTTAACTTCTTTACACTGAAAGCAAGTGAAAAATATAATATCTTATGCAGTGTTGCTTGTCAAATAAATTGCTCTTGTTTCAATGATTTTTAGCATATTTTTACATATTTTTTATTATTATTTAATTTATCTTTTTTGCAGTGCTTATATGATCTCAAATTAATAGAGAGAATACATGGACTATTTGTACTTTTAAAAATGTACTTTTCACAAAATTGTGATGTTAAAAAAAAGGAAAAATCTGTATTTCAGTGCTTTTGTGAATGAAACGAAACGAAAACAAAACAAAACAAAATGTATTACTATGTGTCAACCTTCTGTATCCCTGTACAAAATGGTTCAAAAGTGTTACTGCAGACTGTGGCTCAATCTGTGAACTATAAGAGGTGTGGTAAAGTCGAACAATATCACTTTTACACTTGTTATGTGTGTATGTGTGTGTGGTTATATGTGTGAAGGGTGCAAAAATAGATGTTTGCTGTCATGCACAGTCATGGCTTGGTGTTGAGCACAAATCTAGTTTGTGTGCGCCGTGGTCAAAGGTGGCTGCCCTTAATATGACTCCAATCAGTGGAGTGTAGAGGATGTGTGTTGTTCCTGCGTGTGTGAGTGTGTCGCACCTCTGCACACTTTGCAGCAGCGGTCTGTGAGTGTGATCTCCTCTGACTCTGGGCAGTTCAGCTCTGGACAAGTTGTCATCTCAACCCTACGCATACTTCGATCCTGCAAACACATAAACACGTGTTTGTTCAATTAACCTTGCAAGTCAAACATTCAGCTTAAACTTTGGAACATGGTAGCTGTTTCTAAGCTGGTCTTAGCTGGTTTAAGCAACAAACAAACAAACAGATATGTGTTTAAGATGGATTTTCAAATTTGAATGCTGCTTGGAATTAGAATTTGCAACCAGTCAGACAGAATTCAAATTCAGCCTGGAATTCAAATTCTTAACCATACTCAGAAAATAATCTAATTCTGCCTAGGATTCAAACTAACAAACAGATCCAGACAGAATTCAGATTCTGCCTGAAATTCAAATGTTTAACCAAATTCATAATCCGTCCCAGACAGAATTTAAATTCAGACCGAATTCAAATTCTGCCTGGAATTCAAAATCACAACCGTACTCTCAGAAAATAATCTAATTCTCCCTAGAATTCAAACTCATAAACAGATCCAGACAAAATTCAAATTCTGCCTGGAATTCAAAATCACAACCGTACTCTCAGAAAATAATCTAATTCTCCCTAGAATTCAAACTCATAAACAGATCCAGACAAAATTCAAATTCTGCCTGGAAATCAAATTCATAATTAGACCCAGACAGAAATTAAATTCTGCCTTTTATTCAAATATATAACCAAATTCATAATCTGTCCCAGACAGAATTCCAATTTAGCCTGAATTCAAAGGCTGCTCGGAATTCAGATATTTTAATTCAGAATTCAAATTCTGCCTAGAATTCCAATTCATAACCACATTCAGAAAAAAAATACAATTCTACCTGGAATTCAAATTCACAAACAGATCTACATAGAATTCATTTTCAAATTCATATTCAAATTCTGCCTAAAATTAACATTTTTAACCAGGACCAGACAGTCTTCAAATTCTGCCTGGAATTCAAATTCATAATCAGACACAGACAGAATTCAAATTCAGATTCAAATTCTGCTTGGAATTCAATTTTATATCCAGGACCAGACAGTATTCAAATTCTGCCTGGAATTCAAATTCATAATTAGACCCAGACAGAATTCAAATTCAGATTCAAATGCAGCTTGGCATTCCAATTCATAACCAGACTGTTTCTGCATGTAATTCAAATTCATAATAAGAACCAGACCCAGACAGAATTCAAGTTCAGATTCAAATTCTGCCTGGAATTCCAATTCATAACCGGGCTCATAATTTTTTTTTTCATTTCAAATTCATACTCAAACCCAGACAGAATTCACATGCTGCTTGGCATAATTCATAACCAGGCCCCGGTAGAATCGTGGCCAGCAACATTCAGATTTCCGCTGAATTCAAATTCCCATCTTTCGTGTCATCCACCCACCGTGTGTTGATTTATGACATATTATGATTGATCACGCTTTCATCTACCAATAAGAGTGCAGTACTCACAGCTCCAATTAACACATCCACCTTACACAAATCAGCAGATTTCTCCAAAAATGAGTGCAAAAAAAATGCAGAAGGGACAGATTCTGGAATGGGTCTGCTGAAAACCTCCAAACCACTGGCCTGCAGTTACACTGGAACTTACCCTGCATTCAAACAGCAGACAGTTTCCCTCAGAGTCGTGTACGCTCTTACGGTCGCCTTCCACGTACACTCTTCCCCTGAACAGACACACGGCTAAAGACAGAAAAGATAAAGAGAAAAATGAAAAAAATTGAGAGGATAGAGACAAAACAAACCAGTAAAGCATCGATCGCACAAGCATGTTAGATTAAGCCTACCAGAGCGCAGTGTTAAATAAAGCCCTGGTCATCAGTCAAACTGCTATTAGCTTCTGCACATTAGCCCTGCTCACTCAAACACAACATTCTGCACACTGGCCTTGAATTATTAATGATACCAGAGAAAGTGCGTGACTGCGTTGTGTGTGTGTTGACATTCGAATTTGTGGCAGCGGTAACCTAGCAACACAGGGATGTGGTCAGTTTGTCATCAAGACCGCAGCATGATTATAAAAAAGATTTTGGTGGAAAGATAGAGAGGAGAGAATCGAGAAGATGGAGAGATAAAGGAGCAAATATGAGACAAAGGGAGAGAGAGGGGCAAAGTTGCAAAATATATGCAGCTCTATAAATGCATGGCCTCATTTTGCGTGTGTGTGGGTGTGTGTGTGTGTGTGTGTGTGTGTGTGTGTGTGTGTGTGTGTGTGTGTGTGTGTGTGTGTGTGTGTGTGTGTGTGTGTGTGTGTGTGTGTGTGTGTGTGTGTGTGTGTGTGTGTGTGTGTGTGTGTGTGTGTGTGTGTGTGTGTGTGCGTGCGTGCGTGTGTGTGTGTGTGTACTCACGCTGGCACTCTTTACAGCATGCTCCAGGCATGTAGATTGGAGCTGTATCAGGGGGACACTGAGGCGGTGGGCAGAAAATACTCTCACACTCCACTGTACCATTCTGCAGGTGGAACACACACACCATCATCATCCTCATCACCATCATCAATAAAAGAGCTTCACAATCACATGATTCTGCAAAATAAGCTAACAGAATCAGACATTTCACAAGTGATGCTGGCAACTCAAATAAATCTTCACAACTAAAACAAAACCCAGAAAATACTTGAGGGTGCATTCCCACACTCTGACAGCTACAAAACAGATCGACTTGCCAAACTTCGGTACTATAATATGGCTACAAAACTTAAAAAAAAAAAAAATAATTATAAATGTACAATGCTTTAAAGGTGTTTGATTATTTTATTCCATGGTGGAGTTTTAATCTCACAATTCAGCCTTTTTTATGCAATTCTGACTTTATAGAGAAATACGAGTTTACATTTCAGAATTGCAAGTTTATATCTCACAATTTGGACTTTATAACTCACAATAGTGAGTTTATATCTCACATTTCTGAGGAAAAAAAGTCTCAAAATTGTGAGATATAAACTCACTATTGTGAGTTATAATGTCCAAATTGCGAGATATAAACTCGCAATTGTGAAAAAAGTATGAATTGTGAAATATAAACTTGCTATTATGAGAAAAAAGTCTGAATTGTGAGATTAAAAGTTACAATTAGCATTTGTTTTTCGTGGCGGAGACAAACTTCCATATTTCAGAGTACCAGCCTAAAGGTACATGGTGATGTAAAATAAAAACAAAGGATGTGAGGAAATATTTCTACAAAACTTTTGGTTTCTTCTGAGAAACTTTGTGTCCATTTTTGTGATGGAAATAACGTGGCAGAAAAAGCTATATTTATTTTAGTTTCTTGTGGAACGCAGTAGTTTTGATAGAAAAAACTAAAGTTTTTGGGGTGAAACGCAATACTTTTGCAAGAGAATGCTAAAGTTTTGTGAGAGAACGCAAAAGCATTGAAAAAGAAAATTCCCATCATCACGTCCCCTTATGGGACAGGAAAAAATGCTTTGCTCTCATAAATAGTAGTCAAATCATAGCTTATTTCCATAATTTGCACTGTCACTCATGTCTCAAATAGCCAAAAGCTCAAATATCAATGAAAAATAATGATTTCTAGTTGCTTTGTCGCTGAAAATCACTGCCACTGTGAACGGCCCTTGAGTTTGAAGCTTGGAGAGCCATGTCTTGTTTAAAATCCCAAACAAACAATCCTGTTCCCCTGTCCTGGGAATACATGAGCTTACTGAGCATGTGCAGTTTCTGCATCCATCTATCCAAGCATCATCGTCCCTATATATCTCTCCATTCAGGGTGCACGTCCTCTCACAGTAACAGCCATCCAAGTACTTCATCTTCTCTTCCGCAAGTGCCAACTAGAGCACAATAAAGACATGAGGAAGAAGAGAGGGTGTGACTGAATGAATCAATATAATGGGAAGCGATACAAAAAAAGAAGAGCAAGCAAAAAATAAATGTTAGAAGGAGAGAAATAAGAGGGAAATAAGAGATTTATGATGAAGGCAGCGTTTGTGGTGTTCACTATTAAGGACATTAACAGACCATAGAAACTAGTGACATCCAACACACACACACACACACACACACACACACACACGCACGCACACACACACACACACTACTACTATACTACTACTATGGAGCCCCTAAAGAGACATGCTGATGGAAAAAAAAGGGATTGAAGGAAAAATTATATGTCAATGCTTTTGCATTCTCTTGGAAATGTTTTGCATTCTCTTGAGAAACTTTGCGTTCGCTTGCAAACTCAAATGTTTTGCAGGCAAACGCAAAGTTTCTCAGGAGAACGCAAACATCTTGCGAGGGAATACAACATTTCTCGGGGGAATGCAGAACTTTTGCGAGAGAGCAAAAGCATTCAAATATGCCCATTTTTACCATAACCATGTCCCTTCAGGGGCTCAGTAGACTACAAATCTTGTGCAGTTGAATGAAAATTAAGTAGGCCCTAGGCCCTAATAAAATTAAGCACATCAAACTGACTCAATCCCTTTCAACTTTATAGCTAACAATAGCAACATTAGCATCCTAAGTAATATTTGTTCTTCTTCACCGTATAGGTAAACACCAAAATATTACAAAAACTAATTTAAAGCCCAAGTTAACCCTAACAGATCTTCATCTTCTTCTTTTGTCGTTTTGCTCAAAAACACATACAATAATGCTTAATTTAAATATTTCTCATCCAGTTCCATGCAAAGCATGCTGGGAACTGGAAATTCCCTTCTCAAATAAATGATGCATGTAGTCCCAATGCAAACAGATTAAATAAACTTACACATTTAAATTCAATGCACAGAATGAAAATGAAACTGACCCAATTCAACAATTGTTTTTAGCTCAGTACAATTAAATAAATTGAGCAAGCAGAAAAATCAGCTTTTGAAGTCAGGCCACCCCCCAATGCTAAACATTTTTACAAACTTGCCTTGTTTGACGTTTTAGCTAATATATCTTGAAGTTCCATGATCTTCTGAACCAGCCCATGGAAATCATTACAAGTGGGACAAGCTGCAAAAGTGGTGAACGTGCATTAATGGCATTTCCAGACCAGTGAGTAAACAAAGTGCATACATTTCCTTTTTTTTCTGTGCCGTCCACAGGAAGAATGCACTTACTACGATTGAGATCTGGACACTGGACGATGTATCCATGGGGTACGACTACCAACTGAACATCTTGCATAACTCCCTGGCAGAAAGATATTGCAGTCAGAGAGATGTAGACAGGGCGAACGTACAACTTTTACATATTTTATGGTATATTTTCATTGTGCAAGGCTATGTTGTACCCTGAAAAAACCATGGGCGTCATTTCTTTGACCAAGCCAGATGTTTGTTCCTCTGGGAAAGTCCATAGATGGCATCTCCACAATTCTTTCGTAAATTCTGAGAGCAAGTACAAATAAAAAGCAATGAGTGAACATTGATAAAGAAGGCATTCAAATTCGGCCCTTTTATTTTCAAGCCATTCACCTGTTGCAGTCAATATGGAGCACCACTTGGGTGGCGCTGAATGCCAGGGAGACTTTGTGCCAGTGTCCATCTGCCAGACTATAGGGGAAGACCTCTTTCTGCTGCCGCTGATCTGAGGTCTGGAAGAAGAGACGGATCTCATTACGCAGACCGCTGCTCTCTACCTCCAGAAACCTGAGGAGGAAGCCAGGGAAACAGATTTACTTCATGAAAAGTCATAATCATGAATCAGTTGCTTAACATCTAAGAACTCCAGGAAATAACTGCTGCCATAGCTCTTATGTCCCCATGCATAAGACTTCTGCAGGTTAAGCTGCCAAATGGTCGTTATTAAATTCTGGAATATAGCAAAGCAGCAGAGGAAAAAATGGACCTCAAGGGAATGTGAGGGTTCCGGATGAATGTGAAGACAAGCAGTGATCCATAAATCTCTTGGCCTGTACTCCAAGTGCTGACCTTAAAGAGGTGGTAGAATCAATACTGTGTGTGTTTAAGAAATGTCAGTGGACACCCTAATCAGAAATGTTACAGACATTCCATCAGAGAGATTATGTGTTCCTCTGAGAAACAGTAAATTAAAAAAGAAAAAATAGAAAGAAGGTTTTCCTGGAGCAAAAGCCTACCTATACTGTATGGATGCACAGATGGATGGTGGACTCAGACAGAGAGAGAGAGAGAGAGAGAGAGAGAGAGAGAGAGAGAGAGAGAGAGAGAGAGAGAGAGAGAGAGAGAGAGAGAGAGAGAGAGAGAGAGAGAGAGAGAGAGAGAGAGAGAGAGAGAGAGAGAGAGAGAGAGAGAGACAGATAGACAGACAGACAGACAGACAGACAGACAGACAGACAGACAGACAGACAGACAGACAGACAGACAGATAGACAGATAGACAGATAGACAGATAGACAGATAGATAGATAGATAGATAGATAGATAGATAGATAGATAGATAGATAGATAGATAGATAGATAGATAGATAGATAGATAGATAGATAGATAGATAGATAGATAGATAGATAGATAGATAGATAGATAGATAGATAGATAGATAGATAGACGGACGGATACCTCTGTTCTCCATAGTGGATGGACAGCAGCACTCCTGAGCTGAATTTCTCCTGTTTGAGGGTCAGTAGAAGAGTGAACTCTGTTCTTCCTCTCAACTTCTGAAGAATTCTCTCTGCTGCCTTGAGGGAAGCTCTTGCATTCCTTGATGAGCCTGATGGAGAGAGTGACAGAAAAGTCCAAAAAGGTGAGGAATGAAATACATTAAAAACAGACACTACCCTATTAAGAAACACTATGCAATCATGAGTCATGAGACATGAGGCATACGGGGATGTCATAGAGAGCTGACCATAAAATGAAGAGTTATGAAACAATTAATTCCATGGTTGTCCATAGATGCTGGACTATTCTGTAACTATTCGGTATTCTTTCCATTCAAATTCGAATTACACTTCTGAATCAACTGACAAATTCATCATTTAAAAAGAGATAAATTCAGTGTTCGGGAAATTCTGACACTCTTACTTATTCAACTTAGATCCCTTTTATGATCATACAGGCGTTCTATATTAAAGGAAGACAGAACAGATGAAAATATTTGATCCATCCATCATCGTGTCACTGTTATGTCAAGTATACAACACAATCATCAGTCTGTAAGTGAATTTGTTCATCATTTAGGCTTGTAACTACTGGTACCAAACAAAAGTTGCATAGAGGCAGAAGCAAGTGGCCGTTTTGCACCATCTGGTTATATTTATGTTTAAATATCCTGGAGCCAGTGTGAATACTGAACTAAGCATGATAAATACCAAGGGGTCAAAGTTTTGCTGGTTAGCATGTTCCAGTTAGCCCCCGCTGATAAGAAACTACACCATCTGGACCTAGCAAGCATTTTTCGCCAATTCATTGCTGCCTTTTTACATAATAGAGCAGGATAGACACTATTGAAGGGTTTAGGACTGTGCACATTCTTACTGTAATAATCATTATGTAATTTTTCAGAACGATTAGTCAAATGCCATTTACAGCTCTGGGGCCTGATGTATAAACGTTGCAATTTTCCACACATATATCAGGATTTATAAAAAATAAACTAGACAACAATGTCAAAAATGATCCCCGTTCACATGGATCCGAAAAAAACAATTAAAAACGATGTATTCTGCTGCCAGGCCAGTAGTTGGCAATGTTACTGTAAACAGAAGCTACATGCCTACAGATTGAACACATATTATGCATTCACATGATGTCACCATTTTCACAAATTCTTGTTTTTGTAGTCTACAAGGAGACAATAATGGTATCGCTTTCAAATGTTTGCAAAACGCAGTTGTCGTGTAAATGGCCCCTTAGACTAGAAACCAGACTAAACAAAAACATGATAAAAATGATCATGACAATTTTAGACCTCCTTGGAGCAGACAATTTTAAGGAAATGAGGATGGTCGACAGACATGTGGGTCATGTCGTGACACTGATGTGAGTGGCGATAGCACAGAAGTAAAAAATAAATAAATAAATAAATAAATAAAAAAGAGAGACAGAAGGAAGGAGGAAACACACTGGGAGATGTGATGAGTTAGCTGAGGAGGACAGAGGAAGTTGACTGCCTCCTCAGGGACGAATGTTTAAATCAGTCCTGTCAAAACATAAGAAATGTCTGGGTCTGGTCTTCTCAAAAGGTGAAAAAAAAATGCAACACACACACACTCGCACATACATTAAGGCCAACCGAGGAACACTAATGTTCTGTAGCTGTTGTCAAGTAAAGCTCAGGGGAGTTGTAAGCTGCAGCCGTGAGCCTATTGTATGGCAGAAATGAGGCAGAGTTTCGTCACCTTCATTAATCAAATACACTGTACGACAGTGAGCCGAAGCTAACCTGGTAGCCTCAACAATCCGCAGAGGACACCACAGCTGATCTAATGGATTCCAGGACAGTTCACAAGTATCAGCATTAAAGTCCTCTGGGATAGTGCTAGGAAAACAGGTTTTTTCTGACATCTCTCTGATTAATTCCCATTGGATCGACACTTCATCTCAAATGTGCTATCCTTCTATCACCATCGCTATTGTGTGCTGTAAATCAAAGGCTAGACGTTCGATGGCAGCATTTAAAGGTCAAAGAGCAGCTTGGGACTTCTGGCTATCCAAATTACCAGTAATGACTCTTTAGCTAAATATTTAAATATAAATGAATTGAATAATATACATTTTAATATTAGTTTGTTTATTCATCTCTGACATTCAACTTTTCCATTTTCAGGCCATGAGGATACACTCACCTTTCAGAAAAGAGGGTTTTTTGTTTTTTTTTACACCATGAATCTGTAATCAATCGCTCCCAGTTATCAAACACCCCAGCCCAGCTATGCGCCTCAAGAGAACTAATAACTTCAATAAGGATAAACGAGAACTGTGCTCCTGGGAGCAAGATAAACACGGTGTGATGCAAATTATGTAACTTGCTCGACAATATTCTGGCAGAATTTAAATTGAAAACCTTTCAAGAAGGTTGCTGGTGAATTTTTTTTTTCTAATGACGTTGAGTTTCCGTGCCAGCAATTACATCTAAAAAGCACTTAAATTGATCAAAAGTCAGGCTACTTATGATGCACGCACTTAAAAGTGTGTCCTAACACCATTTTAACGTACCTTAATGAAAGTTTAAAGCCCATGTAAAATGAAAAACCTCATTTACAACTGATGAATTATTCACAACCTATTATAATGACAAAACGAACAAGTGTCTCTCCTCAAATTAACATTGCATTAATCAGAAGCCATAGGTCCATTATTCCTCAAAGCCTCAACGCGGTGTGACCAAAACAGTGGCTTGGGACAGAAGCAATGCAGCATGAGAGTATTAAATGAACAGTTTATGAATGAAAATTCTGTCATTTACTTACACTCTTGTCTGTTCAATTTGCTAAACATCTTCTTTTGTATTCCACACAAGAAAAAAAGTCATAGGGTAAGTAAATGATGCCAGAATTTCTATTTTTCTATGGGTGAAGTATCCCTTTAAGTCTCTGCAAAATATGTGATCGTACTGCAGACACAAAGTCGAGACATGGAATCTCAGGTGGGGAATCTGAGTGATACGAGTGACGTAGAGTATTTGTCTGCTCCAGACCGCATCCTTGGGCAGGAGAAACACTTAGCTGATATCCCTGTTGGCTGCTGCTTGCTGAAATAGCTGATGAATGGGCAGGAATCTGATCCTATGGCACTTAAAAGACCCAGTCAGCACCTGGTCTGACTGAAGAGTCCAACTTTGTGCCAAACTTCTTTCCTTTATTGTTTGCTTCTGCTCTGTTCCACCCATTTGCTTATTCATTCCTTCAGTCAAGGCAAGTTATTCAGCAAAACATTCACACTCAGACTTATAGACGCGTATTAGCACTGGGAACTGTAATGTTATACATTTTAAGGGTAGAGATTCGGCTATAATTTTTATTTTATTAAAGTATATAAAGGGATAGTTTATTGAAAAATAATAATTCTGCCATCTTCCCCACTCTCATGCTATTCCAAATCTTCTGTTGGAAGTGTCTTAATTGTGGTTCAAATGTCTCATGTGACTGAAATTTAAGACATTGTTTACTGAATCTCTTCCCATCCAGTGGGCTGTGATTGAATCACTGAATCAGTGACTTGAGAACCAGGTCCAATTCATGAACGAATCATTCAAGATTTGTGAATTGAATCAACAGATTCATTAAAGAGAATTGACTCAATGGATAGTTTCAATGGCCATTGCTATTTTTCTACCTAGAGATTCGGCTATGATTTTTACAATTAAAAGAGGAAATAATCAAAGTACACTCTAAAACAGGCTGGGTTAAAAACAACCCAAGTTGGGTTGAAAATGGACTAACCCAGCAATTGGGTTGTTTTAAGACATTTATACATTTAACCCAAACGCTGGGTTAAAACGACCCATTCACTGGGTTAAAACAACCCAATTAGTGGGTTAAAACAACCCATTCACTGGGTTAAAACAACACAATTTTTAGAGTATTATTAAAGTATATAAAGGGATGATATAAGCAGTGGCAGAACTAGAGTTTTATGCATGGTGTGGCCGCCGCACATCAAAATAAATGCTGCTTTCAATAAGAGGTGAAATTTCAATCAGCCAGTATAGTCAATAAAATTTTGGTGAGGCACCCGGGGAGGCCAATCAGATGTCAGGGGTGTCCAGTGCTTTCCCGGACACCCATCTGGCTCCGCCACTGGATATAAGATTTTACTCCTACCACCCACCCACCCACACTTACTCAATGTCACATTGCCTGGCTACAGTGTCACAACAGCATGCTTAGCCTTGAATTATCTCTAATATCTCCCCATCCTCCCCTCTTTTCTTTTCTCCTTTCCCCTTCTTTATAAACAGCACAGCATGGATGTCATTGACGACATTGATAGGTCTCTCATCTGCATTCTGCACATTTATGACCTTGTCTCGGAGCCTGTCTGTTAGATCTCAATTCCGCAATCCCACTGGCATTTACTGGAGCACCAATCAATACTGTGGAGGTGCCACCTGCCCAAATTAGAACAAGACTATTGCTTCCATAGATATCAAATGCCTCTGCTTATCCTAGAATATCAGACTTTGGGTTTTTTTTTTTTCACCAAATATGCATCCCAACTCTGTCTAATGTAGTTTTGTACCTTTTGTGTGTGTGCGTGTTTATGGGTGTACAGTTGCACACATAGATTGTACACAGTATAAATACATTCCCCAGAATTGCAGTCTCTCATACACCATTCATGCTGCAGTGCGGAACAGAAGTGATGACACAGATGCTGGTTAACTGCAAACCCAGAACGTTACTCCATGCATAAAAATCTGTCATCATTATAGGTCATGGGAGTGGTGACAGCATAGCGCTTAAGTAAATTAAAGGTTGGTGGTTTTGTCCTAAGGTGCTGAAGAGTGGTCGAGCCAGAAAGCAGAGAATGACCATCACCATTGTGCCCTTGCGCAAGACACTTAACCCAAACTGCTCAAAATGGAATGTCAATCTGGATAAACAACCATCCATAAATCACCAGAGGGACACCGATGCTATAGACAAGTCTGCTAAAACAGCCCTCCAGATGAACAGAATTGAATGGAGTAGAACAAAACAAAAATAGAAACACTAAACAGAGTAGAATATAGCAGAGCAGACATATGAATAGAATAGAATAGAATAACAAGTGTAGAGCTGAATACAGTAAACTACACAAATAGAGTATTAAAATAATTGAACACAGCAGATCAGATTAAGAATAGAATAGTGTAAAATAGAACAGACAAAGAATGGAAAAGAACAAAATAGAACAGAATACAGTAGACCAGACATATAGAACAGAACAGAATAGAATAGAATAGAACAGAACAGAATAGAATAGAATAGAATAGAATAGAATAGAATAGAATAGAATAGAATAGAATAGAATAGAATGTATAGAGCTGAATACAGTAAACTACACTCTAAAAATGCTGGGTTAAAAATAACCTAGGTTGGGTTGAAAATGGACAAACCCAGCAATTGGGTTGTTTTAACCCAGCGGTTGGGTTAAATGTTTGCTTAAAACAACCCAATCGCTGGGTTGAATACAGTACAGAGCTGAATACAGTAAACTACACAAATAATAGAGTATTAAAATAATTGAACACAGCAGATCAGAATAAGAATAGAATAGATGTAGAATAGTGTACAATAGAACAGACAAATAATGGAAAATAACAACATAGAACAGAATACAGTAGACCAGACATATAGAATAGAATAAAATAGAATAGAATAGAACAGAATCAGAGACTGAATAGAAAAGAATAGACAAAGAATTGAACAGAACCAAAAATACTAGAATAAAGCCAGACATTGCATAGAATATAGTAGACATTACATAGCATAAGATTGAACACAGTAGATCAGATTTAGAATAAAACAGAACATAATAAAATATAATAGAATTGTTGTATAGCACCCACACAAAAAAACATAATACAGCAGAGCGGTTTAGAAAAGAATATAACAGAATAGAGTAAATCACACAAATAATGGAGTATAAAATAATTGAAAACAGCAGATTAGAAGAAGAATAGAATAGATGTTGAATAGTGTAGAATAGAACAGACAAAGAATGGAAAAGAACAAAACAGAACAGAATCCAGTAGACCAGACATATACTGTAGAATAGAATAGAACAGAATAGACAATGAATAGAACAGAACCAAAAGAATAGAATAAAGCCAGACATATAAAATACAGCAGACATTGAATATCATAAAATAGACATAGAATAAAACAGAACAGAATAAAATATAATAGAAGTGCAGTATAGCACCCACACACACAAAAAAGAATACAGCAGAGCAGTTTAGAATAGAATAGAAAAGATTAGAATAGAATAGATTAGAAGGCATACAACTAAACACAGTAAACTACACAAATAATAGAGTATCAAAATAATTGAATACAGCAGATTAGAATAAGAATAGAATAGATGTGGAACAGTGTAGAATGAAACAGACAACGAATAGAAAAAAACAGAATAGAACAGAATACAGTAGAATAAGACATATAGAATACAGTAGAATCAGACATATCGAAGAGAATAGAACCAGACACTGAATAAAATAGAATGACAAAGAATAGAACAGAATCAAGGGAATAGAATAAAGCCAGACATTGAATAGAATATAGTAGACATTGAACAGCATAGAATAGACAGAGAATAGAACAGAACAAAATAGAACACAGAGCAGACATTGAAAACAAAACAGAATAAAATATAATAGAAGTGCAGTATAGCACCCACACAAAAAACAGAATACAACAGAGCAGTTTAGAATAGAATAGAATAGAATAGAATAGAATAGAATAGAATAGAATAGAATAGAATAGAATAGAATAGAATAGAATAGAATAAAACAGAGCAATTGTCACGTTTGGTCAGTTTGAGTTGGTTTTCACTCTCTCTAGATCAGTTTCCTTTGACTGTGTTGATTTGTTACCATGGTTTTTGATTTACCCCTTATGCATCTCACCCGTGTCTTGTTTAGTCCCAGTGTATATTTAGCCCTGTGTGTGTTTCAGTCTTGTCACTAAGTTCTGTTCATGATTTTAATTCCGGTTACCCTGAGATACTGTTATTATGAGTTTAATTAAAGAGACCGTTTGCTTTGTTTCAAACCTCACTGACAGTAGAATAGAATAGAATAGAATAGAATAGAATAGAATAGAATAGACACTGAATTTAATAACGGACTCTCTTTATCATACTGTAACTCTAGAGCCATAAACAGCATCATCGTGGCATTCAGAATGGGCCATGGAGCCAGATGTTATTCCCTTCTCTACACCCACTGTCCTCATTAACTGCATTTCCTGAATGAGATGACAATTCTTTGATGGGCAAGAACTTGCTGCTCAACACAGGAGCATGTTTACTCCTGGGACTGATGTTTCACTGTTGGTTTGATCCATTTTTCATGAGAGATTAAGTGGGATCTGGAATTATGCATTTCTAAACCAGCTGTCTGCCTGGCTCTTTCCTCTCACCAGATGTTGACAATGGATTCCAATTTCTCTAAATTGATGAGGCTCACTGCGAATGCTTTTTCTGGAAAGCTGCTCTGATGTCAGTTACACTCTGACGCTGAAACAAAAGCAGAGACCCACATGCCAGTTCAACTGACTTGTTAAAAAGCCTGTTACTCGTACCTTCAAACAGATATGCTCTGCTCTCATTGTGGAACCCCTGGACCTGGGAGACTCCAGCACTTGACCTCACGAGATCAAACTCCTGGAAAATGTTCACATGTAATGCTGGATCAACCCCGAAACCTGAAACTAAGGGAACATTAACATGAGGAATCACTTTCTCCGATACAAACAGAACTAAATAAAACAGCAATTATAGTGTCACATTCTATATTTGTAGAAAATATAAAAAAAATAACACTTAATAACAAAATTCTGCTTTTGTATATTTAAATATACTGAAGACCACCACAATGATGCATCTGGAAAAAGAGAAAACCACATAATATTTTAATATACAGTATATTCAATTTACTCAACACTGGCTTTTCCAGGAGCCATGCATAATAAACATGTGCTCACAAAAACGCCAAAACACCATAACACAAAATTAATGGTATGTTAACAGAATTATTTAGCATAAAACACCCTCGTATACATAAACTTACTATTTCCCCCACAATATATATATATATATATATTTAGTGCTGGGCAAAAAATTAATTGTGATTAATTGCATCCAAAATAAAGGTTTGTGTTTACATAATATATGTGTGTTTACTGTAATTATTATGCATATATAAATACACACACATGCATGTATAAGAAATATTTGCATGTATATACTATATATATAATTTATCTTATATATAAGTATAATTTTTAAATAAAAACATAACATATTTTTTCTTAAATATATACATGCATGTGTGTGTATTTATTTATATATACATAATAATTACAGTAAACACACATATATTATGTAAACACAAACTTTTATTTTGGATGCGATTAATCACGATTAATTTTTCACCAGCACTATATATATATATATATATATATATATATATATATATATATATATATATATATATATAGATTACTTCAATATATTTGCATAGTTTTTTTTATTTTATTTTTTATATATATTTTATATATAAGTTATTCAAATAGTATAAATGTTACATGTGACCATAATCCACTGAGTAGCCTAAAACCAGTGGATACCAGGTACCCATCCCGTTGCTGAAATTCACTAGCAATAAGACATCTGACAAAAACTGAGCTTACCAAATCCGACAGAGCAAAACGCAAAATAAAGTTTGAATAATCCCATTGTGAAGGAGGAGAGAAAACCGCCTATTCCATCATGCTGATGTTCTGCTGGAGACTGAGCGAGATGCGCATCAGTGATACATCTCCAATAAACGCATCCTCAAACCTTCATTATACTTCGGCAAAACTTTAGCAAATAAACACGGGGATATAAAGCAAGAGTGAAAACTCCATGAGGCGAAAATTCAGCTTAAGGAGATGCAGTGTCTTCTTGTGAATGAGCGGTCAGTGGAGAGATGCAGGTGCGTCTGTCCTCCCTTCTCTTACGACCAGAGAGAGAGAGAGAGAGAGAGAGAGAGAGAGAGAGAGAGAGAGATTGAACACACTCACCTGCAGCTCATAAATCCTGCCACCTGCTGGTCATGCACATGAACATGTTTAATATAACATGTTCAAAAAACATTTGAAGTTTGCAGATACATTACAATGCCATATACGCATACACTCAAAAAAAAAAAAAAAAAAAAAGGTTCTATATGGCACCAAAAATGGTTCTTCGTCGTAATCATAGGGGAACCATTTTTGGTGCTATATAGCACCATATCTTAGCATGCTCTGTATATGGTAGCAGTGCTATATAGCACCATAGTTAGCGGTGCTATATAGCACCTTAGTCAAAGAACCGGTGAAGAACCTCTGAAGAACCAAAATTGGTGCTATATAGCACTTAAAAAGGTTCTCCTATATGATTACGAGCCAAGAACCATTTTTGGTGCCATATAGAACCTTTTTTTTTTATAGAGTGTACAGTATCACAATAATAGCTTTTATAAAATATGTTTACATATTACGCAAAACCTGTCATTCATGACGTTTCACAGAGAGGGCTAGTTGATTTTAAATGTGTTAAATGTTCAATTTCACTGAAAACCCATAAAACCCAATGCTATTTTTGTTTTAATTCATTTTAAATGAAAGTTATGAAGTTATAAAATACTGATATTTAAAACAATGATATTTAAAAGAAATCACTTTAATAATGTTATATCAAGTAATTATTCTTGACTCTTCTGCTACTTTGAAGATTTACTGTAACTAGCTACTCCTCAGTGTGTTAATGGCCTAAAATAACTAAGGTAAATCAGTGAAGATTAAATGATTAATTATTCTTCCACTAAAGCCATATGTACATGTTGCTTGGATATCCAGTGTTATGGTGCTTAAATAACTAAAGCGCGTTGCCATGGCATCTGCAGTGCATTTGCATATGAAGAAGGGTCAAAGAAGACGGTCATATGAGGCAGAATTGATAATTGCAGGACCAATCATACAGGTCATGCATCCAGCAAGCATTATACAACGCCATGTGTCAGACTTGCACCCTTGACACATGAAGCAAGGCACAGTATGGTCTGCTTTCTGCTTTCTGAAAATGTTACAGTTACATCTGTTATCTTCCCATGCGAATATGGCTGCAACGCACGGCATTAAAGAAAAAAATCAGGGAGTTTGTGTGTGCATGTGCAGTGATAGCTCATGCATTATTAATGAAGCATCTGGGTGGCAAACCTATAAATCTGATTGCATGATCCCACCATCACTTATTATTTATTAGGCCACTATAGCAATATGCATGATATTAAAGTAAATGCATATAAACAAGAAACCAGCTGTGAAAACAGAGGGAAAAAGAGTGAGACACTGTTGGATGTCATTGTGCGCACCTTTCAGTTTCCACAATGACAGCTCAAGGCATCAGTTAGACAGAAGGCAGCTTAAAAAGCAATGCACAGGGAGGTAGCTGTCCTCGATATCAGTTCAGGCAACACATAACAACAAGCGTTTCAGACAACAGCTTGTCTGTATTGACAATTTTTGAGGCCTCCAAAAAAAGTAACAGTTGTGGAATGTAGTATATGGCTATGAGTGCTGTGATCATCCTCGATGGATGGATGGATGGATGGATGGATAGCCCCTTTTGCCAAAACAGCCCTGACCCGTCGAGGCATGACCTCCACTAGACCTCTGAAGGTGTGCTGTGGTATCTGGCACCAATATGTTTGCAGCAGATCCTTTAAACCCTGTAAGTTGTGAGGTGGGGCCTCCATGGATCGGACTTGTTTGTTCAGCACATCCCACAGATGCTCGATTGGATTGAGATCTGGGGAATTCCTCAAACTCGTTGTTGTGCTCCTCAAACCATTCCTGAACCATTTTTGCTTTGTGGCCACAGCCACCAGGGAATACCGTTTCCATGAAAGGGTGTACATGGTCTGCAACAATGCTTAGGTTGGTGGTAAGTGTCAAAGTAACATCCACATGGATGACATAACCCAAGTTTTCCCAGCAGAACATTGCCCAAAGCATCACACTGTCTCCGCCGGCTTGCATTCTTCCCATAGTGCATCCTGGTGCCATGTGTTCCCCAGGCAAGCGACACACCCGGCCATCCACATGATGTAAAAGAAAACATGATTCATCCGACCAGGCCACCTTCCATTGCTCCGTGGTCCAGTTCTGATGCTCACATGCTGGTGAGTTTCAGATGGTGAGATGGTGGTGCTTTCGGCAGTGGACAGGGGTCAACATGGGCACTGTGACTGGTCTGCGGCTATGCAGCCCCATTCGCAATAAACTGCAATGCTCTGTCTATTCTGACACCTTTCTATCAGAACCAGCATTCATTTCTTGAGCAATTTGAGTCTGTTTGATCGGACCACACAGGCTAGCCTTCGCTCCCCACGTGCACCAATGAGCCTTGGCCACCCATGACCCAGGCGCCTGTTTACCACTGTTCCCTCCTTGGGCCACTTTTGATAGATACTGACCACTGCAGACTGGGAACACCCCACAAGAGCTGCAGTTTTGGAGATGCTCTGACCCAGTCGTCTAGCCATCACAATTTGGCCCTTGTCCGACTCGCTCAAATCCTTACACTTGCCCATTTTTCCTGCTTCTAACACATCAACTTTGAGGACAGAATGTTCACTTGCTGTCTAATATATCCCACCCACTAACAGGTGCTGTGATGAAGAGATAATCAGTGTTGTTCACTTTCCCTGAATGCCTGATCGGTGTAGATAATGCAGGTAATTCACCTTGGTCATGCTGGAAGACCAGTTTACATCTAAAACCAGCTTAGACCAGCTAAAACCAGCTGATTTAGGGTTTTTCAGCATGGCATGGGCTGGCACAAGCATATTATACAGCAATGCAAAAGATAAAGGAAACTTATCTACATCAACAGTACACCCCATAAAAATGACTAATATGCAAAAATGCAGCCTTACAGTAGGCCTATATCGCTGCTGCTGCTGCTGCTGCAGAGAGCTTGGCAGGTTCACTGTGGCTTCTGTGTTTTTAATTAATCAGCACAAAGCCATCTTAACAAAAGCAGCCACTCAGAGATGACTGCAGATCCCTTTATCCAACATGACTACTCTTCACTCAAACAAGCACTCATTGCTGTCTCCACTTCACTAACGAATGAGCCTCTCTAAACCTGTGAGAGGCACACACAGCTCTGCAAGTGCACCATGAAAACACTTATCCAATGTACAAGTACAATTACGGATGATGGAGCGTTATTTCTATTCTTCAAAAGCGTGTTCCTCAAACTGTCGCCAAGAAACAAACAAATATTGCACTGCGAATGTTAAAAAAAAAGTTATCATGCAGGTTTATTTAAAGCATTCATAAAGAGTATAGTATAAGGAAAACATAAAAGTACAGCTGAACTCTATACTTGCAATGTATAGACAGACAGACAGACAGACAGACAGACAGACAGACAGACAGACAGACAGACAGACAGACAGACAGACAGACAGATAGATAGATAGATAGATAGATAGACAGATAGATAGATAGATAGATAGATAGATAGATAGATAGATAGATAGATAGATAGATAGATAGATAGATAGATAGATAGATAGATAGATAGATAGATAGATAGATAGATAGATAGATAGATAGATAGATAGATAGATAGATAGATAGATAGATAGATAGATAGATAGATAGATAGATAGATAGATAGATAGATAGATAGATAGATAGATAGATAGATGGCAGAAAAAAAATATGAATATATGAGTTTTTATGAGAAAAAAAATATATGAGTTACAATACTGACATCTAGTGGAAAATAACAGAT
Source organism: Romanogobio albipinnatus (assembly GCA_023566225.1). Taxonomy (NCBI): domain Eukaryota; kingdom Metazoa; phylum Chordata; class Actinopteri; order Cypriniformes; family Gobionidae; genus Romanogobio; species Romanogobio albipinnatus. The sequence continues at coordinate 44,276,071 of CM042245.1, read as the reverse complement.
AGGCATATTCTTAACTAAATATAAAGGAATACCATTGACTTGTATATGTATATTTAGTCAGTCCTCACAACATTACAATGCAGTATATTCATTTTCCGATTTGGCAAAAGATTACATAAAGTGTATTTATCAAATATTTAGATACTATAAAAATTACAGCTCTGTCGTGCAACTGACCAAAAACAGACAAAAGTGGCAGTAGAAAGTCTAATACTGCTGGAATTAAAAATAGCCTGTAAAATGACAACAAAATACCTCAAAAATGTGCAAAACATGCATTAGCAAAGCGCATTATCCATGTTGCTAAAAAAATATACAACAGGAAGCATTTAGCAGCCCAAGCTCAAAATGACACATGTTCTCAGCAAAAAAATCCCATAACTTAACTGTAATACACTGTTCTTTCACACTTTACCCTTTCCTGTCAGTGTTTATTTACATCAGTTCACTGTACGACATCATAAGCCATGTGAGGCAGTGCGAGTGGTCAAAGGTGAGTCTTATTGCTGCCACAATATTAGCGTGAATCAGCGATTCAGCTGCACGCTATAGTTTAAAGGCTGCACGGGCTGCATGAACACGCAGCCAATTGTGAAGACCTCTGCCACCCCGTGCCATGCCATATCAACTAACTGCATTGCTAATATACTTTTTCCAAACACTTATGAGGCATGCCCTGTGGCCTGGATGGACGTAAAACCACCTACCCGGCCTGCCAGATCAGCTGGATGCATAAGCACCCTGCCAGTTCCACATGGAACCCATCCGAACCAACGGATGGCAGGCATTGTTGCCAAATAAATCTGTACTCAAAGTGTAGAAAAAGATGCATGTCTATTATAAAATGTAAATGCAGGTGATGTCTTAAAGCACAGCTAGTCATGCATGCTGGACAGGAGGTCAGAAAACAACATTGTGCAATTAGATGGAAATTTCTAAGAAATCTTTTTCAATTCACCAACAATTTTCTCAAAGTACATTTTGGATTGCTCTCATGTTTAAAAGGATCTAGAAGACACTGATGCTATTTATGTACATATATTGACTGTATACTGAGAGTCAGCCGTATACTTGAGAGTGCATTTGTCCGTCTTTATGGGTGGAAATGTCAATCTGGCATGTACCCACTCAATGTATGATTCATAAAGTCTTTTTTTAAAGTTAATTAGTTCTTTCTTTGCGATTGAATGCAGTTTGACTTTTGGACCTTTTCAGAGCATGAAAGTTTGACTTATACTTTGACTTAAACACGTCATTATCACTATCATTAGGTCATTAGTTAAGCATTTGTTGGTGTTGACTTTGCACAATTTGCATTCACATCAAATGGACATCAAGCAATGATTCATTTTGCAATCATTTTGCCGTCTCCACATGTCCTGCCTCGAAGAGTAAAAAAAAGATATACAGTTGCTGTCCGTGGTGCTGGATCCAATTAGCCTTTTGCTTCTTATTAGTAAAAATAATTCTTTATTGAAAGTCTTTATAATAAAATACATAAGCAATCAAGTAAAAATAATATGTAAAATAATTGCTCTCCTGTTTGAGGGTTTCTACATTTTGCTTAGTAACAACTTAGTGTTTAAAGATTCATACTTACAGGATGTGTAGACTTGGGAGCTGTTGATCTTGTACCTAACTGAGGAAGAGAGTCATATCACATCTATATAATGAAATGAGACATCAAGTCACTGAGATAAACAGACAATATGAAGTATGATGTCCTGTATTAAACAATGTTGCATAATTTTAATACACTGCATGGAGCCCCACCCGGGGGTTTGGGTCTGATTTTCCACCCACGCTGTGCTGTGTGTGAACGGAGATGGAGTCATTAATTCTGTTCAACCTCACATGTAGCCAAAAGACGTGATATACACACTTCTTTGACCCCTATACCTTACCAAACCCAACAATTGTCAGTATAAACAATACTGGGTCTTTTCAGCACAAAATGCAGATCTTTGAGGCAAACATCTTTGTCAACAACCTCATTAGGAGACTTTTTAATATATATATATATATTTTTTTTTTTTTCACAGGCAGAAATCATGTTTTGTGGCTCAATTACTAATGCCGGTGAAGATAGTTTCCCCCATAAGGTTCTTGAACAGCATTGAAGAACACTATCACATTCAAAAGTAGTAAAAAAAAAAAAAAAAAAAAAACTTAGGAGACACATTTTGAATTAGTCAAAACATGACAAAGACATTTTTAATGTTAAAAACGATTTACATTTCAAATAAATGCTGTTCTTTAGAACTTTCTATCATCTAAATATCTCTACAAAAATATGCATCAAGGTTTCCACAAAAATAATAAGCAGAACATTTGTTTTCAACATTGATAATAATAAGAAGAAATGTTTCTTGAGCACCAAACAGCATGTTAGAATGATTTCTGAAGGACACAGGATGCTGAAAAATCAGTTTTGCCATCACAGGAATACAAATATTTAAAGAATTTTAAGTTGTAATAATATTTCAAAAGAATACTACTTTTACTATATTTTTGATCAAATAAATGCAGTCTCCGTTAGCATAAGACACTTCTTTCAAAAACATTTAAAAATCTTACCGACTTTTCAATGGCAATACTTTAGCAACAAAAGAAAACTATTTTTAGTTGTCGATAGAAGAGAGTTTTATCCAGTCTCCTCATCCTTACCACTTCTGTCAGCTTGTTTCAAGCACATCATCATATGAGGTGGCACATGCTATTTTCATCCCTGCACATTTGAGAGGAAGACTCACTTTTTTATGACAGTTTGTAAGATTTTGCATCTAATAATAGTCGCCCTGTCTTGTTTGACCCATTTCCAGCTGGCTGACGTCATAGTTACATTCAGTTTAACATCGACCCGTCATAGCCACGCATATCATGCCTTGAGGGTTGGGTGGCGTATGATCGTCGTCACAGTGAACATCCGACCACATTAACACAAATGTCTGAGGTCAAGGGTCTCTTACCGAGCACATGCAGCAAGAAATGCTGAATTCAAACACACATACTTGCGCATCAATCATCACATTTCAAAGGTTGTTGGGTTTTGGAACAGTGTGTTCACCCTGTGAGTGCACTGCGCCTTAATAAGCAGAAAAGAGTGTTCTTTGCTTTCACCTTAAGTGTTCGCTCTGACTGAAAAACACACAAAGTATTTTTCCTTCCTATTTCATACCTCAAGCAAGCTCCATTTTGTCATCAGCATATACATAGTCAATTTTCCTGCACCTCAAAGCACTGAAAAGACAAACAATAATATTTTGTGAATGTTGCAACCGTTTTATAAATACATTGATTTTTATTTGTATTTGCTATCGCTCTTTTATTCTCTTTTCCATATATTTTAATAGACCTCTCACCCACATTGAATATAATTAATATAATATAATGTAATGTAATATGTGTATGAATACACTGAACAAAATCATAAAGGCAACACTGTTTTTGCCCCCATTTTTACATGAGCTGAACTCAAAGATCTAAGACTTTTTCTATGTACACAAATCTGTCTAAATCTGTGTTAGTGAGCACTTCTCCTTTGCTGAAATAATCCATCCACCTCACAGGTGTGCCTTAGGCTGGCCACAATAAAAAGCCACTCTGAAATGTGCAGTTTTACTGTATGTCAGTATCTGGTGTGACCACCATTTGCCTCACGCAGTGTAACACATCTCCTTCGCATAGAGTTGATCAGGTTGTTGATTGTGGCCTGTGGAATGTTGGTCCACTCCTCTTCAATGGCTGTGCGAAGTTGCTGGATATTGGCAGGAACTGGAACACGCTGTCGTATACGCCGATCCAGAGCATCCCAAACATGGGATGTGGGTGATATGTCTGGTGAGTATGCTGGCCATGCAAGAACTGGGATGTTTTCGGCTTCCAGGAATTGTGTACAGATCCTTGCAACATAGGGCCGTGCATTATCATCCTGCAACATGAGGGGATGGTCGTGGATGAATGGCTCAACAATGGGCATCACGGTATCTCTGTGCATTCAAAATGCCATCAATAAAATGCACCTGTGTTCGTTGTGCATAACATACGCCTGCCCATACCATAACCCACCATGGGCCACTTGATCCACGACGTTTGACATAAGCAAACCGTTTGCTCACCCACACAACGGCATACACCTGTCTGCCATCTGCCCTGTACAGTGAAAACCAGGATTCATTCGTGAAGAGAACACCTCTGATTGATTGTGAGCATTTGCCCACTCAAGTCGGTTACGACGACGAACTGCAGTCAGGGCGAGAACCCGATGAGGACGATGAGCATGCAGATGAGCTTCCCTACAGTTTGTGCAGAAATTCTTTGGTTATGCAAACCGATGGTTGCAGCAGCTGTCCGGGTGGCTGGTCTCAGACGATCTTGGAGGTGAAGATGCTGGTTGTGGAGGTCCTGGGCTGGTGTGGTTACACATGGTCTGCGGTTGTGAGGCCGGTTGGATGTACTGCCAAATTCTCTGAAATGCCTTTGGAGATTACTTATTGTAGAGAAATGAACATTCAATTCACGGCATCAGCTCTGGTGGACATTCCTGCAGTCAGCATGCCAATTGCACGCTCCCTCAAAACTTGCGACATCTGTGGCATTGTGCTGTGTGATTAAACTGCACCATTTATTGTGGCCAGCCTAAGGCACACCTGTGCAAGAATCACGCTGTCTAATCAGCATCTTGATATGCCACACCTGTGAGGTGGATTGATTATCTCGGCAAAGGAGAAGTGCTCACTAACACAGATTTAGACAGATTTGTGAACACTATTTGAGAGAAATAGCCCTTTTGTGTACATAGAAAAGCAGCTCATGAAAAATGGGGGCAAAAACAAAAGTGTTGCGTTTATAATTTTGTTCAGTGTATAACATTTATATTATATTAAATGAATTGTAAATATATTAAATAAATAAAAATAATAAATAAAATAAAATATAATGTGTATATTAATATACATTGAGAAATATTAACTGGAGTCAAACATTTATTTATTTAAAATAAATAGTTTTTGCTGTATTTATTTAGAATAAATCTAATAAATTGACAAAATTAATCTACATCGAGAAATATTGACTGAAGTCAAAAGTGTATAATATTAGTATAATTGATATAATATAATTAATATAATGTGTTTAAATTATTATATTATATTATTTTTTGTAACTTAATTTAATTTTAAAATGCAAGACATACAAAAAAATACATTACTTATTTTTATTTATTATATATATTTATTTATTTCCATTTTCCAGTCTTCTTCAAATGCATGACTGAACAAGGCTGAATTACTTAAAAACTCTAAAGTCAACTCAGTCCAGCTCTGTCAACTATTTATTCTCGAAAATGACTATTTAAAGTGCACGACAGGCGTTTTGGGTCATGTAGGATGTCAGAAGGCAAGAGCACCGGTTGCTCTGATGGGACAGATGACAGGAAAGAGAGAGGGTTAAAGAGGTAAGAACGCAAAATCGAAGCGGGCAGCCTGCAGGGGGAGGGGGGGGGGGCATTAGTCACCATCTGATTGAAGGAACGGACACAATGGACTACGACAATCACGCCATCATCACGCACGCATACTTTTCATGCCCGCCCCCTTCGTTCCTTCCTTCTCTTTAATGGGCAGATTCGTCCCTCAGCACCTAAACTCTGGACACTTTAAATAGCAGTCCGACCCCTTGCTTTTCCACAACCTCTCCTCTCCTCTCAGAATGTCTAGGAGCCTGAAACAAGGTATTTCCATGAACTGGCAGAGACTCTGATTCAAGGAGACTGGCTAGCTTTTGAAGCCTGTGTGGCTGTCCACAGTTAGAAATCAAATCTCTTTCTCCATCTGTGGATGTATTTCTCGGCGGAACTTATATTTTCTCTAACCCTCTGCTCCTCTACTCTCTTTCTCCATTTCTCTCTCTCTCTCTCTCTCCCGGTGGGTTTGTCTCTGTTGGCAGTGGCTGTGCTGCTTGTGGCACTTCTGTGCCTGGATCCTCATGGCCGGGTGGGCTCTGCACCCATCTGCGCACATGGGCCATCAGGATGCCACGTCCCGTCCCTGGCAGATCTCTTCGACAGGGTCATTCAGCACTCTGCCAGAATGCACAGCCTCTCCAACGATCTGCACTCAGAGTTTGTGAGTCACATCTGTCTCTTTTTCTTCTTCTTCTTCTAGTTCTAATGCAACTGTCATTGTAGCAAGGAGGTTGTGAAATGTCGTGCAGATGCTAAAGTAAAGTTTTATTTCTACATTTTGTAATGCAAGTGCATTTTTTTTAAGCACTAAACATATATATCAAAATAAGGATGATCCTATTTCAAAATCTATGGCGTATGATTTGCAAATATGGATGGAAAAAATAACAATTTGTGCGATGTCAAATCATTACACAAGCACACACAAAATTACAAATTACAATCTGACTTTTTTAAAAGACAAAATTATCTTTTTGCTAAAATCAAGTATGCATTAAAATAATAATAGACGTTATAAATAATTCAGAATGAATGATAATAGAATGTATAACAGCAAAATGAGCTTTTCTTTGCTAATATAAAGAATGTATTTAAATAACAATAGACATTTTTAGATTTTTGCAGATATTTAGATCTCATGCATTTTCTTATTGCGTATAATAAAATATCTAACAGCTTTTAAATAACATGCAAGTTATTGAATTTATTAAAAAAATATATTAATTGTGCAATTTAAAGGTTGACTAATATGATGAATAATTCTAATAGTTAAATAGCATTATAATAATAAAAAATTGTGAAAGTGTGGCATCAGCTTTTTTCTTCTTCTTATAGAAAGCTCTTTAATGAATTGTTTTGCTTTTTCCCACTATCTTTTTGTTTTTGTTTAAAGGAACAGTATTTCCTGCCCAGCAAAAACCATATTGGAAAGATCTATCGCAAGTGTCACACCTCCAACATCCTGACTCCAAATGGCAAAGAAAATGCACAGAAACTAGCTGTGAGTATAACATCCCAACAAACCTTTCCTAAAAAAAACCTTGTCGTTAATAGACTGTGTTCTCTGCTCCCACTGCTGTCTTATCACCTCTGCGCCTTTGAGCAAAGCACTTAACCGCAGCCCATCCCAAGAGGACTGTCCCATCAATTAATGTACTTAAAGCCACATCTGCTAAATTAAGTAACCCAGCAACCATCTCCTCAAACTCTTAAGCCTCATTAGTTGATGTTATGCCATTTTGGACAAATCAACAGCTGAAGAATAGAGAAATAAAATGCATACCTGTAGCTTAACTCTTTAAACCATTTCAATCTTGCAGCGTGAAGAATTAACCGAGGTGATCCTTAAATTGCTGTTGGCCTGGAGGGACCCCCTGTTCCAGCTGCACGAGAGCATGGCTCACCAGCAGGACTTCAACAGCTTCAGCGGTAACAAAGCTCTGGAGATGGGTGACATGGCTCACGAGCTGAGGAAAGGGGTGGAGAAAGTAACTGAAAAGGTGGGTCACATCAAAGCAGGAAATAAGAAACAGAAGAGTTAAGGAGGTCCAGGAGAGGGGAATATGACAAAGGTCAGAGTGTGTCTGTGTCATTTATTAGTAATAAGCAGAAAAGAAAGGTGTGTGACATCTGTGTGATTGTGTACTATAAGCATTAGAGAGTATTTCTGTTGTGAAAACTACAGTATTAGATATGTTACATCAACTATCATTGGACATTATGAATACTAATGAAAAGTAGCTGATTGAAAAAAAATATATTATATCTATATGATCATTTTGCTTGTCCCACCTGAGACGTCTTTTTTTAATGTACAATATCTAACAATTAAAATGATAAATCAATGTAATATACACTATTATATGTTTTATATTTGTATAAAAAGACACATTAAATGAAACATCCGACAAAATTTGGAACAGCAACATCGAAAACATTCCTTACAATTGTTACATGGAGAATTTGGACCCGTTTAATTTTCTTCATTTTAAAATAAATGTTAGTATTTTCTATAATTGTCAAGCTTAACCGTTTAACCTTACTCAAGCTGCAAGAAAAAATAATAACGTATAGTATGTATAGTTTAATCAATAACTAAACCAACATATGGCCTATATATACACTATTAAATGTTTTATATTTATGTAAAAAGACATTAAATCAAACATCCAACAAAATGTGGAAATGAGTTGCAAAAATGGAAAATAAAATGAAATAAATAAAAATAAAATACGCAAAATAGAATGAAAATAGAATCATGAATGATTGAATGCATGAATGCATGCATGAATGAATGTACAGTTTGACCTCTTGTGGTTGACAAGCTTCTGAACATCAGCATTCCCTATTTGTGGAAATGCGTTCAACACTGTGATTTACTCATTGTTTCTCTCTCGTCCTGTCAGATGAGGGTACTGGGAATGCTTGGAAACTCTGTGACAGATCTGTCGGCACCAGAAACCATGCTTCCTATATCTGACAGCGGAGAGGCCATGAGCGACTACGAGCTCCTGTACTGCTTTCGCCGTGATTCTAACAAAATCCAGAACTATCTAAAGATCCTTAAGTGCAGAATCGTACCTGAGCATGACTGTTAGGAAAAAAAAGACATGGGCCTTTCACCTGCACTAATGGACTACACATGCTGGTCCCCACTTTTCAAGCATGTTTGACTCTGTGCCATCAATTAAGACTTCATCAGATCCTTATTGCGTCGCTAGTGCTCCAAACCAATTCATTGCTATAATTATCAAAACATAAATAGTATGTAGCAGGAGAGGGGGAAATTCAGTTTCGCCTCTAACCAGAATATCTCTAAAGTCAATTCATTCTTTAAAATATTTTTCTATGTACCAAATGCTTTCTATTTATATTTGCACATCAGTTACACCGCTTTTAATCTTTTTTTTTTTTTTTGCTTTCAAAATTTTCGCTGAATGAACTGACAACACAAAATTAAAATAAAACTGTAGATTCTTCAGCAGAGACGCAATGTTTACTGTATTTATTGAAGAATATGAATGAAACATTGTGAAATTGTGTTGCAAGCACATTTCCCACTACACAACACTGAACATTGACAGCTATTATTAAATGTTCTTTTAATATAAACAATTACAAATGTCCAGTGGGATGACATTATTATAATAAACCATATAGTGCTGTCAAATCGATTAATCACGATTAATCGCATCCAAAATAAAAGTTTGTGTTTACATAATATATGTGTGTACAGTGTATAATTATTGTGTATATATAAATACACACACATGCATATATTTATAAAAAAAAAAAAAATATATATATATATATATATATATATATAATACATATATATATAATATATAAATGATATATTTCTTAAATATATACATGAATGAGTGTGAATTTATATATACATAATAATTATACACAGAACACTTGCATATATTATGTAAACACAAACTTTTATTTTGAAAGCGATTAATCGCGATTAATTGATTTGACAGCACTAATATATATATAATATATAATAGGTAATATATATAGGTACACACACACGACAATAACCATATATGGAGACTGTTTCTGATTTTTATGTATTTTTTTAGCCATTTAATCATGACTAATTTGGGCAGGGAAAAACTACACATGCTTTAGGATGAATAATAATTGAAGTACATTTAATCTGGCCTTGACTATTGTGGATGGGAGATTTGTGTGTCTCTAGCTTGCCCTCTGCATATAATGACAAGTTACTCTTCATACAGTAGGACAGAAAGACATCCAAGAGTTCAGTCTCAGCCTGGGGCTTGTGCTTCTGCCTGAACTTTACCATTTTACCAGAACATGTGACAGAATCAGGTGCGCTGTCATGTTCAAGGAGGAAAACACATTGAAAACAACACAACGATATCGTCTGGGAAAACTGCATAGTTTTTAGTCCAAGCTTTAAGGTAGTCTATGTGCTTAGATTGATTCATTATACAGATATCTTTAAATATTTGTATTATAGAAAATGCTACTACGTCCTTCATTCATCATGCTGTTAACGGAAGGTGAAGTTTAGCACAAGTACTGTTCCACATTCTAACAAATGTCACAAGTCATCAGAGTATTCTGTGCATATACAGTACGTACAATATGCTGCAATAGTTAGTACGGTAGCCATAGATTTTCAGAGAATTGTCAACCTTTGCTTTGTCACTAGAGGGGGCTGAGGTGCAGAGAAGATATAAATAAGTATTCCAACAATTCTACGCAGTATAATAAACAATCGGTGCATTAAAGATAAATATCAGACCTGGTAAGGCATGCTTGATATAGTATATAGAGCCTCTTTTCCTTGGTAGGCTAAATGCTTTACTTTAGTGGATCATTGCCCTCTAGCATTCTGGGCTATATTTTGATGGACAGCTCCTACAATCAGATGAGATGGATGATGCTCATCTTATGTTACCCACCAGAGTCAGCCTAAGAGCTGAGTATTCTGGGATTGATAGTCAGAGAGCCAACTGCAATAAGACAAGCATGCAAGACTTGCTGTGGTGAGTATGGATGGAAGTGAAATATAGAAAGGTCACAGATAGGGCATGCAGAAAGGTCCTGAATTGTTATAGGATATGAATAATCAAAGTTGTTGAATGTACTGTGACTGTTGCCTGTGGCATGACATGTACTGTACATTACTACGACATTCTTGAGTCTTCTTTATATTTAATTTCCATCCGACTAGATTAGTGGTTTGTCTCATTGTATTTATCATGATATCATTTTGTTCCCTCCTTTATGTCTGTGATGGTGAAAAATCAGTTGCATGATGATACAATGGCAAGTACACAGTATAACCACACACACAGTGCTAAGGGAATACAATCTTTGGCAGTGTTTATTAGATTTTTTATTTTTTTTTTGGCTGCATTTATTAAAAATCAAAATTAAAAACACTAATATTGTGAAATACTATTATATTTTTAAATAACTGTTTTCTATATATAAATATATTTTAAAATGTCATTTATTCCTGTGAATTCAAAGCTGAATTTTCAGCATCATTACTGCATTTCATGTCTGTCTGTTTATTTATTTTTGTATTATTTATGCCATGATACAATTTAGAAACAGCATTTATTTGAAATATAAATATTTTTGTAACATTATAAATGTTGTATAGAAATCTTCTGTAACACTATAAATGTCCATACTGTCACTTTTGATCAATTTAATGCATCCTTGCTGAATAAAAGTAATAATTTGTTCCAAAACAAAAAACTCTTCCTGCCACAAACGTTTGAACAGTATATAAAGACACATCACAGCCCAGAGAAATAAGACGAGCAAGATATAAACCCAACAATGCCAACTATGTTTAGCTACAATAAGAAAGCAGCTTAACATTAAGACAATTTCATAATAGACAGTTTTACGAGGGCAACAAAGTAGATCTTTTAGTAGCCAATTGTTCTCATTATGTTTTCAAAATAAAGCTGGATGATAAATATTTTATCAATGCAGAATGAAGGCCAATACCAGCATCATTATTGTAGAAGGAAGTGGCGGAAACTGTGATTTGACCTTTGACCCACAGACCCCTGAGTCACCGAGTTACAGAGACAGGAGAGACCTGAGCAGCCCGTCGCAGCCCGTCGCCGTCGCATTGTGCAATGCACACACACAGGCCTACATCAGCACCAAACACACACACACACACACACACACACACACACACACACACACACACACACACACACACACACACACACACACACACACACACACACACACACACACACTCTCTAGCTGTTTCTGGATATTAGATGGACAGCAATTCAGTTTTGCTGATCTGTAGTTTTTCTAGTCTTAGATTTAAAATGATAATACACGCATCATTCTTACATCATTCATATACATCAGCAAACATATCAGGACATATCAAAAGGCTTGTTTTAAAGATGGCCAACAGGCTACAGTTGTCACAGACACAAACCATGATGTGCTACTTTCTATTATTTGGTTGCAGATGTATGAGGTCATGAGACAAATATAGACTGGGGTTCGTGATGAAACTGCAGGGGGTTCATGAGTTTAATGAAAAGCTATTAATTAAAACATAATGAAAAAAAAAAGTAAATCATTTTAAAATACAAAGAATCCAAATAAAACACTTACTAAAAAATAAGAAATATTTTATTTGTTTAGCTGCATGTCATGTGACAATTAACTGACATCAGAGAATAATGAACTTAATTGCATTATTATTATTACTATTGACTTTATTATTGACCTAACTTATTAACTTAAAATCTCAGGTGGTACTTCAAGTAAATATATTAGGTCAAAGAGGTTAAGCTGACAAAAAAAGTTGGAGAAACCCTGCACTGCATGTACAGTGAGGAAAATAAGTATTTGAACACTCTGCTATTTTGCAAGTTCTCCCACTTGGAAATCATGGAGGCATCTGAAATTGTCATCGTAGGTGCATGTCCACAGTGAGAGACATAATCTAACAAAAAAAATCCAGAAATCACAATATATGATATGTTTTAGCTATTTATTTGTATGATACAGCTGCAAATAAGTATTTGAACACCTGTCTATCAGCTAGAATTCTGACCCTCAAAGACCTGTTAGTCTGCTTTTAAAATGTCCACCTCCACTCCATTTACTATCTTAAATTAGATGCACCTGTTTGAGGTCATTAGCTGCATAAAGACACCTGTCCACACAATACAATCAGTAAGAATCCAACTACTAATATGGCCAAGACCAAAGAGCTGTCCAAAGACACTAGAGACAAAATTGTACACCTCCACAAGGTTGGAAAGGGCTACGGGGAAATTGCCAAGCAGCTCGGTGAAAAAAGGTCCACTGTTGGAGCAATCATTAGAAAATGAAAGAAGCTAAACATGACTGTCAATCTCCCTTTGGACTGGGGCTCCATGCAAGATCTCACCTCATGGGGTCTCAATGATCCTAAGAAAGGTGAGAAATCAGCCCAGAACTACATGGGAGGAGCTGGTCAATGACCTGAAAAGAGCTGGGACCACTGTTTCCAAGGTTACTGTTGGTAATACACTAAGACGTCATGGTTTGAAATCATGCATGGCACGGTAGGTTCCCCTGCTTAAACCAGCACATGTCAAGGTCTGTCTTAAGTTTGCCAATGACCATTTGGATGATCCAGAGGAGTCATGGGAGAAAGTCATGTGGTCAGATGAGACCAAAATAGAACTTTTTGGTCATAATTCCACTAAATGTGTTTGGAGGAAGAAGAATGATGAGTACCATCCCAAGAACACCATCCCTGCTGTGAAGCATGGGGGTGGTAGCATCATGCTTTGGGGGTGTTTTTCTGCACATGGGACAGGGCGACTGCACTGTATTAAGGAGAGGATGACCGGGGCCATGTATTGCGAGATTTTGGGGAACAACCTCCTTCCCTCAGTTAGAGCATTGAAGATGGGTCGAAGCTGGGTCTTCCAACATGACAATAACCCAAAGCACACAGCCAGGATAACCAAGGAGTGTCTCTGTAAGAAGCATATCAAGGTCAAATCAAATCAAATCAAATCAAATCACTTTATTGTCACACAGCTATATGCACAAGTGCAACAGCAGGTGAAATTCTTAGGTGCAGTTCCGAGCAACATAGCAGTCACGACATGACATGTACAACATTTAAGCAACAACAGATTACACATCTGATGCGCACACAATTACTCACAGCACAGTAAACTCTACAATAAACAATAAATAATTTACACAATGTGAGTGTAGTTCTCACAGCTCTAAACAATATACACATACTTACAATATACATATACTTTAAACAATGTACACTAAACATACATTAAACAATATACATTAAGCTATAATAATAATAATAATATACAATGTACAGTATACATTATTATTCACAGGTTCTGGCGTGGCCTAGCCAGTCTCCAGACCTAAACCCAATAGAGAATCTTTGGAGGGAGCTCAAACTCTGTGTTTCTCAGCGACAGGCCAGAAACCTGACGGATCTAGAGAAGATCGGTGTGGAGGAGTGGGCCAAAATCCCTCCTGCAGTGTGTGCAAACCTGGTGAAAAACTACAGGAAACGTTTGACCTCTGTAATTGCAAACAAAGGCTGCTGTACCAAATATTAACATTGATTTTCTCAGGTGTTCAAATACTTATTTGCAGCTGTATCATACAAATAAATAGTTTAAAAAAAATCATACATTGTGATTTCTGGATTTTTTTGTTTGTTGATTATGTCTCTCACAGTGGACATGCACCTACGATGACAATTTCAGACCCCTCCATGATTTCTAAGTGGGAGAACTTGCAAAATAGCAGGGTGTTCAAATACTTATTTTCCTCACTGTAAATATGAAATATGTACATTTGAATGTGCCTGAAAGACAAAAGCTTTCCAAAGACAGTAATATAAATGACTCACTGAGTGATCATTTAAATAATCATTCATGTGTTTGTCAGTAGTTGATTAGACGTGCGATGTTGCAATGTTGAGAAAACGTCTTAAAAGTGAAACGATTTTTGTAAATCCAGTGATTAAATGTCGTATGGGTCTCAGTTTTCCATGAAATGCTAATGGCTGGTCTGTGTGTGCAAATCTGAATGTATACAAGCAGTATACTTTTATAGCAAAAAAAGTTTAAAAGATAAAAAGTAGTAGTAGGGGGACTCAATAAATTATGAGTAATTTACTGCCATTGTGAGAATAACATGTTATCATGTAATCAATAAAAGTGTAACAGTAGGCTAATTTAAAACATAATATAATCTAATTACAAGTGCTTAATTTTTGGAGTCTAATTACAATCCAGATTACATGTAATCAGTTACTACCCAGCACTGTGCACAATACAATACATAGCCTATACTTCAGAAACAACATGAGTTTTCTGAACACAGCCTAATTTTCCTCCATATGATGGCAGTACTTGCCAATGATCCAGTAACTCTATGACAGCTGCACAAATATTGTGCTATTGCTAGAGGGCGCTGCCGAGCCATATTTTGCTACTGCATAATGTTTGCTTACTGTCCTTGAGAGCATGACCAAAGTTTAGGAACACAACACAAACAAAAACAAACACTGGACTACAGGAGAAGTACAACTAGACAGTCATGATGATACCATGTTTAGTGGATTTCAAGGAAATACAAACCAGAGATTCTTCCTTAGAAAAGCCATTGTGTTTAGTCATATCTTCATATTCTGTCATATTTTTAATTGGTGTTGGAGCCGACATGCTTTAGTCCTATAAATGTAGCCTAGTTATCCGTCATGTCAATAAAGTAGGCCTACCTTAAATTGAAGAATAATTGAGAGAGAAAGTGATGAAAGGAAAGTACTGACCAAACCTAACAAAATACAGTTAAGTGTTCCCCATTACGCCATTATTCCATTAGAGGAGAGAGAGAGAGAGAGAGAGAGAGAGAGAGAGAGAGAGAGAGAGAGAGAGAGAGAGAGAGAGAGAGAGAGAGAGAGAGAGAGAGAGAGAGAGAGAGAGAGAGAGAGAGAGACCTGCTATAATAACTCCTCCTCCGGCTTCAATCAGGCTGCATTCTTTATTCCTGTAGTCTTTACTCTGGAGAAAAGGGAAAAGGAGGGGAGGAGAGAAACACGCACGGGAAAGCATGGAGTCTGCTCGCTCATATTTGAGCAGACAGAGGCGAGGCGAGAGCGCATCCCGACACGAGAGCTCTGAACACTTCACCGATGAATGAATGACGGGTCGCTCTCCTTAGACGACCCCCCGAAACCCTGACCCCCTTCATCAGCTTAAATAACGACTGGACACTGAGTTCGGGACATTTGCGACTTTCTACAGCGTCTCAGCGGCGATCTTAAGAATTATCGAGCATCTGGACACGTCGCCGAGGAAACCATGGAGACGGAATCGTCCCAGTTAGGGAGTAACGGAGCCAATGAAAGTGAGCTTCTACCGGTGGACTATCCCGGAGGAGAGATGCCAGCTTCTCTCGGTGTACGGAGAGGGTCCAGCGTGAAGAAACATCACCACAAACATAACCTGAAGCACCGCTACGAGCTGTTCGAGACCCTCGGGAGAGGTACATATGGAAAAGTGAAAAAAGCCATAGAGAGGCACACTGGACGAGTGGTGAGTTGACAATTATGCATATAAAAGACTCAAAAAATGGCTCTTACATAGCTCAAGAAACCTAGTGCAGTTCTCAAAAAGGTATCATCAGATGTTTCTCCTAAAATTATTTGAGATAAACAGACATTACATCAACACTCTAAAACATGCTGGGTTGTTTCGACCCAAGTTTGGGTCAAATATGGACAAACCAACCATTGGTTACATTTTTTGATTACATTTTTAAACCCAACGTTTGTCCATATGTGACCCAAACATGGGTTGAAACAACCCAGCACTTTTCAGAGCGTAAGGTACATAAAAAGGAGCTATAAAATGCATGAACCAGGTTATTTGTTCTTGGTGTCTTGGCAAATCTAAACTCTTTTTTCCCATCATGGAAAAGCAAGAGACAAGAGAAGGTCGTCGTTTAAACTCATTGTTATAGAGCAGAGATAATAAATTTAAAAAAATTCCCTTTCTAATGGGAGAAATTGTGTGGGTTTCACTCTGTATCAGTTGACTTAATTAAGCATTCCTTGAAACGTTGGTGAAAGTAAATTTGCCTCTAATGGCCATCATTACATGCACAATTTCACAAGGCAAGTGCTGTCTTCCGTCCCTCATTAACAGGGGTCAGATCATTTAGGTCATCTAGGAGTTGAGCAGGTCAAAGGTTTCAAAGCAAAAGAGGTATGTTTATGTCGCAAGTAACCTAAGCTCCTTTACGTATCACTCTGGACTTTGCTAAGAAATGCATAACATCTGTAGGGAGTTATAAGTGGGGAAAAACTAGGATAAACCATGCACGTCTGCTTTGGAACTAGGTCAGCACATTAATCCTGAGACAGATCTGCATCTTGAGTAGGGCAGAAATGGCCCTAGCGGGTCATATCTGTGGGCGAGAAATGTGGCCTGATGTCAACAGCTGCTTGAGCAGAGGATGTTCTCAGAGTCACGTCCGGGACATGGTAACCTAATAAAGCAAACACTTAGGAGCGTTTCCGCAGAATTAACACCATCTGACTAGACGGACACATTCGATGGTGTGGTTCTGTGGAGACCAACACAGCAGGTTATGTTTTCAGTGTCGATGGCCAATGCTAAATCTGAAGGGTGCAGATAAACTCAAGTGTTTGTGTGCTGATGATTTTGGCAGCCGCAAGTAATGTTCCACGCATATGCATTTAAAAGCTTTCCCTGCCAACACATGAGTGAGCTTCAGTCATTTGCTTTGTTTACTTTGTGTTCAGGGCGGAAAAAAAAGACAGGTAGACATTGTAGACTTGGGGGCAGATGATAAAGTAGCATATAAACTTATACACATTCAGCAGTGCTGACAAAGTCACAGTCCACACTCATTGTCTGAATGGACCGATGGTTGAATCTTAAGAATGCATGACTCACGCTAGTAGCGAAAGGAAGAATTCACATCATTGTAGGGTGAATTAAACAAGAATAATTCTTAACTTTTGCACGTGCTTCTTTATAGTAGTGTAATCTTGGCTCATGCTCTTTAGCAGATTTTATGTACACTTTAATATAGAGAGACAGGCATACACACTCTAAAAGCATAAATATATGTAATAGGAATATTCCACTACTTTATCTCTTTAGAACTTACAAAGAAAAGCAGTACTGAAATAGGAGCATGCCGATGCTTTTTATGGAATAAAAAAATATTTATGTGATTTACAGTATGTATCTTTTTCAGATACTTTTTCATACTTTTTAGCTTAGATTAGTTAAATTGATCAAAAGTGACAGTAAAGCCATTTATAATGTTACAAAAAATAATATTAAAAAAAATTGGCATTTCTATTCAAAGAATTCTAAAAAAAAATATATCATAGCGCCCACAAAAATATTAAGCAGCACTACCCTTTTGAATTGTAAGTCACAAAGAGAAAAACAACAACCCTTAAAAAAAATTGGCTAGGCTGCGGCATGAGGAACTTAAAATGTCTGGACGATTTAAATGCATATACACACATTCTGAAAATGTGAGTGTTTTTATTGAAAGGACACTGATAGTGTACGTTTTGAGAGGTAGAAAGATGTAAAAGGCAGAGGAAGGTGGAAAGAAACAACAAATGTGACGACAGGCTTTTTTTTTTTTTTGCTCATTTCGTTGTGTTCAATTCTCTATGACGCCTTGTTCCGCACGAGTGCTCCGGTGAGTAAAGGAGCTCCCTTTTCCCCTTAAACGGTAGACAGGTAAAAACAACACAGCTGTTGTGTGCGGCTTAGACAATAGGCTGGTCTATGTCTGTGAGACAATGAGAAGGCTTCAGTTATAGCCAGGGGTTAGAGAAGAGCAAAGACTACAGCCAGCTGGCATAGGCATCAAACACAGGTTGGCTTAATGATCTGTAGCCACAGGCCGGGAAACAATACCACTCAACCATGTGCGCTTCCTACAGCACGGTCAAAGAATCACCTGCACACCCATCTGCTGCGATGCAAATTTAATGAGTTAATGCTTTCACTGTAATTGTTTTCAAGTTTTAGAGGATGTTATATCAAATTAAGGTCCTAAAGTGGTGCTTAATGCACATTGGGTACTCACACACACACACACACACACACAATCTTACAGTCTCTTTAAAACCATTCACCATTCTAGTGACAAACACCAGACTAAAACCAGACAGATTGTGATTGTGTTACATAACCATTGATAAGGCTGCAATGCATGCATTGCAGATATAATTAGACAAGAAAACAATACATTGCATGCACACCCTGCTCAGATGTTTTCGTTTTGTCCCTAAAAGGCTTTGGGTGGCAGTATATCGGTGCCGTGAACAACACTGGGTGGACAGGAAGTCAGCTCTGTCAGCACTACTTCCCTTTCTGCGTGTTTTATGAGTCAGTGGAGGAACAGGCTGCAAACTTCCTGCAACTTTAATCCCTCCTCATGACCAGTCAGACTTAGCCAGGCAGAAATATTGTCAGCATCCTCAAGCACACACACACATAAGTATATATAGGATAAGACTTTAGATAGAGAGTAAATACAATTACTTTACCAGCTAATAGAATAGAATTTTTTAGATAACAAAAAATAGGTTCTTTGAAAGCAGGGTTTTGAGCGTTGACACATCTCTGTGATAGAGCCTGTTTGGGAGCTTCTAAATGGGACATTTAAAAATAACTCCTGTGGTGCGCCTTCTCCCGAAAAAGCCATTCACCTTCACAGAAACCCATTTTTGCTCAAGGTTAAGGCTTCTAACGGCAGATCTAAACTGTAATCCAAGTTTACCAAGAAAAAAAATCTCTCTTTAGAACTTACAAAGAAAATAGTACTGAATTAGGATATGCCAATGTTTTCTATGGAATCAAAAAATATTTATATGATTTATATTATGTATCTTTTTTTGAACTACTGTTCAAAAGTTCAAAATTTTAGCAAAGATGAGTTAAATTGATCAAAAGTGACAGTAAAGACATTTATGTTTATAACAATTTATAATAATAAAAAAGAAGGTTTTTTTACCTTTCTAATCAAAGAATTCTCAAAACAGGTATGCAACCGTTTTTTGGGGGAACGTAAATCAAAGGAAATGGCAATACTTTCAAACGAAAAACAAAAGATCCACACTCGCTTGTGTATTAAAAAAAAAAAACATTAAGAATACAAGCGAGTGCGGATCTTTTGAAAGTATTCAAAGAATTCTGAAAAAAAAAAAGATCATATTGTCCACAAAAATATTAAGTAGCACAACCCTTTTGATAATAAATATAGAATATTTTTTGAGCATTTAATCAGCATATTAGAATGATTTCTGAAGGACAGCGTGACACTTTCAGCTTTTCAGCCATCTCATGGATAATTTACATTTTAGAAAATAGTCATTTTAAATTATAATAATATTTCACACCATTACTGTTTCACTGTATTTTCGACCAAATAAATAGGCATTAGAGACTTTCAAAAACATGACAAAAACTAACCGACCCCCAATAATGTTCCATTAGTAGGCTATGTAATCATATTATTTTAAAGATTCTATGTATCTATTCCATTTGTTCATTGTGAAAAATTACCATGTTGAAACCCACTATAAACAATTGCTCAGCAGGGTAAATAAAAAGACTATTTCTACAACTAGACTGGTTTGTTCAGTTAATATGTGGGTCAACTGACTGATTAAGACATAAAAGGGAGTAGGCTCTTCTGTTTCTATGATCTATGACCCCCGAGGCAGAATGTCACTGCAACACAAATATCATTGACCCATTTATGCATCAATACCGCTCAATCAAACTGAGAAACTGAGCTACTAAACCAGGAATCTATCAATATTTTCTGGTTACTCCAATCAAAAGAGTCATTAATACTACTTTGCACTTAATGTAAGCGTGCTACAAATAGGATTCATATAGTTGATTTTTAATAATGTGTGTTGGTTCTCAGGTGGCCATTAAATCCATCCGTAAGGAGAAGATTAAAGATGAACAAGACATGGTGCACATCCGCAGAGAGATCGAAATCATGTCTTCTCTCCGCCATCCACACATCATCTCTATACATGAAGGTAGGCCTAGTCTTTCATACTCTTAAAAAGCAGGTTCAAATCTAACTGAGACAACAAACCTCCACCTTATGTAGAAATCTTAAAATCTCATTGGGTGTAAACTCCACACCCTTTGCTGTGGTTTTTTTCAACTGCCAATCATTTCTAGATCAGTCACCCTCATGTTTTATGTATGCGATCTGACCACACCCTGCTAGCCCAAGGGTGTTGATCAGGCAACAACGTTGTTGGGGGTGTAAACTCTAATAGAGATGAAGCAGATGCATTGAAGTCCTGTAGCAATCAGCATGTTTAATATGTCCTACACATGTAGCTGTGCCTCTCAGAACATAAATCAAAAACCCATCAAATCAGGCCCCAAGCGCAGCACGCCTTGAGCGGGATACTCAAAACAAAGACTTGACAAAGCTGCTTTATCTCTACGCTGACAGAGGGAGACGCCACGGCTGTGGACTCATGCCACGCTCTCAGCCAGGGGTCATTATTACTGACCCTGGATCGGTCTGAGAGCCGGTGCCAAAACGGAGCACGCTCAGTCTCCTGTGTCTAATACGGATTAGCCGAGAGAGGTAATTACTCAGCGCTGGCCTGAGATCGAGTTCAGTGCCTTGAACGTGAACCTAACTTGTTTTCATAGAGGCTATTCTAACAACCTCGGTTAGTCCTGACCTAGACAGTCAAAAGTATCCAAATGCGCATGTTGTTGTTGAAAGTGGCACCAAGAGAGCTGAAGGAAACCCACCTGATCAGCAGGATTCTTCATTGTCTATTCGGTCCACTGACCATCACTGTGACGACCAGTCTCTGGGCACTAAACAATGAAGGGTCACTATGGAGATTCTCTTGCTGTATCAGCAGAAGGTGGAAGGGGATCTAAATGGAGCGACTGCTTCACTACCCTGCAAAATAAAAACAAAGATTTGCTGAGCTCCCATTTTTTCCACCAGGTTCTCAAGATAAACACTTCTCTGATGGGCTTAAATGATAGCTAATAATCTAAGAGCTGCTACTAGGAATACTGTGTTGTGCAAAACACATACCTTTTCTTAGAACGGGAATGTTTATGCCACCATCCCAGCTCACGTACACCAAATCTCACTTCCTGTCTGCACTTAACACCTGTTAACAGTTGTGGTCTCGGTTGCAAAGACAGCTCCTAATCGCCATGACCCTGACTAAAGCCAGACTCGCTGGTGATTTTGACTCCTACATACAGTGCTGGCAACGGCCCAACGAAAGCTCGAGCCAAACAGTTAATGTCAATGACAGAGAGCTTTAGTTAGTGAGTCTGACTTAATGGAAATATGCTATTTTCTTTTCTACGTGCCATCCCTTTAACACGCATAATGCAATGATGTTGTGTAAACTAATAAACATCTATGTCTATTTACAGTTTTCGAGAATAAGGATAAGATTGTGATCGTGATGGAATATGCTAGTAAGGGCGAGCTGTACGATTACATCAGTGAGCGCCGAAAGCTCAGTGAACGGGAGACAAGACATTTCTTCAGACAGATCGTCTCTGCTGTCCATTACTGCCACAAGGTGAGGACGGAGCCCACAAACATCATATCCGTGTGGTGAAAAAAAATAAAGCACTAAATTTACTGACCCTTGTGTTGTTTCAAACCGTATAACGTTCTTTCTTCCATAAAAGAAAAAAAATGTCATAGAGGTTTGGAATGACATGAGGGTAAGTAAATTAAGATAGAAATGTCATGTTTGTGTGGACTAGTTTGTGTAAATTCACCCTTTCTAATAATATTAGTGCAAGATATGTTAGCAATCAAACTAAAACTAGATAAAACTAAAATGCATACATGATTTTTCAATAAAGGGTTTCTGTATTATGTCTGATATTATAAAACAGCTTGTTTCGGCACTGGATGCTAAATAGTTGCTACATTCTAGCTGTAGGATTACATTGAATGAATTTGATCACAAAATGAAATGAACAAAAATGTCTCCATAATACTTAAATTAATATAAAAACCTTTAAACCCTGCTTACTAAAAAAAAAAGACAGACACAAACTCAAAAACTAAACTCCCAGCTTGTTCAAGCTAGCCTTTTTGCTGGTTTTAAAGGGATTATTGTACTAGCTAGTCAGCCTGGTCGCCCAGCTAAACATCAGCTTGGCCACCCTTGCTAGACCAGCTGAAGACCAGTTTGGGCAGGCTGGGAGGCCAGATTTAACTAGCTAAGACCAGCAAACTAGCTTAAGCTGGTTTTAAGTGGGGGGTTTTTTCAGCAAGGATATTGTAAATATAGGCTTTACTGCATGTCATGCCGTTAACCACTAAGTACATGCAGTGCCGCAGCTACACTTCCTTTAGCCCACCGTCTCATACCTTAAATGAAGCCTCTCAAACTAAACAACTGACATCTGTGCAATGTTCACGTGCAATCGACATGATTCGCACATAGAGAGCTCATGTGTGAATCATGTTGATCGCACGTGAACATTGCGCAGATGTCAGTAAAATGATTTACTCTATGAAGGAGGGCTTGACATGATATGAGAGGGATAAACTCAATTTCCAAGAATGTCTTGATATGAAAGGTTGTGGAGCCAGAGAGCAGCTGTGTTCTCCTGTCCTGGTGCCAAACCCATCCTCATCTCATATTTTCCCACTTCTAAGCTTGATAATTCAAACTGACCTTTCACATTGATCCAGCCCATATTTCTTCATTGTTTTCTTTCATTTCACATTATAGTGCGTATTTTTCTAGTTTTACAGAGATTAAAGGTAGGATTAAAGCAGAAGATACTGTTTCTAGATCAGTACAAAGGGTCAGCTGGTACCCTGGGCCGTGTCAGCTGGAAAGGGAAACGTCCTGGGGGAATTCAGGGTGGGCTTGCCCTTTGTTCCTATACAGCTGGGCTGATGATGTCATCAACTCAGCTGGGGGATTCCAGCTCAGCCCTTCTGATCGGGGAGAGCCAGGAGGTCGTCACGAAAACTGGGGAGGAGATAGACAGATCAGGCCGTTTGACATTCGGGTTATGATGCCCTAAAATCTTTAAAAAATTAGGTCTATTAACCTGTTGTAGTTCATCAAATATGACAAAACTATGGGGCAGTGGTCATAATAGCGCAGTTCACCATTATTTCATTAGCGCACAAAAAAGTGATGTTTCTGTAATGCCTGACAGAGTGAAGTTCATCGAAATCAAGTATATTGATGATGTCTTACAGAACGGAGTAGTACACCGAGATCTCAAGCTGGAAAACATTCTCCTGGATGACAACGGTAACATTAAGGTACATTATAATTTTCCTCCAGTGATTTATTTATATACTATTTATATTTATATATAACTATTTATATAATAATTTTGGCCTGTTCTGACTCTGTCTTGTCTTCTAGATTGCAGATTTTGGTTTGTCCAACCTCTACCACAAGGACAAGCTTCTTCAAACGTTCTGCGGCAGCCCGCTGTATGCCTCCCCTGAGATTGTGAACGGACGGCCATACAAAGGTCCAGAGGTACACTATGAACTAATATTCTCCAGTTATGCAACTCTATATTGCCATTTAAGAGGTCTTCATTTTTCACCTTTAAAAAATGTGGGCTAGGAAACACAATCACATACTTCCTGTCTGAAAAGATAAGAGAGAACAAAACAGATAACAAAGAGAAAGAGAAAGCGTTTCCACTCATATCTGAGGGAGGTGAAACCACCCCCACCACTCATTCCAAATCCCAACACACTCCAAACTTAGTCACTCCTAACAGGAATCATTCCACAGGCCAAGTCAGTCAGCATCCTCTATGACTGCCAAAAAGAATGAGAACTAATCTCAAAGCTATTTTTCAGGATATCAAACATTCTTACACCCCTTTCACGATTCCTAATATTTAATAGCCAAACACTAAGCCTGTCTGGAGCACAGGAATATATCAAAATTCCCATACTTTTTCCGGTTTTACTGTATGATGACACATGCACAACTCTAAAAGCCTCTGGACATTCAATCTTACATTGATCCCTCTGGTCCCTCAATCATCCTTACATAACTGCAGACCATGGGAAAGGCAGCATTCTTCTCACTGGTCAGAGATCAGTGGATCAGGGCCAACAATCACAGAGCTCCTCACATCTACTCAGGGTCAGATAGGTCTGGAGTTAGGGGAGTGGACGCTTCCTGCGCTGTAATCAGCCATTGTTTCCCTCGATACCTTCTCATTCCTGGTCTGCACCCCTGGCTAATCAGCAGAGGTGGGGAAGGGATCAGACGAGGTCAGGCACGAGAAATTATAAAATAACGAGCAGGAATTATGATGGCAGTTACTGTGCAGATATATGTGAGAACACCTATTGTTCTCATACATTTTAGGTCTCCAATGACAGCTTGATTGAATGTTCATAAATATAGGTGGAGTTAACTTTACGGCCCAGACAGGAAAATAAAAATCACAGAACCTTTTAATCTATTGCTGACAACGAATCTTCACTGGCATGTGTTCAGCTAGTACAACAGGTCAACCAGTCTGTGAAGCCATTAAATATATCAACAATTATTACAAAAGTAAAATGCGTCATGATAGTCATTTAACAATGTGACAGTGTTGACAAAAAATATGACTAGAAAGACAAGTTACATTATTATGATATAATTGTTTTGTGTCACTTTGCACAATGCATAGCATAAATTAAAATAGAATTTTAAATTCCTAGTAAAATTAAATCAATATGACATCATGAAATATCTATTTAGTCCATAGACAAAAACAAAAAAAACCTTCAACAAACAAAAAGCCTATAAGAATTAACACGGGAATTGCTTTATGCAAATTTAATTGAAAATGTTCCATATACCATTTTCCAAAACTGTATCTCCCAGTGGACCAATTTACCAGTGTGGTGTTGTTTTGACAGGTTGACAGTTGGGCGCTGGGCGTATTACTCTACACTCTTGTGTACGGAACAATGCCCTTTGATGGAGGAGACCACCAAAGACTCATTCGCCAGATCAGCAATGGAGAGTACAGGGAACCGCCACAGTCATCAGGTATGCGTCTTCTCTACAGACATTTCAAAGTTGTCTGAACCCAAATCTCGCAACCCCAACTGAACCCAAAGTTTCCTGACCGAGTTCAAATCTCTCCATCTCATTCAGATGCTCGAGGTTTGATCCGCTGGATGTTGATGGTTAATCCGGAGCGCAGGGCTACAGTTGAGGACATTGCAAATCACTGGTGGGTGAACTGGGGCTGGAAGACCAGTGTGTGCGACTGCCAAACACAAAGGGAAAACAGCTCCCCCATGCTTGCCCGCTTCATTGACTGGCAGAACCGCACCGAGGTCCGTCCTGGAAAAGCCCAACGCCCAGAGTCTGGTAACAATAATGTCACTAATACAGCCTTGACTCCAGCTCGGCGTTTGAGAAAGTCCATGAAGGAGAACGATGGTGGAATATGGGGTGTTGTGGAGGAGAAGCCTGGCCTCAAGAGACCAAAGAGCATTCTGAAAACTCGGGCGAGCAGTGGAGACCAACGATCTCAGAGTCTGTGTGAATTAGAGCTCAGGCGGTCCATTTGCTACCAAGACGATGAGTCCGGCTCCAGTCCGGAGCGAGAGGACACCCTGGGTGGCTCGCCAGCGAAAATGGTGTCCATGTTACCCAAGAAAGGCATTCTGAAAAACAATCAGCAGCGCGAGTCCGGGTATTACTCCTCACCAGAGCGTAGTGAGTCCTCCGAACTGTTAGGGGGCGCTACTGTGCAGCCTCCTAACAGCTCACCGTCCAAACGGTCTGTCGGGAGGAAAGGAATACTGAAGCGTAATGGGAAATATTCCACACACAGTGCTGTGGGAGTCCATGGGGAGGTCCCGGCAGATTCAACCCTCTCACGGAGCCAAAGCAGACCCTCTAGTATCGTGTACGAGGAGACGGGTCTCTCGAGCATGGGTTTGGACTGGCCACCCGCCTCTCCGAAACCCAACATCCGGGGCTCACAGTCTGCCGAAGACTTGCTGCAGATGGCTGGGTTCAGGGGCCTTCAGACCGTTGCACCCCTTCCCAGCGGAAAGGGTGCCCGCAGCCCTCCCGGCTCCCCTGGAGACAACGGCAGCTTCTCCCTGCTGGCCGATCTGGATGATGTCACCCAGGTGTACCAAAAAGCCCTGGACATCAGCAGTCAGCTGAGCTAGACTTGGACAAAAAGGCTGAATTTGCGGAGAGACTGGAAGAATGAATGATTCCCAGATTGTCCGTCTCGTCACAGTGCTGCTAGGTAAACGTTTACAGGTCGAGAAGCGGGACATTTAAAATCTCCATTCACCAACTTGTGTTGATGAGCATTTCTCATGATATTCTCGTTTTAAAATCGACAGTTGAGGGGGAACAACAGAAGCACTTTAAAGCGGCTGTTCTCCGAGATGCAGCGTGTAATGTACATGAGAGCTGGGACCGTGTTATTTAAGTTATTTATCTGTCATTCATGTTTTGGCCATTTGAAAATACCAAGGCCATGTCATAGTCCTTGGGAGAGTGTTTTCATCGATACAGGCCGTGAATTATGAAAAGTGTTAGATAAAGGCCATTTGAATATCTGTATAATAAATTATCATTGTATAATACCAGCAATTTCAGTGACGTACATTCACAACAGTCTATCAGTAATGCTAAGACTTTTCAAGAATTTGGAAGGATTTAAGTTTAATATACAGAAATAATGGTAGCACTTTGTTTTACAGTCCTGTTCCCCATGTACATACAACGTACTTATTATAGTAACTACAATAACTGGGTAATAACTAGGTACTAACACTGAACCTACCCTTAAACCTAACCTCAACCCATGTAATTACCTTATATTAGGACTTTCTTAGGTAAGTACACTAAGTACAGGAGCACATACTGTAAAATGAAGTGCAACAGAATTAAGAACATTTTCTCTTTATTAATATCTTTTCTAAACTGTTTTGACAACACTCACAAAAAGTACCAAAAGGTACTACACCTCTCTGAAACTGTTTTTTTTTTTTTTTACATTGACCATTGTACTACCATTGTTAATATTTTAAAAATAATACCAGTTAATTTTGGCGGTCCTAAAACACTACAAACCAACTTTTTAAAAAAAACAATCTTCTTTGGAGTATAATGTTAATTTCATTACTATGCCATATCAAAGTACCAAAGGACCATCACTGTACCATGGTACTTACTTTTGTGTAAGAGAAGTTATAGAGGGTACCAAAAACTCACTGAGAGGATATCATGGACCTCATTTTTAACTTATTGTGACAGAGACAGGGCCATGAAAACGTTGACATATCTCTGAGATCAGTTAGAGAGCAACTAGTAGAACACAAATCACACGAAAGGTCAAAGGGCAAAGGTTATATCAGTGTTATGATACCATACATACATTCTTATTCTCTTTCACAAGCACACACACACACACACACAGACACACACTTAGACACAATGCTAGTGCACACGGGCAATTATACGAGCTCCCTGAAGCATGAAAGTGGAAGGACAAGTTTTGACCTATGGTGTAATTCTGGTCCTGCATTTCAACAACACATGCCATTTAAGACAGGAAAAGAGATGTCAAACTATTCTTTTCATGAGGTGGAGTGTTAAAAGACACATATTATGAAGGCAGTAGATTGTGAAAACAAAGATTAAGAATGAAAAGGTTTCTTTAAAAAAAAAATGGGAATCAAAAGGTTGTGTTTCAAACTGTAAAATCTTCAGGAAGTAGTATACATTGTGTATGTTTTGTTTTGTTCAACATACAATGGCATGCTAAGATAAACTGAAGACACTATGCCATTTTTCCCCAGTATTTTCTGTTTGTTTTTAGCAGTTACATTTCTACAATTGCAAACACAAGCTTAATATCAAAATATTGGTTGCATGAGGCATTTTTACTGTAGGTTAAGTGTGAACCACAGCTTTAAACTTGCTTAATATTAAAATCTGCGTTAAGATAAACAAAGCATTTCTGTCAACCTAAGCATCAGTGTGGCAGTTTTAAATGAAGTACAGTGTAACCATTTAAATATATACATGTATATATGAAATGAACTGGAAAAATAATCTGTTATAGGCCATTGAGAAAACTTGACTGGATATACTACATATTTAAACGGTGTTATTTAATTTGTCTTGCATTATATACTGTACATTGTTATGGCTATTTGTTATTCTGTGCTTTTTTTTCAACTTTGACTTACGATTGTCTTGATTTGTGCCTTCATTGACATAAGATTGTCTTGGTAATGTTAATGTTATTCTCAGTTTAAATAATTTGCAGCATTGTTTTTAAAAGCTTTAAATAGGCATCCATGGGAAAGAAGATCTGTCTGTATGATTTGTTATGAGCACAGTTAGGTGGTGTATTAAGCCGTACTGTTCTGTTTGTGCTCAGTGCAAAACAGTCACTTCTTCTAATAAATGTCTCGCTCTAAATGCCATTTGTGTGTATGTGTACATCTCCACTCACTTCATTAAATGTAGAACACAAAGTACTCATAAAAGTTTAGAGCCTCCCACCCAAACAACCAGCCGTTCTAGGATCAGAGTTAAATAAATTGTGTGTGTGTGTGCGCGCGTGTGTGTGTGTGTGTGTGTGTGTGTGTGTGTGTGTGTGTGTGTGTGTGTGTGTGTGTGTGTGTGTGTGTGTATTTGCTGGTCTTAATGACTGTGTGTTGTAAATTGTACTCATTGTTGAGACCGGCGTGCTGACCTTGTTGTGTCAGGCCACATACGTTTCTTGTTGTTTGTTTCTCAGCCCGCATGATCACAGTGCAACACAAGCACACATTTCTCAAAGTAGTGCATTTACTTCTCATGTGACTTTTTCCAAAACAGCTAAATCTCTCACATATAATATACATATATATATATATATATATATATATATATATATATATATATATATATATATATATATATATATATATATATATATATATATATATATATATATATATATATGCCTTCATGAATAACTAACGCCAACTTTTACTATGCATTACAAAAGACATTACTCTAAATAAAATCCAGTCACACACACACATTTTATATAAATATATACATAAAAATTTGGGGGGTAAGAGTCAATATTTTTAAATAAGTCTATTATGCTCGCCAAGGATGTATTTTTGATCAGAAAATGCAGTAAAAACAACAATATTGTGGAATATTATTACAATTGAAAGTTTTCTATTTGAATATTTCCATTTCCAGTGATGGCAAAGCTGAATTTTCAGCATCATTACTCTTGCCTCGCATGATCCTTCGGAAATTGTATTCATTCTAATATGCTGATTTACTGCTCAATAAATGTTTTATTATTATTATCAATGTTGAAAACTGTTGGGCTGCTTAATATTTTATGGAAACCTTGATTTTTTTAATGAATTTTTGATTAAGTTCCAAAGAACTGAGACATTTTCTGTAACAATATAAAAGTATTTCTTGTCACTTTTGTGACATCTGTAATGCTGGGTGAACTCAAAAACTTTTATTAACAGAATAAACACACCAATAAATCCAACATGAAGATCAGAGAACAGAAAGAGTACACCAAAACATAGTCATGAACATGGAAAACACTGGGGTATAAATACGATTAAATATTTAAGATATAAAAATATATGCAGTGTTTGATGGAACTGCTTTAACAGATTAAACTGGAAAAGTCACTCACTTCCTAAATACCCAAAAAGGTTTAGCTGGATTTAGTGTGGAAAAAGCAAGCGCAAGATTGTGTTTGCATGGGCCAGGCTTTGCAGAAAAAGAAAAAAAGAAAAAAAACTTGTCTCTTCGTATGGCAGGAAAAATAATCAACAACAGTCAGGGAACAGTTGGTGTGTATGTGTGCGTGTGTGTGATTGTTTTAGTGGACACTCGCCCTGACTCATGGTGTGAAACTTGTCATTCACATCCTAATGCCTCCCGTCTGTGACTAAGTAGGTGTGTGTGTGTGTGTGTTTATGTTTGTGGGTTTGTGCAAGAATCTGTGAAAAATCTTCTGTGTCGGCACCTCCTCTACATACAAACAAACATCCCATAAATCTCAACTAATTTTAGCTCATCGTCTGCCCACAGTTTGCATCAATGCATGAGCTGCTCTGGAAGTCTAGGCTACTTGTCTCTTAGGAATGTCTGGCCTTTGCACAGCAACCACTACAAAGACACAGAGAGAAAAAGAGTAAAGGGATTGTTGGGGTGGTTGAGATGAACAGACAAAAAAAAAGGTGAGAGCGCTTCCAGTCGGACAGCTGATGTCAAAGCCTCGTTTTAAATCCTGACCGCATGGAAACCACGGCTACTGACAGCACAGACTTATACAAAACAAAGGCCAAGAACAGCAGAGATTCACTTCTTCACTTTTTTGTTCTTGTCTTTTTGTGAAACTGTTGATGTTTAGGTTTGTGTGTGGTCCAACCAAACAGAACGTCTGAATCCAAATAGGACGTAAAGGGATAGCTTTCTCTTTCCTGAAGGAAAAAAAAAAGCTTTTTCTCTCATTCCAGAGAGTGCTCAACCCATCTGGTCTTGATTGAAAACAACCCCCTTTTGTTCTCAAGGAGCTGCCTTGAATCACTGCAACAAGATCAAAGATAGATGTCCTTAATTGCTGAATTAGGATCAGCTTACTATTCTAATACAAACCTGAACCATTGAAAAGAAAAATGTGGTGAAACTGTTCTCAGATCAGCCCAGACGCCTGACATTTATCAACACCCAGCCGTTTATCTGAAACTTCATGAACCGCGTCCTCTTAGGTGAGATGAACGACGAAACTTCCATCCTCTCTCCTATCCCATAATCCCCTCTTCCCTCTGTGCTCTTTCACACCAGTATCAAAGCCCTCCAAATATTTTTCCTCAAGTTCCACTCATTCTCCTCCTGGAAGACCGTTAGCATTCTGTAGATGTTTTCACTGGTGAAAGTAAGAAAAGCTCATGAAAGTTCACCCAATCTTAAATATGTAAAATAGATGGATGATGGCAACATGCCCACACATTCAGTCTGAGAGTTGAGTAAGTATTGTCTGTTTGTTTCATCCTTTGTCAAATAAATTGGTTTATTCGTAAAATGTCCTCACTACTAAATATTCTACGGTCAACTGTTAGTGGTATTATAACAAAGTGGAAGCAATTGGGAACAACAGCAACTCAGCCACGAAGTGGTAGGCCACGTAAAAATCACAGAGTGGGGTCAGCGCATGCAGAGGCGCACAGTGAGCAAAAGTCCCCAACTTTCTGCAGAGTCAATAGCTACAGACCTCCAAACTTTGTGAAGTTTGAACAGAGAACAGTGCGTAGAGAGTTTCATGGAATGAGTTTCCATGGCCGAGCAGCTGCATCCAAGCCTTACATCACCAAGTGCAATGCAAAGCATCGGATGCAGTGGTATAAAACACGTCACCACTGGATTCTAGAGCAGTGGAGACGTGTTCTCTGGAGTGATGAATCACGCTTCTCTGTCTGGCAATCCGATGGACGAGTCTGAGTTTGGCGGTTGCCAGGAGAACGGCAACCGCCTGACTGGATTGCCTGACTACGTTGTGCCAAGTGTAAAGTTTGGTGGAGGGGGGATTATGGTGTGGGGTTGGTTTTCAATGGTTGGGCTTGGCCCCTTAGTTTCAGTAAAAGGAACTCTTAATGCTTCAGCATACCAAGACATTTTGGACAATTTCATGCTCCCAACATTGTGGGAACAGTTTGGAGATGGCCCCTTCCTGTTCCAACATGACACACCAGTGCACAAAGCAAGGTCCATAAAGACATGGATGAGCGAGTTTGGTGTGGAGGAACTTGACCATCCTGACCTCAACCCGATAGGACACCTTTGGGATGAATTAGAGCGGAGACTGCGAGCCAGGCCTTCTCGTCCAACATCAGTGCCTGACCCTGAAGCTGTTATAGCTGCAAAGAGTGGGCCAATTTGAATGAATGAATGAATGAATGAATGAATGAATGAATGAATGAATGAATGAATGAATGAATGAATGAATGAATGAATGAATGAATGAATGAATGAATGAATGAATGAATGAATGAATGAATGAATGAATGAATGAATGAATGACAAACAAAGAAGAATTTATAAAAGGAAATTTTTTTACCCCCATCAATTTCTTGAGAGTTTTAATTTAGATAAGAGTTTAAATGTGGGATGGGATTAGTATTTAAGCAACTGTGTTCTTTTAGAAATTGCTCAAGACTGAATCAAAGCCTTTGTTTTGGATCTAATTGGTGAAATACTCCACATACAGTACATTCCATTTGATGAAGACGTCTCATATTAAATAGATGACAGCTTGGTGAGTAAAACATCCCACTGGCTGAAGAAGACCTAGTAGACCTGAAGTAAGTAAGCCAGATCTACACAGACATATACAGCCTGGAGTGAAATGAGCTGGCACTGTGTGTGGGAATGATAATCAGCTAGAATAATTGCATGCAATAAGTCTAATTGATCTCTGAGCCGTGAGGAATATATTGAGCATCAAATTAGAACCACCTCAAATTTTAGATTGCAGACCCAGCCGCAATCTCGAGCACATGCATTTCACAACTTTCCTAGGCTAAATCTACAGTAATCCAAATCTCTGTAGCCTAGGGGTTTAGTAGTTAATCTAGATTTTGAGCAAAAACACATTAAAAAGTGATTTTGGATAACACCCATCTAATCAAATCTTGTTGAATTTGTAACTGTACTCATGTCATACTCATTGAACTAGACCTCTTTTCACCCTAACATCTGCACGAGGAATTTGGATTGAATTTGAGACTGATTGTTTTCACTCAACGGCATTAGATGATAACAATCTCCTCCTGTTTAACCGTAGATTCCAAATAGAATAGAACAGTAGACATTCATTCATGTCTACACTCCTAATGAAGGTGCATACCGACTCTGAGCCATGCAAGGAAGAATGTAATAGAAAGTCAAATAGTTTGTCCTTATGCTCCTGGTCAGCAGAACAAGACTAATACTGCCAAAACAAGCAACCATGAAAGGAAAAACTCGCTCAGTGTCCCTGCCCAAACTCTTTCATGCAACACCCTTCTTTTCCCTTTTTTGTTTTCTTCAGCGGTCTTGGATTCGCAAACATTTCATTGGTGTGTTCCGATCCATGCCATGCCTAATGGATATTTCAGCTACGTATCGGCCAAAGACAACAGCAGGCCGACATTCTTGGTGCTTGACATCAAAGATGCAAACAATCATATAGTGCACAGAGTCCACATATGGATACTGAACCCTACCACGAGCAAAAGCCTCACAATTCCAAACAGGTCCGAGGACACATAGAGGGGGGCGAAATTCCAAGACGTTTAAAGATAGCTCAGGATGTATGGGAGTTGACTTAAGATTCCCAAGCCAATATATTGCCCTGCGGCGATCAGAGAGAACACACATTCCAGACATTCCTCTGCGACCAATCAGTGGGTCAGTCTAGAGCCTGAACTCAGCGAGATGCATCAGGGGATGAAGAGCATGACTCTTAAAGAATCTGCGCTTGTCTGTACAGCCTCTTCACTTCTAAATTGCCTCTACAGATTCTAATCAAAGACACTTTGCTTCTGCATGACTGGCGACGTCAGGATACAGGCCATGTTAGCCACCAAAAATTGCTGTTGAGAAATTCATTCTTTTACTGTGAAAAGATGCATTAAATGAATCAAAAGTGTTTTAATTTAATTTAAGTTTTAATACTACTTTACAAAATTAGACTTTTAGTGTGGCATAAGAGACGTTGGTAACACTTTACAAGCATTAAAATGCATTAACAAATATGAACTAACAATAAGCAATACATTCTTACAGCATTTATTCACTTTTGTAAAGGGGGACCTGTTACCACAACTTAAATAAAAGCATGGTTGCAAGTTAAACATTCAAATGTATTGTTTCAATTAAACCTTTTAAGTTGCAAACATTATTTTGTAGAGTTCTGTTGACATGATAATGTTGATCATTACATCAACTTAAAATCGTCTGTAATTTAAACTCAAATTTCTGCGTTAATTGACTTTTTTTTAGGTTAACTTAAGCCCTGTTTCCACCGAAACTACCCGGAACAATTTGTCCCAGGAAATATTGTTTCCCTCAGACCTGTTGCTGTCTGAGTTTCCATCGCAGTCTAAAGTGCCGTGAAGATTAGTTCAGTGATGTAGGACTGCGCGCGACTTTCCAGTTCCCACTGGATTCCGTCCTCCACATATAAGCTTAATAAAGCCTGAACCTTGTCGTCGGGTCATTGGTCATATTTTTTAAACTTCATTTTTGATTCGAATTAGCAAACAATTCGTATTGCATTAAAAAATGGTGGTTGAAAAAAAATTCTGCATGGAGTCAGCCAATCAAAATGCTCTGTGAACTCAACCAATCAGCATGTTCAGCGCCCAAGTCCCACCCCTGAAAGTAGTGAAAAAGTAGTATCTCACGAGCAGGGATGTTTTGAGGGGAACATTTTTACCCAGAACTTCATTTACACCCTGGTTCCTGCGGTTGAAACACACCGAGTGCCATCCCAAGTCCCTAATTTCTGGGGAAAGTTAAAGCGGTTATATGTAATTGTCTTAACTTCAGAAATTATGCAGTGGATTTCTAGTTCTAGAGTACATGAAGGTAAACAATACTATCTTGTTCATTAAATGTTAAATAAGTTATGTTAACGTGCTATGACAGCTGTTGATTTGAACTGAAATTGGTTCCAGAGCTACAACTCTGGTAGTAGGAGCGCCTTGATTTTTTTTTTAGTTATCAACTAGGAATTAACCTTTTTATGTAATTTTATACACATTATGCTAACATTATAACTAACTTAAACAGCAGTATGCTACATCGTTGGCATGATCTCATTATGTTTAGCAATTAAGCTGTGTTTCCAGTTTATATCTTTGATTCAATTTATGTAAAAATGTCACATTTAGCATTAGTCAGAAGCACTTACTGCAGTACATGAAGGTCTGTTGTCACCCGTGCAGTTCTCCTTTAATATGAAACTAAGTATGCAAACGTTATCAAAACAACAGAGTACAACTAATGAACCACAATGTTAATCAAAAGTAAAGGGTTATCAGCTGATCTGAATTAAACAACTGATTACTGATTTTTTTTTCAACTTTTCTACTTTCCACCAATCAGGAAGGATATGAGTGCAACCATGAGAACCTGACTGATTATGTTATGCTGGCATGAAATGGAAAACAAATAATCCCTGATGTTTTCATGTCTGCACATTCATCTCCGGTTTCTTTATCGGTATTTCATTATCACTTTATCTCCTGACCATCATGCCTGCCTAACCGCAATTCCACTAACAGGGCGAAAGTCAAAACATTGGAATGTGGTTGTTCTATGGGCTATTTTTATTCGGCTGTTATGCTAACACTTCCACAGTCTGTGCCCACTGACTTGGCCATTAAAGGAAAAGCCAAATAGCTGTTTTGCTCACAAACTCACAGGCAGGACAAAGTCCATCAATGTCTGGCAACTCTGCCCAAACATCACGCAGAATTTGGCCAAATGGGTGCATACCATTTCACTTCAGCATAAATACTGCAAGAGTTTGAAGGGAAATCATGCTATTTTCACTACCAAAGCACTCTTTTTGTTTGGGGTATTAGGTAATTATATAAAAAACGCAGCACCGTGTTGATAAAAGGTTCAGAATGGCAGAATATTGGAAACCGTATGAACACTTGCATAATTTGTTATTGCACGGCATGAATGAGGTTTCAGGGCTACAACAAACGTAATATTTTGGTAAGGAACAGCAAAGAATGTATGCTGAAATGCAATGAGCCTTAAAACAAGACAATCTTTTTATTTACTAATTTTCAACTCACTTGATTTTTTTTAACATTATGTATTGCTAATGGTGATTGCTAACATCACTATTATTAATAATAAAATGTATAGTTATGGATTTGAAAAAAAAAAAATAATAATAATAATCCCATGTCTAAAGCTTTGTTAAACTGATATTTCAAATTGTGTGGCTTGTTACTTTTCCGGTAACACTTTATAATAAGGTCCCATTAGTTAACAATGTAATGCATTCATTAACATTAAAGGGACAGTTCACCCAAAAAATTTAAATAACCCCATGATTTACTCACCCTCAAGCCATAGGTGTATATAGCCGCGTTTCCACCGCGGGAACTTTCCCCAGGAACAAGGGACTTTGGGGTGGTACTCGACCGCAGGAACTGGGGTCTAAGTAAAGATATCCCCCTCAAAACGGCCCTGCTCACAAGGTAGTACTTTTTCAAAGTTCAGGAACTTTCGGGGGTGGGACTTAGGCGCTGAACATGCTGATTGGTTGAGCTCACGCAGCATTTTATTTCAACCTAAAAGTCTGTTGCGGTGCGTGCAGTAAGAGTTGTTTGCTGCTGAAATCGACAATGGAGTTTAAAAAATACGACTGATGGACCGACAACGAGGTTCAGGCTTTATTAAGTGTATTTGCGGAAGACGAAATCCAGTGGGCTCTGGAAAGTCGCGCTCAGTCCTACGTCACCAGACTAATCTTCACGGTACTTTAGACCACTATGGAAACGCAGACAGCAAAAGGTCTGAGGGAAAAAGAGTTCCTAGGAAAAAAGTTCCAGGGACAAATTGTTCCGGGTAATTTCGGTGGAAACGGGGCTTATGACTTTCAGACGAAAGCAATCAGAGATACTTTAAATAATATCCTGGCTCTTCCAAGCTGGCAGTGAATAGAGGATTTGATTTTGAAGGCCAAAAAAGTGCATCCATCCATCATAAAAGATATCCACACGGCTCCGGGGGGTTAATAAAGGTATTCTGAAGAGAAGTGATGCGTTTGTATTCGAAAAATATCCAAACTTTAAAAACTAAAATAACTAGCTTTTCGGCAGACAGCCTACGCAAGTCAATTTACGGCAAAAGAGTAACCCCGGACGCGATGTAGGAGTAGCGTAAGCTATG
Organism: Romanogobio albipinnatus; assembly: GCA_023566225.1. Lineage (NCBI taxonomy): Eukaryota > Metazoa > Chordata > Actinopteri > Cypriniformes > Gobionidae > Romanogobio > Romanogobio albipinnatus. Next base: position 44,238,524 of record CM042245.1, on the reverse strand, counting down.
ACAACTCTCGTGGATGGGCAACAAAGTCCCCTTCTCTTATATCGAAATCCTCTGACATTTCCGTGAGACAGAGCCGTGTGGATATATTTTATCATGGATCGAGGCACTTTTTTGGGCTTCAAAATCAAATCCTCTATCACTGCTATTTTAAAGCTTGGAAGAGCCAGGACATTATTTAATATATCTTTGATTGCATTTGTCTGAAAGAAGAAAGTCACCTAAAGTGAGAAAATCATGGGGTAATTTTCATTTTTGGGTGAACTAACCCTTTAACTAACAATAAGCAATACATTTCTTGCAGTATTATTATTTTTTGTTACTGTTGATTCATTCTTCATTTTTGTTAACTCAGGACCATTAAATAATATTAGATAGCTACAACTGATTTTAATTACTGTCTATATTTCAGCCAAAAATGCCAATTCAAACCTGCATGAACACAAAAGATGATATTTCGAGCTGTTTTTAACTCCATACAATGAAAGTAAATGCGGCCCAAAACAACAGTTTGAAAAAAAAGTTCTATTTTTAGAATAGCATGTGTTCCACTTTTTAAAGAAAAAGAGGCAAACAGGTTTGGAAGGACATGAGGGTGAGTAAGTCATGACAGAATTTGCATTTGCGTGTGTTCTGTCCCTTTAAGGAAGACTGAATTAGTTGAGTTAGAGTCTCCATATGGCTAATGGGGCATGGAAAGTCTACTGTCAGTGACAAACTGTTGAAAGTTTCAGTCAGATCTGAGATTAGAGTTATGTGCATCCGTCTGGTTAACATTTGGACAAGCATCATGCTGTATGTTCACATGTTAAAAGTCCATTTACATTGTTTCACAGCTGATAAGGGCTTATTGCTCTGTAAGGCAACACATGTCATTCAAGACAGCAAGCAGTTTACCCAATGATGTCATGTGATTTGTCATGTGATGACAGACATAGTTGGGTCATGCTGAGAGGTTTATGAAATAACATTTAATTAAAGGAGAAAAAAGAAACCAGAAAATCTAAAACTGTTTTCTCTGAAAAGAAATGCCGTCAACGTTGAGAGAGGTCTGCAAATTACATTACCCCACGGCAAACAATAAAGGTACAGAGGAATGTGAAGTATTAGTGCACAAACATAATCAAACTTGATTCAACACTATAGTAAAACACGGGAGTCTTGCTTAGAGGCACATCAGAGTTGTTTAAGGAAAGTTTGCACAATTAGGTCATCAAATATACACAGGTGCCCTCTATTGGCAGCTTGATGTTTATGCAGGATAGTCAGGGGACATTTGATGAAACGCAGAACCAAAGAGGTCCCGTTTCTAACTAAATAAATGATTATGAAAACAGAAGTTTTAAGAGAAGGGTGCAGTGAGGGGAGTGTTTGTTTTTGTTAGTAATGAGCTGAAATGTTTTTGGACCTAGAGCAGTTTGCCACCTGGTCTGGAGTAATAAAGAATGATTGTGTGTGGAGGAGAAAGAGAGAGAGAGAGAAGGTGAAAGGGACGAGTATGTATGTGTACAGCATGCCTGAATATGAGCATTTGCATGCAAACAGCCAAGAAAAAATTCCTGTTCCACATGCATTTCCTTCATGTTAATATATACAAACTCCTTGTGGTTGTTGGTCACGTTTTGGCCGGTTTCTGAGAAACGCGAGTTTGGACTTTGGCTGTTTGTTAGAGCTATTTCACCTAAAATCATCATTTACTCACCCTTTTTTAAGGTGAACTATCCCTTTAATAGTTGGCATGAAGTGCAGGACATTCACACAGTATGGAAGTAACTGCTAGACTTGCTCTATTTTAGTATCAACCGTGCATTCAGTAGATGTGTGTGAGAAACATTTGGCCCGTCTTCCCTTTCCATCCTCAATAACGTTGCATCACACTCAAAACAGATGCAATACCACACGGTATTTTAAATAGCTGTAATCACTTCCAGGTATGCAAACACGAGCATGCATACTTGCAATCACGAAAAGCTTTGCCAAAGCTACACACTTGAACTCCAACAGGCTTCCAAAACATCCAGGATTGTACAAACAGCTCTTCCTTTTTCACTTTCAAGTGCACTACAGCAACATCGTCCCAAAGCCTCGAATGAGGGACAGATGCGATCTCATGTCTGAAAGCAGAACTCAAGGTCACATTCAGGGTTTTCCCCTCATTAGAGCCAGTGAAGGGCTTCATTCAAAGAGTCCGTGTCCTGCTGAGACTGAGCCTGGCTGGACTTTAATTGGGTCTGCGTTTGGGTTTAATGAACTATGAGCTTCTTTCCCTCCCACACACACACATTTCATGGTCAGACTTGAGTCAAAGGCCAGTCTGCTTCAGTCGTGATGGGGCTTGTTCATGCCCTGAGATCAGAATGCACGTGCTGGGGAAATATCATGTCTTAGCTGAAGCAATTGCAAAATATGAGATGAATAGTTTAGACTGAGTCATATTGTTGTTTCAAAATAGCTGATATATACAGTATACACCTTCTCCAAGCGATCAGAACTGCAATTTTCTCTGGCAAACAATAAAACGACCGAAGAAAATGCTTTATAAAGTTTACATTGATGAAGGGATCCACACAGTATCATTTAAAGGGAATGACCAAACAGTTGATGGACCCCATTGACTTCCATAGTATGGAAAAAATAATAATACTATGGAAGTCAATGAGGTCCAATCAATTGTTTGGTTACTGACATTCCTCAAAATATCTTCTTTTGTGTTCAGCAGAAGAAAGAAATTCATACAGGTTTGGAACAACTTGAGGGTGAGTAAATGATGACAGAATTTTCATTTTTGATAAAACTATCCCTTTAAGATGAATTGCTTGTTGTATTCCTCATTTTGCTTTGGATTTGCTTTGGATTCTCTGAAACACCATTGGAGCAGTTTATGGTTAGAGAAATTAACATTCAATTCATGGGCAACAGCTCTGGCGGACATTCCTGCAGTCAGCATGCCAATTGCACGCTCCCTCAAAACTTGCGACATCTGTGGCATTGTGCTGTGTGAAAAAAGAGAGTAAACCTGCTCTGGAGTGTGAGACATTACTTAACCCAGGGGTTTTACCCATTTACCCAGGGTTAAGCTTAGTGCTAAAAGCCATTAAGTGTCCTCAGCTATTCACCCCCAGTGAGTAAACCATCTGGGAATCACTAAACAGCTCTGAGCCCAAACACCCCCATCTCATCTTTGCCTCAATTGTTTTTTTACAGGCCCATTGGAATGTCAGGTATGTCTCTCTGTGGCACACCCACCACACCCAGAGACCAGAGAAAGGCACAAGCCAGGGCAAGCAGGTGAAGCTTTATCTCCAGTGCGTGAGAGGCGGTGGTGTCTGTTTCTCGCTTTCACCCCCCGCCCCCATCTTACATCTGCCAGGCCGCTCTCTCTGGCTGGAGTCGGACTGGGAAAATTCCCATGAGTGCACTGAGGACGGAGGAAGTAGGAGGTTGATTTCAGGACAGCCAAACTGCAGGTCTCAGTGACTGTTGGAGGTCGCAACTGCTCAGGTATCAGCTGAACGAAATGAATATGTATCTGTGTGTGTGAGAGAGAGAGCGTGTTACTGAGACACAGACAGCGAGAATAATGCGTGTAAATGGCCATGTGAAAGAGAGCGCCTGTCTAGGCAGCCAGAGAGCAGAAGTCTTCAGGCTGAACGGGTAAACCTGAAACTGCATTTGGAACCATATGAAAAGTGTGTCACCTGCTGCCCGGGTTCCAAACACTCATCTATAGAGTGTGAAAGAGCTCACGTTACTGCCACAATCGTCCATGCAATACAAATGTCTCAGGCAGGCAAACAAAATAAGGCCAAATGATGAATAACTTTACTTTGAAATTATAGACGTAAGCAGACACGAACTAGATTTGTTTAAGGTAGTTGCCTGGTCGTTGCTATTCAGTTGTGTTTTGGTAGAGATATATTATTTGCTGTGTCATACTTCAGAAGCTGCATCCTTCGAAGGCCGGACTCAGCGTTTTTAAATGATGGTCTAGTCTCAGAGGATGTTCTTGTCGCCTGACAAAATGTGTTATATTCAACTGTCTGAAAAACTGGGTTTACAACCTGTCTAAATGTGTTCACCTATCCATTTATGTGCATAATAAAGAGTATAAACTGTCTATAAAATCGCATATTGGTAAGATATGTCAACATTTTAACAATTAAAAAAAAACATTTGTATTGTTAGATATTCCACAAGTTGAAATATTTGCATTGAAAAGATAATTTTTCCTCTCTCTCTCTCTATATCTCAAAAAAAAAAATCCAATCATCACTGTCAGGCAATGAATCTTGGGATATGCTAAGCTGCGAAGGATCCACTAGTTCTATCCTTTGTGGCCCAGGAAAATAAGGATGCAGTCGGAGGAGACTTTCGGACAGCCTTTGTCGTACTGCTGAGACACATTTGGCCTTAAATGTCTTGACTGTCCTTTTTTATTAATTTAATCCATCATTGCTAAATAAAAATATAGATATGATTTAAACTAATCTTACTGACCCCAAACTTTTGAATGGTAAAAAGCTTTTTTTTCTTCTTTTGTGATTATTTATATTCAAAGATCTTTGCACTGTTAGTTGGTAGAGTGCAGTGATTTTATTAAGTTACAAGTTTTAAAAGATTCACTAACCCGAAGTATAAGCAAGGAATAGAGATGCCAAGCATCAATAAAAACATCTGATGAATCCAAAAATGATGAGCCGTGGTAACCATGCAATTAAATAGCTGTGCTGCTTATTAAAATGCTGATGGTTTGATTCAATAGTCACTAAGGAGCAGCAATGAGCGACTAGTACATTGCTGATATCATCTTTCTTTGTACCCATCTCAAGCAACACATCTGTTCCCCTTGCTCCAAGGTAACATCTACCTGATATAAAGAGAAATTATGTACCAATACATTGTAACATTGTCTAAATAAAATGAGATGTTTAATATAGGCCATACATGCAAGGTTTGAACAGGGAAACATCAAATACATTCTGAACCACTTGGAACATCTCACGTCTTGTCTGGTTAAAACACTATGTAATAGTAATTAAGGAAAACCAAACTGAATAGCTTGGAAACAACATGCTATTGAAGTAACGTTAAACGGTTGGAGAACAAAAGACTTCCCAGAAGATTTTGCATTCATCATTATTGTAAGTGAAGCCACAGAAGGTTACCACAATAATAAATCAAGAACATTACCGTTGTTTCTGTGATTAAAAAAAAAAGAAATTCATTCTTTGTGCTTTGATGAACGATTGAAAAATGTACAAAAAGTTCAGGCCAGCAGCTGAGAACTGTGACACATACAAGCGCATGCAGGACTGTGAGTGATGTGTGTGTCAGAGAGACTCCCAGACGGTCTGAACTCTCTGTGATTATGTGAGAGTGCGTTTGTTTGAGGAAAACGGTGAGACTTTTCCTCTGAGGTGAGTCTCTCTTCATGGGTGGCAATCAGAAAAGAGAGAAGCGCAGTTAATGATGAGCGTTGTCGGTAAGAATCCACCCTACTCGGAGAACATTTGCAGACAGAGACTAATACAACAACCATGTACACTAGCCATACAAAGATAAACATCTCACAGTCACAAATGCATTCACACACTAATTGAATGGCTCCAGTTTGTTCAGGTGGCTTAAATCGCAGACTTCTCTATAGTGAAAAATCGCCTGTTACCAGGCTAAAACGTTAAAAAGCACGGGAGGTCAGATATAGAACAATAACTCAGCCCTGCTCTGGGAACATACGCATTAACAGTCATCAGTTACACAATACAGGGCTGGTCAGACAGAGAAACTAAACTGGAAATTACCAGTATGCTCTAGTATGCTTGAGAAAAGTTCCTAACATCACCCCTTAACCATGGTAAAATCACTATAACGCACACCTAAATGCTTTTAATGGGTCATATCAAGTATAACACACATGTATACACATCCAATTATGAAAATAGATATAGACAGAGACTTCATACGAGCATGAACTATTTCACAAGAGGTTAGTTCATTCTGAAAAACCCAATTATAAAAATAAAAAAAAGTTCTCTTTCTGAAATGTCATTTTGGTAATAAATGGCATTGCATGGGCTGTAATTTTTTTTATTTTAATTATAAATATTTACAATTGTCGTAAATTGGGTTGTAAATATTAAAATATCCAAAAACCACTATAACAATGTTATATATTTTGTAGACTTGAGTACTTACCTTATCCCAAATGTTTCCAAGAATGTTTAAATTAGCAATTTAAACCAGGACACGCACTGTCAATGACATCCTACCCGTGTTGCCCTCGATTTCCGGTTTCCGGTTTTCCGGATTTTGTATACATCATAGAAACACCAAAGACGCTTTAATATATTATGTTTTATTTGAGAGGATGGATGGATGGAAGGGGTGGATGGATGGGGTGGTGGAATGGATGGATGGATGGATGGATGGAGTGGTGGGATGGATGGAGTGTATGGATGGATGGATGGATGGATGGATGGAGTGTATGGATGGATGGAATGGGGTGGATTGATGGATGGGTGGATGGAATGTGGTGGATGGATGGGGTGGTGGGATGGATGGAATGGGGTGGATGGATGGATGGATGGATGGATGGATGGATGGATGGAGTGTATGGATGGATGGATGGAATGGGGTGGATGGATGGATGGATGGATGGATGGATGGATGGATGGATGGATGGATGGAGTGTATGGATGGATGGATGGAATGGGGTGGATTGGTGGATGGGTGGATGGAATGTGGTGGATGATGGATGGAATGGGGTAGATGGATGGATGGATGGATGGATGGAATGGGGTGGATGGAGTGGTGGGGTGGGGTGGAGTGGATGGATGGAGTGGTGGGATGGGTGGATGGAATGTGGTGGATAGATGGATGGATTGATGGAATGGGGTGGATGGATGGAGTGGATGGATGGAATGGGGTGGATGGATGGAGTGGATGGATGGAATGGGGTGGATGGATGGAGTGGATGGATGGAATGGGGTGGATGGATGGAGTGGATGGTTGGAGTGGTGGAATGGGGTGGATGGGTGGAGTGGATGGATGGATGGATTGATGGAATGGGGTGGATGGGTGGAGTGGTGGGGTGGGTGGATGGAGTGGTGGGTGGATGGATGGAATGGGGTGGATGGATGGATGGAATGGGGTGGATGGATGGATGGATGGATGGATGGATGGAATGGGGTGGATGGGTGGAGTGGTGGGGTGGATGGATGGAGTGGATGGATGGGGTGGATGGATGGAGTGGATGGATGGATGGATGGATGGATGGATGAATGGATGGATGGATTGATGGAATGGGGTGGATGGATGGAGTGGTGGGGTGGATGGATGGATGGAGTGGTGGGGTGGATGGATAGAGTGGTGGGTGGATGGGTGGAATGGGGTGGATGGATGGAATGGGGTGGATGGATGGAGTGGTGGGATGGAGTCGATGGATGGAGTGGTGGGATGGGTGGATGGAATGGGGTGGATGGATGGAGTGGAGTGGTGGGATGGAGTGGATGGATGGATGCTCCCTTTACCAGGGAACAGATTTTGGTGCCCAAATTCTGATGCTGCAAAGGAAAGCAAACAATTAATAACTTGCGAATAAAACCCCCCTCAGAGAGGTCAAATAAATGTGCATGGGCCCCAAATCTGCCAAAAAACTGAATCAGCTTAGGCATGCTTTAACAACATTTTCCAAAGTGATTAAAACAAATTGTAAAAGCCAAAATCCCTGTTCCGCATACACTCTGGCATCAGAGGACACAGCAGCTGTCAGCTCCCAAAACCATTAAAACAATACCTTTAAAGCCCTGACCCACTTATTACACAAGGCACATTCAGTTCAAAAGGGCAGAAGCTCTGACAATGAGGTTTGGATGTCAGTGTGAGTTTAGAAGTCACTGCGGAGAGGCGGATCAAAGAAGATCAGAGTAACTTTGCTCATCCTCGAGGTCAAACTAACATCTGAGTCCAGAGTGTGTGTGGGGACAGCGAAGTTTGCTGTGAGATGCTCGGCTTCTCGTAAAAGTGGGTCAGGCCAGGAAAGTCTTGAATGAAGCGAACAGTTGTTCACATGTGGAAACATCAAAGTGCACCAAAGTAATAAAGGCTAGAGGCTAATTAGATTTTACATAACATGGATCTAATTTCAGGTCTCTGGAATCTCAGGCCTCATTCAGGACAGGTACATTTTAAATAAAGAAATGATGTGTCCCATGAGTCCGTTATATATATATATATATATATATATATATATATATATACACATATACACACACTCACTTATCTCACAGAAATACGGAAAGGCAGATAGAGTTTCACATTTACCGCAAAGCCAAATTAAAGTTCAATTTCAGCTGACGGGTTTAACGGTGGGAGGAGGTTTTAATCAGCTTACACTCAAACTAATCAGAATCTGAGAGAAGAAAATGCTCTTAATATTTATGAAAAAAGGCTTGTCAAAGTCACTGAAAACTATTGAATAAGCTTAGACAAACAATGAGGTGCAACTGACATTTTCCTCCCTGCAGGCGTGAGAGTGTGTGTGTGTGTAAAACGATCTCTGACAATGGCCACCCAGAGAAAACGGAACTCGGCTAGCCTGAAGGGTCGCAGATATACCTCTGTTTGTTCAGGGTTTAGCGCTTTTCTTTGGGCCGGAAAGATCAGGCCCATGGAACCAAATTTAGGCCTTTTCACATGGACAAAGGACTCAAGGTAACATGCCCTGACAGTGATGCTGAGCCGGTTTGGAGTTTTGTGTCCTGAAAACTTCAATTTTTCAGATCCAATCCAAAATAGTACATGAAATCTCTAGACATCTTATATTTATAGCTGTTCCTGTAACCAAATAGTTCTATAGAGATGAAGGGAGGTGAGGTGAGTTGAGTTGATTGACAATATATAAAGGTTAGCATTACAAAGTTCTTCAAACCGTGTTTTAAAGCTCAGGATAGTCGCTAGTGAACAGTATCACAAACAATTCAATCCAGTCAGTCTAAAAAGCTTGTTATTATTAATTTGTAATGCCTGATCAAAACAAAAAACATAAAACATAGCCTAATTGTACACATTTTGTAGGGTATAAGCTTAGCTAGCAGGCTAACTGGCTACTGGTATGCTGAACTAGTATGCTGAGATATTTCAAAACATACTAACTAGCACAATCTACAGGGAGTGCAGAATTATTAGGCAAGTTGTATTTTTGAGGATTAATTTTACAACATTAATAATTAAACAACAACCATGTTGTCAATGAACACAAAAAACTCATTAATATCAAAGCTGAATATTTTTGGAAGTGGTTTTTAGTTTGAGCTATTTTAGGGGGATATCTGTGTGTGCAGGTGACTATTACTGTGCATAATTATTAGGCAACTTAACAAAAAACAAATTTATACCCATTTCAATTATTTATTTTTACCAGTGAAACCAATATAACATCTCAACATTCACAAATATACATTTCTGACATTCAAAAACCAAACAAAAACAAATCAGTGACCAATATAGCCACCTTTCTTTGCAAGGACACTCAAAAGCCTGCCATCCATGGATTCTGTCAGTGTTTTGATCTGTTCACCATCAACATTGCGTGCAGCAGCAACCACAGCCTCCCAGACACTGTTCAGAGAGGTGTACTGTTTTCCCTCCTTGTAAATCGCACATTTGATGATGGACCACAGGTTCTCAATGGGGTTCAGATCAGGTGAACAAGGAGGCCATATCATTAGATTTTCTTCTTTTATACCCTTTCTTGCCAGCCACGCTGTGGAGTACTTGGACGCGTGTGATGGAGCATTGTCCTGCATGAAAATCATGTTTTTCTTGAAGGATGCAGATTTCTTCCTGTACCACTGCTTGAAGAAGGTGTCTTCCAGAAACTGGCAGTAGGACTGGGAGTTGAGCTTGACTCCATCCTCAACCCGAAAAGGCCCCACAAGCTCATCTTTGATGATACCAGCCCAAACCAGTACTCCACCTCCACCTTGCTGGCGTCTGAGTCGGACTGGAGCTCTCTGCCCTTTACCAATCCAGCCACGGGCCCATCCATCTGGCCCATCAAGACTCACTCTCATTTCATCAGTCCATAAAACCTTAGAAAAATCAGTCTTGAGATATTTCTTGGCCCAGTCTTGACGTTTCAGCTTGTCTGTCTTGTTCAGTGGTGGTCGACTTTCTGCCTTTCTTACCTTGGCCATGTCTCTGAGTATTGCACACCTTGTGCTTTTGGGCACTCCAGTGATGTTGCAGCTCTGAAATATGGCCAAACTGGTGGCAAGTGGCATCTTGGCAGCTGCACGCTTGACTTTTCTCAGTTCACGGGCAGTTTTTTTTTTTGCGCCTTGGTTTTTCCACACGCTTCTTGCGACCCTGTTGACTATTTTGAATGAAACGCTTGATTGTTCGATGATCACGCTTCAGAAGCTTGGCTATTTTAAGACTGCTGCATCCCTCTGCAATATATCTCACTATTTTTGACTTTTCTGAGCCTGTCAAGTCCTTCTTTTGACCCATTTTGCCAAAGGAAAGGAAGTTGCCTAATAATTATGCACACCTGATATAGGGTGTTGATGTCATTAGACCACACCCCTTCTCATTACAGAGATGCACATCACCTAATATGCTTAATTGGTAGTAGGCTTTCCAGCCTATACAGCTTGGAGTGAGACAACATGCATAACGAGGATGATGTGGTCAAAATACTCATTTGCCTAATAATTCTGCACTCCCTGTATATGTTACATATCATTTAAAAGACATCAAGAGTGGTTCACAACAACAAACTAACCATCATAAAATAATTCACAAAGATAGGAGCTGCACTTGCATGCCCGAGAGGCGTTTCAAAGATGGCCACCAAGTGAAATTACTTGTCTTAAAGGGACTTTGATTGAACTAAGTACCCATTAAACGTTCTTTCAGCCAGTGGAATGACTTTGAGGTCCTAGGTGAACTTGATTCAATGATGGACCCGAAGTTTAAATTGTAAATAAAAGTATGTAATAAAATGTATAGTAACTGCCCCTGAGTTGCTAACGGATAGCTTATTTAAGGCATTATAAACCTCTTTGACTGTAACAACATGCCTCTACCTATTTGTGTATCTCACACACGCACGCACACGTGTACACTAAAAATAAAACTTCCTTCTTCCTTCCTTCCATTAGCTCACATTAGCCTCATGTACCTCAATCTGCAGTGAGTAAAGCCTCCATCCACCCGTGACCATCCAGAACACAAGGCAGTGAAGGCGGACCTCCCAGGAAGCCAAATCAGCAGCAGCGAGCCTGCGGGCCACAGACTCCCACAGAGAAGCAAAAATACCGGACTCAGAATCCTGTCCACCAGAGCAAACCCAGAACATGGCTTTTCCACCTCAATCCATTACTTATTATTTTGTCCCATTTGTATTTGACATTGATAGAGGGTAACCAGTGGTTTGTGTGAATGTAATACAGCGACGCTAGGAATGTTAGCATGCGACTAGTTAATATAATTTTTGCAGGGAGACCGAGCCAAACACTTGGTTGCAACTTCCACATTTTATTGCATTACAGCTAATCTTGGCAATATTAACAAACCAGACTATGGGCCATTCATACAATCTGTCCTTTAAAAAAAAAAAGTATTTCTATGTAGGAAGATCTGTTTGACCAGCATCACACAACATAAGCACTATTTTAAAGAGCCATGGGTTCCAAACTGTTTAAATTGAATGCATTTTAAGGAAAGTTTTGTGACTTTTAGACCATGTGTGTGTTGGGAAAATGTACTATTAAAATGAATGCATTGCAATATTGTGTTACTAGTTGAGTTACTTTTTATGGAAAGTAATGCATTACATTACTATTTCTCATTTCTGGGTTTGTTTGTTAAACATTCTTAAAAATATTCCTATTAAAGCTGCACTAGGTAACTTTTCCATCCACTAGAGGTCGCCTATTCAAAACAAAGGCGTAGTTTGTATAGTTTGAGCGCAGAATCTTGGGACATGTGGTCTTCACCTCACAGCCGGTAGAAAAGAATCGAGATAGGACTCGGGCAGAAATCATGTTCATGGATGCGATTATTAACGTTACTGTAGTATGAAGCAGAGCAGGACCGAGTGTTGTGGAGCTGAGCAAGGCCGCTGGAGCGATTGTTAATAAGAAGAGCGCAACACACGCCTCGCGAGCAGCGGGACTTTTATTATACCACAGTCGCCGGTGCCACTTTTGCTTTTCCGGTCATGAGTATGAGGTAACGCAGCTCTGTTTATCATATTAGATATACATCTGAGTGTGTTGAAAATTATGTTATGACCAGTGTTGGAGGTAACGCATTACAAGTAACTTGAGTTACGTAATAAGTTTACTTTTTCAAGTAACTAGTAAAGTAACGCATTACTTTTAAAATTTACAACAAAATATCTGAGTTAATTTTTGAAAAAAGTAACGCAAGTTACTTTTTCACATTAATTTGACTGACAGCTCTCCTGTCCCCATGTTGAGAAAAATCGAGAGTAAGTGCAGAGGCGTTGTGAGTAAATGTGTTATTGTAGTTCTAGACTAAATGTGAGCATTTATTTATCTCATTTGCACAATAAAGATTCAGTACTCCTCAAAATGAATAAAATCAGTCAAATGCAAAATCAGAGTACTATGCAAACCTCAAATATATAAATGTAAAATAGAAAATATTTTTATGCATTTAATCTACCTTTATTGACTAATGTCTTGCTGCTGACCTTCAATGATTCAGTAAAACCATGAGCAAATATTACTAGATTTTTTGTTTTTATTGGTGTAACTTTTTTCTCCTGCATCCTATTCTTCCATTATCCAGAATGACAGCACATCTTCACCTAAGCCTGAGGCTTATTATTTCAATTTTGGTATGAAGAGGTCTTTACATTTGCACAAAAATATAACTTTTTTTGCTATAAAAAAACCAACAAAAAAACAAGCCCAGCCCAGGTGAGAAAAAGTAAAGCAAAAGTAACAATGCATTACATTTCTTAAAAAGTAACTAAGTAACTCAATTAGTTACTTTTTATGGGAGTAACGCAATATTATAATGCATTACTTTTCAAAGTAACTTTCCCAAACACTGGTTATGACGTTACTCTGTGCGTTCGTTTGGCAGCTGATATGACACTTGTTGCTCACTGCAGTAAGAGTAAAGCGTTTCTGCAAAATAAAACCGGAAACCGAGGGTAACACAAATATGACGCAAATGACAGGCAACTTCCTCACACGTCTCGGTTCATTGGTTAAAATAGCAATTTTCTCACGATTTACAAATAGTTGGAAACATCTGGGATATTGTAAGTACTCAGCTGAACAAAATATATAACACTGGCCTAGTGGTTTTTGGATATTTTGCTGAATTTTGGTTATGTGGTTATGAATCAGGCTTGATCTAAGTTTACAAGTATGAGTGAGAAAGTGTGATGGAGGTCTCCATTGACTAACGCCACAGTTTAATCCGTTTAATCCATGGAATGCAAAACATTTTACAACTCAGGGGCCACACACAGACGCACAAGCTTACTCACACACAGGTGACACAAAATGGACCTACAAACACTAGCTTTTTTTTCTCCATATTAAGTACGCAATAAGGTTGTCATGATACTTTAAATCACATCTTACATTTCAATACCGGCCAAAGTATCACAATTTCACACCCTGTAACAAGGGGGTCTGCTAAACATGTCTTTACACTGCTAAGTATATAGGGAAAATCACAAAGTTTGAAAGTTGAAAGTTTTGTACCTGTGGATTCAAATAGTGCACTTTTATAAATTACATTCTATTTTGTTGTTAAAGAATGTGTGAAAGTGAAAGCAATACATGTTTTTATCGTATAAAAGTTTAGGTAAGGGATAAACCAATCATTATGGCAAAATCAGAATTATGTTGCATCACCTGGAAGGGGTTTAAACCCGAATACGTTGGGAAAAACTCAAAACATTTGAGTTACATCAAATTAGAATTAGTTAAGAAATTCAAAGTTTACATATTTACATTTACTCTCCCTTTCGATTGTCTTGGCAAAGCATGCTGGGACATAGAACTTCCAGCCCAGTTTCAGTTAAATTTAAGTTAGTCTAAATGAAAAGAAACAAGTTCACAAAACGCAAAACAATTAAACGAATCCGATAAAAAAGTCAGTTTTGTGAACTACAAAAAAAAAAAACAATTCTAAATACTCATAAAAGTTCATTTGAACTCATTTAATTTAAGTTTATCCTACTCAAAACAATTAACTAATTTGAGCATTAAGGTTTACAGTGAAATGACTGTTAAAGTCTAAAATAAAAAAGATAATCGTGAGATTAAACTTATGATAAAGTCACATTGTGAGGCAAAGTGTCATAATGACAATTTTGTTTGTTTCACATTGCAGTGGAAAGGGGCTTCTATATGCATCTTATTACTTACCAAATAAATAAATAATAATAATGATTTAAGTTTATATTATTTATATGAGACGAAACAGACAGTACGGCCCTGGGAGTGATATTGAATATTTGTTCAAATACAGATTTACTGTGCAATACTAGAACACAATGGAACTAGTTAGACAAGTGGAACTTAAGTACCATTATAAGGCCATTGACTGAAAAATGAGAGGATGAGGAAGAAGAAAAAAACTGGAGATCCTGTTCATCCACACCACTTTAGGTAGATAATGTAGTTTCACACTGGTCTAGGACTAGGTTCCCACCTAATTTAACAGATGAGATTCAGGAAACCAGGTGTCAGAGCAATGGGAGAGGGCAGCACCCAACGCTTTCAATTTCCAACAGAGGTGAGAAGGAAATCCTGTAGTGCTGTCATAAGGGGGAAGGAGGAAGGATGTTTGGCCTTTTAATGACAATCTCTGGCCAGCTCATCCTCTGCTATAACCACACCTAAGCTTGCACATGGACAGTATTACGTCAGATCGATTGCGCACACACACACACACACACACACACACACACATCTCAGTGCAGTGTGAGTGAAGTATGTGTATGCTGCCACTCCAAGGTCAAATTGAATGGGCAAAGCGAACAAGAGGCCAGTGTCCCACCCTGACGAAATCACCATGTGACGCAAAATCAAGTTAAGGGTCAAATTGTGGGTCAAACAAAGGGTCAAAAGGGCTGCCACTGCGAGAAGTAACTCTTTCTTGGACCCTCGGCTTATCTTAAACGTACAATAAATAAAGAAGACTTGTGAGATTATATAATGTATGTGTGATGGCGACGCTGAATTTTCAGCATCATTACTCCAGTCTTCAGTGTCACATGATCCTTCAGAAATCATTCTAATGTGCTGATTTGGTGTTACAAAAACGATCATAGATGGTTATATAAAAACAAGTACCCTCATTCTGGTTTACATAATACACAAAAATAATGCAGTTGATTGGCCTTTACAGTATTTATCTTAACAATAAACCAAATTGCTACTTGTATTTTAGTTTTGCGAATGAGCCAAATAACCGCAAACACACAATAAGCATAGAAAAAGTTCCTTTAGCCCCCTAAAAATAATCTGACAAACTGTGCAAATGAGACTCTGGTTATGATCTTTGGATCATCTGTTTATAGAATGAAGGATCATTATCTTATCTTTATCAAACGCCATTACTCTTACAGATTAGCTTAACTGCTTTCCTCATCGGCTCTTATTAAAAGGCTTTGTGTTGTATGTATGTCATATTTTTCTCAAACACATTGTATGACGTGAGCTGGCAAGCTAAGACATGTTCATGTACAGGTGCATGCGTTCAAACCAAAGAGCATTACATAATATCTGCCGAAACAAGGTGTTCTACAAGGCCAGCTGCACACATGTGGGTCAATCACTGGGGAGTGGGCAGTGTATAGACCAGGTGCGATGCCATAGGGCCCTGTCACAACAGTAATGACAGAGGGAATAAAGTAAAAACATGACGCTCACATAACCAAAGGGAAATGAAGGAGGCAATAAATCTTTTCTGAGATCAAAACCTTTTTAAAAGTCCATTCTTCTCAGGTTTTGCCTGGCAACACTAAATGGATCACCAGATCAGGAAAAGAGAGAGTTTCAGGCATTTTCAAGTTTTATGAAGTTTCGTGAATCAATTTAAATATTTTAAGTGATTAGGGATATCCTTATAACCAAACAGATTTGTGGTCAGATTAAATTTTGGGACAGTATACAATTAGAATTTGAATTAATTTAGTTCTACTCCTCAAATCTTATAGTCCGAGCAGCTTTTCAAAAGCACTGAGCACAATAACCTTTTGTTTTATGACTTTTCAGCGTCCACACGCCTGTGCTTGAGACAACTATATTCCAGTGACTCTCAGCAATGTTAAGTTGACTGAACAAACTACTCATTTTTATTATATAGGCTACTACAAATGAGTATTGTCAGTTTTACTTAAAGCAACACTCCACTTTTTTTTTGAAAATAGGCTCATTTTCCAACTCCCCTAAAGTTAAACAGTTGAGTTTTACCATTTTTGAATCCTTTCAGCCAATCTCCGGGTCTGGCGGTAGCACTTTTAGCATAGCTTAGCATAGATCATTGAATCTGATTAGACCGTTAGCATCTCGCTCAAAAAAAATGACCAAAGAGTTTTGATATTTTTCCTATTTCAAACTTGATTCTTCTGTAGTTACATCGTGTACTAAGACCGACGGAAAATGAAAAGTTGCGATTTTCTAGGCAGCATGGTTCCTTGATTATTACCATAGACTGTAAAAAAATATCGACGTAGTGTCCGTGACGTCACCCATAGGTTTCTGAAGAGCAGTTTTGAAGCGTAAAGTAGGGACGGGATGGCAGTGCGTCATTGCGCGTCAATCCCGGATAACTAAAAATGGGCAAAGAGGCAGGACGTGGGTGGAGCTGAGGTGACGCAATGACTAACAGACAGCAGATAAATGGCTATCCACCTGTAACTCAAAGTGGCCACGCCCTTAATTATGCAGAACTTTAAGGCTTTATATAATGTAAACGAATGAGTTATAAAAAAAATTCACCCCCCTCACAGTTGTCATGAAGGGCAAAATGAGCCGTATAGACCAAAACCACAATTTGTACCAGGCTGTAAACATGTTTTATTCTGCTGTAAAGTTGGGTATTTTAACATGGGGCTCAATGAGATTCTGCTCCCTTCTGTAGCCTGTCCCTAGTGGCCAGTCGATGAATTGCAGTGTAAGTCACTTCCGTATTGGCTTCAAGAGAAACTACGGGAGGTTGCAGCTTGATTATTACGCAGGAATGAGAGTATAGTTCCTAGCCATATAGGCCTAGAAAATCACACATTTTTATTTTCCGTCGATCTTAGTACACGATGTAACAACAGAAGAGTCAAGTTTTAAATGATCAATGATCTATGCTAAGCTATGCTAAAAGTGCTACCGCCAGACCCGGAGATCAGCTGAATGGATTCAAAAACGGTAAAACTCAACTGTTTGACTTCAGGGGAGTTAGAAAATGAGACTATTTAAAAAAAAAAAAAAGTGGAGTGTTCCTTTAATAAGTATACTAAAAATGAGTATTGTCAGCTTTACTTAACAAGTGTTTGTTCAGTCAACTTAACATTGCTGAGTGAAACGCACAAATTAATGTTGACATAAATAACTGGGCAGTGGATCCGTAGTTCCTAGATTTGCAAGGGACTGCATTAGGAGAGTAAATTTAGGGATTAAAGTGTTATTTTATGTGTTTTTCAATAAAGGGAAAGATTTTGTTAGTTTGATAATGTTTAATGTTCAGTTACGTTGGACGTTTAGAGGAGTTTCTGAAATTTAATTGTGTTGTTACCATTATGTGATGGATTATGTGAGTGGTGCCTGTGTTGAATTTCTTTTGTTCATACAACTAAATTGTTAATTGTACAAATTACTATATATATAGTTGAAACTAACAACAGTGAAAGATTTCACATACAATATAATAGGGAATTAGGCATATTCAGACGCAGTGACTGATGAAGCACCACTTGCAAAGGACTCTGCTGGGACTTTGTTTGGAAATATCTTCATTAACGACATAAAAATAGGCAACTAGTAGGCTAATACTGAGCCAAGATGTAACCAAATGTTAAGTTCATGTTTACTCAACTGCTGTATAGAAGTGATGGCACACTCAGAATTATGCTGTATATTGTCAAAGTACAACTGTGCTGATAATCAGTGTGTATCATAGCTTGAAAAATGATAACAAATACATATGTTCTATTCTATTGGCTGTAAAAAAAAAAATTATTCAAATAAAATAAAATAAAATAAAAGTCAGTCATAACTACTGACTGCATCTCTCTTTTTAACTCTCATACCTGGGGGTGGAACTGATGGCTTGTAATAATACTGTCAAAGAGATTATTACCTGGCCCATCAGAGCTGTTATCATCTTTAATAGCTTCCCTGTTCCAGTCTCTCTAGTTACATAAGTGCCCTCATTCTGGCTTTTTTTTTTTCCTGTAAAGATGCAGTTGTGCCAGCTGGCCAAGGATTTTGGGTGCCAAATGAAGCCTGTAAGGGTCAAACTCAATTATTACTAAATAGTCTTAAACTCTGGAAGTACTGAGGGGGACTTAATTGAGATGTCCATAAGTGAACACAATGTTGGAGATTGCCTTCAGATTTGCTTTAAAAGCCTGAGAAAAACTTAAGTCAGTGGCTTGCAGATACAGACCTGGTTTCTGGTTTGCATTAACTGGGATCATTGGAGGAATGTGCATTATGATAATATCTTAACCCAGGAGGAGACAGATAAATGATGAGTATCTTTCAGATTTTTCACTTTTTCATTAAAATGTAGCTTTATTTCATGTCACCCTCTCTGCAACCCAGAATGCAACGCTTGATAGCTGCGTAAGAAACAATACCTAAACTAATCCTTAGAGGCTTACAGAGTACACAATATTAAAAGGCGGTGAAACAATTAGTTACTTTAACAACCATAATCTCACACAAAGCCTAAAAATTTTCGGTTCAATGAATGAAAGACTAATAGGCTAATTGTTCATTTGTGCAGCCGATTTAATCCTCTGGACTCTTTATTAACTGTGAATTGGCAGGGAGCCATTGGCTCCTGAAATGAAACGTGTAGAAGCCAAATTTTAGTTGCTCATCTGGGACAGAGGCTGTGAAGTTCATGACAGAAGAGCCTGATCTCTGTGACCCTGCCCTGATATTCACAAGAGCACGTGAAACCATGTCTGACTGAATTTGGTTGTTTTTTGCAGTGAAGGAGACCAAGAAGAAAAAATTATAACAGGCTTCAACAAGACGTGACCCCCTATGTGTATGCATAACCTCCAACATACTCACACACACACATACACTTTTATAAGCATCGCTAATAGGAAACTCACTCATCACTGCATACCGAGCCCTACACACACATACACACTCAATATCTCTGAATGTGGGAGGTCAGATCTTCTGCTGTAATCTCCATTGACCTGTGACACGCGTGGGAAAGCTCTCGACACCTCACACTAGCCTGGTGTTGAAAACTGCTCACACACAGTCTGACGCTTTCATACACACTCACACAAGTTTACTTAGTCATCTCAACAAGGACATACCATACCATACAAAAATAATAATAATAATTCCGGGTCACACTCTAGTTTAGGGTCCAATTCTCACTCTTAATGAAATATTAATGACTTTTGCCTTAAAAAAAACCCTAATTACTGCTTAACCCTCTGGGGTTCTTCGGGTCAAAAATGACCTGAAGCCATCCATCCATCCATCTTCTTCCGCTTTATCCGGGGCCGGGTCGCGGGGGCAGCAGTCTAAGCAGAGATACCCAGACTTCCCTCTCCCTAGACACTTCCTCTAGCTCTTCCGGGGGGACACCGAGGCGTTCCCAGGCCAGCCGGGAGACATAGTCCCTCCAGCGTGTCCTTGGTCTTCCCCGGGGCCTCCTCCCGTTTGGACATGCCCAAAACACCTTCCCTGGAAGGCGTTCAGGAGGCATCCGGAACAGATGCCCGAGCCACCTCAGCTATGAACACCCAAAAAATTAGGTACATGATTTGAAAAGTCTAAGTGGTCGTAAAAAAAATAGTCACACTCAGGCCTTCGGGTCAAAAATGACCCCCATAGGCTGTATTTTCATATTTTTGCCAATTTCCCATTCATTTCTTATGGGGGTCAGTTTTGACCCGAAGGTCCTGAGTGTGACTTTTTTTTTACGACCACTTAGATTTTTCAAATCCTGTCCCCAATTTTTTTGGGTGTACATATACCAAGTACCAATAAAGTCACCAAGTTTCGGACCATTCCGATGAAGCTACGATTTTTTAAACTTTTTTTTTTATAAAACACAAGATCCACTATAGTGGTAAAAATGTGCAATTACGTGATAAAAATGCTCAATGTGTCCACCGGACGGCACCGATCTCATTTAAAAAATTGCTATCATGAGGCCCAGGGCTTGACTCTAAAATGAAATACAGCTGTAATAAAATTTTTTTAAAAATTATATATATATAATTCTTTTATTATATTCAATGGGAAAAAAATAGGTCATAATTATTGTATAAATATTAATTATAAATCATAAAATTATGTCAAAACACCAAAAGATTATTGAACAAAAATATATTTCATTGATTTTACTAAAATCTTTTTTATCTTAATCCCGCCCTCCGGGTCATTTTTGACCCGAATGTCCTGAGTGTGACCCATAAATGAAGAACCCCAGAGGGTTAATAATAGTTAGTATGGTAGTTTTAGGCATTGGGATTAAGGATGTAGAATATGGTCTTGCATAAGGTGGCATTAATATGTGCTTTATAAGTATTAAAGGGATATTTAAACTCACCCTCAAGTTGTATGAATTTCTTTTTTCTGCTGAACACAAAAGAAGATATTTTGAGAAGATATAGAATGTTTTTAACCAAGCAGATAGAGCAACCATTGACTACCATAGTAGTGAAAAAATACTATGGTAGTCAATGGTTGCTCTATCTGCTTGGTTACAAACATTCTTCAAAATATCTTCTTTTGTGTTCAGCTGAACAAAGAAACTTATACAGTTTTGGAACAACTTGAGGGTGAGTAAATGATGACACAATTTTCAATTTTGGGTGAACTATCCCTTTAATCAACAGCCAATATCCTAGTAATATGCATTCTGAAAGGCAACTAGTTAACAGTGAGAATTGGACCCTAAACTAAAGTGTGTGTTATTTTCGTACTATGTTAGTCTTGTTTTCCAGGACAGATATCTAAACGGTCTTAAATCAAGGTACATTTACTTGAGAAGCAAAATTACTTGATATTAACGTTTTCTGAAAAAATCATCAAAATTAAGTGAGTTTATATGTACAACAAGAAAAACAATATCTTTCAATGGGGCGAGAAAAATAATACTGCGTTCAGTTTTAATTACGTTTAATATTCAGACCCTGGCAGATATTTGTTTTAAGCTTAATTAATTTTGATGCACATTTTATAAAGGCACTAATACTGCCTTCACGTTATGCTATACACACACACACACACAGCACGAAACCATGCACACTCATTTGCCCTGCAGCCAACGTCTGAATCCAAACTCTATCATCACTTACAGTTAGTGTTTGCATTTTTCCTAATGTGTTTAACTGGCAACCAGATCATCACACATACCAGAGTCCCTTAAGGCAAGTCAATTCACTGCATCTTGGCAGCACCCTCAGGCTACTATTTTGTAGGTGAAGATCTACTGAGTATGTTTCAACAATATATATTCAAATCAGCACTAAAACAAGAAAATTCTTTAGCTAAAAAAATCCATCTCCACTTTATAACAATTATAACGTTATAACAATTTTACTTTCGTAGTGTGACATTTCTAAAGACAAATTTGAGGAAATGCAATGGATCATAAAAAAGTGGAGCAAGACCTATGGCGGACGTGCCGACATCGGCACACAAAGGGATAATCACTGACATGACAATCGCTAAAGAAGTGTATGTATTTTATTCAAATAAAGACCCTCAAACTTAAATACAGACAATCATTCCTCAGTCACACAGCCTCTTTTATTAAGTGAGCACAACAGCTATAGATACTATTAAAGTGTGAACACACAGATTCGACAAACCGTGTGATTATCCCTCCGCGTGCCATAAGGTTGCCAACCCCTGGGCTACTAAGATTATCTAATAACCTGCATTGGGATCACTTTTTATTTCACATTGACTTTTTAAACAAAACAATCACTGGCATGAATATCAGGTTTGGAATAAGGACATTAGCAGAGCATTTAATACTATTTATAGCACCTGAACCCATTAATTCTACATTAGTGCCTGTTGCTGCAGGTTTATGCTTATCCTGAATCTCTTCAGCCTGATCCTCACTTTGTACACAATCACAGAGGCCCATGGGAGATTTACAGCAGCCTCATTAGCCACAGGAAACAGACCAGATTCCAGAGTTATGAGTTTGTGGGGACCCAGACAACACAACAGCACAGAATCAGATATAGCTGACCTGCTCTTACTTTCCATAGCATGCTCCCTGTCTGTCTATGATTAGCTATGGATTTTTTTTTGTTATTTTTTTTTTGTTATAGCGATTCAGGCCCTACGTTATGTTTTTACAACTCAAATACTCACGTGCTAGTGTCCCTGACCGGCTCGGTGAACGTGTTTTCACCAAGTACAACATGGTATAAACCAATCAGATTTGAGGGACATTACACAATGTCAAGTTTAGGCTTAAAACCAGGTTTAGGTGCTTCTACATCAGTGTTATTTCACTTACGTTTACCCCTGATTTTAGGGATAAGTTATGGGTTGGGTATAGGGATATGGTAAGGATTACATTTTCAGACAGGAATGTTGTTCCAGGATCAACATAATATGTTGATCCAGGAACATGTCACGGTGCTCCTTAATAATAATATATAATATATAATAATATTCTGGATTCAATACCAGTTAAGCTCAACTGACAATATTTGTGGTATAATATTTCTTCTTTTTTTTTGTTTTTTTTGGAGGATTAAATGCAGAAATGTGAAGCGTACTATTTTATAAACACAATAATGCTGCCTTCACATGCTTTTGGAAATGTCCTACTTCCCACTTCTGAAGTTGTGATTACGTGTTCATTGCATCCAAGTGCTTTGTTGCCAGGAAGAACAGGAATCATGAAGATGACCTATTATTTGCGAAAATCGTATTAAAGGAACACGCCGACTTTTTGGGACTTTAGCTTATTCACTGTATCCCCCAGAGTTAGATAAGTCCATACATACCATTCTCATCTCTGTGCATGCCATAACTCTGTCTGATACACCCACCGCTAGCCTAGCTTAGCACAAAGACTGGAGGTAAACGGCTCCAGCTAGCCTACTGCTCAATAAGTGACAAAATAATGCCAACATTTTCCTATTTACATGATTCCATGATTATTACGCAGGAATGAGAAACATATCGGTCTAGAAAATCGCAGTCAGTCTTAGTACACGATGTAACTACACATCACAACATGTAAATAAGAAAATGTTGGCATTATTTTGTCACTTATTGAGCAGTAGGCTAGCTGGAGCCGTTTACCTCCAGTCTTTGTGCTAAACTAGGTTAGCGGTGGGTGCGTCAGACAGAGTTATGGCACACACGGAGATGAGAATGGTATGTATGGATTTATCTAACTCTTTATACGGTGAATAAGCTAAAAGTCCCAAAAAGTCAGCGTGTTCCTTTAAAGCCAAAATGATATTTAGCTTTTAGATTATAAGCTTGCTAAGTAAATATGCACTACTTTAACAACAAGACAAGAAAAACAAATAAAGAATACTGGTCACAGCAGCAATCGTTCGCCACTTTTAAAGTTTACGGCCTGCCCAAATCTGGAACTTAGGTATCAGAATTGACCGTTCCCAAAGTCCCACCCCCTTTAGTTACTGTTGCTATGTCCGACAAGTCATGGCGCTCTCACACCATACACACGTTCTCACGTAGCGAAAATACATCGCGGAGCAAAGAGGACACTGACAACAACACGCCGACCGGCAGGACAGAACAAGTTACTTTTGATATTAAACAAAGTCTAAACTTTGAAATTGTTTATTTTTTATTTTTTATTTAAACAATAAATATAGTTTTGTGGCTCTTTAATGTATCGTGATCGCTGTAGCGCCTCAGTTAAAGCTGCTCGTGAACCGATTATCTTTTCCTTGTAGTTCATTGATAAGCACGAAATAAACATGAATGAACACTAAAAGAAATCTTGTTTCAACCGCGGAAAGACGTCAGTACACACCGTTTTTCTTCTTCTTTCTTTCGTCCACCAACGTTAATCTTCTTACTCTCCTGACTGCTTTGTCGGACAAACCGTCAGATTCGGCGATGTGATTGGTCAGATCGTCAGTCAATCAAACTTGTGGCATAATTCACCCTTCGCCGCAAGTGCTATCTATTGAATTTAACTTTTTTTTTTTTTGGGGTGAACTGCAAAGTCTTAGATGGTCCCACTGTTATTTTAACTGTCCCAGTGAAACTGAAACACTGGCCAATATAGTTTTGGAGGTTTGACACCCATATACACTCACCTAAAGGATTATTAGGAACAACTGTTCAATTTCTCATTAATGCAATTATCTAATCAACCAATCACATGGCAGTTGCTTCAATGCATTTAGGGGTGTGGTCCTGGTCAAGACAATCTCCTGAACTCCAAACTGAATGTCAGAATGGAAAAGAAAGGTGATTTAAGCAATTTTGAGCTTGGCATGGTTGTTGGTGCCAGACGGGCTGGTCTGAGTATTTCACAATCTGCTCAGTTACTGGGATTTTCACGCACAACCATTGTTGATGCTAGAGGTCAGAGGAGAATGGGCCGACTGATTCAAGCTGATAGAAGAGCAACTTTGACTGAAATAACCACTCGTTAGAACCGAGGTATGCAGCAAAGCATTTGTGAAGCCACAACACGCACAACCTTGAGTCGGATGGGCTACAACAGCAGAAGACCCCACCGGGTACCACTCATCTCCACTACAAATAGGAAAAAGAGGCTACAATTTGCACAAGCTCACCAAAATTGGACAGTTGAAGACTGGAAAAATGATGCCTGGTCTGATGAGTTTCGATTTCTGTTGAGACATTCAGATGGTAGAGTCAGAATTTGGCGTAAACAGAATGAGAACATGGATCCATCATGCCTTGTTACCACTGTGCAGGCTGGTGGTGGTGGTGTAATGGTGTGGGGGATGTTTTCTTGGCACACTTTAGGCCCCTTAGTGCCAGTTGGGCATCGTTTAAATGCCACGGCCTACCTGAGCATTGTTTCTGACCATGTCCATCCCTTTATTACCACCATGTACCCATCCTCTGATGGCTACTTCCAGCAGGATAATGCACCATGTCACAAAGCTCGAATCATTTCAAATTGGTTTCTTGAATATGAGCATGAGTTCACTGTACTAAAATGGCCCCCGCAGTCACCAGATCTCAACCCAATAGAGCATCTTTGGGATGTGGTGGAACGGGAGCTTCGTGCCCTGGATGTGCATCCCACAAATCTCCATCAACTGCAAGATACTATCCTATCAATATGGGCCAACATTTCTAAAGAATGCTTTCAGCACCTTGTTGAATCAATGCCACGTAGAATTAAGGCAGTTATGAAGGCGAAAGGGGGTCAAACAAAGTATTAGTATGGTGTTCCTAATAATCCTTTAGGTGAGTGTATATGCGCGGCCTGGTGGTCAATCGTCACTGATTTTACATTCCATCAAGTAAGAGCAGAGTGTGAAGGTTGAATTGGCAGAGCAATAGCACAGCTTTACATAACATATTGAAATCCACACAACATAATGGGAGACATATCAGAGATC
The DNA here is from genome assembly GCA_023566225.1 of Romanogobio albipinnatus. NCBI lineage: Eukaryota > Metazoa > Chordata > Actinopteri > Cypriniformes > Gobionidae > Romanogobio > Romanogobio albipinnatus. The sequence goes on along the minus strand of CM042245.1, from coordinate 44,212,708 downwards.
AAAAGTGGACAAATTGTTGGTGCGCGTCTCGCTGGCTCATCTGTGACCAGGACAGCAAGTCTTTGTGCTGTATTGAGAGCTATGGTATCCAGGGTAATGTCGGCACACCACCACGTATGAAGAACCACATCCAACAGGAGTAACTGTCGATATAAGAGGAAGCTGTCTGAAAGGGATGTCCAGTAACTAACCTGGACTGTATCCAACAAACATAAAACCACAGCTGCCCAAATCTCTGCAGAATTAAATGCGCACCTCAACTCTTCCGTTTCCACCAAATCTGTTCTTGGGGAGCTCCAGTCAATATGGTCAAGCTGATATAGCCAAATGTTGGTCACATGTGCCAATGCCAAATGTCGGTTTCAATGGTGCCAACAGTACAAATCTTGGGCTGCAGACAACGTGAAACGTGTATTGTTCTCTGATGAGTCCACCTTCACTGTGTTTCCCACATCTGTGGAAGTTACAGTGTGGAGAAGACCCAAAGAAGCTTAACATCCGGACTGTTGCGTGGCCAGAGTAAAGCACGGGGTGGATCAGTGATGGTTTGGGCTGCAATATCATGGCATTCCCTACTGTGCTTGATAGGTGCGTCACTGCCAATGAAGAACTGAACCATTGTAGAGGATCATGTACACCTAATGGTTAAAACATTGTACCCTGAAGGGGGTGCCATGTATCAGCATGATATTGCACCAAAACACACAACAAGACTTGTGACAGAATGGTTTGACGAACATGAATGTGAAGTTGAACATCTCCCCAGCCAGTTTGGGGAATTTTTTTTTCCCTCCACCAGCATCACATAGTGACCTGGCCACTGTTCTGGAAGAGGAATGACTCGAAGTCCCTCTGTCCACTGTGAAGGACTTGCATCTGTCCTTCCCCAGATGAATTGATGCTGTTTGGCCGCAAAAGGAGGTCTACACCATACTAATAAACTATTGTGGTCTAGAAAACCAGGTACTGTGGTTTCATCGTCCAAACCCTGTACTATTACAGTATTTGTCGATATTTTGAAATAGCTTTTTTTTATATTTTCAGGTTTAATTTGAACTTTAAAGGGGTCATGAACTGGCTTCTTTTTTTATTTTTTTATTTTATACTGTTGTCTGAGGTCAACTTACGATGTTTGCGTGGTTTTTAAATTCAAAAACATCATAATGAATAAGTAATAAGCTATTTTCTACCCTGGTTTTGAGGCTTTCTGGAGAAACGGTCGGTTTTGATGGGCGTGCCGCACTGAAGACTTGAAAGTAAACGCCCACGGCTAGGATTGGATAAGATTTGCATATTTAATGAGCTTCAGCTCCCCTCTGTACATGTGGAAAGCGTCTGGGGAATCAATCGCAAAATATCTTTATCAAACAAACACAATGATCCATCTCTCATCCACCCGCGATTGATTGGAATGTTTTTTTTTTACTTTACTTGGCCGGCCCGATCAGTGAATATAAATTCCTGTCGGATCCAATATAGAAGGCACAGCATTGTGTTTTAATCTCAATATGTATGCAAATCCAGTCTAGACAGTCTATTCCGCGGTGAAATTAAGCGTGTCTTGCGCACATGAGCTGGAACCTGCATGCTTATTGCTCGGTAGCGCGATCTGTTTAGCTCCATGAGTCAGTGGGCGGGCTTGAGGCGGCACTTCTGCATTATGACGTCAATGGTTGACATATTCTGAGATCGAGCATTTCTGGGCCTGTTGTCAATAAAAGCTTTAAGTTTTCAGCTCTGAAACTTATTATTATTATATCACAAACTTTTATATATCAAAGTCTCAAAGGAAAGTTGATTTCTCAATTCATCAAGTTTTAATAATTGTGCGTATTAGCTGTTTTTTTTTTAATAGATTTATTCAGCTTTAATTTTTTTTTGGTCTTAATACTGCAACATAAACTTATTTTAATTTAGCTAGCCGTCAAGTCAACAATTTTCATTTTGGTTTTACATTTTTCCATCTAAAATTCATATTTTATGCCAGCTTAATAAAAAAAAAAAAGTCATTTTGTGGATGGTCCAACATAAAATCAGCATCAAAACAACACTAACCAACCAGCCTAGACCCATATGAAAATGTTGCTGCTCTAACATGATAATCATGCTTTTGGCACCGTCCATCATGCACATTTCAGTCTCCATTAACCCTTGCACATTCAACCGACTGATGCTCATCCAACCCACAGATGCAACAACTTTAGGAAAAAAATAATCATCCTCTCTTTCTTCCTCTCTCCATTTCTCAAGCAGGTCACAGGTCACATTTGTAATAATTCTGTTTGAAGAACGCAGAGTTGCATGTTTGAACTCGACTCTCTACTTCCTCAGGAGAAAACAAGGCTTTCCAAAAATAATGTGCACTATGAGAGTTTGAGGCTAGTCAATCAAGATAGGCAGTTAACGGGACGTGAGTGTGTTTGTGTGTTTAATGAGAGTGAGCTCCGAACATCTTAATAGCCCATAATGAATGGTTTCCTGAGAATAGCAATAATGCAAAATGAACTCGGCAACCCACGTTTTCGACAATGCCGGACAGCTCTTTTTATTCTCAGACAGACATACACTATATTGCAAAAAGTATTGGGACACCCCTCCAAATAATTGAATTCAGGTGTTCCAATCACTTCCATGGCATAAAATCAAGCACCTAGGCATGCAGACGCTTCTACAAACATTTGTGAAAGAATGGGTCGCTCTCAGGAGCTCAGTGAATTCAAGCATGGTACCGTGATCGGTTGCCACCTGTGAAATAAGTCAATTTCTGAAATTTCCTCACTACTAAATATTTCACTGTCAACTGTTAGTGGTATTATAACAAAGTGGAAGCAATTGGGAACAACAGCAACTCAGCCACGAAGTGGTAGGCCACGTAAAATCACAGAGTGGGGACAGCGCATACAGAGGCGCACAGAAGTCGCCAACTTTCTGCAGAGAAAATAGCTACAGACCTCCAAACTTCGTGTGGCCTTCAGATTAGCTCAAGAACAGTGCGTAGAGAGCTTCATGGAATGGGTTTCCATGGCCGAGCAGCTGCATCCAAGCCTTACATCACCAAGTGCAATGCAAAGCGTCGGATGCAGTGGCGTGGAGATGTGTTCTCTAGAGTGACGAATCCCGCTTCTCTGTCCGGCAATCCAATGGACGAGTCTGGGTTTGTATTGTGCCAAGTGTAAAGTTTGCTGGAGGGGGTTAATGCTATAATAAACTGCAAAAAAAATGGCATGGAAATAGTGCAAAACAGCTTTTGTAATTGCCTAAATACATGTGCGGTCTTATTGAATGCATTTTAAATAAGGAAAACAAGGTCTCACTTTAACTGGGTAAACAGAACGGACCTGCTCAACCTCACCATCTCCATCCATGTCTGCAGCAGTGCATTTCAATCAGGGAGAACATAACCTGAATTCTAAAATTTAACTCCCCGTGTCTATTTTGAGGCCGCCATTGCTCTCAATGTCTCTTGAGCCGCTGGTGCACTTCTATGTGGGTTAAGGGGGGGGGGGGGGGGGGGATACCACTCCGGGCCTACTTAGGACACTGAGAATGGTAATTCTCAGAGAATATCATGCTATAACAATAACAAATATTTTCTATTCCTCACCAAGAAATTGATCCTCTTGGAGTCTGAAGCCGACAATATGTCCTTCAACAACCAAGGAACTGTTTAATCATTGAAAAGGCAACTGTCCATCATTAAAAAATGATTCCGGACAGGTTTACAGATGCCCACAGAAGCCCATGATGATTATATTAAATCAAGGTCAATGGAGAAATGTAGATATTTTGAATGGCTATATGGCACCACCTTATGGTAGAACAGTGTAAATACATCCAATGTATTTAGACCGTATATCACTTTAGATTAACCTATTAAAGCTATACAAACAAATAACTGGAGCAAATAGCTGGAATGCAGTTAATTCCTTGATCTTGTTAGACTGCGTGAGATATTTGTATCTCCACCATGTCGGGGGTTTGTCTAATCCAAGAGGGATGCAAGACTATGTAAAATGTCATCGATAATGTCTGAATAAAGTTGCATTTAAAGTGTCAAACGCAGCCGTGGGGAAAGGTTACGCTTCCTTTGGCTGCTGTTTATTCCCCATCTGGACTTCACTGAATCATCAGGAGCGCCAGTGAGACTCACAGAGACCCCGCAGAGCACAGACAGACCCCCCGCCTCACATCAAACTAGTGCTAACCAGTGCAGATACGGTGAAAATGACAAAGAGAATGAACTGGAAAATCAATGCAATATAATATACCCAATCCTCAACTGTTCTTTTAAGATATTTTGAGATAAAAAAACAAAAAACAAATCTGTGGTTCTTTTAAGTGTGTCACACTAAAGGACAGAAATGGTGATCGCATTAGAGAGAATGAGGGGTCGCCTATTACATTAAAGTATTTTTGTTTAACTTTGAATGTGTCAAAGAAAGAATGAATTTCATTTTGATACACACAATATCAACAAGTCAACAAAATGAATGGCGACTCCTTGACAGAGCAAATATCTTTGAAACTTTTACACCCCGAAATCTTTAATGCATTTCATTTGTTTGTTTGTTTTTTTTGTTAAAGAAGAAATAATATGTATATTTGTTACATCATCAACCATATTTTTAAAAATCTAATTTGGCTTCTCTTTTTAAGGCATAATTTCGATACTTTGCACCATTCTCTTAGGATCTGCTTCATTCTCTATCTCTATCTCTATCTATGTCCTCTCCCTCCCACTTCATTCTGTCTCAAAAACAAAGAATATCACATTTTATACTTATTTTCATGACACTTTATAACAATAAAACATTTCATTGTTCAGAAAAAGAATAGAAAGGAGTTGAACAAATCTTATTTAATTATATAAAATGCTTTTTAAAGAGACCTTGTCCTCGTGTGCCCCCCACCCATCCTTCTATCTACCATCCACCCACCCATCCATCCATCCATCCTTCCATCCTTCCATCCTTCCATCTACCATCCATCCTTCTATCTACCATACACCCACCCAACCACCCATCCATCCAACCTTCTATCTACCATACACCCACCAACCCATCCAACATCCATCCATCCACCCCCCCCCCCTTCTATCTACCATCCACCCACCCATCCATCCAACCTTCTATCTACCATACACCCACCAACCCATCCATCCACCCTTCTATCTACCATCCACCCACCCATCCATCCAACCTTCTATCTACCATACACCCACCAACCCATCCAACCATCCATCCATCCACCCTTCTATCTACCATCCACCCACCCATCCATCCAACCTTCTATCTACCATACACCCACCAACCCATCCAACCATCCATCCATCCACCCTTCTATCTACCATCCACCCACCCATCCATCCAACCTTCTATCTACCATACACCCACCAACCCATCCAACCATCCATCTACCATCCATCCATCCATCCATCCACCCACCCTTCTATCTACCATACACCCACCAACCCATCCATCCATCCACCCACCCTTCTATCTACCATCCACCCACCCATCCATCCAACCTTCTATCTACCATACACCCACCCACCCACCCATCCAACCTTCTATCTACCATACACCCACCCATCCAACCATCCATCCATCCACCCTTCTATCTACCATCCACCCACCCATCCATCCATCCAACCTTCTATCTACCATACACCCACCAACCCATCCAACCATCCATCCATCCACCCACCCTTCTATCTACCATACACCCACCAACCCATCCATCCATCCACCCACCCTTCCATCTACCATCCACCCACCCATCCATCCAACCTTCTATCTACCATACACCCACCCATCCAACCATCCATCCATCCACCCATCCTTCTATCTACCATCCACCCACCCACCCTTCTATCTACCACACCCACCCACCCATCCAACCATCCATCTACCATCCATCCATCCATCCATCCACCCATCCATCCTTCTATCTACCATACACCCACCCATCCATCTATCTACCATCCATCCATTCATCCACCCACCCATCCTTCTATCTACCATCCACCCACCCATCCATCCATCTATCTACCATCCATCCATCTACCATCCATTCATTCATCCATCCATGCATCCATCCATCTATCTACCATCCATCCCATCAATCTATCTACCATCCATCTATCTCATCCATCTATCTACCATCCATCCACCTACCCACCTATCCATCCTTCTATCTACCATCCATCCATCCATGCATGCATCCATCTACCATCTATCCATCCATCTACTATCCATCCACCTACCCACCTATCCATCCTTCTATCTACCATCCATTCATCTATCCATCCATCCATCCATACATCCATCCATACATGCATCTATCTACCACCCATCCATCCACTCACTCACCCATCTATCTACCATCCATCCATCCATCCAGACAGTAGATTAATATGAACATTTAGTATTATTAGCAAATGTTTATTTAATCCAACATAAAAGGGCTGATATAAAATGGACAAAAAAAACAAAAAAACATTGGCAGCAGTAATGAAATGCAGCACCGGAAACTACTTGTTCACAATCCCTTTTCTAATGTTAGATTATAAAGCACATTTGAGAAAGAGAGCTCATTGTGCCAGGTTCCAGGAGAATGAATCAGTCCATTATGAGAGCTTACAATCATTACAGAACAACAAGTGCACGTGAGAGAGTCATACTGCACCCGAAGCCACACTCCATCATTTGTGTAAGACAGATGCATCAATGTTTAACATGTAACATTAACATATATATATACATACTCACACAATCTCATTCATTTCACTTGTATTAACATCATGTTGAAATCAAAGAGCTTTTGAGACAATGGTATTATAATGTTAACATTTATGCTGCTCTGAATAACTACTCTGAACGGGGGGGGGGGGGGGGGGGATTTTAATTCCTGAGTACATAATTGAGATTTGAAATGCCATTTGTAATACTTTTTTTTTTCACATTCATTCTTTAGTATTTGACACCTTTTCTCCTAAAGTATTATTTTGAAAGGAAATGTATCCCTTTAAAATAAGTTTTAAACATCACGGTATACCCTCATGAGTTGGGTAAATCATTTAAATAAACAATTTGAGTTCAAGGTTGTTGTTTTTATTTAAAGGTAATGTGTGCCATTTCTGTACCACTAGCAGCTATACAAACATACAAAACAATTACTTACAGTTTTTAAACCGGTTTTCCAAGAAATCCTCCTGTCTACCAGTTTTCAGATAAGCAGCCACTCCTGCCCAAAACTCACAGCACTCTAGGATGCTCAAACAAAAAGAGCAATGCTTTAACAGAGCCACTATGTGCTACAGCTTTCTGGGAAAAGTGGTATCTGAAAGCTGTCTGTTCCAATAAAAGCTATTCAAATCTGAATAGCTGAAGAAGAAGAAAAAGAAAAAAGAAAAAGAAAAATCACTGGTACAATCACATGACATTTTGCCTTTGGACGATCACTCCAGGTGGCACTGTAGCCAAGCAAGCAGAAAAGTATTATTATTATTATTATTATTATTATTATTATTATTATTATTATTATTATTATTAAGGGTAAAAAAAATCCAGGATTTTCAGGAAACTGCTGCGTTACTTGTGAAGTTGCTGGTGAGAGCTGCACCTGAGAAACACATTCATTTTTAGAATCTCTCATCTATAATGCGTGAAAGAGCTTTCGCGGTTAGGTGTGAGAGGGATTGGGTGCAAATGGACTTAGGATTTAACAAAATAAATAAATGCAGTCTAGCCCTAAAAATAGGACACAAATGTTCATACATTCTCTTACCGTTTACAATATATTTCTCTTACCATCGTCCAAAAGTAAGTTTGGGGTCAGAAATAAATCATTCAGTAAGGAATTGATTGAATTAACCAAAATTACAGTAAAGACATTTATAATGTTACAAAAGATTTATATTTTAAATAAATGCTGTTCTTTTGAACTTTGAAAGGGAGCAAAAAATCATGAAAAAAATATATCCTGCATGGTTTCTACAAAAATGTTAAGCAGCATAATGGTTTTCAACATTGATCATAAAAATCTTGATCACCAAATCAGCATATTAGAATGATTTCTGAAGGATCATGTGACACTAAAGACTTTAGTAATGATACTGAAAATTCAACTTTGCCATCACAGGAATAAATTACATTTTAAAATATAAACAAATATTTTCAATTGGAACAATTTCACAATAATACAGTTTTTACAATATTTTCAATCAAATAAATGCAGCCTTGGTGATCATAAGAGACTTTTTCAAACTTGTATACATAATTTTCTAAATTTTATGATGCTTTAAGCTAATTTTATGGTCTTTGAAATGATGTACATTGTACAATGCACCTTAGTGACCAATACATTCTTCGAAATGTCGTCTTCTGGATTCCACAGAGTAAAAAAAAGTCATACAGGTTTGGAACAACATAATTTTCAACATTACAAAAACATTTTCTTTTCAGGTGAACTACCCTTTAATGCCTACACAATGCAATTTTAGCCCTGATTTTCACTCGCAGTTTTGTGGTAGTCACTGAAAAATGCCCGCAATCTGAGGCAAGAGAGTGCTTGTTCACGTTCAGCGTTTATGATGCGAGAGAAGCGACCGCCAGTGCCCGAGAGATATTTAGTATTTAGTGTGAAATGTGTTTTGACTGGAAATTACATCAGCCAATGAGAGCTCAAGATACAGGGAAAGGAAGAATTTAGGGGGAGGATTCATAGACCTGCAACAGAACAGCAAACAACCATTCTCTACTTCAGATTCTTCTTTTTGCTTGCTGCAAATCAGCACACAGACAACTTGGATCACAGGGTTCTAGCGTGCATCATTTAAATGAAAAGAAAAACCAGTCTCTTGCAAAAACTCCTCTCTCACACGTGATCTTACGTTATTTCCTGTATCAATTCTTGCATGTTTGAGTCTGTAGAACAGTCTGGGATTCTTCCTATTGAAATGTTGCGCAATGTGAGACACCCTGTCGCCAATTCATTGTGATGTGCACACAACAGCAACTAAATTGTACCCCAGAAAGTCATGTAGTGTGAGAAGAACAGCGATTCGACGACTTTGAAAATCGTGCAGTGAAAATAGGCCGGTGTTAGACCCGCCTGTAGGTGAGAGAAAATGAGAGTTCATGGGAGTCATGGGAGTTCAAGAACCGGCCTTTCATTCAGCACCCGCTGGGAGATGGTCTGGCTCACGCACGCTCTCTCACTTTCTTTCACTCTCTGTCTTTCACTCCTCAACTCATTTCCCCTGTGTCTCAGTGTGTGTTCCAGCTGACCTGATGCTGAAAAGTGCGAACGCCGGCCTACTTTCACAGTCCTCTGAGTTCTCTCAGGTCAGGCGCTTCTAGCAGATACACTCGTTTTAAAACTTGCTCTTCAGAGGCTCTCGATGGGTCACTCTAATTGGGTTACCGGAATGGAGGAACCTTAAAACCAATCACAAACACATAACCCTTGATTTCACCTCCGGATGATGGCAAAGGGCAGAAGCAATAAGAGAAGAAACAAGCTCGTTCAAAAGGCACTTCATGTACCTCGTCTTGCAAACATGACACTCACTAAATGAATTCTTTCTTACACATGATTTCCTGTTATGACTAGAGAAGAGTGTCTGAGAGGATGCGGATCATGTTGAAAGGGCAAAAGGACGAGTGCATAAAAAGTGCCTCCTTTTCCCCTTGGAAACCACTTGACCCTTGTGAAACCCCCTTAATAAACGTGAAATGTGCAGAGCAACATTGTGAGGGAAAAGGTTTGAGCTCAGAGACACATTTAATCTCCATTGCTTTGTGATTGTCATAAACACCTGTGTGCCGTTGTCCTGAGAAACAAGGTGCTGGTTGCAGTTGCCCTTAAATGCGCTGAGTGTTGCAAACAAACTCCGAGTTGTCTCTGACCTCTGACAGAACTAATTCCAGTTCAGTTTCCAGAGCGTTCAATTAGACGATCGTCTCTCATAGGATTCCGTTGTGTCCCAACGAGCCAATCAACAATGATGAAGATTACGTCCTGTTGAGATTATTACACAGCACTTTTCAGCCAAGATTCCCTCCGGACAGCCCTGCAAGTTAAATTAGAGAGCAGTCAATGTACTGTACGTGCAAATACATAGCTTATGTTTCTAAGAAACCTTTGCTCTAAAACATACAGTAGTGAGTGGCCTACAAAACACATTCTTAAAAAATTAAGATTCTTTATTAGCAATGATGGTTCCATGAAGAACCTTTAACATCCATGGAACCTTTGTAGTGCAGGGAAAAAAGGTTCTTTAGATTTTTGTAAATGTTCTTCACACTAAGAAAAATATGTTCACTCAAATGTTCTTTGGAGAACCCAATTGTTCTTTTATGGCATCACCTTATAGGAATAGTTCACCCAAAAATGACAATTCTGTCATAATTTACTCGCCCTCAAGTTGTTCCAAACCTATATGAATTTCTTTCTCTTGCTGAAGACAAGAAGATTTTGAGTAACCAGACAGTTGATGGACCCCATTAGGAAAAAACAACTATGGAAGTCAATGGGGTCCATCAACGGTTTGGTTAGCGAACAGAAGAAAAACCCATACAGGTTTGGAACAACTTTTTTGGGTGAACTATCCCTTAATGGATCCCTTTTTGGGGCAGCACCAAAGGGCACTACCAACATAAAGTCGGAATTTCCAAAAGATTATCAATTAATATATTGGCAAACGTATTGGGACATCCCTCCAAATCATTGAGTTCAGGTGTTCCAATCACTTCCATGGCCAAACATTTTTGAAAGAATGGGTCGCTCTCAGGAGCTCAGTGAATTCAAGCGTGGTACCGTGATCGGTTGCCACCTGTGATATAAGTCCATTCCTGAAATTTCCTCACTACTAAATATTCCACGGTCAACTGTTAGTGGTATTATAACAAAGTGGAAGGAATTGGGAGCAACTGCAACTCAGCCACGAAATGGTAGGCCACGTAAAAATCACAGAGCGAGGTTAGCATAGCGCAAAGAGTCAATAACTACAGATCTCCAAACTTCGTGTGGCCTTCAGATTAGCCCAAGAACAGTGCGTAGAAAGCTTCATGGAATGGGTTTCCATAGCGGAGGAGCTGCATCCAAGCCTTACATTACCAAGTGCAAAGCGTCAGATGCAGTGGTGTAAAGCACGTCACCACTGGACTCTAGAGCAGTGGAGACGTGTTCTCTAAAGTGACAAATCATGCTTCTCTGTCTGGCAATCGGATGGACGAGTCTGGGTTTGGTGGTTGCCAGAAGAACGATACTGGCCTGACTGGATTGTGCCAAGTGTAAAGTTTGGTAAAAGAAACTCTTAATACTTCAGCATACCAAGACATTTTAGACAATTTCATGCTCCCAGCTTTGTGGGAACAGTTTGGGGACGGCCCCTTCCTGTTCCAACATGACTGCACACCAGTGCACAAAGCAAGGTCCATAAAGACATGGACGAGCGAGCGAGTGGTGTGGAGGAACTTGACTGGCCTGCACAGAGTCCTGACCTCAACCCGATAGGACACCTTTAGGATTAATTAGGGCAGAGACTGTGAGCCAGGCCTTCTTGTCCAACATCAGTGCCTGACCTCACAAATGCGCTTCTAGAAGCATGGTCAAAAATTCCCATGAACACACTCCTAAACCTTGTGGAAAGCATTCCCAGAAAAGTTGAAGCTGTTATAGCTGTAAATGGTCGGCCAACTCCATATTAAACCCTACGGATAAAGAATGGGATGTCATTAAAATTAATGTACATGTAAAGGCAGGCATCCCAAAACTTTTGGCAATATAGTGTACCTTGTTTTAACAAATATTTCAGGCAATACTGCATGTATACTTCTTGGAGTAAGACAACCAAGAATGCATTGTGACAAATCCAAGATGGTGGACGAAGTAGGAAAACAAAAATACTTCAGTAGCTACTTCATTCAGGACTGAAAACTGTTCAAATAGTGCAGTATAATTCAAACTGAGCTATTGTAGTACTCAATATTTGTGCTTGTTAAGAGTTTTGCGCTGTTAGCTTAGCAACATGCTAACATCAAACTCAATTGAAATTAGAATGAGGAGTGTTATTCCAAATGATGTACTTATTATGGTAAGGTTGCCTTAGAAAGCTGTAGGCGGTGAGGCAACTCATTTAGATTTTTGTTGGCATACTTTGTATAAGTTTGTATAAGAAAGCAAAAATGGGCTTACCTTTATCTGTGCGTTCCGCTGATGTGAACATTATTCTGTTGATGGAAATATGCGTTAGTTGATATAGTTAAACACAATCTGAGCTGGGCACATGCATGTGCATCAGTGTTATTTAATTATTATTTATATACTCTATAATATTACTTTGAATTGGCTTTTATATTTTGTTTTCTTTTTTAGTATAAGTTTTCTTTTTTAGTTTAAGTTTGAGTAATTATGTTATGTGCTATGTGTTATGTGCCTTTGACTTTATTTCAATTTTCGAATTTAGTATTTTTAGTACTTCAACTAAAGTTTGTTGACAAGACAACATTTTTGTTTAAGTTTTTCAACTCATATTTATATTCTATTTAATTCCAGTATTATTTAAATTACCGAAAATAATTTTTTCATACAGTTTTAGTTAATAGCAGCACTGATGTGCATCCCCTCACACACAAACCTTTCGCTTTGTTAACACACTCTTTGGCACTCAGCAGTTTCCGCTTCCCCTGCGGAAAGATGTTTCTCCAATTAACACATCCCAGAGCCTCCAGGAACAACACTCCCAAAACACACACACACACACACACACACAGTGTGTCCTAACTGAAGCCACAGCCCGAAATATAATTCATTACTTAAAATTTTTTTTTATGGATCTTGTGTTTTATAAAAAAAAGTTAAAAAAAATCGTAGCTTCATCGGAATGGTTCGAAACTTGGTGACTTTATTGGTACTTGGTATATGAACACCCCAAAAAATTTGAACAGGACAGGACAGGATTTGAAAAGTCTAAGTGGTCGTAAAAAAAAAAAGTCACACTCAGGACCTTCGGGTCAAAATTGACCCCCATAGGAAATGAATGGGAAATTGGCAAAAATATGAAAATACAACGTTTTTTTGTGCATACAATCTACAATTCAGCCAAATCATCAAGAGTGCAAAACAGACAAAAAAACTCTCTCACACACACACACACACACACACACACACACACACACACACACACACACACATGTCCTAACCCAAGCCACAGCCCGAAATATAATTCATTACTTTATTTATTTATTTTTATAGACCAGAGAAAATTGAGAAAATTGGTTTCCATTGTGTGAGTAATGAGTTTCAGGAAGAGAAGACAGAAGAGAATGAAACTACATTTCCACTGCATGTACACCTCCTTTAAATGCATCTCAGTGGGTTAACAAGGTAAGGAAAGGGGGGAAAAGGTACAAACATCAAAAATGTGTAGTTTCTTCTGGAATCAAATTAACACTGTAAAAAAATTGTCTCCAGTCTCCAGATTTGAACACCAGAATGTATGATATTGCTATGACTACTTTATTACTACATCATAAAATATGCATAAAAAAATGTATTTACTTAATTGCATCTATCTATTCTATTGATCATCAGAAAAAACTGTTTTGTTTGTCTGTTCACAGTTTTTTTCATCTACTGTTTACTTTGTCTACTATTAGCACTACTGCAGATACTACAACTAGTGATAAAAGAATACAGATGGAAAATGCATGTAAAGCTGGTCATTATCTCACCTTTTTGTGTGGAGGGTGTCTGGCCAGTGCCCACGTTGCTGAGGTCTGCAGGTATGCCCACATACACTCCGCCATAGTTCATCCTCTTCTCTTCGTCGACAGACGAATCTTCTTGCCTGTGGACCCAGAACAGAACTAAAAGAGGATTCGATGGGCATATGTAAGAGGCAAAAGCACAACTTTTGATGCTTTATTATCTGTATCACTGTGAAAGATGAATTAGCAGCAAACTTTATATAACTTTTAGTAAGACTACATTTGACTGATCAAATGTTGAGCGTCACATTACCGCAGTTTGTTTGACTGATTAACTTTGAGCCTTGATTAGAAGCCATGAACATGCATTAAAAGTAATGCAAATCTTACAAGAGGCTTATGAATATGTATGACGAATCAGATCTCTACAGGTATGGTGTGTTATTGTGGTGAATGTGTGTGGCAGTCAGGGCCCTGATATCTGTGCGTGAGACTCTCTCCTGTTGAGTGCTGGTGCTTGTTGTTTGCATGTGGGAGAATAAGTCCAGAAACCTTTTTGGAAAATGACAAGCAGTGTTTAAGCCCCACTGGGTTTTTTTCTCTGAAGGGAAATTGATTGACAAGCAGTTCCAGAAAACCGAAGGACACTGCGAGGCTTATTTCCCTCCTGTTTATCTTATTCTCTTTCTCTCTTTGAAGTCAAAGCCTTTGAAAAATATGACGCGAAACAAATTGCAAAAGAAAATTCAAAAATCCACCAAAGTGTAAAAAAAAAAAAAACAAGTAACCATATATTTCACCACAATACCAAAGTTAGTTATTGTTACAACTGAAAAACCAACAGAAAAAAAAATTAAAGAGAGTAATCATTTTTATTTATTTTTGTTTATATATGCATGTGTATATATGTTCACACATATGTTTATATAGATATTTGTTTTTAGAAGAAGTCTCCTATGCAATTCTTTTTCAATTCTCATTCAATTAAAAATATAAAAAAACAGTAATATTGTGAAATATTTTTCAAACGTAAAACAAATGTTTTCTATTTGAATATATTTTAAAATGTCATTTATTTCTGTGGCGCAAAGCTTAATTTTGAGCATCACTACTCCAGTCTTTAGAGTCACATGATCTTTCAGAAATCATTCCTCATCATGTCGGTCGTGATGATTTGCTGCACAAGAAACATTTATGATTATGTTGAAAATAGTTTTTCAGGATTCTTTGATGAATAGAAAGTTCAAAAGAACAGCATTTATTTAAAATAGAATCTTTTGTAACATTATAAATGTCTTTCCTGACATTTATATCAATTTAATGCATTCTTGCTGAATAAATATATACATTTCTTTAAGTTCTTTCCCAAAAAAAAAAAACTTACTGACCCATAACTTTTGAACGGTAGTACAATGTTGCAAAAGCTTTCCATTTCAGATAAATACTGTTCTTTTGAACTTTCTTTTCATCAAAGAAACCTAAAAAAAAATGTTTTACACAACTGTTTTCAACATTGATAATAATCATAAATGTTTCTTGAGCAGCAAATTGAATGATTTCTGAAGGATCACGTGACACTGAAGACTGGAGTAATGATGCTGAAAATTCAGCTTTGAATTACAAAAATAAATTACATTTTAAAATACATTCAAATAGAAAACAGTTATTTTACATTTTAATAATATTTTTAATAATACCTAATAATAACTAAATAAATGCAGCCTTGGTGAGCAAACTTAGAAGAAAATATATATCGTTATATGTAGATCAGAAATGTATTTTAATATTTATATTCATAATTGAATTTATAATGTATTTGTTAAGTTTAAGTGCATGAGAAAGATATATATACTGCATGAGCTGAAGTTTGCATGACACATTACTGTCATATGGTAGGGAGAGGGACACAGGGAGATAATTGTGGTCATACAAGTATGTGTGTACATGAAGGACTGTATGAAGGACCTTAATGTATATGTAGCACCTGTTTCCAATGATGTAACAGTAGCTTATAATATCAACTGATGTAAGCATGAAGTATACATTCTATTTTAAACAAACCAACATGTTTCTTTACCTTGTAAGGAATTGCAAATCCTCTAGTCAGTGGTATAATGCTCACTGTTAATGCACCACCCCAGAGAAACATATACAGCTGGCACAAAGACAACAAGTTTCTCTCCTATGTCTAATACATAAGACAATAAAGTTGTCTTAATAAAGAGTTTTTTTTGACAAGGCAACTGGTATCCGGTCCTGTGATTCAATCATAACGGGGACAAAGCTGAATTTTCAGATCAACAGTATAATTTTGAATAAAGTTTTTTATTATTATTGCTTACATTTTTATTTTTGTGAATAACTGTGGTGTTTTTTGTGAAAACAATGAGCTGCCAAAGTAAATGTTTGTTGTACTGGGAATACTCACACATCTTTGGCTGACTCAGATGGACCTATGGAAATAAACAAACATACAGATTAATATACAGAAAATTTTCACATGTCACTTTTGATCATTATATACACACTGAATCATTTTAAATGAACCTATTGAGGACCTTTGTGCAGGCCTGGTTTGAAAGAAAACCAGCATAAGTAATTAATATATTATTATAATGTTATTACAGTGTTTAAAAAAATATATAAGGAAGGTGTTGTCGGGCAGATTTTGGCATTTGCTGGTATAGTGAGAGCTCTGTTCAACGTCTGGTCAATCAAACCATGAGTCATCAAGCTAACACTGTTTGCGTGCGTGTGTGTGCGTGTGTGTGCGCGCGTGTGTGTGTGTGTGTGTGTGTGTGTTCTTAAAGTTAATTGACATGTAGTTATCTATATATAAATGGTAGGCAGGGGGGAAAATATATATTGGCTGAATCTTCACAGATGTAATAGACATATTCAATTACACTGTTAAGATGACCTGTATCCTCCTGCAGATACAAACCTGATTTAACAATGCAATGCATTTTCAATGCGAATTACATCTTCATCCCTCTGTAATGCTGAAAATTATTTTAAAAAAAAATTGTTGGCTCCACTTAGACCCACACAGAGCAATTCACATCGATTCATGCCTATTCCTGCCAAGGCTCCTCTTTATTTGTGTGTGTGTGTGTGTGTGTGTGTGTGTGTGTGTGTGTGTGTGTGTGTGTGTGTGTGTGTGTGTGTGTGTGTGTGTGTGTGTGTGTGTGTGTGTGTGTGTGTGTGTGTGTTCATGTGAGATGACTCACACTGAAGCGTGTTCAGATTGAACTAACTCTTGATTTAAAAAAATGACTGAGGACAGAACGTTCACACACACACACACACACACACACACACACACACACCGCTGCGAGAGATACGCAAGACTCACAAGATCCTCTAAGAGGTTCACATCCCTTTCCGGAGGAGTAAACAAACACCATTCATAAATTTGTATCCGTCTCAATGGACCTGTAGGCACAAAGACTCGACCAAAATCAAGAAAAGCTTTACTTGTAATCGTTAAACAATTTGGAAGATGCATTTGATTTATTTCAATCTGAAAGGACTGGGTTGAGTGACTCTTGATCAATGTTTCAGTCCTGACAGACTCTCAGATCTCCCATTCACAACAGTGTGCCTGGCCCGCAGCCAAATGTTAGTAAAGAGAGAGAGAGAGTGTGAGAGAGAGAGAGAGAGAGAGAGAGAGAGAGAGAAGTAGATGGCTAAACTCACATGAGCAGACATGGGCTTGTTAACAGAGCTCACACACACACACACCAACACGCAGACTCGTATACACTCGCACACAGAAATATAGGGCAGAAAAGCGGCACTTACCTGCAGCTGTGCCAGCAGCGGTGGAATTTCCACAGCCCATGGTTTAAAATTGAATCTAAGAGATGGAAAGAGAAGAGATGGACAGTGCCGAGGGGAATGACAAGGGAAAGAGAAAAAGAGATTTGAATTGGACAGGAGAGAGATGAATGGAAGGATGAGGAGAGAGTGAGGATGAGGGAAGTGCAGTCTGATGGCTGAGTCTGAATGTGTCTGAGCTGCTATACTTCCTGCACTTCCCTTGAGTCTCTCAGAGAGAGGCAGGACGCTTATACAGGGGGGAGAGAGGGACTGAGAGAGAGAGAAAAGGGGAGGAGGGAAATGTAGGTGGTGAGAGGTATTCCTCCACCCTGTCAGGGTTGCCCAGGTAACAGAGATGTGTGCTTGTGTGAGGAAGAGGGCTGATAACACTGCTGGAAAGGCAAAGATAATTACAAGAATAAAAATGTGATGTGTGCAAATTCACATTCTCTTTAGAACAGTGGCTCTTACCAGGGGCCGAGGAGGACATAGCAAACTTAAATATTATCATATAAGAATATAATTATTTTTAGACAGAAATGTAAAACATTTTAGCCCACTTTTTGATATTATTATTAGTAATATAAAAACATAAAATACAATAATATACACTCACCTAAAGGATTATTAGGAACACCATACTAATACTGTGTTTGACCCCCTTTTGCCTTCAGAACTGCCTTAATTCTACTTGGCATTGATTCAACAAGGTGCTGAAAGCATTCTTTAGAAATGTTGGCCCATATTGATAGGATAGCATCTTGCAGTTGATGGAGATTTGTGGGATGCTCATCCAGGGCACGAAGCTCCCGTTCCACAAAATCCCAAAGATGCTCTATTGGGTTGAAATCTGGTGACTGTGGGCCATTTTAGTACAGTGAACTCATTGTCATGTTCAAGAAACCAATTTGAAATGATTCGAGCTTTGTGACATGGTGCATTATCCTGCTGGAAGTAGCCATCAGAGGATGGGTACATGGTGGTCATAAAGGGACGGACATGGTCAGAAACAATACTCAGGTAGGCCGTGGCATTTAAACGATGCCCAATTGGCACTAAGGGGCCTAAAGTGTGCCAAGAAAACATCCCCCACACCATTACACCACCACCGCCAGCCTGCACAGTGGTAACAAGGCATGATGGATCCATGTTCTCATTCTGTTTACGCCAAATTCTGACTCTACCATCTGAATGTCTCAACAGAAATCGAAACTCATTAGACCAGGCAACATTTTTCCAGTCTTCAACTGTCCAATTTTGGTGAGCTCGTGCAAATTGTAGCCTCTTTTTCCTATTTGTAGTGGAGATGAGTGGTACCCGGTGGGGTCTTCTGCTGTTGTAGCCAATCCGCCTCAAGGTTGTGCGTGTTGTGGCTTCACA
The DNA here is from genome assembly GCA_023566225.1 of Romanogobio albipinnatus. NCBI lineage: Eukaryota > Metazoa > Chordata > Actinopteri > Cypriniformes > Gobionidae > Romanogobio > Romanogobio albipinnatus. The sequence continues at coordinate 44,193,791 of CM042245.1, read as the reverse complement.
AATGCTTTGCTGCATACCTCAGTTGTAACGAGTGGTTATTTCAGTCAAAGTTGCTCTTCTATCAGCTTGAATCAGTCGGCCCATTCTCCTCTGACCTCTAGCATCAACAAGGCATTTTCGCCCACAGGACTGCCGCATACTGGATGTTTTTCCCTTTTCACGCCATTCTTTGTAAACCCTAGAAATGGTTGTGCGTGAAAATCCCAGTAACTGAGCAGATTGTGAAATACTCAGACCGGCCTGTCTGGCACCAACATCCATGCCAAGCTCAAAATTGCTTAAATGACCTTTCTTTCCCATTCTGACATTCAGTTTGGAGTTCAGGAGATTGTCTTGACCAGGACCACACCCCTAAATGCATTGAAGTAACTGCCATGTGATTGGTTGATTAGATAATTGCATTAATGAGAAATTGAACAGGTGTTAATAATAATCCTAATAATCCTTTAGGTGAGTGTATAATAGTAATACAAATAGTAGTAGTAATAATAATGGTGGGAATAATAATAATTGTGATAGTAGTAGTAGTAGTAGTAGCAGCAGCAATGGTAATAGTAATAATAATAATAAACATTTAAAATTAAATTAATATAATGCTAAAACCAGCATATCGTGCAAAATGTAAACTGATATTGTATATTTTTTTGGTCCGTTGTAAAATTTCACTCAGTCTTTGACATTTTCTGACATTGACATTTTTAATTCGTCCCTTCAACAATTGTTAGAAGAAAAAGTTTGTATTATTTTATCCTGAGGATTGTCTTCCACTCTTCATACTCTGAAGTAAAAGTGACTAGAAGTTTTTATATTAATGACCATAATTGAAAATTATGGGGGGAGGGGGTTAGGTATGTAAATATTGTCAAAGCTTGAGACCAGAGATTAAGACAATTGGGGAATATACATACATACACATACAAACACACAAACAAACCCATTAAAAGCAATCAAAGGTGACGTGACTAGGCAGAAGTAGAAAATGGCAGAATGACAGATATATATGGATTGTATCTTATTAGGAGCAGCTTACGCCACCACACCACACACACCGTAAATGTCTCTGTATCCATGTTCCCAGTCATTTTAGCAGGCAGGTGAGGGCATAGACTAATTATACATGCTGCTCTGGGTTGAAATGGGTCTTTGAGCTGTGTACAACACAGAACAAAGAGAAGAAACGTGACACTAAGGTGATAAAACGTTCTGACCAGTGATACAACCTAGACCTAGAGCATCAGACAAGATTACAAAGACTACATCACAGTACACATTATCTGTTTTCTAACTTGGGAAGAGATATGTGGACAGACACTACTGATTAAATCCACCCTGAGACCTAAAGAAAAAACACATACAGTATGCACTTACTGTATAATCAATGTGGTGAATGCACTGGAGGGTTTAAAAGCAAAAATGGGAAGCTTTTAAACTTGGGAAGCACATGAATTATTCATTAAATATGCAAAACATTAGATCTGTAAAGTTGTCTTCATCCTGATAAATTATAGCTTATAACTTATTTTTTCACTCTGTATTCAGCTGGTAATGAGTCACACACTTGGCCTTTTCATAACTGCTACTTCCCTTCAACATGTGCCTACACTTACATCTAGATTAAAACTTTCTGAGAATGCTTAATGGTTTAGAGTCATCAGGCCAGTTTACAACTCCATTAGACCCAGTCAGCGTTATTCTTAGTCACAGAAAGAAAGGCACATTTTTGTTTGCCCTTTCTCAAGAGTAGTTAATGACATCACAGAAACATAATTACGTTTTTTTTTTTTAGCTCTTTTTTCAATACAAGCTATAATGGGTGTAGTGAATCATTTAGGCAGCAGAGGGCAGTATATTAACGTGTGCCTAAGTGTTTCTAGCTAATTCATTTAAGTACACAGATGTGGCAATGGCCTTCTATTTCTGTAACAGAACAGCAAAATTCAAAATAAATTCAACAAAATGAAGAAGAAAAGGTTCAAGTGTCAGAACCTGAGGAGGAAAGAGAATAAACAACTTAAGCACACAACATCTAATTCAATGTCCTTTAGCTTGTTGTTGAGTGTTGCCGTAAATTGCGTCACAGACTTTATGTTGGAGTTAACTCATACTATGTCCATGCTTCGCTCACGCCTGGGACTAAAGTGATCCGTGTCCTAGTTTACTCTGAAAGCTCCCAGGCCTTCAGGCAGGACCATTCAGAGAAAACAATTAATGTCCACTTAAAAATAAACCGAAGTTGTTAATGGTGTGGAGAGGTCTACTAGAGGCTAGCCTAGAAGGAACGAGAGAGAGAGAGAGAGAGAGAGAGAGAGAGAGAGAGAGAGAGAGAGAGAGAGAGAGAGAGAGAGAGAGAGAGAGAGAGAGAGAGAGAGAGAGAGAGAGAGAGAGCAATCCTATTTACCTCTTCTTCTACATTTTATACTATGCGGTCTTCCCATGTAAATCCAGTGCACTATACAAACTATATAAATGACTTCCGCTCCACTCACTCACCCATCCCAAACTGGCATTTAGACACAAACACAGTAGCCTAATACACAAAAATACACAAGCAAGAGTGCTGCTGTACTGAATAGCAGCAGTGCATATATAGGGAACACATGGCACTATGGGAAGTATAGGCAGTATACACACACACACACACACACACACACACACACACACACACAAATCAGGCATAACATTATGAAGTGAATAACACTAAATCATCTTCATCACAGCACCTGTTAGTGGGTGGAATATATTAGGCAACAAGTGAACATTTTGTCCTCAAAGTTGATGTGTTAGGAGGAAAATGGCCCCCCTTTTGCTGAAAAAAAAAAAACAGCCCTGACCCGTCGAGGCATGGACTCCATGGACACTGCTGAAAGAGGCCACAACCACCAGAGAATACCGTTTCCATGAAAGTGTGTACTCTGCAACAATGCTTAGGTAGCCTAGGTGGTACGTGTTAAAGTAACATCCACATGCATGGCAGGACCCAAGGATTCCCAGCAGAACATTGCCCCGAGCAAAGCAATCACACTTCCTCCGCCAGCTTGCCTTCTTCCCATAGTGCATCCTGGTGCCATGTGTTCCCCAGGTAAGCGACGCACACACACCCGGCCACCCATGTGATGTTAAAGAAAACGTGATTCATCAGACCAGGCCACCTTCTCCCATTGCTCCTTGGTCCAGTTCGGATACTCATGTACCCACTGTTGGTGCTTTTAGCGGTGGACAGGGGTCAGTATGGGCACCCTGACTGGTCTGAGGCTATGCAGCCCCATACGCAATAAACTGAGATGCACTGTGTATTCTGACACCTTTCTATCAGAACCAGCATTAACTTCTTGAGCAATTTGAGCTACAGTAACTTGTCTGTTTGATCTGATCACACGGCCCAGCCTTCGCTCCCCACGTGCATCAATGAGCCGTGGTCGCCCATGACCCTGTCGCCGGTTCACCACTGTTCCTTCCTTGGACTACTTTTGATAGATACTGACCACTGTAGACCAGGAACACCCCACAAGAGCTGCAATTTTGGAGATGTTCTGACCCAGTTGTCTAGCCATCAAAATTTGGCCCGTGTCAAACTTGCTCAAATCCGTCGAGGACAAAAATGTTCAATTGCTGCCTAATTTATCCCACCCACAAACAGGTGCTGTGATGAAATGCACACTATATTGCCAAATGATTTGGGACGTCTGCCTTTGCAGGAATTTTTAAACATTCTTCTAGAAGCGCATTTGTGAAGTCAGGCACTAATGTTGGACGAGAAGGCCTGGCTCCACTCTTCCCAAAGGTGTCCTATCCAGTTGAGGTGCAGGCCATTCAAGTTTCTCCACATCAAACTCGCTCATACCTCTATCTGTAAAATTCTGTTTATAGTAATAGCCATCTGTATATTATATTCACTGTACATATTCACCTGTAAATTCAGTTCTGTTTATAGTAATAACCATCTCTCTATTTATACATACTTATATATATTCAGTACATTTCCATGTCCTGCACTTACGCAACCACTGTATATATCCTGCACTTGCTGCTATTGCACTTCTGGTTAGACCTTAACTGCATTTCGTTGCCTTGTACTTGTGTAATGACAATAAAGTTGAATCTAATCTAATCTAATCTCATCCATGTCTTTATGGACCTTGCTTTGTGCACTGGTGTGCAGTCATGTTGGAACAGGAAGGGGCCATCCCCAAACTGTTCCCTCAAAGTTGGGAGCATGAAATTGTCCAAAATGTCTTGGTATGCTGAGGCATTAAAATTTCCTTTCACTGGAAGTAAGGGGCCAAGCCCAACCCCTGAAAAACAACCCCACACCATAACCTCCCCTCCACTAAACTTTACACTTGGCACAGTGCAGTCAGGCAAGTACCGTTTTCCTGGCAACCACCAAACCCAGACTCGTCCATCAGATTGCCAGACAGAAAAAGAAAGAAGGAAGCATGGTTTGTCACTCCAGAAGACACGTCTCGACTGCTCTAGATTCCAGTGGTGACGTGCTTTACACCACTGCATCTGACGCTTTGCATTGCACTTGGTGATGTAAGGCTTGGATGCAGCTGCTCGGCCATAGAAACCCATTCCATGAAACTCTCTACACACTGTTCTTGAGCTAATCTGAAGGCCACATGATTTTTCGAGGTCTGTAGCTATTGACTCTGCAGAAAGTTTGCGACTTCTGCGCACTGTGCGCCTCAGATTTTATGTGGCCTATCACTTCGTGGCCGAGTTGCTGTTGTTCCCAATTGCTTCCACTTTGTTATAATACCACTAACAGTTGACAGTGAAATATTTAGTAGTGAGGAAATTTCACGAATGGACTTATTTCACAGGTGGCAACCGATCACGGTACCACGCTTGAATTCACTGAGCTCCTGAGAGCGACCCATTCTTTCACAAATGTTTGTAGAAGCGTCTGCATGCTTAAGTGCTTGATTTTATACACCTGTGGCCATGGAAGAGGTTGGAACACCTAAATTAAATTATTTGGAGGGGTGTCCCAATACTTTTGGCAATATAGTGTATGTAGGCCTATACAGGTCCTTCTCAAAAAATTAGCATATTGTGATAAAGTTCATTATTTTCCATAATGTAATGATAAAAATTAAACTTTCATATATTTTAGATTCATTGCACACCAACTGAAATATTTCAGGTCTTTTATTGTTTTAATACTGATGATTTTGGCATACAGCTCATGAAAACCCAAAATTCCTATCTCAATAAATTAGCATATTTCATCCGACCAATAAAAGAAAAGTGTTTTTAATACAAAAAAAGTCAACCTTCAAATAATTATGTTCAGTTATGCACTCAATACTTGGTCGGGAATCCTTTTGCAGAAATGACTGCTTCAATGCGGCGTGGCATGGAGGCAATCAGCCTGTGGCACTGCTGAGGTGTTATGGAGGCCCAGGATGCTTCGATAGCGGCCTTAAGCTCATCCAGAGTGTTGGGTCTTGCGTCTCTCAACTTTCTCTTCACAATATCCCACAGATTCTCTATGGGGTTCAGGTCAGGAGAGTTGGCAGGCCAATTGAGCACAGTAATACCATGGTCAGTAAACCATTTACCAGTGGTTTTGGCACTGTGAGCAGGTGCCAGGTCGTGCTGAAAAATGAAAGCATCTCCATAAAGCTTTTCAGCAGATGGAAGCATGAAGTGCTCCAAAATCTCCTGATAGCTAGCTGCATTGACCCTACCCATGGCACCCCAGACCATCACTGACTGTGGGTACTTGACACTGGACTTCAGGCATTTTGGCATTTCCTTCTCCCCAGTCTTCCTCCAGACTCTGACACCTTGATTTCCGAATGACATGCAAAATTTGCTTTCATCCGAAAAAAGTACTTTGGACCACTGAGCAACAGTCCACTGCTGTTTCTCTGTAGCCCAGGTCAGGCGCTTCTGCCGCTGTTTCTGGGTCAAAAATGGCTTGACGTGGGGAATGCGGCACCTGTAGCCCATTTCCTTCACACGCCTGTGCACGGTGGCTCTGGATGTTTCTACTCCAGATTCAGTCCACTGCTTCCGCAGGTCCCCCAAGGTCTGGAATCGGTCCTTCTTCACAATCTTCCTCAGGGTCCGGTCACCTCTTCTCGTGGTGCAGCGTTTTTTGCCACACTTTTTCCTTCCCACAGACTTCCCACTGAGGTGCCTTGATACAGCACTCTGGGAACAGCCTATTCGTTCAAAAATGTCTTTCTGTCTTACCCTCTTGCTTGAGGGTGTCAATGATGGCCTTCTGGACAGCAGTCAGGTCAGCAGTCTTACCCATGATTGCGGTTTTGAGTAATGAACCAGGCTGGGAGTTTTTAAAAGCCTCAGGAATCTTTTGCAGGTGTAATTTTGATGCAGATGATTAGGTTAATAGCTCGTTTAGAGAACCTTTTCATGATATGCTAATTTTTTGAGATAGGAATTTTGGGTTTTCATGAGCTGTATGCCAAAATCATCAGTATTAAAACAATAAAAGACCTGAAATATTTCAGTTGGTGTGCAATGAATCTAAAATATATGAAAGTTTAATTTTTATCATTACATTATGGAAAATAATGAACTTTATCACAATATGCTAATTTTTTGAGAAGGACCTGTATGCATACATATATAAAATCTAATTCCGAAATAGTTTATAATTCGTTTTATTTCAGTAATTTTAGTACTTATAGGCCTACTTATTCCAACGGCCAAGACCACATTATATTACAGTTTTTTTTATTTTTTATTTCAATTAACACATTTTTTTTAAATTAAGTTTTAGTTCACAATAACAACACCGGTGTGAAATTAAATAAGTATTCATGCTGTAATTTATTTCAGACTGGGGTGCATTCATTTCCTGGAAAGCACATCCAACACATTAACATTGACAGTAATGGCTTGACATTATACAGTACAAACCATTTATAGTCACTCTAATTTGCAGCAGTATGTGATGGCTTTCTAATCGACATACATCAGAGCACCTGTACAATCTTTTTGCTTCAGTATTGGTCTCTAGACAGAAGACGGTTTAAAATGCACTTTGTCTTTTGGACTTGACTCATTAATCTTACTGCCTCTAAATTTAGTTTCGATTGTTGTAAATCTGTCTGAAATGTCCCATTAGCTGCTTGAAAACAAACATTTATTAGTGTGTGGACCACTAAAATGCTGATTTAATAAGGATAATTCATTACTAGTTAGTATGAATGGGTTTTTACCAACCATATAACACAACGACTGTTAAAATGATTGGTCATTAAACATTAATAAAACAACTTACCTGATTCTTACCTCACCTGACGTCAACTACAAAGATGCATCTAGAGTAGCATTATCCTCATCAGGATGCTTGCAAGTATCACTCGGTTTGGTTCTAGGGAACATTTCATATTTCAAACCAGGGCTATGGAAAATATTAGTGTGTAACATCATTTAACACGCCAACATACGTATTTAAAAGAAGTAGCGAACAGTGATTGTACAAAAACAGAGAAACATAACTAAGGTCCCTATTGCAATTTTTAATGCAGACACAATCACCACACAACTGATCATTATTACTCATATTTGTAAGGCACTACCTGGTAAAGAAAGGCAAACAAGAAGCTTTACAATAAGCCATTGACACAGTAGCTAGACAACACAAAAGAACTGACAGGAGGAGCGAGAAAAGGGAGAAAATATGAAATCTTGGCAGTCTGGCTATTATTTACAGTTCAAAGGCATTTTCTGCTGTCCATCATGCTCAGAATGGGCGATGCCAGCCTCTGATTGGCTGCAGAGTGACTTTGTCACCGCCTACCAAAGGCAACATGAGGCACTCCCACTAGTAAAGTTCACAAATACACAATATTTTCCTTATTATTCTTTTCATCAGTAAGAGTGTGCGGTACAGAACATACAGGTAGGAAAATCGTACCGATCACAAATTACCAAAAGAAAAATTGTGTCAGATTTACCATCAGCTGCCTTACCATATATATTGTTTTTTTTTTATATCAATTAAACTCACTTTAAACTAAATGATTTGATACATACAACACAACAGAAGCATTAGATGGTTGTGGACAGCAGCAAAAAAAAAAATATTTAAACTTTGGTAAGCTCTAAATAAAAAATATAATAACTTTTTTTTTTAAGGAAAAAGTTTTCCAAAACTAAAACCGTACCAATGAACGAAATTAAACCCATTCTATATCATATCATGATTTAATTGGCATACGAGTCGCTCAGTCCGAATTCTTGCGTCCCGTTTGTTCGCATTTCGTTATCACATCCAAAGAAAATACGTATGCGTTACACTTCTTTTTAAGAAAGACAACCAGCAATGTGAACTTCCTTGATTGAATCGGTCTTATATTGTTGTTTTAAAATACAAAAATCATAATTGTGTAATAAAATAAGGCAAGGCATGTGTCGAAGTGCACATATATAAAAGCAAAGATGGTACAAAAAATACAAATGCAACTGCTGGATCAGACAGCAAAGCAAAGGGAGATTAAAACTGAGTGTCTGCATGTCATTCACTATCGCAATAATGGCCTCCGTTCTTATGTTCTTAAGTAAATTTAGAAATTGACTCAATGACATTATTGTATGCAATCACCGGTAAAATACATTAAAAAATTCTTGAGCGGGTCAAAAGAAGCACTGGCTTGGACATCAGCATCAATAACACCAATAGAGCTACCACAAACCGAGCCGTAAGCCAATGGCGTCAAAGAACCCACAGGATGTGACGATCACTGCACAGGAATAAAAATGGCACTTAAAATACACAAAACGGTGCTCTTCCACAGAAACAATAATCAATTTGTTTTGTCTAAAGCCTATCTCTCTCTCGTAGCCTTAAGTGTAAAAATATATTTACATATAATACTATTTTATTTCATCTACACAGGAAGAATATACTGAACATCTGATTATTGGCATAGCAGAACAAAAAAAAAAAGAAAAATAATTGCTGGGCTTTCATTGTGCAGGTGCTGATCTGAGAAGTACCATAGTGAGTTTTCGATCCCAGCGACGTTTCCCTCAGGTTAGAGTTTATATTGGTCCCACTGAATCAAGAGCAAAGCTGAAAGCCATGTGAAAAGGAAGGGTCCGCAATTAGTCTGTGTTCCACCTCGCTTTATCTTTCACTCGACGGAAGCTCCATCAAGCAGAGTCCTCCAGAAGGGCTGTTATTATTTTGGAGCCCATTAAATTGAGCTGCGTCTTGGATTTTAGCGGCACTTCCGTCTCCTTTCTCGAGTCTGGGCTCCCTGACACTAAAGGTCGGTCACTTTATTCTCCAATGCAGCGGCGATCTGCTGCAGCCTGAGGGTCAGCTGTTTGCTCTGGGCGGCAGGGTCTTCCTCCAGCGACGAGATAATCTACAGATGGCATGGCAAGAAAGAGACAAATTTGTGCCGTTTTACTCATTGATCTCAAGCAAGAAATATTTGTAGAAGAGTATGCGAGTCGGTATGGAAATGACCGTCGCCTCACATATACTCTGATGTGTAATAACACCTACCCCGTCGTAGTACTTGCTGGCATACTGGTAAAGTTGGTGCAATGCAACCTGGGTATTCAACTTATCTGTGTGAGACTGGAGAAAGAGAGTCAATTCGGTTATTTACAAAAACATGCATTTGATAAAATTTACACAAGTTATAAATGAAAATAAAACATAAAATTTGCATTCAATTAAATGAAAAATAAAACAAATGGCAAAATTAAAAAATAAATAGAAAAAAAATGACAATATTCAAAATAAAAATTACATAAAATAAAAAAACGAAATAGAATTTTTTTTTTTAAAGATTAAAATATAAAAATTACAAAATATAATAAAATAGAAATTACATCAAATAAAAATGAAAAGATATAAAAAGGAAAATAATCAAAATATAACAGACCTAAATAGAAATGACAAAAAATAAAAATGAAAAAATATAAAATAAAACTAAATAAAAACTACATTAAGTAAAACAAAAGTGACAAAATAGAAAAAAATTGAAAATAATAAAAATAAAACAAAACAAAAAATTAAAATGGCAAAATATAAAACATTTAATAAAAAACTAAATACAAAAAAAGTAATATAAAAAAAATACAAATATAAAATAAAACTAAATAAAAACTACATTAAGTAAAACAAAAATGACAAAATATAAAAATACAAAATAATAAAAATAAAACTGACAAAATATAAAAAACAGGACCCACTTAACTTAACTACTATGCACTAACATTTTAATTCATCATTTGATACATTGCACTTATTGTGTACATACATGTTTTTACATTGTACTTACATTTTTTAAAATACCAGCATGTAATTACGTCTGTAATTAATTACATTTGTAATTACACAGTTGACACTTCCCTTACACCAAACCCTACCCTTAAACTTACCCATACCACCACACCTGTCCCTAACCCTACCCATATCCCACCTCAATATCAGCAAAGGTGTTTTGCAATACAATTTGAACACAGTAAGTACATTGTACTTATTTTTTGATGTAAGTACATAGTACTTAAGGCCACCTAATATAAAGTGGGGCCAAAAATGTTTATAAAAAAACTAAATACAAAAAAGAAATATATAAAAAAATATTAAATTAAACTAAATAAAAACTACATTAAGTAAAACAAAAAAGACAAAATATAAATAAAGAAGACTAGAAATAGAAAATAGAATAAAATAAACGTACACGTGAAATCTCCGCAAGGTGTGTGTTCATGTCTTGGTCACTGACTGAAACCATCTGACGGATGCCTTTGTAATAACTGAGGAGCAAAGAGAAGAAGGTTACTTTTGCTGTGGTTACATATGTACAAACTGATGAACAGAATAGAAACCTACTCATCAACCATCTTCTTGTAAGTGGAGATTTCCTTTGCATAAAGCAGTTTGTTGCTAGGGGACTCCTGTGAACGAGAGATTAAGAGAAGGAACATGAGACAGAAAGCCAAGATGAAATTATAGAATTGATTAGCGACATCTTCAAACGTTGCTGCTCACCCGGGTAAGTTTGTGCTCAGTCTTGGTGCAGGCATCCATGAAGGTTTGGGCGATGACGGACAGAGAGGCGTCCACCACTTCAGTCACATGAACGTCAAAAATGAACTGAGGGTTTTTCAAAATGTTCACCCAGAACCGTAGAGGCAAACTGCAGAAATACACACAGAGCCATATACATTAATTTCTTTGACGATAAATTCTTATTAAATCACTTGCAAGAAAAGGACTTTTTTTTTTAAACCGTTATCAACATTCATAGGTGGAACTCGCCAAAACCAAATAAATATACAATATATCAGTTATAAAAATTTTAAAAAATTAACCGTTTGAAAGAGGGCCTACCACTATTTTTTAGTAATAGTGTATTGTTTTCGATACTATGGGTACAAATTAAGTAAAATATTAATATAAAACTGCCCAGATTTGTCAGTAAAACAAAAAAAACAAGATGACAACCCAAGGTAAATCTGTTTTCCTCTAAAGTCTACCTGTCAAATTAAGCTCGGAGTACCAATCAATTTAGCTTAACGAAGACAACCACAATAAACCTCTACTGAATAGAAATGCCATTTTATTTTAACTAAGGCTTTGTTTTCTGTTTAAAGTGTTATCTCATTCCTCCAGAGCTGTTTTTAATCCCTTGATCTAATGCCTGTATCAGCACCTTTTTATTCAATCAAATCATTTGTCAGAAAAAAAGTAATCTCATAGTTTTAATACAACAACGTCCCAGCGGCACTTATGGAGAAGGAGCAATCCATAGTGAGTCAATACCAGAGTCCCGTTGGCCTTGACTTAGAACAAACCCTCAAAAATAAAATCAAAACCTTGTTCGTGACTTACCCAGCAGTCACTGTTCTTCTGCAAAACAATAACAAGAAGGGTAATTTAATGGGCTGCTGATGGCAGTGGATGAGAGAGGGGGGTGCAACAGAGAAAAGAGTACTTCAAACACGCTGATGCAGATCTCACCTGTCAATCTCTCTGCTCAACGAACAAGACACACTGTGAATATTTTATCAAGGCTCAACAAAGCATGCATAATTCAATCTGCTAAGTAAAAAAGGGTTCAGAGAATTTCCCTCTAGTGTTTTCAAATCTCTGCTGCATAGGATGGTTTGTTCTTGTTATTGTGAGAACAGGGGCCTGTACCATGATGGTAGTTTAACAAACTCAGGGTTACAGGATTAGTTTCGAGTTGACAAAACCAAACCAATCTATTCAGGCTTTGTTGGTACCCACCAAAACTGGTAATACCACAAACTTTTTTTACCAGCCTTGTTATACTTTTGTCTGGCTCCGCAGCGCGAGCCTCCGCTGACAGCGCGCGCGCGCCTTGTTCGTTTGGGGACGTGTTTATACTCGACACGCTCGCCGTTGTGCTATTCTTGACTTTGGTTGAATCCGAAATCGCCCCCTAAACCCTCAATCACTATTCCCTACTTTAGTCCACTGATATAGTTCACTTGAAGGAGTGAATGAAAACGAGTGAGCGAATTCGGACCTTTACTGTCTATGATTCGGACATAAGGGGCGATTTCGGATTCAGCCTTTGAAACTACATGGAGAGGTAATGTTACTCTGCATCAGTCACTGCCTTATGACAAAGCATCTAAACGGTAAAAGTTACAAAGAAATAATGGAAGCACTGCACCTTAATATTAAGAGATATTTGAAATTTTAGACTTTATATTTTAATTATTTGAGTGTTTTCCATGGTTGTGTTGACATTTCTGCCTGTATCACTGAGGGGCTTATAATCAGTGGAAGGTTAAGTTTAAAATAAAAAATTTTAAATGTAAAATATTTTTCACCTGGTCCTTATTTTAAATAGGTCATAAAACATATCAATAATTATCAATATCGACCGATATGAAACCCTTATATCGTGATAAAGTTTTCAGCCATATCGCCCAGCCCTAATTTTGTGGTTAGTTATATGTGAACAAGAGCCCAGCTATAAATGAATATGTTTTGTCATTTGTCCCAAAAGTTAGACAGCGCGCTTTCAATATATATATCTACACACCATATTGCCAAAAGTATTGGGACACCCCTCCAAATCATTGAGTTCAGGTGTTCCAATCACTTCCACGGCCACAGGTGTATAAAATCGAGCACCTAGGCATGCAGACGCTTCTACAAACATTTGTGAAAGAATGGGTCGCTCTCAGTGAATTCAAGCGTGGTACCGTGATCGGATGCCACCTGTGCAATGAGTCCATTTGTGAAATTTCCTCACTACTAAATATTCCACGGTCAAATGTTAGTGGTATTATAACAAAGTGGAAGCAATTGGGAACAGCAGCAACTCGGCCACGAAGTGGTAGGCCACGTAAAATCACAGATCGGGGTTAGCGCATGCTGAGGCACACAGTGCGCAGAAGTCTCCAACTTTCTGCAGAGTCAGTAGCTACAGACCTCCAAACTTCGTGTGGCCTTCAGATTAGCTCAAGAACAGTGCGTAGAGAGCTTCATGGAATGGGTTTCCATGGCCGAGCAGCTGCATCCAAGCCTTACATCACCAAGTGCAATGCAAAGCGTTGGATGCAGTGGTGTAAAGCAGAGCAGAGGACTCCAGAGCAGAGGAGACATGTTCTCTGGAGTGACGAATCACGCTTCTCTGTCTGACAATCCGATGGAAGAGTCTGGGTTTGGCGGTTGCCAGGAGAATGATACTTGGCTGACTGTATTGTGCCAAGTGTAAAAGTTTGGTGGAGGGGGGATTATGGTGTGGAGTTTTCAGGAGTTGGGCTTGGCCCATTAGTTCCAGTGAAAGGAATTCTTAATGCTTCCACATACCGGTAATGATAGCAGCTGGGTTTATTGAGTAGTGGCAACCCTGTCTAGTATATGTTTGCGCATGTGCAGAGAGTGAATGGTGTTGGCCTAATGGAGTTGGCATAGTGTGCGTGGTGGCAGCACGGCACTAATAAATGTCAACGTTACAATATTAATTGATCTGGAGTTTTGTGTGGACTAGAAATTAAAGCTATGGTCTACGATTTCAAAGATTGTTCATTATTAATAACCTTGTTTAGATGCTGGTTATGGTTCTACAGTACAATCCTAACAATATGAAGAGAAAAAGAATGAAAAAAATCCATTCACTCTATTGGGTGGACAGCTTACATTGGTTAACTGCTCTCATCCAATCCCCTGCTCCACTCGCGTCTCCACCCACCGCACCCCACCCCGCCCCCTCCTGCGACATGAAATTTCGCGGAAAAGTAGGCAGCATCAACTCAGCAATGGAGAAAAACCAACAAAAAGAGAGCAGCAAGCGGCCCCTGCTCGCCCCAACAGTCAAGGTTGGAAGAAAGAGAAAGTCTCAAAGACTCAAAGCCGAATCAATATAGGGTCCACCATTGCCCGTTGGAGGAAGCTTCAGAGAAACCTTTGGACTTAAAACCGACGCTGACTTTTTGTTGAGCAGGTATGCATTTATTTATGCTTTTATGGTGTGGTGTATTACATAAATAGCTTTTTATCAGTCTGACAACATGATCATGCTGCCGGTCGGCATTGGTATGTTAGCCGTTTAGCATCGCCTATCACGGGTCAAAGTAATTATATTTCTTGAAGTGCTTGACTATTTCAATAGTCCTAACGTTAGCGGTTTTCTGTTCGAGCCGATAGAACATTGCATGTGTTGCTAATCTTGCGTGGGCGTGAACTCAAATCGCACATGGTACATCTCTGTTCCGATGTTTACTCCTGCTTGACTGAGTGACGTTGTTCAGGTCATTTCCCGGTGGGAGGGATCAGGTAGCACAGAGGGGAGGGGTGTGCGTGTGGAGGGGTGGGATGAGATTTTATTAAAAATTCAGGCTTTCTCGACTGATTTTCAACATCGTAGACTACAGCTTTAATACCCCGACCAAAACAATACCAAGATATTTTGGACAATTTCATGCTCCCAATTGTGTGGGAAAAGTTTGGGGATGGCCCCTTCCTGTTCCAACATGACAGTGCACCAGAAAACAAAGCAAGGTATAAATTATAATTGGGATGAATTTGTGTGTGTGTAGTATGTATGTATGTATGTATGTATGTGTATGTGTATGTGAATATATATATATATATATATATATATATAGTGCTGTCAATTGATTGAAAAAAAGGAATTAATAGCACATTTTTTCTGTAATTAATCGTGATTTAAAAACATTTTTAATATTGTTATATTGTAATAATTTCACAGTTACTCTCCAAATTAATGTAGAAACAACTTAAAGACAGTATATTTTAAATATTTGTTGTAATGCCATTTTTTATGAATGAAGGCCAGCATCACTGATACTAATACAGCAACTGATGTCTCTATTAAATATTTTTTTATCAAACATTAATGATAAACAGTCAACATTACAGTATAATTGAAAGCTATATTTCAATTCCAACATTTATTAAGCTTTAAAAAAATGACAACTTTTAATTTAAGTGAACTTTAAACAATCTTCACATAAACCCGTTGTAATAAAGGTCATATTTACCAGTGACCTTCCTACCTGTATAACAGGAAGGAAATATACAGAATTTGAATACCGTTATCAAACAGTTTGCACTGCATAAATAATATATTAAATATAGATTAAAGCTACACATTTTTGTGTTACCTTTGTTCTTTGATTAACACTAATGACAGACATCACAGCAACTAGTTTATTAGGCTGCGGTCACTTTAAGATCTGCCGATCTGCTGGCACGCGCATTTCATTTTCTCACAACTCTGAGTTCATTAAAGACGTTATTTAACTCATACTCGATAAAATGGGCATTTTGGCATAATTTTGTGTGTTATTGTTCATTCAAGCATGAAAGATTGCTCGATTCTGGTGCGCTCTCTATACATGAATTTACCATTAATTATTTAAAAATGTCTCATTGCTTACAATAAAAGTCCTGAAGAAAGAAAGTCAAACAGCTTGGAATGACATGACGACAGTAAATTATGAGAATATTTCATTTTTAGTAACTGTTCAGAACTGCTGTGTGTCATACAGTGTTAACAGAGTTTCATACCTGTTGGTCTTCCAAATGTGGATGGTCTCCTCATCAACATTGTCATGTTTTAGTGCTTGTTCATCCAAGAAGTCAAAGAAATACTTCACTGCAGGCGGAACCACAGTCCCGGGACACAACACACTGCGGAAGAAATCATCCACAAACTGCTGCAGTGTCCCCTGTAACAAAAACATAGCACATTATTTTCCAATTCACCTCAGCCGGGTCCAATTAAATTCATTTCTAAATGTGAATTAAACGTAAAAGCAAATATTCAGTCTAATCCACCTTCATAGAAAGCAGTCTGGTCAGGTAAATCTCTGTGATGGCTTTCGTCGTGGCCTTGTCTTTCATACTTCCTCTCTTTGATTTCACATCATCAAGCTCATCCGCTGGTCTCACCAGGTGAAATACTTTATCGTCCTCCAGCAAAGCATTTCCTGTTCAACATAAAACAAGCACATTTGAAGGACTGATTGCTCTTCCTGTTATTTTGAACATAGTTATTTGGGCCATTAGCTTGGCTTCAGGTCTACTTCACTGTTCATTTAGTGCACTAGCAGATTGCATTCCTTCTTTTTCCACCATTAAGCCAGGACTGTCAATATGTTTTGGACTATCAAGGGGATCAATAAAGAGCAATGCACTGGTGTCATTAAAATACAATTGGCTAAGTAGTTTAAGACTTAAATACACTTGAATGTCACTAACTTTCTTCGTGGTTGTCTTGATTCTGGTCGAAAGACTGCTGGGTGTGCAGAACTCTAGACAAGACAAGGGTGGCACAATCCCTCACCTAATACACACACACACACAATACAAAATATAACCATTAACACTTTATAATTGTATTGTAAATATGCAATGGTATTGTATATTGCTTGTATAATAAAATAATACAGAATATCAATATATAATACAAAATAAAAAAGCCTTGTGATAAAGCAATACAATTAAATTAAATAAAATAATAAAATAAAATAAAAATAAAATGCATTAAGAACAAAAAAATTATTCAAAATAATTCTACAAATCAAATCATTTTAATGGACTGACAGTTATAGAACAGTGACGTGCTCTTCAAGACAACATTAATTAGAGAGAAACAATAGAGCCATCATTTTTCAATTTCTGACAGGAAGCACTTAAGCAAACACTCACATTGTAATGAGCCAGTGTGTTGATTCGTTTCCACCTTCCCTCTTTCTGTGATGTCAAGTCCAGATCAGACAGGATCTGCCCTGTAGAGCCAGGGCGCCACTCTGTGGCAAGAAGAGGAAGTAATGTCTTACAACACAGTATGAGGAAGAAAAACAACCCCAATAAACTTGGCACGTATTACACTTGACAACCTGAGAGGAAGAAAATCTCTGGCTGTTTTTTCCCCCCTACACTTTTTAAACCAGATTCATCTGTCTGATGGATGATGCAAGACATCGGCTTTAACAATTCAGCACATTTGGAAGAACAACTCATTAAGAACTGCAGAAGTGCAGACCGACATGCACAAGATCCCACCATTAATCAAATCGCTATCTGTCCAGAGCCGGGATAAAGCGTGTCTTCCTCAAGTTCCTTTAAATGCATCACTTTGTTAATAAAGAGAGCAATTTATGCGTGTTACTTTTCATAGAGTTAGAGGCTTTTTGGAAATTCCCCTGCTGTACTGAATCATAAGTGCTGGGGGGTAGGGAAATTCAAATGTATGCAGCAGGCGAGGTCTTACCGAGTGCGACGCTGTCCACCATGGGTCTCTGGGAGTAGGGCAGATTCCTGTACACTTGCTCGATGATCTTCTCCTTCACCTGGGAGATGGTGTCACAGTTAAGGACTTTGACGGGGATCACGTCGGGACCCTCCCCGTGAACCAGCACCTGCAGGGTCTAAAAAGTTCAAATAGGCTTTAGTATACTGGTACCATCAAGTGTACAAAAGTCAGATAAGAATCACTAGTCAATTACTTAGGCTTAAATCTTGGTTGTAATCCGCTAGCAAAATAAAAGTATCGTTTTTGTTTGTTTTCCAAGATCGCATGAATCGTTCTCCGCCAAATAGTTTCCTCCAGCGGATAATGGCTGTTCAGTCCCTGAGGAGCAGTTTTACGGTCGAGAATGAGATTACAGACTCACTGCTGGCCAATGAAATGGTGTTAGGTGAACATTGATGGACACACTAACACTGTCTCCACTTTCCTGAGTCTCTTACCGATAGACTCATTCTTTATTAACAAGCTCTACTTTCAAATGGATCCCTCACCGGCCATTTCTGCCTGGAAACCGCATTTGTAGACATATTAGGAGTAAACAGACATGCAACACACTACAGAGACAAGTGTGGATGCTAAAATATGTCTTCCAGGTAATTGCACTCATTGCAAATTGCAATCAGAAATGATGCTGTCCTACTGGAAATGAGAAAATACTTGGTAAAAAACTATTGCAAGTACTCACCAAAATACTGTACTCAACATCGTCCCCCAGAAGTCCTGTGTCGTTCAGAGTGTACTTGGCTTTCTTCATCTTGGCATCAACTGGACCTTTTTCCACCTGGTGTTTAATGGCCTTAAAGAGCTTATAGAGCGGCTCACCAGCTGAGTCCTGCAAGAACACATTAGTCATAGTCAGCCTCCATAGCCAGAAAATAATTTCTGGGATTTCTATTTGTAGCTAAATTGTTCACCTTCAGGAACTGGTAGAGACATATGGACATCCAGTTACACAACATCCTCTCCACAACCGTCTCAGATCTAAGGAAACACAGACAAACGATATCATACCAGTACAGTCAATTCCTCAAAATGTGGCTACATTATCTTGCATTCGGATGAATTATGATCTTCATTTGAGCTATCCTGATATTGATGGCTAAAATAAAAAAATAAAATAAAAAAAAATCACAAGAACGTTCTTTTCTCAGTGTCTCTTTTCAGTGGATACATTAAACCGTAAAACAACGGCAATAAAACTGTTCAATAGAACCCCTGAGCTCGTGCTCGGATAAATTATGATCTTCATTTGAACGATCCTGATATTGAAACATAGCTTCAGAAACAAAGTACAACGCAACTAGTGTTGAACGATTCACAAACAAGTGACCCATTTCATTTAATGAATGGTTCAAAAAGACATGTTGCCACCAGTCTAAAACACTCCATGGATTACAGGAGACCTTCTCACGCAAAATCTCCAACTAATTCACACATGAGTTTGTTCTTAACATCGTTCTGATGTTAGTAAATTTGGATGAATTAAGATGAAATGTAATAATTTTATTATATAATTTTATATACGGATTATATAATACAATTAACGCAACATGCTTTAATATAATTATAGTCGTGATAGGATGAAGTATAACTTCTTAACATGGTTATAAGGCCATACATAATTGCTTTTTGCGTATTTTTTCGTAAATTTAGAATAATATAATTTTTTTTAAAGTATGATCACTTAGAAATGTAATAGCTAAGTGAGAAACAAAAAAAAACTCATGCTGACCTGCGGAGCATGAGTTTGGGGTTCTTGCTGTGGACATATTCCTCCATGAGCTCCAACAGGAGAGTTCTCATGATGTCTGTGTAGTACTCTAGCTTGCCGTGTAGCGCCACCGTCAACAGGGAGGCAAAGTAAACCTTATTCCTGGCATTGAACTCCTGCCGGCCCTCCAGGGTACGAATGAACTACAACACACAGATATAGTACACAGTAAGTCAGCTAATACATCACATCCAGAGTAGAAAATGCATTGCAAAATGCCATCAGAGTGGAGTCTGGAATTTATGTTAAGGGTCTCACGTTGATGAGGAAGGTTTTGCTGTTCAGGAGATTGGAGAACTGGTTGAGGGCTTGGTCTACAATGGCTCTGCGGGATTCCGGGATATCCAGCTTGCCAGTGATCATGACATCGTTGGCTCCATCTTTGGAGGGCAGGAAGAAAACGCGGTTGGTGTAGTTCTTGTAGTCCAGGAATGGCATTCGAGCTTCACTCAGATCACTAGTGTGGTCCTCCATCTCTATCATGAGATCTTAGAGAAACAAAGAGATATGTGTGATAAAACTCATCTTTGTGCTTCTAAAAAAACAAATATTTGCTGAGGTGACCAGCAACAAACAATGAAAACCATATGTAATGAATAGTTTATGTTCATCCCAAGACAAAAAGACTCATTATTCAGCTGTAAAATGATAAACTATTTGGGAAGCAAAAGTCTGTCAGTATGAATGGCTTGATGTCTTACCTGTGAACTCTTTTTTACAGCGATCTCGGACACTCTCCTCTAAATTCGCCAGCTGATTTTTGATCTTCTCATACTCTCGTTCTGCCTGCTGGCTTTTCCTCCTGTACACGTGCAAACACAAACATCATTTTTAATCAAAATTACTTCTAACTTACAGCTTATTATGACTTATGCTTATGACTAATTTTGTACTGATAGTAGAGAGAGGGGACAGGAAATACTGACCATAGGTTTATTTGCTGTTCAAAGTGAATTTTTATTTATTTACTTAAATTTAATTTACTTATTAATCAATTTAAATACAATACCTTTTTATTTTTAATGAAACTAGAGAATAAGGACAGGAAATCCAGATAATAGGTCTATTTGCTGTTAACAATCAAAGTGAATTTTAATTTGTTTTGATGATTTTCTATTTAATTTACTCATTATTTGTTGACTTTTTTATTTGTTATATTAGACAGAGAAGACAGGAAATGTTGCAGAGAAATGGAAGGAATGAGACATATGGGGGAAAAAGTCTGAGTCTGAGCGTGTGCGCAACTCACTAGACCACAGCTTTGAAATTGAAGTTATTAAGTTCACATTTTACAGTCTGGTGCGTTCTGTGGTTTGTTACCTGTAGCAATAGATCGACGCTGCAATGAAGAGGACCATGGGAATGAGGACAGCAGGAATGATGATGTAAAGAGGAACCTCGTATTTCCTCTCAAAGCGTACAGAGCCGACTCGCCACTCGCCATTTCCGAATTTGATCTGAAAGAGACAAGAAGCTTTGAACACAGGGCAAATATAGTGAGAACAACTGTGATTAAAACTTGAGGAGAACAGTCTCTAACCAGCAGGTCCATGGCCTCTGAGCTGGTGTCTCTGCGATGGCGTCTGGAGGTGGATTTAGGAGGGGTGGAGGGGGCCACGAGGAACAACTTATCGTCCTCTAGGATTGTCACCGAGCACAGTGCATCACCCACAAACGCCTGGGCCTCTTGGGCAGTCATGGCTTTGGAAAAACCTCGACCCTGTAACACAGAAAAGCAATGAAGCAATGACTTTTTTGAATGCACAATCACCAGTTACTAAAATATCTTTACTGTAAAATCTGCTGTTAGCAAAAATACTTACATTAACACTGATGATGCTGCCTTCCGTGATGGCTTTTTCAGACAAACTATTGAACGTGGGGTCTGGATGGTAAACAAAATCTGTCAAGTTCTCCACCAAGTTGTCCAGCTGGATGATGGTTCTTAAAGATAGGTTCACATATGTCTTGTTCACAACCGGAGAGAGGAACTCCAGTAAGGTTTCGTTCTTGCTGATAGCTTCTTGAACAAACTGCAGGAAAGAAAACAAGTCAGTTTATCTCTGTATAAAAAATATTTAACAAATGTCTGAGCACTAATAAAGAAATGAGACAGCAGGATGTCAGCTGCGTGATGAATGTTGCTTATTAACATTAAGAGAGCAGGGAGACGGAGGGAAGGAAATATTAGGTAGAAGCAGACAGAGGAGAGCGAGAGAGGAAAGGGAACTCTTCAGCTTGGAACCAAGCAATGGGTTATGACAGCCAGACATTTGATCAAAAGGAAATGACAAGAAAATGAAATGCTGACATTTCTAAAGAGCCAATCAATAACATCTGACAAGACAAAAATAGGAAACCAGAAGATTTCAAATGAAAGCAAAAGCAACTTGTTCAGTTATCGTGAGATTAAAGAGATGAAAATAAAAAGGCTAAACAATAACTTAAATGTCAACCTGTTTCTCATGCAACGTTGTCGGATGGATTCAAAAGACTTTGAATATAACAGCATAAGATGTTTAGACTACGTTTATTGTGATTTCGTTATCCATTTTGAAGCCTGTGGTCACTACGAACTATAAAAATACCTGTTTGCCTTGGATATTATTTGTCCATGGAATCTCAAACAGTGTTATTTTATTATTTATATACTATTATATTATTTATTAATATTTTGATTTAGCATATATATATATATATATATATATATATATATATATATATATATATATATATATATATATATATATATATATATATATATATATATATATATATATATATATATATATATATATATATATATATATATATATATTCCAGCTTTCATTGTTTATGCAATTATCATTAGTTTATATTTCTATTTAGCTTAAATTTATTTTAATTTGAGTAATTTTAACACTTAAACTAATCTTATTTCAGCTGGTTGCCAAGGAAAAATTTTTTTCCATCATATATTTTTTATTTTATTTATTTCAGCCTTTTTTCAATTAACAAAAGCTATTTTTTAATAATTTCAGTTTTAGTAAACTATAACAACACTGCATCCAACAGGTTTGGAATGACATAAAAGTAAATGGTGACTCCTGAACGTTGAATTTTACATTTTTAGGTGAACTACTCCATTAAGGAGTTGGCTTCACTTCAAATTCCAGCCTTGCTTATTGTAAGAGACCACTAACTCGACCACA
This sequence comes from Romanogobio albipinnatus, assembly GCA_023566225.1. Classification (NCBI taxonomy): domain Eukaryota; kingdom Metazoa; phylum Chordata; class Actinopteri; order Cypriniformes; family Gobionidae; genus Romanogobio; species Romanogobio albipinnatus. Next base: position 44,171,061 of record CM042245.1, on the reverse strand, counting down.
GCAAAAGCATCATTACAAACATGAGACGCACCTCCATGTCACTAGAGTTGGGATTTAACTCGTCAGAAGAGGGCAGCACTCGCATGGTGGCTCTTTGCACTTGATCAAATCCAGATCCTTTCACTAGGATCTTGCGGCCGCCGCTGAAAACACACAAACAAACAGAGACATGTAGCACTTATGTACACAGCTATATATTCTCACCCCTGGACCTTTAAAACATGTTGTCCTATTTGTGATCAGATTTTCAAAGCCAAGGCACTCAATGTCAGCACTCAATGTAAGAAATGCCTAATAGCGAGCGACAGAAAATGTATGAGCGACATGTTACTTGTATGTGTGAGCAAAGATTAAGAACAGACTTACCAAACAAAGCTGGTCCGTGGGAAGTATTCTGTAAATTTGGGATTTGTTGAGTATTCAAATCCGCTGACTTCTTTGGAAGTGTCCTTGCCGTACTTCACAATAACAAGCAACTTATCTGAAGGAATCTTCTGTCCTTTATATGGGCCTGTCTTGCAGGTAATCTCCTGGCCAAATTTCAACCTACATGTTTGAAAACAGAGAGGCACAATCAGCATCCAAATCTGCTTTATTTCTCCCAGAAATCTACTACTTGCTTGTTACTCACACTTCACAAGGCTCTCTGTCCACTGTGATGCTGATGTCATCTTTACTAGCCGTGTTTAGGTCCTGTCCTGTGATAGTGATGACGGTTCCTCCAGCAGCTGGGCCTTTAGAGGGGGACACGGTCTTGGGGGCAGGATCCTTGAAGATGGGAAGTAAATCCTTTCTGTTAACATTTGCTCACTTATTCACAATTTTTATTTACTCACTTTATTAAATATTAATAAGGCTATGTTTGCACAGGCAGTGTTTAGGAGAAAACATTAACTTCAATTGAAACTCTGAAAATATATAATATTAACCTATACATACACTACTACCCTTTGGGGTCAGCGAGATTTTAGTTTTTTGAAATATTTATTCAGCAAGGATGCATTAATCTGATAAAAAGTGACAGTAGACATTTATAAAGTTACAAAAGATTTGTCTTTTAAATAAATGTTGTTCTTTTAAAAATTCTATTTATCATAGAGTCCAGAAAAAATGTACCACAGTTTGCACATTTTAACATAATGCAACAATATGCATATGCAACAATAGTTGCAATAATTGCCAAATGCCACTTTGGTGAACATACTGTAACAGACTTCTTTCAAAAACATAAAATCGCACACACACACAAAAAAAAACTTACCAAAACCCATTTTTCTTTGCGACTTATTTCCTGGGCGAAACTGAATATTCTGCTCTATTTTGCCCTTGGACTGGATCATTTATTAAAAAATTTAATCATTTTGATTTCATGACGACAAGATTTCCTTGAGTCAACCATCTTATTCTTCACTAACTCAATTTTGCTGGAAAAAAAGGCACAATATGTAATATTTCGCTGCTAGAGGTCACTTATACAAAACAAAGACGTATCTTGATGACGCCTTGATTTCACAGAATCATATGAGCTGTTGTCTTCACATCTACAGCAAACGGAAAAGAATCCGACAGGACTCGGGCAGAAATCATATTCATGGATGAGCTAATGTATTAAAGATGTATTAACGTTACTGTAGTATGAAGCAGGATGGGGATGGAAGCTTTGGTGCGGAACAAAGCCGCTGGAGCAATTGCTGATGAGAGACGAGCGCGACACACGACTCGAGAACAGTGGAGTTTTTATTATGCCGCAGATGACCGCTTCCACTTCTTCCGGTCATGCGTATGTGACAACGCTGTTTTATCATATTAGATACATTTGAATTTGTTATGTTATGTTATTATGCTACTCTGTGCGTTTGCTTGGTGGCTACTATGAGACACTTGTTGCTCACTGCAGTAAGTTAGATCGATATTAGGCATGGTAAAACATGGTACTCGTGATAAATCAAGAAAACAAGGTTTAAACAATAAGACCAACTGTGTTGAGCTATATAATAATGATTTATTTTCTGTCGATGATTGTATCCAAACAGTTGCTCACCTTTGGGATAATGTAAGTACACAAGTCTACAAAATATTTTTTGAATCTCAAAATCATAGATATTTTGCTTTTAACAGCATGACAATGCTGGTTCACTGGATCAGCAAGGGAATTCCTGCTAGTCTAAACTCATTTCAGGGTTGCGATAACATAGAAGTAAGATTGCAATCTTAGAAACTAGAAACAATCTTCTTTTGTATGACTGAGAAAACTGCCACAAAGGATTCATAACAGAGAAAGCAGTTACCCTGTAAGTGAATGACACCTCCGACTGTCCTACTCTTCCCCCTTCAACTTCCACTACCACTGGCCCGACCTGGCTGGGCGCATTTGGCAGGTCTACAGGGGGTGGTGAGGGGAAAGGCCCGATCTCACATACAACACTGAAACACAAGGGTAGAACAGAACTATTAGCTCTTTTATAACTTGCATATACAAGGATGTATATAGGCTCTATATAATCAATGTATATTCATCTAATATGGTGTTCATGCAGTACCTGGTAGAGACTGAGTATCTCTCTGGCTGATGTGTACATGCCACTCCAGCCACAGTGATTCTCTTAATGTCATCCTGCCTGATGCCCAAGTTAGAGCCTTTTATTGTAACAGAGATCTGTCCATTCATCGGCCCATACCGAGGAACAATCTGGAATGAAAGCAGAACATCAAATTTAAAAGAGGCCTATAACACTCAAAACTGTAAACTAGAGTTACAAAGATCACCCATAACCATTGAGCCCTTGAGTGATACAGCTGCTTTGCAGAAAATCATTTGCCAGATGACAAATAATAAAACACCATCAGGCACAGGCGGCACGATCATTAGAGTCTCAGATGAATTCAACAAAACACTAGAGTGAGAGACTGAGTTTGTGAATACCAGAGCAGCCATCTATATATCATTTAGGCATGAAAAATTGAGAAGAGGATGAAAAGGAATGGCGTTTTCGAGAGAAGATGAGCGAGAAGATGAAGAGTGGAAATTTATGAACTGCATTTCAACTGGCAATGGCGATTTGTAATCGCTGACGTCACGCCAATGAGATATTCTTGGATGCATTTTGAGTTTAGCTTGAGGTGTGACACTGAAATGTATTAATTGTATGCATTTCAAAATAGGATTGAGTGACTGTAGAAAGACGAGAAGAATGGTACTCACATCGGTGATCTTTGGAGGTGGACACTGCCACAGCTCATTGTTACACAGGCTTTTGTAGATGCATGATTTTGGGGCGTTGCACCACACACATTTATACTTCGGGTCAGCGTTTTTACACAGGCTGCAGTCCTCACGTCTTACTGAACAGTTGTACAGCACCACTGGATAGAAAAATAGAGGAAACAAAATAACAGACACTGAATTAATCATCTTCAACAAAAGGCTCAAAAATGTTTCTTAGTCTATTTCTTTTGTAGAGAAATAAACACTGCTGTTTATCAATATGCTTTCACAAATTATGAGTTATGCAAATGAGGCTGTTTATTGTTATATGTGGTGATTTATTAGTCACATTTAGCGCAAAGATATGTATTTAAGTTTGATGCAGTCATCAAACTGTCCAACTGAGATTCTCACTGTTTTTGTGGCAGAAAAACACTGCTCAGAATATGTAGGCTGATATATATTTTTATAGAAACAAAGACACCTACATCTTGGATGCCCTGGAGGCAAGCAGAAAAACTTTCAGTGCAAAATTTTCGTTTTTGGGTGAACTATCCCTTTAAAGATACTGGCTTCAATATACTGTAGTTAGCTATATGGTTGATAGGGCATAGCTTACTACATTTTCATAAAGTGTAGTTTGACCGGAGCTTAAAGGGATAGTTCATGTGTAGACCATGGACTGTAAAAAAAATATGGACGTGTCCGTCGCGTCACCCGTAGGTTTCTGAACAGCATTTTTGAAGTCCAAAAATGGGCAGAGTCAGCTGTCGCCATCTTAGCAGCGCATCACTGCGCGTCACTCCCGGATAATAGAAAATGGGCAAATAGGCAAGACGTTGGTGGAGGTGCCTGGTTGCTAAAAACCAAGCCACCTAGCTCGAACATAGCAGCAATCCACCACGGTCACTCAAGCCTAAGGCTTAATATAATTTAAACGGATGAAAAAAAAAAAAAAAAAAAAAATCACCCCTCTCACAGTTATCATGAAGTGCAAAAATGAGCTACATAGACCAAAACCACTTTTCTTTTTGTACCAGGCTGTAAAAAAAAATGTTCTGCTGTAAAGTTGGGCATTTTAACATGGGGGGGGGGGGTCTAAGAAATTTAATTCCTTTTGGAGCCTGTCGCTCGGTGTAGACATATTTAACAGATGAGCACTTTGAAAATGACAACTTCCATTTAAAAAATGCACATCTGGATGACGTAGGTTTGTACCAAATCTGCATAATGCCCTCTGTGCATATGGTTATTGGCCTGTAAACAACGTCTACTTTGACCTGAGGCCTGGATGAGTGTGTTTTGTGTTGTCGACATGTCAAGAAGACACTGTTTTCTATGCTGCGAAAGCAAATCCACTTTACATTGCACTTCCAAAGACTATGTGAAGTCTCGAGATGAAGGATGAAGCCGTTACGGTTTATACAAGTCTCTGGAAGCCCTATGGAGCTGCCTAGTTCACCCATAAATTAAAAAACTATTACAATTATTTGATGCACACTTTTTTTTTATCTGAAAGATGGCATTTTCGAAAGTGCTCATCTGATAAATATGTCTAAAACATCCCTAGCTGGATATAAAAACAAGATTCATGAGATCAGATTCCAAGATATAAATGATAACTTATGTTAATCTGCTTATTATAAGACATTCATCAGATGTTTAACCTTTCCAGATCTTCAAGATCCACATGTTTACTGGATGAATGCAGTTTTAGAGGAGTTTCCCTGCCTCTATTATGAACCAAAATCAATTAAATATACCTCTGAGGGTGCTGTCAATCTTCCTCTCTGTCTCCTTATCCTTTATGTAGAACGTCACATTCACCTCTGGTTCTTTGTCATACGCAAACTGGCATAAAAACAGCAGACTGTGTCATTAAACATGCAAACAGATAAAGGCAAACACATCACTGTATCTGGAACAACTGTGTACACAGCAAATTCTCCCCTGATGTCTTTGTGAACCTGATCACTATGTGTTTGCTACGCCCACATAGGACTGAGCCCTACACGCACATGCAGCTCGATAGCTGTGAATGCCATATTGGCTGGTGCGCAAACTTCAGAAACCAATCAATGTGTGAACAGAGGAGTAGGGAGGAAGTGAGGGAGACATTTTAGGAGGAGGAATAGGAGTGGAGCGTACTGACCTCATATCCCTCAAATCTGTACTTTGACCCCTCAGCCTCCACAGTCACCTCGCCCACCTGTTTCATGAGCTCAGTGCCAATCTGAAAGGTTTTGCCCTGAGAGAGATGGAGAAAGTGTAATGTTGTTAATGAAGACTCTAAAAGAAAGCATTTCACTATTAAAAAACATTGCTGACAAATGGCCTCACATAGAAAAAAATAGAAAAAAGAAAGTAAATATAGTCTATACAATATTTTTGATCTTTGTCCCTGGTAGTGATGCGCAGATCGCGATTATATCCGCAAACACTGCGGATAATCGTGGGTTGGGTGGGCCAAGTAACAAAAAATAACATTAAAAACAAAAGGAAGGAAATAAAAGTACCGCATTTTAAGTGAAGTAGTTGATCAAGTGCTGGGTATGTGATATGTAACGGCTGTGAAGCGCTGTATGTATTTGGTAATAAATTAATATAAGCCTATGTAATAAACCCCAAGCGTTTTCTCGGGCTGATCATTTATTTTTAACAGCAGTTTTGGGTGACGTTAGAGCTGATCCGCACATCTCTAGTCCCTGGAAAGTTACATAGTCGGGCATAGTATCATGTCTCTTATATCACTTCATATATTATGTATATACATTACTGTTTAAAAGTTTGGGGTCAGTATGATTTTTTTAAGAGAAATCAATACTTTTATTCAGCAAGGAATTTCAAAAAGTCTATTTCAAATAATGCTGTTCTTGCTGCAAAGAATCCTGACAAAAATGTATCATGGTTTCCAAAAAATATTAAGTAGCACAACTGTTTTTCAACATTAATAATAATAATAATAATAATAAATGTTTCTTGAGATCCGAATCAGCACATTAGAATGATTTCTGAAGGACCATGTGACACTGGAGACTGGAGTAATGAAGCTGATAATTCAGCTTTGCTATCACAGGAAAAACTACATTTTTCAAATAAAATAAAATAGAAAACAGTTATTTTAAATTGTAATACTTCACAATTTTACAGCTTTTACTGTATTTTGCTCAAATAAATGCAGCCTTGGTGAGCATAAGAGACTTTAAAAATCTTTCTAAAAATCTACCCCAAACTTTTAGACATAATATAATAATTTAATGTAATTTAACATAAATATTTGAATTTAATGAATTAATAAGCTTAAATCAATATCTCATTTTAATTTATTCACAGCATTTAGTCAGCATCGGTTTAAAAAGTTGGATAATGCACAGCCACCAGCTCATTCTCGCAAACTAAACCCATTCTGGATCATATTAAGACCATCCTAATTACCTGCAGCTGACTGTACATTATTCCTTACATATATTTGGAAAAACTTTTTTTCCCTTCAAGAACATCTACTGTAGCAATGCAGGTACTTTACCAAATATTCCTTTAGATTTTTGCCCTGAAATTGGATGGGAGTTTTGATGCCAACAGGAATAAGCAGAGGTTCGGGGATCTCAAACTGAGGACACCTGTCACCCTGCAAGAATAAATACAGGAAGAAAATAAAAATAAATACTATTATTCATCATGTTTTGTCACCAAAAGATGATCACTCACCATATAATAATGCACAAACAGGCATATTAATTTATACAGACGCATTTATTAACTGTCATCATAACATGACTCACCTCCTTGTGTTTGATGATATGATCACCCTCAACAGACTCCTCTCTATCACTGCATGTGTGATCCTGAATGTTCCACTGGCAGCCCCACTTACTCATCACACATGTGATACACCTGGAGAACACACAACCGACCAATCAGAAGGAGAGACTAGACTAATCTAAAGAAATCCTGAATGGAGTACACATTTTTAAAAAGCTGCCTGATACTTACGGAGTACTCTCCAATCTTTTCACCACGGCTGCACAGTTGTAGAACTCAAATGTACTAGACGCCACTTCAATGCCGTCATTCACTGTGATCTTCACTGGCACTGCCACAAAATCTACACACATGCATATGGGAAATGGGAATCATATTGGCTTTTAGGCAGGAGTAATTCATAAGACCAATTCTGAACTTTTAGAGCTCGATGGGTGCTAGCAAAACAAAGGTCATGTGTTGTATTTCCAAGGAAAGCACACCTTGAAAAAACCTTCTGTAATTCTAGAATCAACAAGTAATAGATTCTGCTTCAGTGTAATTGTTTCATCTAATCAGTTTCCAAATTAAAAATCACAAAACTAGCAAATTGCAAACATGAAGAAATGAAAATTATTCATGCCTGATGGCATTTTTAGGCATTCTGCTCAACAAACACCATCTGTTTGCTCAGGGAATGAAGGAGACAAGAGAGAGGACGGCTTCACAGTGGGTGATTATAAAAGTTAAAGGCAAACAGGATGCTCTCACCTTGTGTCTCAGGTGTGGGCGGTATGTACTTAGAGGTTGGGAGTGCACAGTTGACCCACGTGTCTACCATAGTTGCGTCACTTCTGTAGTCACCAAACTCACACATAAGTGTGTCAGAACTGGTGATACTGGGGAGGGAGGCGACGTTAATCTCCACCTGCAAGTTTCAACCAGAAAATATGGATTTAAGAGTAAACATGTAATAAAATATATATGAAAATGTTAAATATATCAGTTCTCAAACTTTTTGAACATTCAAATTATGCATTTGTTTTGATTATTGGAAGGCAATTTTTAAATATTAAATATTTAGGGCATAACATTTTTTTGTTTTGTTAAATAATTACAACATGCTTAAAAGACGATAATAATAATAATAATAATTATTATTATTATTATTCTTTTAGGCATGTTATAATTAATTAAAATATTTAATTGAATAATAATAATAAGAAGAATGTAATAAGAATGAAGTAATATTATTATAAATATATTATAAACTTTTTTTTTTTTTTTTTTTTTTTTTTACAATCGTTTAATATGATTTTATTGATTTCCTAATTTTTCCTGTTCTGTGAAAAAAAAAATAATAATAAAAATAAATCGCAATTTCATAATTCTCCGACATTTGCAGGTTTTGCATGACTGGGAACCCAACAATATGCAATGTGAAAGATAAAATATACTGATTTCAGCAGATAAGTCAGGAGTATACTGCCATTATTCATTACAACTGATCCAGGGAGTTCATTATGGTATACAGGAAGCTTCTTCGATCAACCAAGAAGACCAGTTTCTTCTAAGACATATTAGAAATGCATGAAGAGTGCTCTGTGCATTCATGTGGTATGATACAATAGTTTCAGGTGCCTTGTTTACTAACTTTATCACATCAGCTCATGAAAAAAGGATTAGATTCACAGACTGGATCTGTTACAGCCAGTAAATATCAATCCTGAGTCAATCCTTAAGAGGTTAGGGTTTAAAATAACTGCAGACTGTATCACAGCATGTACGTGTTATGCTTTAGTACCTGTATTCCATCCGTTTTCTTGCAGCTGATGTTGGGGGGCTTAAAGGACTGAATGGTTACACATGTTTGTTTTGTACTCCACAACCAGGCATTCTCTCCTTCTCCCTTGTGACAATCCCTCTTCCTTGTACAACTGCAGGAGAAAAGATGACAAACATGAGTAATGAGCCGCACTGCATTTGCTTTAACTGGACTAAACAGGTATCTAACAGCACTCGCTAAAATTTAACAGACAACTCCACCGCTTGGATTTTAGAGTTTTTTTAATTTATTATTTTTTTAAATGAGATCCCTAAACAGTTTCCTACTCTAAAACACACTATTAGAGATGGAAGTCACATGATCCACAGGAGAAATGGGTCTTAGTTTATTTGACAGTGCAAATATCAAACTCTGGCAGTGTTATTACTTGTCCTGTCCTTTACTGGACATGAATGCCCAAATGATGTTGTGCTTTTGGTAATAAAATGAATCTAACAGACTTACCGGCCCTCCAACACGCACCAGCCACAATATGGGTCCCGTTGGGACACACATGAGTGACAATCATTCTTTTGCTCACAGGCCTGCACTGGCACTTTGGTGATCTACAAAAAAAAAAAAAGGAGAAGCAAGAGAAAAGTCCATTGTCAATATTGAAGCAAAACATGAAGCACAGCTCACACAGAAGTCACTTTGAAACCAAGCAGCTTTCTATTGGTCAACCGGCAAAAAATCATGACTAACTTGAACAAAAGAGAAACCTGCGTGGGGAACTCCTGATAGGGCGGATTCCAAATTTAGTTATTGGTGTTTGCAAACAAACATTACACAAGAGCAATGGTTAATATGACCCTACCTTTAGGAAACAAAGGTCCGTAACCAAGAATTTGAGATGTAAAGTAGCATGCATCTCAGAGATAAAAGAAGCATTGGTAGCAAAACAGTGTGCATAAAAATGCACAGCAAACTAATAACTGCTTATAAAGGGAAATGTGTCCGTTAACTTGAATGATCCACTTCAACTATACGCTCTCAGCTTCCTGCTTCAAATATACTAATGTGTGTCCCTGGACCACAAAACCAGTCATAAGTCGCACAGGTATTTCTGACAATAGCCAACAATACATTATATGTGTCAAAATTATCTATTTTTTTTTTATGCCAAAAATCATTAGGATATTAAGTAGACCATGCTCCATGAAGATATTTTGTAAATTATCTACCATAAATTTATCAAAAATGTATTGTTATTAGTAATATACGTTGCTAAGGACTTAATTTGGACAACTTTAAAAGGCGATTTTCTCAATATTTAGACTTTTATGCACCATCAGATTCCAGATTTTCAAATGTATATCGGTCAAATACTGTCCTATCCTAACAAACTAAAATTATAAACATTATTATTCAGCTTTCAGTTGATGAATGAATCTCAAATTCTCAAAATCTATACAATTTGTGTTCCAGGGTCACATATATGGGCCGCCTTGTTAATTCATAAAATTACTGACGGGAAGAGAGCACCAAAGAGTCTGACTGGCTAAAAGCAGAGGTACATTTTCTTCGTTACATTTACTTGAGTATTTGTTTTAGAAAAAATTTACTTTTAAGAGTAGATGTAAATGTGGTTACTTTAACTCGAGTACATTTCTAATGATAAAAAAAATACTTTGTTACACTGGCCGTTGTCTCTCTCGTTAACTTTAGTTTAATGCAATACATGTTAAAAAATACGTTATTCCAAACACGCACTGTCTGTTTTTTATCTGAGACATGAGCGATGCCCATGCTTTTGAGTCAATTCTGTTCAAAGACTTGTTCAAACAAGTTGGCAAAAATGTCTGAATTGGTTCTTTTGGACAATGAACTGGCCAATAAAAAAACTAACCCAGAGTTAACCTCTAGTGTGGCCAAACAGTGCTGGCTAAAGATGCCAGAAATAATGCTTGTCTCTTCTGTGTTTCTTGCAAAGATATCCAATTATAATAATAATAATAATAATAATAATAATAATAACCATTTAAATTCAATATTTATATAAATATTATCATGTTATTGTATTGTTGCTATATAGGCTATAAATGATTCGAAGTAACTAGTAACTAGATACTTGAGTAGTTTTTTTTTTTCATTGGATACTTTTTTACTCTTACTCAAGTAAGTAAACTCTAACTATTAAGATTAGTGCTTTTATTTTTTGTAAATATTTCTATAATTATTTTACTTGAGTACAGTTTTTGTACAGTTTTCTGGCTAAAAGAATGAATGAATACAGCCAGCTGTTACATTTCTGTGGCAGTTTACAGTGTCTAGGGATGTCACCAAGACGTGTGATATTATATGACGTTTGTATATATTTTTCTGTGTCATTCCATTCAAAAATAATTTCTTTAAAGGTTGGCAAAGCAACTTTATTCAAACAAATTTAACCAGTGGATGATCTCTGTTGACTCAACGTGATCTAAGTGTTGTGGATGGGTTCATAAACAAACCTTTCTGCCAGTGGTGATGTACAAGTGATCCAAAGATGAATCAAAAAAGAGGTTTTTGTTCACCCCACCATCTGTACGTTCACCTTGAATCCTGTGATAAAAGTCAGGGTGGCTGGGGTCAAGATGCACCTGCAAGAGAAAAGTTAATTCATTAATTTGTTCATTTTAAAAATGCTTTTATCCAAAGCAACATACAAGTAAACACTGTATTACAGGGGTAGTGCAGCTAGAGCAAGTCCTAGGGTCAAGTGCATTGCTCAAGTGGTTGTCGCTCATAAATCATCCATCCTTGGGTTTGAACCAACAATCTTTTGGTTACCAGCCCATGTTGTTAACCACGAAGCCAGACAACCACAGCAGTCAAACCTCAGGGGCTGAAATGTAAAGAGAATAGAAACCAGACCCTGGAATGGGACTCACCTTTAAGACATCTGCTCCACTGGTTCCCAAGAAGGCCACAGTGTGCTCATTCTCCACCGCTACAGCTACAGCTGTCAGCATGTCATTTCGGGTGTAGATGGGTTTGACGGACAGAGCATACTCAGGTTTACTGGCTAGTGGAGATGGAAGGAACTCTGCACCACATTTATATTTCTTCACCATACCCTTCTGTTTGGCGAAAATACACAGCACATTGAAAAAGATTGTAAACGACCAAACAACACTGAAGCAGAGTTGAAGAAACACAACAACTCACGTCTCTTTTGGGCTTGCAGATGGCATCCATCTTGGAGTTGTATGGTGAATAAACGGTCTTTGGTTTATCGTCCTCCAGAACTTCTCCAGTGTAGCAGGAATCAATTACCTCCTCAAGCCTGGTGTTAATGCTGTTGAGTGGGTACATGCACAAGGCTGATGGACCGCCGTCCTCATCCGTACTAAACACCACATATAGAACCTTATCTTTCAGATTCGAAGAGCTGATATTCCTAGCCAAAACTTCTCCAGGTTTGGCAAGATACGCTGCTTGGACCTTGTTGTACATGTTCTCCTGTTGTTCAACACTGTCGGTGCAGTTGAGCTGAAGTTCTGTGTAAGAATAATAATGATTTTCATTCTCACATATGCGCGCTACAAACGTGATCTTTCTGCTGTCACTGGTGCCCGGAGTGCGTGAGAACAGGAAGTAGATGTAGCCATTATCCTTAAAAGCATGGCGAAAGTCGTGGAGATAGCGCTGGACAAATGGGCTAGCTTGCACAGTGGAAGCTTCAACCATGTTCTCGAACACATCCATTTCGAAATGCTCCTGAAGCAACCGAGTGCTGATGAGTTTCGAGCTATCAAAGCTACCATAGCCCTTCCCCACTAGAAATACGCTAAGGTTAGAATTGGAATAAGTATCTGTGTAATAAGAAATGACCCCCACCACTGCGACAGACTTCTCGGTGCTGGCCACGTACGTCTTCTCGCCTTTGGTGTCACTGTAGTAGACAGTTTTGTCCACGCTCTGAAGGTTTACCAAAGAGCAGATGCCCCTAAAAAGGCTTCCGCAAACTACTAGGGTGCCATTGGCGGAGTTAACTAGTAGGAGTTTGTTGATGTTGTCCATTTCCTTTGCATCAGGGCACTGTGCAGTGATCGGTGGAGTGCACTGTGGGTTGTCATTCTTAGGGCCTGTTACAACACTTTTCTCCAGAAGTAGTGTATCGTCCAGCTGATAGATCTTATTTATGGCACCAAGGTAGATTTGCCCGGTTTGAGGGTGCTGAACGACATTGTTGATGATGGTAGCAGACAAAAACTCGTCTTGAGTATCATCACAGCATGATGAGCCAAAAAACAGCAGCAGGGACAGCGCTGCCAGGGCCCTCCACGCCATCTCTTGAAGAGAGAGAAAGAAAACAAGATATATAAATCACGTCATGTCAGCGACCAGGTTACATAGCCTTTGCAAAAGTAATCACCAAACCGGTAGGGTGTCTGAATATATCAATTTATTCAAACATGCATTAATATATCAAAAGAAAGATCAGACCCTCTGCTTAAAATGTTTTTTTTTTTTTTTTTTTTCTAGCTTCATGCAGTCTTTTTTAATCAACACTTGAATACGGATGTTTCATAAATAGAGCAACATTTTGAGCAAAAAGCTGAGAAAATCGCATTGTCAACGACTGCATCTGGATCGGATTCAGAACGATGATAAAAACAGATTAAATCAAGTTCATCAACACCCCTAATGCTTGCACAGTCCTGCACATTTGGCAGTTTATAATATATGCCGTTTAATGTTGGTGATCACATTATTTTACATATGCATATGATTACATATGATATCGCTTGTTTCTGCGTCTTCTTTACATGTGTTTTGATCAGAAGACTCTTCTAAAATCTTTCCAACGGTGTGTCATAGCACCTCCTACCATATAACAGTGATAACACTGGAACTCGGAAAATTCCGGGTTTGGTCGGGAAAGAGTATAAAGGAAAATATGTCTTTAATTTTTCATAATTTTATAATGTATACAAAGATTACATTTCTAAGAACCTGGAACATGAATTTTAAACTAGATTAGCAAAAGAGATTTCCTTTTTGTTATCTTGGAAACTAATTTGTCATTGACCCAATAGAGATATTTGCCTTAGCAGGCCGCACTAATGAGAAACGTACTTGAAAACTGACATCAAGCTAAAGAATTTCTTTGGTATGCATCATTAAAATATAGTGAAGTAAGCACTAGTCAGAAGTGGTACCAACAAAGAATAAGTTAAAAGAAAAATCAATCTGGCCTCTCAACTCTTCCATCAGAAGGTTTGAAGATGGCTGTGTGATTTGACACGCGAAGCATTTCTAAAAAGGCTTGTCTTCCACCCTTGATCTCCTTTCGTTCTCCTTTTCATCCATCCCCTTACCACTTCAACAGGTCCTAAAAAATACTGGGGCGGAAGTCAAATGCTCATCAAAGAATCACAAGGCGGCCTGATTCCAGCGTAACAGAAGGATTGCTCGATTATGGGAACACCCTCAGCAGGTGGGCCAAACAACCCTGTCCTCCTTCCTGTAAACAACCCCTATGATAACCAGCACGGCATGCAAAGTTATTGTGTTAGGCAGGAAGATTTAAATCACAGTTGTTCCTTGTATGAACATTCTTGAGCTAATTTTAGCTTTCAGGTTGTAAAAGTAGTCAGGGGAAATGAAATATACCCTCAATATTCCCGACCATTCCATTACTTATACTGCCCAGAATTTCACAGGAACGCAGTCGTATTTGCCTAAACATGGTGATAATCCTCTGGAGTGAACTACCACAAATCCTCTGGAGTGAACTTCCACTGTGATGTTTAGATTGCCAGAGCACATACTTTCACTGCAAATCGGATGGCAGGAGTCTCTCAGATACCACAATCCTATGCCCAGAGCTCATAAAAAATTCATGCTAAGAGTTTAGCGGATATTACAGGTCTTATTGGTTTTAATGACAGGGCTCCAGAGGCATGATATGAGGCAGGGCAGCAGTGATGGGCTTTTTCTCTTTACTTAGTGTCTTGTCAGAGCTCCGGCGCGCAGGGCTTGCAATGAGATTAGACAGTAGTGTGTTAATTTGTGCCTGTGTGTGTGACCGTCTGGTGTTAACTGTTAATGGGAGGCGGTCTTTGCTGCTGATTCAGAGCACATGCAAATTGTCTGGACTCTACGGCTTTAGAAAAATGTGACAGGAAGGAGAAGTTTTGGCAAATTGACAAGTTTCATTATAACTATCTGTACTGATGGTCTCCTCTCCCCTCATACACAAGGTCAAATTATTAATAGAAACAATAATGTCAGTCTCTCAGTACAGACTTGATATTTGTGCTGAGTGTGCCACACGGCTCTGACTAAGCAAGCCATGTGATCACAAAAGAATGCAGTGTGCCTCATGACACTCCTTGATTTGCATGTTAACACACACAAACATCATTAATAGAGCTTGCTAAGGCAAGCTTTCCTATTTCTAACTCATTCTAAGGCTCGTGTACTAAAGTTCAATAACCACTATTCTTATCAAAATAAAAAAGAAGTTCTTAGGATAAATTATCAAGGGGGTGAACTATCCGTTTAAGGTGTAAGGCTAACCAAACTTTAAAAGGTTATTTAAGAACAATTTTTGTATTTCTTATGAACGATCTTAAGGCTCTAGAATATTATGATTTAAGGGTTGACTATTTAGACTTGGTAACCCCTTAACAACTGCATAGTAACACCATAGCAACCGCCTCAAATACCCTAACATCATAACAGCAAATTTTCCGCAAGTTCTCCAAACACCACTTAAATTCTTCAGAAAACCTAGTCATATCCATCCTCGGACACAAACAAGCACATATTGCCATAACATCCTGCCTACATGTTGCTCCATTGAGGCCTAGTCATGTGACCACCACTCACCCTTCAAAACACTCCGTCTCAACAAGAATGAGGAGGAAGTGTGTTTGTGTGTGTCTGTATCACTGTGTTCCTTGGATTTGCAACTGAGGGCATGCCTCAGATGGCATTTCCTTTTTTTTTTTTATTCTGTTCTGATCCGGAGCCAAACCAAACACATTTCCTCTAAATTACTCCAGGGCTATCTTAACCGGAGTTGACCGTAAATTAACTTGCAATGCAGCAAAAATATGAACAGGGGGGAAGGAGGCGTGTGTTTGATGCTCATGTTGTGGGTGGGAGTGTGTATTGCAGTTTGCATAAGCAGCAGCAGTGTGTTTTTGCTTCTCTCTGTGTTAAGAAACATGACGAGTAGTCGACAAGCAGACAAGTGCTGAGCCAGCACTACCCTTACCGCAGGGTAGTACACTGAAATTTCTCTGCTGAGTCAATAGTAAACCCCACATCTCTCAAAAGTTCCTCGCAGACTTTGCCTCTCGCATACAAACTTTGGTTTTACCCTACAGAGCAGCTTGTTTCTTGACTCTCCAGTCAGGTTCAGCTAACTCATGCATCATTTACAATAGTCTCTCATTAAACGGTCTTAAAACTGATGTGTTAAAATATTTTCTCCTACCCAAGCTTAATATGTAGAGACACCTATAAGTAATAGGCTATTCATGGGCTATTTTCCCTGAAAAAGTGTAAATGGTTGCTCAGCAGCACTATCAAAACTTTGCTGTTTTTGAGGATTCCAGCCAATCCAACAAAGCAACATCAGCCCAACCAATGGAGTTAGTTTGGGGGAAATCTATCTGTTTGTCTAACCAATGGCAAGTCAGGGTTTGTTCAAGAAACCGCTCCGAAACAAAATGTCAATGTTTTTTTGTTTAGTTTTTTAATGTTTTTTTTTATGTTCCCTTTCATGCAATGTGTAATATAGCTGCATGTGAATGTAAAAGTTCTGCAAGTTTGTAAATCAGAAAGTTCATTATAAATAAAGTCATTGCCTCCCAAAAGAAAGAATTGTCTTGACAAGTCGGTTATTGTTCAAATCTTAATGTATAGCAGTTCTACGTCACTAGAAATTATATTTGCATAATGTTGTATGTTTTCTGTCCGCAAACAAATTGTCCCGCCCTCAAACACGTCATTTTACTGACAACTGCTTCTCAGATCTCTGAGTTCAGCGCAGAATTCGCAAAACACCTGCCCCTGAAAGATGGGTCGGTACCCAGTTTATTTGGACCAGCTCAGAATCACAATCTGTGAGTATTATTAATTATTGATGTATATATTTTCTACCGGGTATTTTCTTTTACGGCCAACTCACGTCATTACGGTCTTACTGAAATACTTCTGCTAAACAGCTGTGGGTCACTATTACCTAAATCTGTGTCTATTAATGCTGATTGTCTGTCGTTCTTACTACTTTAAGTAAAGATAAAGGATGGAGCAAGATTTGTTTTGCAAACTTTAATGTTACATCAGTCCTTTACATTAGTGCTCGGTAACTCTATTGATACAGTTAATAAAGATCCCGCACGTGCACCGCAATACGTTTGAAATAAACACATCGGTTTGTCGATGTACATCCTCTTGTTAAGGCTGATGGTGAGGAAATACAGCTGCAACATCTCATAAATGTACCTCAAAATGAGTAGCGCATCACTGAGAAATATCCTGCTCAATTCGTCCTTGCAATGGAGGTTTGGGTTGAATAACTATTTCTTCCAAAGTTTCATCATCTGACTCGCATTCGGATTTATATGGTAAATCAACGCCATCGTTACTCGTAAGCGGTTGACCAATCACAAACGACTGGGCCATCTGGCCAATCAGAGGAGAGTAGGCTCTAGACGCACTCCTCAACAAAAATCACCCCAAACATTCTAGAATGGTCATTCTGCTTTGTTTTCCTCATATCATAATGCTGTAATTTTTTTCTGATATCATGCAGCCCTATACTATACTCTACTCTAGTAGATGTTGTGCCCGATTTTTTTTTGGAGGGCTCTTAAAAATGCAAATGCTAACCAATGCTAACATTTAGATTTCTCCAGGTGTTGTAGACCTACTTGGTTTGATTTTAGGGATTCCGTTTGCTGATGCTAGTGGCATATAAATCAACACTTCACCTTTAAATCTTACTGTTTATTAATGCAGAGTAGGATGCCAGGTTCTGCCCTCCTGTCATGGCCGCCTCTGCCTTTGCTTTTCAATGACTGTCTCCACGGATGGCTCGGAATGATTGACGGGTGAGACCGGCAGACTAATTAAGGCTGGGATCAGAGGGAAAACGAGTGGCTGGACACACTCAGGTAAAAGCGGGCCAGTATTGAAAGAGCTCTTTGAATATGTAAAAGGAAGAGATTTAAACTATCCCAGTCTCCTGGAAGACCTGCCTCTCACTTGGCTCTGTCCCCAATGGCACATTCAAAGTGGACTTACGTGGCCTTCAATGGCACGTGTCTGTGAAGTAAATGACTGAATGGTGTCACAATTAAGGTTCAAAAGGGTCCAACATATCATCTTAGCCAAACATACCAGACGGCGGCGGAAAAAAATTAAACTGGTTCAAAATAAATTCCTTTACTTTGTCGATGACCTGAATTTTGCCATTGCATCAATCAAAATTAAATGAATGCCTTGCATTTTAATTGATTCTTTACAGAGATATTGAATATGACTTCAGAAGACATGGAATATAGTGTACAGTTTGTACAGACTATTTTTCTGAAACATTTATGGTGGGGGGTTTTTTGGAGAACAGCAGCCCAGATCCGCACTCACTTCCATTTTTTGTATAACAACGTCATTCTAAAAATGTTTTTTTTTTATATTTATCAAAATCCTGGCATTACCACTATAATCAAAGAAAATTTAGCTATTGTTTATCTATTAAAGTCTAAGGATATGTTTTTCTTCATATTTTAAGAACGACTCGACAAGTAAATTCCTCAACATTTCTCCTTTTTTGCTCTAAGAAAGAAACCAAGACATACAATTTGTAATGACATGAGGCTGAGTAAATGATGGAATTTATAAATACAAGATTTTAAATATGCATATCATATCCCGTAAACATGTTCTGGTGTTTGACTGTAAAATGAAGGGACATAGAAGCAGGACGGACAATTAAAGTGTTTACGATTGAGCAAAGCTGTAGTGAGGCACTTACAGATTGAGGTTAATAGCAAGAATGCCCTTGTCTAACGTGTGTGTGTGTGTGTGTGTGTGTGTGTGTGTGTGTGTGTGTGTGTGTGTGTGTGTGTGTGTGTGTGTGTGTGTGTGTGTGTGTGTGTGTGTGTGTGTGTGTGTGTGTGTGTGTAGAAAAGAGAGTGAAGGAGAGCAAGTTCACTACCCAGCTGGTCCCAATCAAGTGAGAGACGAGTGCAAAGGTTAAGGTAATTACTCTGGCTGGAAGTGAACTAGTTCGGGGCTCTGATGGTCGCCAGGAGGACGAAGGGGGCAAACAAACAGATAAAAAGCATCTCTCTGAAAATAGAATGTAGACAGGCAGTGTGTGTGCCTTCATGAAGCTGCTGAATTTACCCCCTTCCTCATTAGTGTTCCTGAAACATCTCTATCACAATCTCTGCCTCTTGCTGTCTTTCCCACTTGCTCTTCTCCTTTTTTGCACTCAATCACTGGTGCTGCAGATAATCACTCCATTCTACAGCTGTCAGCCGCAGAGAGAGAGAGTGAATGGAAGATGAAAGTGAGTGAAACACGCAGCCCAGGCTTTCATAAGCCAAGTTCGAGCGCAGAATGCCCAAATGCAGTTTAGTTTCATAAATCTCTTCAAAAACAATTTTGATGCAATTTGTCAGCAACACATCAACTGCTGTTTCACAGGCAGGGATCAAAGTAAAGCATGCCTGTGCGCGAGCGTGACGGGCATGCTGTAAGATCGTAGGATCAACAGAGTCATGAGGATGGAGAGTCTGTTATGCTAATGTAATCTAAACGACTCTTGTTAAGGACAAAGTTCATTAATGCCCTGATATATCAGCCCATCCCCATTAATCTCCAAAAACAAGAGTGATATTTAGGCATTCATGCTGCACTATAGACAATTTGGAAATATCTAACTACTTGAAATAACCACTGGAATGGTGTTCGAGGTCACATAGCTGACTTAAGGCCCGGGTATACTTCATTTTCCTTATCAGGACGCATCTTGCACACAGTAGTATCCGCACAGCTTTCAAAGTATACTCAACCGCGGATATCAAACCATAAATCAGCCATAAAAAAAGCGCACAGAAAATGTAGGGGGGACACCAAAATATCAAGAGTGCAAAATAGACACAATCATTTTGTAAAATGTTGAATTATTGAATTTTGATGTTATGGGTCAAAATTGTTCTCCTCTCTGCTTAGGTTTGAATGTAGTAAAATTAATGCAAAAACTGACACTTCAAATCAACATTAAAAATAAAAATAAAATAAAAAACCTACACCTTGACAATAAGTAGTATTCGAGAATGTCTAAGTGTAAATCCAAATCCACAACTTAATAAAAATAAGTATTTATGAGAGAACAAGAGAATTTATAAACCACTTTATCTAGAGTTATATATGAATCTAGTGGTTACACCATGGCATTACATACGTTTTTCTTTTTTTTACTCCCACCAGATTGCACTAATCTACATTCAAAAAATGTGATTTTGAATGCCTCGTCTCTATTTTAACATGGAATACTGCTTTCATTGAAAAATAATTAAAACAAATATTTGCATATATTTATATATACTTCTTTAATTATTATTTCAATGGGGAAAATAGTAATAAATATTGCATAGTAGCCTATCATAAAATACCCTCAAAATTCTAAATAATAATCAAAAAAATATTATTGAACTAAAATATATTACAATATGTACTATTTTTGGATTAAAATATCCAAAAAAACACTAGAACAATGTTATATATTTTGTTGACAGTATCCCAAACGTTTCCAACCAATGTTTAAATCCAGAGAAATAAGTAATTTTGACCAGGACATGTCCGTGCGCCGCCTATCAATCATACCTGCGTTACCTTTGGGACAACAAAGACTGTGTCTATCATGTGTTTTATTAGACAAAAGTAACTGTTTGGATACATTCATTGACAGAAAACTAATCATTGTTATATAGCTCAACACAGTTAGTCTTATTGTTTAAATCCAATTTTCTTGATTTACCATGTTTTACCATGCCTAATATCCATCTAGCTTACTGCAGTGAGCAACAAGTGTCTCATAATAGCCGTCGAGTAGCAGCATTATAACATAACTTTCAACACACTCAAATGTATCTAATATGATAAAACAACACTGCGTTCTCACATACGCATGATGCATGAAGGCGGTAAGCTAGATATATTACTTTATAAAGTTTTAAATATGGATTTTTTTTTTTTTTTTTTACAAAAACCAATCGATGTGCTTCAGAAGGCCGTTATTAACCCGCTGGAGCTGTGTAGAGTACGTTCATGATGGATGGATGCACTTTTTTGAACTCATGAACCCCATGCCATTATAAAGCGTGGAAACATCAGGATATTTATGAATATAACTCTGATTGTGTTCATCAAAGAAGAAAGTCATGTACACATAGGATGTCTTGAGGGTGAGTAAATCATGGGGTAATCCTTTAAGAAAATAAATAGCATACATTTCTACGGTCTGGGGCGATCCATCCTTTCATCATGATTCTAAATCTACATTCCCTCATTCACACGTGAATACCTTAAACACTAACAAATGTCGACAAGTTTGGCTCCTTTGCATTCTGCTACTCATGGCATGCACGTATGCACACAGACACATGCAGGCAGTGGCATGGAGCTGTGTCATCGCTCCCAGTGGCTCATGGAGAACAGCAGGCATGTTGATTAAATTTGACTGCTCATTGTGCCGAATCTATAATTCTCTCCACTTCAGTGCTTTCAACAAGCTAAGAATACAGAGAGGATCCCCCGAGCCATTACCTCAAATATGCACACGCACACACAAAGTTAAGGGATTGTCTTCACACCTCAGTGTGCCTCGATTTCGCACAAATGTGAAACCTCGCCATGAATATAAATACTTTACAACGTACGCCGTTAGGTGTGCGCGTGCATTCTGAAGCATTTTAAAGTACTTTTATCTGGCAGGTCCATGATAATACAACAAAATTGAATACTAAAGAACCGTTCACTTCAGAGTGCCCTTGAAGTAATGCTAGGGTAGATGGTAACCACTTAACGCTAGCTGTGAGCAATTGTGCGCGTGTGCTAGCATGTTAACAAAAGACTGAGGGAGAGAGAGAGACCACTGGAAAGGAAGAGAGGGGGACAATTAGAGACAGAGGAAGCCAAGTACGACTCGGCACCGCCGCAACAAGGCCGTCTTTGTGTGTGTGTCCGCTGGTGGGATCGTGCCCCTGATGGGAGTGTAAAATAACACAGCGATCCACATTCCAGACTATCAGCCGGCAAACTTGGATTCGCTTGCCAACTAGAAGAGCAGAAACAAGCACTTAGATGGAGGAAGAGAAGCAAAATGAATGAACGGATGGGTGAATAAACAAATGAATTACTACATGGCCAGAAGTATGTGGATGAATGCCCCTTTCTAATTAAAGGGTTAGTTCACCCAAAAATGATTTACTCAACCTCATGTCGTTCCAAACCTGTATAACTGACTGGGGAACACAGAAAAATACATTTAGAATTTTTTTTAACTTTTATTGTCGTATTATAATCACTTTTTGTCATCTATCTATACAATGAATGTCATTGGGTCCAATGTTGTTTTAGTACACAATAAGGCACACAACATATTTTATAGTATTCTATATAGTGATAAGGCACACAACATATTTTATAGTATTCTATATAGTGATAAAGGCTATGTCGATTACCATTGAAGCATAAATATACTTTATTACCATGAAATACACAATATATTGTCGTAGCCATGTGTTTATTAGTCATGTTTAATCAATCAAAGCGTTTCTGTTTCTGAAGCTTCTGTTTATTCAGCTACAGCGATAGTATGATGCCCGTAGATATTTCCTGGAATGACGTGCACTATCATACTTACGCGGGGCATATTTGGAGTTTCTGCACAAGAGCGCCCTCTGGCTTTCAGGTGGAGCAGCATTTACTGCTGATCTCAAAGCCGTGCTTCACTAACAAACTGTGCATAAAAAAAACCCACAGCCATTGCTAAATCGTATGTAGTTTAATTCCGATTAATCGTGCAGCCCTAATAATCGTGTGGTTACCTAGTTAAAATATAGTTTTGTTGAATTGTTTAGGGGGTAAAAAGTTTGAGGCGATGAAGCAAGCAAAAGCTTCCTAAAGGATTATCTATCCCTCCTTCACCATCCCTCTCTCTCACCATTTTCCCTGAAGCTATGGAGTTTACTGCAGAGATAACGTATCTTTTCCGCTTGATAGGTTTCCTAATTGCTCTCACTTAAACACACAACCGGCAGCTCCATCCAGAACACATTGTATTAATAAATTACACTTGGGTTTAATTAGCCATGGCTCCAATGCCGCAGGCCAACACACACACACACACACACACACACACACACACACACACACACACCTTATTAGGTGTGACTCCCAGAGTCTTTTAACAGAAAAGTCTCCCTATTGCACAGGATTGTGGGTAAAAGTCAATAACTTTACCAGGGCTGACAGATTCAGCAGTCTTCAGAGAGATGGGGATAGAGATGGAAAGAAAGAGAAAGTGATTATTACTGCTAAAGAGGGTTTTGGGGAGCAAAAAATACAATGGAAATCTGTCAGAAAGATCACATAGGGGTCAATTCAATTTGCCAAGAGCTGAATTTATTCGTAAAACTGCTGACTAGTGATAGACGAAAAATCAGGCAGGTCAAATAACCAGTGGATATTTTCAAATTATTGACACTGGCTAATTGTCTTGATTAAAAAGAAGTGGTAGTGCCCCTTGTGTCAGTCACAAAAATGCCTTATCGGTGGATGCTAAATTTAAATGTATGTATGTATGCATGTAGTAAATAAGATACAAAACATTGCTGCATTAATAGAACATTCATATTTGACATAGTATTAACACATAATAATAAATTATGTATTGCACATGTAAGTATTAAATGTCTATACTGAAACTAATTAATAAAAAAATAAATCAATATAATTAAAAATAAAAATACCACACAAACCTTTCTGTGTTTCACTTGAGACATTTTTTATTATTTTGTATTAAGACTTGGTGATCATTGGCTGCTCCTATGCTCCTAATATCCTATGGGGACATTTGGACCCCAGAATGTAAGCAAAATCTGACCCCCACTATATTGTGGCCTACTTTACCCTGAACTGCACCTCTTCAGATGATTGGGTGGACTCTGTAGATTATAGGAGATTAGACAACATTTTCAGGGGACAAATTATTTGGCATAGCCCTCATGAACTGACTTTAGCCATCATATTTGTAGTTCTTGCACTCGGACTATAGAACATGCCACCAAAACCCTCATGCCACTACACTCATTACAAAGGGTTTAAAAAGCCTCCGTAATTTCCATAATGAATAAATTCCAATAACGACAGCTGCAGGCATTAATACTTCAACAAATCCTCTATGGCTAACTCACTGTATGACCCACTTAATGCCAAAGGGGCTTTATACAGGAAATCCTACTAATAAGAAGTACTGTGGTCAGTTCTCACTCTCTGGCACACATCGTCATTCCCAATTAAACCTTGTTCTTGCTTAGCCTGCCCACCCTGAACATGTTCAGATCAAGAAAATACATTTACTTTCTATTGACGGCAATATACTATAAACAAGATGAGCAACGATCACATGGGATCATTTATAAATCTAAGGGGTCTTGTAACAACAGAGAATCCATTGTAAATATGCCAAAACTAACACACAAACCTCCTAAACAACATGACTCAATAATAAGGATGACCTGATTGAGACAGCTGATAGACAAGTTCCCATACATCGTATGCACGATGATCACATGCATGTGTTTTTATGACTTGACAGTTTAAACATCTGGACTTCTATGATGTACTGAATGTCCCGCTGTGAATTATGCAGAGTTAAATGTCACCGAGTTAATGTATCTAGCTGGCTATTATAAATGAGGATTTGTTGGAATTGCAAGAATGACTTGTGATAGTCTTGGGAGCATCAGTTAGAAAGGGTTGAAAAATTATAAACAAAGTAAATGTTCTGCAGCATATGCTATCGTGTTTATCACTTAGTGTAATAAATATATAATACATACATGCATACACACACACACACACACACACACACACACACACACACACACACACACACACACACACACACACACACACACACACACACACACACACGATTATTAGGAACACCTGTTAAATTTCTCATTAATGCAATTATCTAATCAACCAATCACATGGCAGTTGCTTCAATCCATTTAGGGGTGTGGTCCTGGTCAAGACAATCTCCTGAACTCCAAACTGAATGTCAGAATGGGAAAGAAAGGTGATTTAAGCAATTTTGAGCGTGGCATGGTTGTTGGTGCCAGACGGGCGGTCTGAGTATTTCACAATCTGCTCAGTTTCTGGGATTTTCACGCACAACCATTTCTAGGGTTTACAAAGAATGGTGTGAAAAGGGAAAAACATCCAGTATGCGGCAGTCCTGTGGGCGAAAACGCCTTGTTGATGCTAGAGGTCAGAGGAGAATGGGCCGACTGATTCAAGCTGATAGAAGAGCAACTTTGACTGAAATAACCACTCGTTACAACCGAGGTATGCAGCAAAGCATTTGTGAAGCCACAACACGCACAACCTTGAGGCGGATTAGCTACAACAGCAGAAGACCCCACCGGGTACCACTCATCTCCACTACAAATAGGAAAAAGAGGCTACAATAAAGTTACAATAGTGCTCCCCAAAATTGGACAGTTAAAGACTGGAAAAATGTTGCCTGGTCTGATGAGTCTCGATTTCTGTTGAGACATTCAGAGACAGAATGAGAACATGGATCCATCATGCCTTGTTACCACTGTGCAGGCTGCTGGTGGTGGTGTAATGGTGTGGGGGATGTTTTCATGGCACACTTTAGGCCCCTTAGTGCCAATTGGGCATTGTTTAAATGCCACGGTCTACCTGAGCATTGTTTCTGACCATGTCCATCTCTTTATGACCACCATGTACCCATCCTCTGATGGCTACTTCCAGCAGGATAATACACCATGTCACAAAGCTCGAATCATTTCAAATTGGTTTCTTGAACATGACAATGAGTTCACTGTACTAAAATGGCCCACAGTCACCAGATCTCAACCCAATAGAGCATCTTTGGGATGTGGTGGAACGGGAGCTTCGTGCCCTGGATGTGCATCCCACAAATCTCCATCAACTGCAAGATGCTATCCTATCAATATGGGCCAACATTTCTAAAGAATGCTTTCAGCACCTTGTTGAATCAATGCCACGTAGAATAAAGGCAGTTCTGAAGGAGAAAGGAGGTCAAGCACAGTATTAGTATGGTTTTCCTAATAACCCTTTAGGTGAGTGTATATACATATACGTGTGTGTGTGTGTGTGTGTGTGTGTGTGTGTGTGTGTGTGTGTGTGTGGTATAATAGCTGTTTTGTAACTTAAATTTAACAGCTGATTGGTCAAATCAGCTGTCAGCTGTTACATTTAAGAACACAATTAGATAATACTACCCTATTTGATAATACTCTGATTCTAGTCAGAATATGAGTCTGATACTGCTCCATTGGGCTGTGATTATGGGGCGTGTTTGAACCAAACCAGGAATGAAAATGCCTCTGCACTCAATTGGATAGACCTACAACCAATCAGAGCAACGGAGTAAATTGACGCATATTGAGCAACGCATAGTTGTCAACAGAACACAACTGCATGCTGGAAGAAGTAGATGAAGATGAGTGTAAACGATCTTTGCCGGTGTTGTAAAAAGGATTTAAGGATACACGGAATACTTACCAACACGATCATCATTTTTGAGAGAAATAGTAAAGGTGAATGAATACACAAACAAGTTCTTTGTTTAGGATTAGAACTCAAAAAAAGACCCAAGCGCTCTTTGGTGGCGTGGATGGTTACGCTGATGTTGATCATCTGTCCATCATCGTATAAAGCCCGCCCTGACAATTTGATTAGTCCGAACAGCTCTGGTTTGAGCATAGTTGCTCCACAACGGATCAGGTCCAGACCGAACTTCCCGACCTCAAATGTTGTGGGCGGGGCTAAGTTCGGCTGGCATCCAATCAGGCTAAGATAATACCAATTTAGGTCAACCAATTACTAAGCAATGCTTAAATGTTTTTTCTTTAATTGCTGATGTGACCTTTTACACCACGGACTGAACAAAAATTAAGCAAAACATGGTCAGGTCAAAGTGTCTGAATAATTTTGGTCCCAAATTTGTATCCATTTCACTGGTAGTCCACTGTATGAAGAATGTTTGGGTATAATGTGTCACAGTTTACTTTATTTTGCTATCCTCACTTGCATAAAGTAACTATAAGTACTATATATAACTATATAGTAAAAAATGATATCTGGTGTCTGAATAATTTTTGGCTTGACTGCATAAATGTATTATAATGATGTATGATATAATGAGATATATACTGTATAAGTGGGTGCAGGACACTAAATACATTTTACATTTACATTTTATATTTTATTTTAAAATAATTAAATAAAAATAAGTTTATACTATTTTAAGATATTTAATGTTATATTATATAATATGAATTTTATCTGACCCATAAAACATAAAATAGGATGCTAAAACAAAACAGCTATTTAAATTTCTTACAGGCTCAATGAAAAATGTTGGCAGGGTACAAAACTGGACAAACTATACCAGTAAAAATAAAATAAAAAAGGTGTATAATAATAATTATATAATATAATATAATATAATATATAATATAATATAATAAATATATATAATATATATAATTATACATGCACATAAATAATTGAGATAATGATATTTTCTATCCCCTATAAATTTACAGCACACAGAAACCTGTGTTTCAGTCATTGTAGATACATCCAAATTTTAATTAAAACATTAGCTCTTTTTATAAAGTTGTTTTCCTCACAGGAACCACACAAATGTATTTCAGGTGATGGGTGATTTTATCTCCTTGTGGGGACATTTGTTCCCCTAAATGAAAGCAAAGGCTGACCCTCAAACACCTTAATCAGTGAGCTCTACATACTCAGAGCGCTGATTCTGATTTTGAAGTGGTTCATAATTGGACCAGCAAAAACCACCCACGAGCAAATCCACCAAGGCATTATGAAAGAGCCTTTCCAAAGCCCTTTAAAAAAAAAACAAGCAACGAGCATTCACTGACAGTGTGCTTGCCCATGTATAAAGCAAACAGTGGATGATTGATGTCGAACTGTATTAGGAAGATGTTTGCTGATTTATGGTCCTCTAAAAGGTGAACGTGCTACATTATGAATGCAATACCAA
Organism: Romanogobio albipinnatus; assembly: GCA_023566225.1. Lineage (NCBI taxonomy): Eukaryota > Metazoa > Chordata > Actinopteri > Cypriniformes > Gobionidae > Romanogobio > Romanogobio albipinnatus. The sequence continues at coordinate 44,142,978 of CM042245.1, read as the reverse complement.
TTACAGCATTTACATGCCGGCATTTGTGCTTTGAGAGATATAATTAGTGTATGTGCTGCAATGAAGACAATATTTTATCTATTAGACAGTAGACAGAACTTTTCTGATAACACTGTCTTATGCAATTCCCACATTTACTGCAGAAACGGACACATTTTTCCATCGGGAAATCTATTGCTTTTATACGGAGCTATTTTCTATCCCCTAAACCTAAACTTCAAGCACCTTTCAAGACATTAAAGATGTTTTCACACCAGTAGATAATTTGCTTTGTTCCAAAACAGGGATTAGAAATGTTACAATGTTGCAATTTCTTTTTGGTTCGGTTTGCTTTCACAAAGCAACATTTCTAATTGGACCAAAATATTAGTCAAGTAAACTGTCCTGCACCTGTTTATGTTCCAGGATTCCGCTCATAGCGGCCATCCTTCAGGATGGATAGACAACAGCTCCGCAGGCTTATTGTGGCTTTCTTTGTAGCTGCTGTTATATTACTTTATCATTTTGAGAAAGAATCAAGGATTCATCTGTATTTTTATATTTTGTTGTTTTGAAAAGTGTTAGCTTGACTGAATTTCAATTAGGCATTTCACTTCGTCTTTGCTGCAAGTTACTCTATGATTCATACTGAGATGCATTAGCAAAACAAACAGTGCAGCTTCTCACAGACAGATACAGATACAGACTGGTTTGTTGGTCCGTTGGTTTGGATATTGCTTTCTCACCACAAGTGAACCACTCCAGAGGTAATTATGGGCCGAGACCTCCTCGTTCAGGCGATCTTGGGCTGATTTTTTGGCTGCCTAAACGACCTAAACTAAATGGACTGCATTTATATAGCGCTTTTAACAGACCAATGGCCTTCCAAAGCGCTTTACACATTGCCTCACATTCACCCATTCACACACCGACGGCGGTGTCAAGCCATGCAAGGCGCCATCCAGCTCGTCGGGAGCAGCTGGGGTTAGGTGTCTTGCTCATGGACACCTCGACACTTGGTCAGGTGGAACCGGGGATCGAACCACCAACCTTCCGGTTTGTAGCCAACCTACATGAACCACTGAGCCACTGCCGCCCCGTTAAACTAAGGGAGAAAACGCTCTAAACAAAAGATCCAAAACAAACACTCCAAACGAGCCAGGTGTGAAAACATCCTAATATTAATTTTAACACAAATAATGTCCACATATGCTTGGATTCAGGTCCAGGTGGGGACATTTGGTGGACACAAAACCAGACACACACACACACACACACACAGGATTCATTCTCCTGACATGTCACTGTTTCAAGACACATGGACAGTGTCTTGAAACAGTGGAATGACACACTTGTTTCATCATCCAGAGAGTACGTTGCTTTTTTCAATCTCCCAATGTGTTCTTGTTCTCTGTCTATCTGTACATCTTGCGTTAACTCTTCCAGACGATGTGCCTGTATCTGTTGTGTGTGTCTCAGTTTTATGCCCTCCAATCCAATGTGCCTCTTGACTTTAAGAGGAACAACAAAAAACTGCAATTAAAACTACTGTATTAAAGGGCATTTCATTCACTCATACTCATATCATCACTAGCAAGAGATTGTTTTTGTGGTAGCAGCAGGGTTGATGCATGTGGATTTTAAGAGGTTTTTTATGATTATAGTGATTTCTAGAAAGTAAATGGTGGCTGTTTTTTTGTGAATGTTTGGAATAGCATGGCTGATTTAGATGGAATAAAAAAATTATTGCTTGTTGCTTGGAAGTTTTACATTTTTTAATAACGTTGTGGGGTTGAGTGGCCATGGTGGGAGTTTAGGAATTAAACAATACGCTCTTAACACATTTTCATTTTATACTTGAGCAAGATAAGCAAGTGGTTCTATGAAATGCAATTTCTTAATTTATGACTCACAAGCATGAATGGTTTGGTGAAGAATCGATACAGCCAGCAGGATGGATTACACAATCAGAGAAACTGACATGTTTGGAACAGGAATGTAGAGTTACATTTTGTTTTGTATGTGTTTGTATATTTACAGTATGTGTGCGTGCAGAGAGTTGTGTGGTATTGCTTAGTTCATAAGGAACAGTGTTGGGTGTAATCAATTACCAAGTAATCCAATTACTGTAATTTAATTCTTTTCCCTCGAAAAAGTAAGGGATTACTCTTAATTTTTCTGTAATTTAATATAGTTTCTTCTGATGTAATTGCATTAAATACTGTTTAGACTATAGCTATTGCATATTGTTTATTTGAAAGAATCAAGAGTGTGGTTTCATGTCTATCCTTGTATTGATCAACTGTTCGAGGTTGATATATGGGATTTACATAATTACACAAACAATACAATTAAAATAAATGAATCATAAAATATTACGGTTTTTTTTAATTGGGGGCAGTCGTGGCCTAATGGTTAGAGAGTCAGACTTGTTCGAGTCTCACGACCGGCAGGAATTGTCGGTGGGGGGAGTGAATAACCAGCGTCCTCCTCCACCCTCAATACCACGACTGAGGTGAGACCCTTGAGCAAGGCACCAAACCCCCAACTGCTCCCCGGGCACCGCAGCAATATGGGTGCTCCGGGTGTGTGTGTGTTCACTACTGTGTGTGTGCACTTGGATGGGTTAAATGCAGAGCACAAATTCCAAGTATGGGTCACCATACTTGGCCACACGTCACTTCACTTTCAAATACTTTAATGATTTAAGACACAAATATGCATGCTTCATATGAAGTTTGCTTCTTGTTACTAAATAAAAACATACACGTTCATCAAATTTCCCCTCTCCAGCACTAAAACCAGCATGTGATGAGAGATGATTTTACATGCTGGCTTTTCGATGGTTTAAGATGATCATGTATGGTACAAGCTGGTTCAGGTGATTGATTAGCTAGACTACCATGGACGACTTAAAATGGTTAACAGTGTTTTGAATTTTGATGCAAAATTAATTCGACTTCACAGCTCCTACATTTCGTGTGATCAAAATATCATCTCAAAATAGCTCATATCTGCACGAAAACTTTTTTTTTTTATGTATCCAGACTTTAATTATGATTCTAATATATGACTAAATCGAACCACATGAAAATGGCTACTCTAAAAAGAAACCAAGGATATGCCTATAATACAAAGGGTTTATGAAATGCAACCCAAATCTAACCATATTCCAAAACACAGCTTTCACTGTTTGACTAGCTTGACCACCTTAGGCTGGTATGACCTGGTTTTTCCAGCAATTCCCTTTTACACACTTCTCCATGCAGAAAGGAAGAAAATCAGCTTTGGCTTCCTCTGTGCTTGAGCCAACGTGATTTAGACAGCAAAATCAAGTAAAATTCCCCATGCCACCCTCTCACTTCAATAGCATAACCACATACTGTACATCTCCACAGAACTGGCCAGAAACCACACACCATATTAAATCAGGAATAATAACTGCTGTAAATAGAAGAGGCAAGTGGTTATTTTAGTTTGCCATTGTGTTGCTTAAGCTGGTGTGAGTAGGCTAATCGCTAATGCTAGCTCATGTGATGAGGCAAGCGGAAAATCTCTAATCTGTATTACAATACGCATTCTATTCATATTCCCCGATTGTAACGAAAGGGAGGAATAATGCTGCGCTCCTTTCAAAGTCGGGTATGCAGTATTTCTATTTGATATCTCTGGCTGCCTATAACATTCTTTTGTACAACACATGACACATGTGTAAAGAAACAAAATGGCAATGCTAGCACATGCTCTCCAGGTGCACAATTACAAAAAAAAGGGAAGATTTATGTAAAAGTGTTTTTACACAATGTTCTTGAAAAATGTTTACTAAATAGAATAGACCGTAAATGTATTAACCTTCAGTTTTTTCTTTGCTTAAAAGTTTTCATGATGAATTTCTACTTAATTTCATACTATTGCATATTTTAAAAACAGGCAGCTGGAAATTGTGACTTTCTGACATGAATAGAACGGTGTAAAAAAGTAAAACAGAAGGTTCAAAATTCAAATATTTGAGTAATGTTGACCCAGATAAGCTAGAGATAATGAGAAAGAACTAGTTTGAGAGTCACAATTGCCTACTTTACATCTGATGTGGTCCAAACACCCTACTACTGATCCATACAGCAGATACACAGTAAGAAAGCAGGACATTTTCAAGCTGCCTGGAGCACTGTACCACTGTACCAGCTGCGTGGGATTCTGTACTGGCTGCAATGCTCTGATAATTTCTTAATAGGCTGTTGAGAAACCAATTCAGCTTATAGAGGAATAATGCAGAAACAACTTAACAGAAATAGAGGGAAATGAGAGAGAAACATTTCAAAGACAGGTACAGAGACCCGTGACTCATTGCACCAGAGATTAAAGGGTGATGACTGCAGTTAGGTTCAGACTGGTGGTGGCAGCGATATCCATTAGTGCACAATTACTATAATCAGTATGTGTGCAGATTGGTCCGCCTCCAAACATACACACTCACACACAAAGCCCAAGTCCACAAGTTTCGATTGCGGAGAAATCTGGGCTGTGATCTCATCAGGCAGGGGAGATTCTAGGATTTTCATTTTAGGGGGGCCAGCCCCCAGTAAGAGTATGAAAAAAAAAAAAACACTTTAGTTTAGGGTCTAATTCTCACAATCAACTAGTAGCTTATTAGTATGCATATTAGGATATTGGCTGTTTATTATTACTTATACTTATAAAGCAAATATTAATGCCTTATTCTGCATGACCATATTGTACATCCCTTAATCATACAATGTAGCCAGGTTTATAAATCACTGAGATCCCAAATGTTAGGTTAGGGGGGTTTCGGGGGCATGGCCCCTCGAGAAACTTTTTACATATGTGCATTTTAAGATGTTCTGAACACCAAAAAAGTTGATAACAATTGCTTGAAAACCATGTCAGTGGGCAGATATGACTGATAAAGTTTTTCCATTTTCCTCGTTCATTTACTGAGGGCTAACAGGAAAGCTAGGTAACAATATTTTTTTTTTTAATTAATTCACAATATGCACACAATATGCCCAATACAGGCTGAAAAAAGATGAGCTTTTTTATTTACTGAGAGCTACAAATGGAATTATTAATTTACAATATGCACACATTCATTACTATTAATCTTATGCCTAATCTGAAGAAAACGGCTATATTAATATTTCTTGTTTGTTAATTATATTATAAATGACATTACATAGGCCAATTTCAAATCAAAATGGTGAAATTAGACAAAAGTTTATTAATTTGCCTGAATATTTTAGTCATTTGTTTAAAATTTCTGATTTAAAGAAGCAGCTGTCAATTATGAAATGTTTAGTTGCTATGTTAAGTTAAAATGTTAAGTTACTTGCATACCTCGCACTTGACGTTGAGTCATGCTGCTAAAATTCGAGCTCAGCCTCAGCAGCTTCTGTGCGCACATAAAGCCCGCCTACTCTGATTGGATTGGTTTTCTCAAATATTTTGACATTGACAAGCGGTGACAGACCAATGAGGCTCAGATCAACGGACACACCTCTGCTTCTGACGTGCGCTCTGTCCGATGTTGCTGCAGATGGACGAACACGCTGATTAACACAGATTAAAAGGCGAGATGAAGCCGCAGCCTCCCTCCAGTTTCATATGTTTGAAAGGTAAATCACACATTTTTTTTAGGGGGGCTGGACAGAAGTTTTTTTTTGGGGGGGGGGGGGGAGGCTGGTGACGCCCATATCATCAGCATTTAGAATATATATGTATACTCTCCATCTGGCTTTGACCTATGGGCTTATGTTATGATCCAGGCTTCGTATATTGAGCATTATAGAAATGAAAATGGAGTATGGATTCAATTTAATAAAAAGCATAGCATGCACACGCTAGACACTGGACATTTTAAGTGAACCACAGGAAGCAGGTGGATGGTTTAACACATGCAGGCTGCAGCACTCAGACAGCAGCATCATTTTTTAATAGGCAGTCAGAGGAAGTGAGGGAGGTTATATTGGCTTGCTCTTTCTCTTCCTACTGCTTCTACTTCTTCCTAGAGAGATTTCACAATTTGGTGTTTTTAAAAACTCCTTTGCCAGTGTTAATGGGGATTTGAAAGTCTGATAAGGGCAAAAAAAAGAGAGGAAAGAATGAGTAATGCATCACAAAAAGGATATGACCACTTTACTGCACTGGTACTCAATATTTCTGTGCTATTAGCAGATACAGAGTCAAAACAAAACATTTTTATCATATTAGATCAGTGTATATAACAACCTATAACCTATAAGCGAAACGTTGAACTAAAAAATATGAATTTCAGAATGTCTTTGTACAGTATTTGCAGTTTCCCCTTTTGCTTTAATGACAGCTTGGAGTTGAGCACTCAGGCATCTGTCAAAGCCCCGGAAATGATGACTAGCGGAATAACTGTACTTCTGTCGAGTAAGCGAAAGGATCTGTCTTCCTCTGGTTCAGCTCTCATAACTTTTTCTTTTAATAAATCTGACAAAGTACCCGAAACGCACACTCTCTTTCCCAGGCTAAGAAAATCATTTCTAAAGAAACAATATATCATTTCAAAGAAAGTGAGACAGAATAAGAGAGTGTACTGGAGAGATTTGTCCTCCCTTCTGCAGCTTTAACTTTGCATCCAGTGGAAAGAACGGAAGAGGGAAGATGCACGTCTGAGATAGCAGGAGGAAGAGGATGGCAGAGGAAGGTGAATCGATACTCTGTCAGAGCTGAAGCTCCTCAGCGGGCGGCTTGGGACACGGCCAGTCTCACCGCATCTGACAGCTAATTGTTTCTCAGGAGCTTCCAGAAAGACATTGTCACAGTGAGGGAACACAACCGTATTATCAAAATACCAAGTGACACAGTGAAAGGTCAACAGAATCATTTCAAGTCATACCTGTCTGTGTTTGCCAAAGACAGAAAAAAAGAAGAGATGTGAAGCAAGCACTTGTCATAACGCCTAGGCCTGATGGGACCAAGTCAGAAGAAGAAAAAAAAACCTCAACAAACACAGAAGAATTTTACAAGTCAATTAAAACCTCATTTGGAGGCCAAAGTCTGTCAAGACAGCCAACGAAAGCCTGCCTATTTCCTTTCAGAAGCTCGCTCTCACGACCTCTGACCTCAGTGCTCTCATTTATTGACCCAGTTGTAGACGGACATGAAGCTGTTTACTCAGAGAAGGGATATGGCCTGTCAGGACATCATACATTAGCTAAAACAGTAAAACAAGAAATTTTTGGAGGAAAATAAATGGTGTTCGCTGGTGCAAAGCTCACAGTCACTTTTGCTAGAACGTTCTGGGTGGTTCTCCTCAGCCTAAAGGCTCACACTTTGTTCACACAAAGAATGATAAATATAAAAAGATGCCTATATATTAGCATCGGCACCAACACACAATAACGTTCTGTTTATTAGAAGTTATGTCATCTACCATTTGCAATTGTGAAATGAGAAATGCATGAGCTCTTTAAAAATCGAATGGATTCTGAAATTGGACAAAAATTTCTTCTGAAAATGATTCAAACAATATAATTTCTCTGTGTCATTATTGTTATGGTTGTGGTGTGTACTTCCCTATTCTCATATAATTTGTTCTGATACTAATCAGCTGATTGAAAACACACAGGAAATGATTGCTTAAATATTATCAGGAAAAATGGCAATTTATCAGTAATATTTTACTGGGGCACAGCGGTATTTCATAAAATTATGGCCTAAAACTATGGCCTTAAATATGGCCTCAACAACCCACTTTATTTTTTAAAGTATCACTTGTCTGATAAATTCAGAAGTTTAATACTAAAGATTTTGGTTGAAAAACAATAAAAATGGTGATGCTTGCTATATACAAGCCTGTGTAAAAATGATGGTCAAATTTTAAATAAGAAGATAAAAACAGTGGTATATCAGGATTGGTAAATACAAGGATCAAAAATGACTGAGGCAGATGGTCTGTCTTTGGTTCGCCACGGTGAATATGTTTTACAGCAAATGCTCAGACAGAAACCAGCTCTAATTCATTTACCCGTTCATCCCCCTTCACATATTCACCTCACTCTCTCTCGCTCGCCCTCCTTCCAATCTTTCTGTCAGCTCCTCTGGGTCAAATTACCCCTGCCAGGCATGACGAGATTTTGATGCTCTCCCTCCGTTTGGTGCCCTGAAAGCCTTAAATCGAACTATGATGCAGGATCAACTCGAGAGCCAAATACAAGCCTGAGAAACTTCATGGAGGCTGAACTGAGATCAAAAACTAAGGAGTATTACTGTCTGTCAGGATCTCAAGGAAAACAAGTTCCACTCCCCCTCACACACCATCCAGCAGTCTCTGAATCGGTAAAACGCTCCATCTCCTCCGCTGGCATGCCGTGTCATGGCCTCTCTGCTAGATCATGGATTGTGGAATAGATTACAGCAGTGCAGACTTCTGGGATAGATCACAACTATGCTGAATGAGCAAATATATCCATCAAACTAAGAGAGTGACACTCCGATCCGAAACCTTAAGAGCTAAGGCACCATTTTAAGACTTGAAGGTTGTACCAAAAGATAGAGATGTTCATTAAGATGCCTCCTAAGATACCTTGTTCCAAGGTAGCATCGTATGCATCCTTTGCAGAACAGGCCAAAATTCATTGTGAAAATAAATGCAAGACAAAGGCAAGTGAAATATTGATTATTATTAAAGTGAAATAGAACAATATACACTCACCTAAAGGATCATTAGGAACACCTGTTCAATTTCTCATTAATGCAATTATCTAATCAACCAATCACATGGCAGTTGCTTCAATGCATTTAGGGGTGTGGTCCTGGTCAAGACAATCTCCTGAACTCCAAACTGAATGTCAGAATGGGAAAGAAAGGTGATTTAAGCAATTTTGAGCGTGGCATGGTTGTTGGTGCCAGACGGGCTGGTCTGAGTATTTCACAATCTGCTCAGTTACTGGGATTTTCACGCACAACCATTTCTAGGGTTTACAAAGAATGGTGTGAAAAGGGAAAAACATCCAGTATGCGGCAGTCCTGTGGGCGAAAATGCCTTGTTGATGCTAGAGGTCAGAGGAGAATGGGCCGACTGATTCAAGCTGATAGAAGAGCAACTTTGACTGAAATAACCACTCGTTACAACCGAGGTATGCAGCAAAGCATTTGGGAAGCCACAACACGCACAACCTTGAGGCAGATGGGCTACAACAGCAGAAGACCCCACCGGGTATCCCCTCATCTCAACCACGAATAGGAAAAAGAGGCTACAATTTGCACAAGCTCACCAAAATTGGACAGTTGAAGACTGGAAAAATGTTGCCTGGTCTGATGAGTCTCAATTTCTGTTGAGACATTCAGATGGTAGAGTCAGAATTTGGCGTAAACAGAATGAGAACATGGATCCATCATGCCTTGTTACCACTGTGCAGGCTGGTGGTGGTGGTGTAATGGTGTGGGGGATGTTTTCTTGGCACACTTTAGGCCCCTTAGTGCCAATTGGGCATCGTTTAAATGCCACGGCCTACCTGAGCATTGTTTCTGACCATGTCCATCCCTTTACGACCACCATGTACCCATCCTCTGATGGCTACTTCCAGCAGGATAATGCACTATGTCACAAAGTTTGAATCATTTCAAATTGGTTTCTTGAACATGACAATGAGTTCACTGTACTAAAATGCCCCCCACAGTCACCAGATCTCAACCCAATAGAGCATCTTTGGGATGTGGTGGAACGGGAGCTTCGTGCCCTGGATGTGCATCCCACAAATCTCCATCAACTGCAAGATGCTATCCTATCAATATGGGCCAACATTTCTAAAGAATGCTTTCAGCACCTTGTTGAATCAATGCCACGTAGAATAAAGGCAGTTCTGAAGGCGAAAGGGGGTCAAACACAGTATTAGTACAGTGTTCCTAATAATCCTTTATGTGAGTGTATATATGAATAGTAATTCATTAACACTGACAAAGGTTATAGGTAAAATGCAATATTGTACCTAATATCTGTGTGCATAATGCGTTTTTATGGTTCACATATCATGTTGTTAGCTTAGCAACATGCTAACAACAAACTCCACTGCAAAACAAGTCCTTCATGATGAGGCGCACGAGTTGCTGCCTATGTCAAGTGTTACAAATCAGTCACATATAAGGATCTATTTGAGTTAGGGTGCTGTCTTGGAAGGTAATAAGTCTGCTGACTAAGTTTTGGAACAGAGCCTCTGAAAAGAGAGGAACATGCGTCTTTCCTGATACCATCTTCCTTTGGATCTATGACCAGGCTTTGGGTCTATTTCCTGAAAACTGCTCATTTTCTCTCCGTCCCCTCTGCTCTGGCTTCCCTCTCATACAGATTATGAACTAGTAGGGAGGACAGGTGAGACCGCCAATAATTCTTCCACAGCAGAAGGTCGATAATTTCAGGAAGGGGCTATATATCTGACTCCATTGCTTATTATTACACAAGGGCCATAATTCCCCAGCTCTTGATGTATAAGACTGCAGAGTTTCACTCTATCAGAGTCACCTGGCTAAGCTACGGCTTCCCACAATGCAACAGAGCATCTAACAAATAAGGAGCGCTGGCAGAAATGCATACTCGCACATAAGGTTCAAAATTAACTTTTTGCCACGTGGAAAATGAGAAGATTTACATATTCAAATAAATATAAATATAAATAAGTAAATAAAGACACTTAACTATATAAATGAATATATAAGCATAAGGTGAATAAATAGTTAAATAAATACAAAGTAAATAAATATGTAAATAATTAAACAAAGTGAACATTTCGTCTTCAAAGTTGATGTGTTAAAAGGAGGAAAAATGAGCAGGCGTAAGGATTTGAGCGAGTTTGACAAGGGCCAAATTGTGATGGCTAGGTGACTGGGTCAAAGCATCTTCAAAACTGCAGCTCTTGTGGGGTGTTCCCGGTCTGCAGTGGTCAGTATCTATCAAAAGTAGTCCAAGGAAGGAACAGTGATGAACCGGCGATAGGGTCATGGGTGGCCATGGCTCATTGATGCACATGGGGAGCGAAGGCTGGCCCATGTGGTTCGATAAAACAGACAAGCTACTGTAGCTCAAATTGCCCAAGAAGTTAATGCTGGTTCTGATAGAAAGGTGTCAGAATAAACAGTGCATCACTGCACTGCTGCAGACCAGTCAGGGTGCCCATGCTCACCCCTATCCACCACCGAAAGCACCAGCAGTGGGCACGTGAGCATATGAATGGACCACAGATCGATGGAAGAAGGTGGCCTGGTCTGATGAATCACATTTCCTTTTACATCACGTGGTTAAACACACACACACAAACCAACTAGTTCACCAGAAAGCAATTTTGATTCACATCTCGAGTGTTAATTGGAATCCTGCTCACACACATGCATAGCACAGGAGTGTATGACACTGGTCCAAACACAACACACCAGTCACTCTCTCCATTACATTGTGTGTGTGTGTGTGTGTGTGTGTGTGTGTGTGTGTGTGTGTGTGTGTGTGTGTGTGTGTGTGTGTGTGTTGCATGACTCTGGGGCGTGAATGAGCAGTAGTGTCGTAAGCACTTAAAGTTAACTTCATATAAATTTGTTATTACTTGCCCTCTGGACTCCAACATTTCTCCAAAAACCAGACTTCTGCTCAAATAGGGTTCCCTGACATTTAAACCCCAAAAAGGGACCCTAAAGACCTTTCGTTAAACACAGATGTTTGAATAAACCATTAAAACTAATAAAGACAAGACCTACAGCAAATAAGCATGTTCGACAAGAGGTGGCGGTGGTTTGACCTCTCTATAAAATTATGTGAGGCCCGGTGGCTGACAAGAAGTAATCACAAGAGGACTCAAATTTTCTCAGTACTTACACACGTACACAAACATGAGGGCACACTAAAATCCACACAAACCTTTAAGACTCCAGACAGAGGCACTTCACAAATAGACCTCGTCCAAATCTAGAGGCAAATGGAGACATGTTTGAAATAATCACTTGTTCTCTCTCATATATCAGCGTGTATTGATATTCAAAACACACTGCTGTTAAACATTTATCAAGAGGGGGCAGATTGTAGCTCCTTAGCCTGCAGTATGGCAGTTTGGGCTAAATGGGTCATGTGATCTGGCTCATAAACAAACAAGTGTGTGTGTGTGTGTGTGTGTGTGTGTGTGTGTGTGTGTGTGTGTGTGTGTGTGTGTGTGTGTGTGTGTGTGTGTGTGTGTGTGTGTGTGTGTGTGTGTGTGTGTGTGTGTGTGTGATTCTATGGGAATCGACTAGTCTATAACTACTACATTTACAATTAGATTTACAAACACTGAGCCTTATTCATAAAACACAAGCAGAACAAATTTCTCAAGGCTTTTTGACAAATTGATTTTTGTGTTTGTGTGTCTATATTAGGGTTATACTACTATATGCCAGAGCACTCCCCTGTCTGCCATTGGTCGAAAAATCAGATCCCGCCCCAAATATACACCAATGCTGAACAACCAGATTCTTAAGTCAACTTTTATGGATCTCAGATTGAGATACTATACATCTAGAATACATATAGATCCGATCAAGAAAAACGCACACAACTGTTCAAAAGTTTGGAGTCAGTAAGTTTTTTTTTCTGAATTAAATTAATACTTTTATTCAGAAAGGATGCGTTAAATTAAAAGTAAAGACATGTCTAACGTTAAAAGTTCTATTTCAAATAAAAGCCGTTTCTTGAGCTGCAAATCAAATTCTGACGGATCATGTGATCCAGAACATTGGAGTAACGGCTGCTGAAAATTCACCTTTGCCATAACAGAAATAGATTACATTTTAAAATAGAAAACAGCTATTTTAAATTGTAATATTTCACAATTGTTCTGTTTTTACTGTATTTTGGGTCAAATAAAGTAAATGCAGCCTTGGTGCATAAGAGACTTCTTTCAAAAACATTTTTTTTAAATCTTACCAAGCCCAACCTTTCTAGATACTCACTTCAGATTCACTTTGATTCATTTCCAGTCACATCAATACCGCTGGCATTAACAATTTTACGCCTCAGGAAATGGCCTAAAGCAATGTGTTTGTCCGCAAAGATGAAAGTTTATCTGGTGAACATGCATAACTATAACCATCCAGTGGCGCAGCAGACAGCATTTACACACAATATCGGACACTTTCAGGGTTTAATCACCTAGTGAGAAGCAAATACGTATAAACACTTATTGTGACTGACAGAAGCTATTAATCATTGTCAGTGACTGAGGCCAAATCTGCATTGAGGGTTTATGAAAAATGGTTTGCGATAGCAGAACATATACCAAGGTCTCACTCTCTCTTTATGTATGTGAAACTAATATTTTCTTCCTGTAATAGAAGCTCAGTGTCCACCGTCGCTGCTTAATAACCGGTAAAAAGAAAAAGTAGGTGTCGGGGTCTCATAGCAAAATCAAGAGCAGCTAGTAATCTGCCTCGCAATCAGAATTTCCTCGGCATCTCATGAAAAAGAGCAGACTGCCTCAGGCTTCAATATAAATTCAATAAGGTAAGGGTGGAAAGACAGAGTGTGTTTAGAGTATTGAAAGTGCCTGCATTTTTTTTTTTTCTGGTTGGAGGATCTGGTTTCATGTTTCATTGACCTTCTTTGTAAAAAAAAAAAAAAAAAAGCATGGACCCAATCCTTTATTGAAGAACAACAGAGGTCGAGGCTGCCAATAGCAGACTTGAGTCAACAGCAGGAGATCAGGGAGTGGTCAGAGAACGTTCGAGGCGATCCCTTGAGTAATTTACGCTCTCAGCACCTTCTCTGCTTTTCCTTTCTCTCCCTTACAACCTGAAAACTATTTATCCTAATAAAGAGGAATGTGTAAATCTACATTTTTATAGGGTTTCCGTCAAGGAAGCGATTCATTGGGTGTTCTGTTCCTGTAGGATGCATTTCGTTCATGACGAGATAAGTTAATATCAACAATAACTGATGAATGGCCAAAAATTGGAGGAGCTCAAAAGTATTATTTAAATATTATTTGATGAACATTATATCTTTACTGTCACAAACATTTAATGTGCCCTTGCTGAATTAACTTTTTTCTTTAAAAAAAGATCTTACAAACCCCAAATGTTTTAACTGTAGTGTAAAATAAAATTGATACATACAAATTGATTTGGGCATCACATCATTATAATGCATAGCATGGAGAGAAAAAAACAGATTTGATACATTTAACGGTGATATCAAATTATTAGTATTAAATTTAACATGCATCATTAAATACCCAATATCGGACGACATATATCTGCAACAGCCAAATAAACCCATAAAGATGTGTATGCAAACCAACTTTTTATACGTTCAACTAACTCGTCTCAAAACTGTCACAGCCCATACATTTCTCTCAACAGGTGATTTAAGTCCAAAACAATGTCCTGAAATGTATTCCTAAAGGTGGTGAATGTGTGAAAGTCCTTTTTGAACGGACATAGCAGTGATGCATTAAAGGGGGATGCTTTAGCCTAGCTCTGTGAACACTCGCAGAGAAGTTCAACAGCACGCTAAAGCACAGCACGCTATCAGCATGTCAGAAATCTTTCTGAAAAGTCTTGCTATTTATCCCTTTTACAATGTAAAAACAAAAATGCAGGAAATCTATCAGTTGCCCAAACAGTCTTACATCACCTTATTCGCCACTTACTTTTGACTTTCCTCCTCTGTCTGCCCTCCTCCTCCTCTTTTGTTTTCTCTGATCCTCTTGAGTGCTGCTGCAGGCACACTACAAGCAAGAAGAGGGATAGAAAGAAAAAGAAAGAAAGAAAGAACAAAGGGCATTATTACAATGAAATGGATGGAGAAGCCGAAACAAAAAGACACCAATGAGCACATTCCCAGTTCAGATGAAGCTAAAGTCAATTATGCCTCGGCTTAGCCCGTTCTGCAATTATTTAAATGAAAAATTTGCAATGAAACCTATGAGAGAAATAAAAAAAGCATAATTTGGAACACAATTGACTGTGGATTATTGCTTTAAACAGCTGAATATTGACAAACTGAATGCAGTCAAGTGCTAGGTGTGTTTTCAATGAGCGAGCAATACTGAAGGAATGATGACAGCTTATCTATTTTACTTTTGAAATCTATGAGTGTAAATGTGTGTATATGTGGGCTGAATCACATGCACAAGGAACTTTGTTCTTTGCTTTTTTTCCTAAGTGGGTGTTGTAAACAGCAAAGAACAACAGAGAATTCTTCAGACACGGGCTGGATCAAGGCTACCCCGAAAGTGAGCCTAATAAAGCTTACAGAGTAACTGATATGAGGTAGAATTAGGGATGTCAAAAGCAATGGAACCAAGTCGATACTAAAAGAAAAAAAATATCGGACTCAATTTGCTACCAGACTCTTTGTGGTCAAGCCATCTGTGAGGAAAATATTGGTGTGCGGCTTTTACGAAAATTACAGTCATCTCCAGCAAGAGCAGAATGGCCTGGCTTAACCTAGAGAGACGGTGGTTTACAGATGAACAACATGATGAGGGTAAACGACAGACATGTTTCATTAGCTAACGTCACAGATGAAGAGTCCCTGAAGTGCCTTAAACACACTTACACACTCACGCTCACTCTCTCCATGCATCAGTGGGAGAGCATTTATCCGTATCTGCGGACTCACACCTGCCTCTCTTCTCTCAGAGTGATCATTGTGTTAAGATGAGCTCACATATGGCAACTCCCCTAAATGTGACAGTGATCTGAATAAAATACTAGCGTACTGAATACTGTGCAATATACACTGTATGTTGACTAATATTCCTGAAACAGTAGACATCATTTCATGATAAATGTTATAAACATAATATCCATGCTACAATATTGTCAAGTGACTTCACCGTTTTGCATGTGAGTGTCATCCAGCTTCCATATTATCTTGGAAAGAAAAGAAAAAAAAGACTCCTCATCTGAGTATTTAGTAAGTACATAGTAAGTATGTAGAATACAGATAATTCACATAGTATGCTATTCTGAATATAATCTGTCTTCCAACATCATCCCATCACAATGTGCTTGTATCCATTCATTCTGATGTCTTCCACATATGGAGAGGTTGCCTGGGCCGTTGGATGATTCCGAGGGCCCGTGTCAAGGGTCAAAAGGATTTGGGTGTGGGTGGAGAGGTGGGTTTGAAACTTCATGATCCATTTCACTGCCCTCCCAATGTCTCATTATTTTAGTGAGTGTATGTTGCCAGTCACCAGAATGTTTGGCTCTTTTGTGGACTCACCAATGAGAAGCAGATGTGTGTAGTCGTGTTTCTGAATTCTGATCTCTTTCTGTCGTTTTGCTTCTCAATCACACCCACATAGAGTACATGCACTTACAGGTTCATGGCCAAAAGGCAAGTCGTTCTTTTATTCTCCAGTCAATCTGCATGATCCGATCCATGCATACAGACAAAATACACACAAAAACTCATGCTTTCATAAACAAACTGCACAAAGTGCAAATGGGGTTTTCCATAAACTCAGTGTTGAGGTATTTAGGAGCAAGCGAGCCAGAAAAAAAAAAGCCTCTGTGAAGAACAAAGGCTGTCCGTAATCAAATCTTTGAGATGCAAGTTGTCCAAAACATCAAAACTCGGGGAGGCGTGACGTGCCAGAACCCGAATGTTCCTAAAAATATTTTCCAGCAGGAAGCGGAGGGCTGTTTCAGTAATCTGTCCCGCAACTAGAGCCAGTCCGCTCCTGGCACACAACGCTGTTCCAACACAGTGAAAAACCCACCAAAAAAACTGGCAAAAACTTCAAAAACTGCAGTTACCACTCATTAAACACACACACCGCAACCGCACAGCGCTGATCGACAGATGAAAGAAACGTCAGGGTCGGAAGTTAAAAATGCAGATCCTTTGCTGGCGTTCCCCCATCCAAGCATCCATCCATCCAGAACCAGAGAGGGGAGGAGGGTGAATTGTGCTGAATGAGGGCGAGTATGATGTGATGTTGGGAAAGATCTTCAGGGCTCTTCGACTCGGCTGGGAAAGTTTACGGCTGGAAGTAATGAAGAACCCACACACACACACACACACACACACTGTCTGGAAGCAACCACCAAACCATAATATGATCTTTATGATCAAGAACACACACAGACTTGGACTGCAAACAATTGTAGCCCACCAAATGCTCTTTATAAACATACATATGCATAAAATGACACAACACAGCTTAGGTTCACTCTGAAAGCACTGATGGAGACACCACCATCTGTGATCGGAATGCTTTGACAGAGAGGTGGGTGTGAGTGAGGACAAAACGGGCAGAACAGCAGAAGGTAAAGTTACAACTGACACCATCAACACAATTATCACAATACTGCCAGAGCCGAAACTACAGCATGCTTGAACTTCAGACCCTCACATTCTGGGCATTCCAGAGATTCTTTCAAACAGGACTTTGACCTCTACCATGTGAACTCTGACCTTTCAGAGTATACCATTACCACATTTCCATGTTTGTTTTTTTTACACCCAAAATAATTTCATTTTGTATCTTTCTGAGATGGCTTTCATTTAAGGCAGCGGCTATTTGCACTTAGAGCAAATAGCAATAGATGATATTTACACCAAGTGTTAATAGCAACTAGATTCTATTTACACTCAGTGAAAATACAATTTTCTTGATAATTGCTATTTACACTAAGTGCAAATAGCGATAGATGCCATTTACTAAGAGAAAATAGTGATATATTCTATTTACACCATATAAAAGTAGCAGTTATTTGCAATATAAATAGTAATTACATGTATTTTATACTTTATTTTGACAGATACATACCATTTGCACCTCGGTATTGTTGTACATTAACAGGATGCAATAATAATATAGAGTGTAAATGATTATATTTATTTAAATGATTAAATGGATGTCACCTTAAAGGGACAATAATTTAAGCCCTCCCTACACCTACCCCATACACCTAACGCTACCCAATAAATGCTTTTATTATTATTATTAAACATTTCGTTAGGGTCTTTATTTCTTTATTTCTTATTTTTTATTTACAGTAAATGCTTTTCCGATGTGATTTGTGATGAGTAAAGAGAGAAGAGCAAGCTCTGCAAAAGGCAGATTCGAATCCGTGTTGATTGCGTCAAAACAATGATCCATTATCTATACGCTTTACTGATTACGCCACTGAAGACGTTGCTAAACAAGCGATCTTGTTTGCCAAAGCCAGGCATTGTTAGGCGGAACTAGTGCAAATAGCACTTGCCAACAAGGCACACTATTTGCACTTGGTGTTAATAGACAGTCCGTTCATTTAAATTCAAATTTCATTGAGCTATTCCACTTGATTAATACAAATAATAATGTAGTTTGGTTTTGCATTGAGTTATTGTTTTAAAAAACTACATTACAATAGATAGTAGTTCCTGGGTCAAGACTAGACTAAAAAAATTCATTTTCTTCTGTGGTAATTCACAGAATGGGTTGGATTAGACATTGGCTCTGGCATCAGCACCTGCACTGTGTCTGTGAAAAAACAGGTAAGTGTCATGTAAGATCCAATTAACACCAATTTCCAATAACACCAACACAATCCTTTAAAATGCAATCTTAAGTCTCTCTCACAACAGTACATGTGACAGCGTTGTAAAAACGACCTCACATACACTTAAAAACAAAGTTTTTTTTTATTGGCATCTGTGGTTCCATGAGAACCATATCCATTGCACAAAAGGTTATTTATAGGGATGCACCGATATTAACATTTGGGCCGATATCGATAACCGATAATTCTTTATATTTGAAAGCCTATAACCGATATATTGGCCGATAAATCTAAATACAAATTTTAATAAACTCTGAGAGCCTGATTACAAAAACAAAAGGCTCACCATTAAAAGCCATGTCCCAAACACTTCAACATAAATCAAACCTATACACTATAGTAGCCTATTTGAACCAGTGTAAGATTCCTTACCTTTTCAAATTAATTTTACACTCCTATTACTTTATAAAAAAAAAAAAAAAAATGTTAACACTTTACAATAAGGTTTAATTTTTGTTAGTATTAGCATTAGTTAACATTAGGTATGCACTGTGAATGGACTGTTAATAAACACAAACATTTTATTACTAACATAAACAAAGGTTATTGCTCTCTGTTTGTTCGTGTTAGTTAATGCATTAACAAATGAGACCTTATTTGTAAAATGTTACCAAAAATGATATTGCCTAAAAAATAAAAATAATATACCTAAATAATGCAAACAAGTTATTGAACAGCATTACTTAGGCTGCATAATAAAGAATCAGAATGCAAGTGCATGAAATAACCTCCGCACGGACAATAAGGAAATGGTTTTAATCAAACCGTATTGTTGATGGAAATGATACGAGAACAATAAAAGTGCTGGTTATAAAAAATAACGCTTCTGTGTTTTTGAAAAAAATATGTTTAATATTACAGTAATAGTAAACATCTTTAATATTAGTCTAGTCTATTAGGAATAATGTTGCTGTTTGAGAGCGCACTGAAGCTGGAGAGAATGAACGAACAACCGTAAACTGAAGCGCTTAGAAGGTTAATTAACAACTAAACGCATCATATATGAGAACAATAAGATATTTATACAAAATAAATATAATATTACAACTTATATTTGCACAAAATCACGCATAGGTGAAGGCTTATAACTCCTGTGGATGCTCTTCCCTGTTTGAGAGCGTGCGCTGAAACTGAAGATGATCACCGGTACAATGAAACACTGCGGGTTATTGACTTAACGAAACGCATCCTATATGACATTAATCAGATGTTTATACTACAAAAACGTAATATTACGACTTACATATGCTTGAAATGACGCGAATGCACAAGCGAACTTGACTGTGCTGGTCAGAATGCGTTGTGGACGCTTCCCACAACAGCGCGCTGAAACACAACAACTAAAACCAGAGAATTCACAACGTTTTATAACAAAAATATTCTCATTACAGTGTTATGTATAGGACAGTCCCAGTAGTTATTAATGCTGTGCATTTCTGTTTGAAATACACGCTGAAGCTAAAGACCGGTACAATGAAGTGCTTTACTGCATCGTTAATTAACTCAACCAAACGCATCCTATTTGAGATTACATACACAGAATAATAATAAATATAATATTTCAACTTACAATGGCACAAAAGGCTGTGAATGCACAAGCGAACTTGACTGTGCTTGTAATGAAGGTGTAACTCCATGGGAGCGATCTTCCCTCAACAAACGCGCTGAAACACAACATTCTTTTACATCCGTATTCTATTATCATTATCATTTTATGTAGATTATATTAGACTTGCGCTGCACATGTTGCACATAACTGTATTTTACTTTTTGAAGTGATTCCAATCCAATTTAGAGCAATTCAAACCCATCATGGTGGACAGCGCGTCTGTCTCAGCTGAAGGAAATAATACATTATCTATCGGCTTGAATATATCGGTCCGATAACGATTCCGATAACATCAAAAATAATAATTTATCGGCCGATAACAATATGTTGCCGATATATCGTGCATCCCTAGTTATTTATAGTGGAAAAAGTTTCTTTCGATTTTTAAAATGTTCTTTATACTACATAAAATGGTTCTCTTTTAGAACCACTTTATGGATTCTTTATTTAAAAAGTGTAAAGAACCTTTTTTGCACTAATTGGTTCTATATGGAACCAATGATGCCAATAAAAAAAATTTTTTTTTTTTTTTTTTAAGAGTGTACCATTATCGAGCTCCATGTTTCCTGCCTCAACTAGCCATTCCATCTCTGGGGCTTATGGCTCCCAGGCACTGAAACTCTCAGTCAACATGCTCACACACACAAGTGATAAATGAGATCTTAAATGCAGCAAGACTTCATGAAGCTACCGCATGGTTCCAAGACTATGTTTTCACAGGTGGAAGTTGTGTGTGAGAATGTGATAACAGTAAGAATACACAGAGTCATATACAAATCACACACATTCACAGACCCTGCTGACCTGCGAGGACACGACTGAGCATGTAACAGCCGACGGCTAGCAATGTATCATTGTGCACTAAAATTTCGGTTTTCTTTTTTTTCAGTATTCTCTGTGAAACGAGATAAAGGGGTATTAAAGATATCAAGAATTATTTATTCAGCAAGGATGCATTCAGTTTATCAAAAGTGACAGTAATATTTATAATCTTAACAAATTAATTTAAATAAATGCTGTCCATTTGTACTTTTTATTTAAAGAGTACTGAAAAACTGTTTCCATAATATATTAAGTGTTTTCAAAATTGCTAATAATACGAAATGTTTCTTGAGCAGCAAATCAGTATATTAGAATGATTTCTGAAGGATAATGTGACACAATTTTATATTTTGCTTTGCCGTTACAATGGTAATTTACATTTCAAAATGTATAAATATACATTATGTAGTCAGCGTGTGTGTGTATATACATATTACAAATTATTGTTAAATATATATATATGTATATTATTTTAATAAAATAAATAATTTTTTGCAGTATATGACATACAAGAGCCTTTTACTGGAAAGAAGGTTTTGATGCTTATTCTTGGCAATAAACACACCATAAAACAACATTCTACTGACTAAGCAACCCCCCTACCCACACATCAATAATAAGCACTGTTGATCCATTGAGTGCGGTTTGTATGTGAATATAAGAGGGCACAATTCCCATGGTAAAATGGGAAAGCAAACTGGTGGCATATGGGAACTGAGGCATTAAAGACTCATATCAAGACATGCCATCGGAGACTGAGAAAGTAAGAGATGGGAAAAAAAGCGAGGAGAGAGAGACACTTGGGCCAGGCTCCAATGATGCCCATTTTCTCACACACCCACTGCAAAGCTTGAGGCAGGAAAGAGCTGGCAGCATCGCTCTGGAACCTGCTCCCATGGCAACAACAACCCAGAACCCGGCGACTCTAGTGTCTGAGCGAGATGACACGGTTTAACACGAGAGGACAACAAGCATGAGACCTGGGACCGGTGTGGAGAGAGTAACCGACTAACTGCAAATTCCACTTTTCAATATTGCTTGTGAGAAGATGGGGATAAGGAATAGTGTGTGTGTGTGCGCGTTTTTGGGGCGCATTCAGAGACCAATTCTGAAAATAAAACAAATGATGGTACCCATGGAAATGCTTCACAGCAGAGAAAGCTAATTTAATTTCATAAGAGAGAGACAAACTGAAAAGTGAGAGAGAGTGAGAGCGAGAGAGAGAGAAAGAGAGAGATTGAGAAAGAGAGAGAGATTGAGTGTGTAGGTTTATATTACATTGTGTGTGTGTGTGTGTGTGTGCGCGTGCGTGCGTGCGTGCGTGTGTGTGTGTGTGTGAAAAGGAATTATAGGGCCGCAAAAATAATTTCACCATCCATCTCGCATGAAATGGCAGCTGACAGCATGTCACACAGGTTGACTAGGTGAGGCGTCTTTGCTTTTGTTTAAGCGGTGACACCCAACCATGGCTCATAGCACACGCTAACCACTATCCCTGCACTTCTGTCATGCAATGGCACACCGCGTTTTATCTGTTAAACACATGTTCTCCTCACCGCTCTTGTAAATGAAAAAGAAAGAAAAATGTAAAAGAGAAAATGTCAACTGGCGCCTTTCCCTGCATAAAGGGGCTACATTAGAGAAAGGAAAAACCTGTTGTAGAAAGAAATTATCATCATTTACACACCCTCTTTTCATTACAAATCTGTATGACTATCTTTCTTCCGTGAAACACTAACAGAAACTATTTGCATTCATATTGCTTGAGAAGAACTGAAATATACTGTAGCAAATGAGTCATATAAACTGTCTTTATGGCATTTATTTTGCAGATTTCAGAGTTTATCAGACCACAAAAAACTTTTTTGTACAGAAATCACTCAAAACATCTCCTTTTGTGTTCCATTGGCATACACGTTTGGCATGCCATAAGGGTGATTAAATAATAACTGAACTTTCATTATTTTGGGGGAGTGAACTGATCCTTTAAGGCTGGTAGATGTGGGAATTTGAAGCAGATGTGTTTTCATTTCCTATATTGTATTTTCATTGGACAGAATCATTTCAAGATCCTGATTGGGTTCCAACACACACGTTGGGTTTTGCTAGACGGGTATGCAGAATAGGAGGAAAACCAACAACTCATAAAAAGTCTATTCCATCAGCAGGTACTTAATTTATCTTTGAAATGAGCTGGAAAAGACTCATTTGTGGGACTGATTGAGTGAAATTTGAGAGTAGGTATGTTTAGACTACTATAGCTAAAACAAACTGGCATTCGGAAGCAGTCTTTAAGATTGTTTATTTGTACATTAACCGAATGGACATGTTTTTAAGGCTTATCAATCAGTCATTTCAACAACAAAAAAAAACCCAGCCTGTAGCATTAGCCTGTTAGCATTAGTTTGAATATTTTTACTTTGTGCTTAAAATAGTTCCCAACAGTGACATATTCCAGTAGGCATTCATATTTTTGTGAATGAAACTGTTGTTTATAATTTTATGTAATCAACAATGTCATATTTCCAGAGGCATCACAAAATATTTCATGACATAATATGCTAACATTGCTGTATGAACCTCCCTCTGGCAATTAAACTCTGAAATGCTGTTTGCAGATTACTTTTAGATCAAAACTCTAACTAGACAGATAACTTGGCTCTCTAAACTGATCTTGAACATCAAAAAAGGCCTACTGATGAAAAATTGGACTACATTCCAGCCCTTGAGACCCTTGACCCAGTAATTCCGCTTGGGAAATCTGCCCTTTTTGAGTAGAGTATGTAAACAAGTTAGGGTGGCCATGAGAACATGTGTCATTTTTTAGGGCTGTTCAGTTTTAAATATGAACTGGGCTGCCAGTACAAAGTCAAAGAAAAGAAACAAAATCAATCTGGAAAAAAATGTGACATTAAGTTATACAAACTCTGACCTCTTTGTTTTCAAAGTAAACGTTCAGAACAGTCACATGAACTAAAATAACATTGCCCCGTAATGGATTTCACGTTGAACTCTTAACGTCTTAAATCGCTTCACCAATCTCTGCATGACTTTCCAGAAATGTCTACTGCATAAGGCCATATGCTTTAGAAACACACATACACAGATGGCCAATAGGCAGCAGAAGGGCTCAGCACCCTTTTCCCTCAAACTATGTTCTCTTCCATCTGCCACCAAAAAATAAGGTTTACAGGTGGCACCATTTTCTCGCCAGCTCTATTTTAGAACATGTTTGGTGAATGATCACGTCTGGTGTGGTAATGCCCTCTGAGCTTATGTGGTGCAGAAACAAACCTTGATAATAATGATCACTCTAAAGCTCTATACATTTTTGATATTTGCAGAGAACATCCTTATCAGTTTTTTTTTTTTGACAAACAGAGCAAAGCAAACGCAGAATAATCCGCCTTAAATATAGAAACTGGTGATCACTAGCATCTTTACCTGAGAAGCACCATAGGAGGATTCAACGAAAGCAGAAAAAGAAAGATCTCAGGCACTCATTTTTAGACGGTAAGTATATCATTAAGATCAAAATACGAGTAATTTTATAAAAATTAAAAATCACAATAGTTATCATCACCACATATTCAACCCAATTTTTTTTTTACAATATTCAGATCAAATCTAGTATAGCAGCCATAATATCCATATATAGGTAAAGTTTTAATGAACCACAAGAATTGAGTAATTCTATTTTGAAAAATAAAATGTAATAAAACACACACAGCTAATAAAAAAGCAAAAAAATAAAAATTAAAAGCCTCCTGATTTGCGCTAACATACCATAAAGACTAGGGGCCAGATTTACTAACAGCTTGTGCCAACGCAAACCCTCTTTTGGCATTAAAAAACTGTCAGGGTTTACTAAATTAAAGCTGAAAAAGCGTGGACAGGGTTATTTTTGTGGCTGGCCCATTTGTATTTGTAGGAGTTTCCCTTTCAGGTGCAAAATTTATGGGAGGAGAGTATTTAAATGAATCATGCGAGGTGATTTACAAATGTGTGCGCTCGTTAATCTACTGGTGTCTGTGCCATTATTTACTGCCCACAAAATGCAGGTCTTAAACCAGACACTAACTGGTAGATTGCACTGGTCATTATGGAAATTATCCGGCTGCGTCTGTGTGCTTTAATTTGTGTGTCGTCAGTAGATCACACGCATAACTGTACACTCCCATCTGCCCTTTTATGGAATTGCACTCTCACTGTTTAGTAAATCTGGCCCCATCTCTGCTACCAATCCACAGTGTCGTAAGAGTATCCCATAGTCTGTTTACTAGATGCTTGAAGAACTCTAGCTGGAGGAAAAGCCTCAGGCAACTGAACAGGAAGGCTAGCCCTCTGCTCTCTACATTAACTGACCTGGATTCTGTGAGCATGGTTGGCAACACTAAGTCTGATGTTCTTTAGAAACTTTTGGGGGGTTTAATGGTCCAGACTGGAACATAATAATGCTTGGCCTCACCATATTTTAGGCAAGACACTGAAGAGAGTCTGGAATTGGAAGCCATGGCCTTTAAATGGATCCTTACCTGGTCATATTTCCTGTCCCAAGGGTGAAACGCATGTAATACATTTGAATTGAGTGAGCCACAGCGAGGAGATATGGTACCTGACAGAAAACAATCCAACAGCCTGGGGCCTTAAATGAGTTCAGCAGACATTCTCGGAAATTAAATGTGGCTCCTCGTGTGTAGTATGCTATGTCACCGAAAGGAAATGATCCTTGTCTTCATTTGCTGTCTGGACTGGGAAGTTGATCTAAAATCATTCTGAAGGTTGCCTTTGAATACAAATATTTAAAAGTCCACTGTGGAGATACCAAAGTAATTTCTATCAATGAACAGTTTTGCAGTTGCCGTGTCACTGACCAATCAGAAGTGATTTTATTCCAAACCAAATTTAGCTTTCATGTATTTAGTTCCCTTCAGAATGGCTGTTGCCCATACATCATACTATGTGGAATTCACTAGGGTATTGCTCACTATTAAATGAGAGGGCAATTTTGAATTCAGACAAAAAAAAATTCAAAGAAACAACATTTTATGGCGAAATGAATGCCATAATTTGTTTATATGCATTTTATTTGGCTATAATTTATATGCAACACAGAATTCAATATGGCAATATGTTTAGACTCTAGCACTGAACTGAAGCAGTAGCGTTGTGCTAACATGTTCCACACAGTCCCTCCCTTGTGTGTCTGGAAAATAACTATACAAAAGAAAGGCGGTAAAACGCACATTGTATAAGATGACCGTAGGATTTCCATGACATTGTTTAGTCAGAAGCATTTTAGATATTACACTCTTTTCTAATGAAGGGTGTGACTGCTTGTTTCCTTAAGGGAAGGTTGTGTAACTCTTGATTGCAGGCATAATTATAATTACTGAAACTTTATAAAATACGAAGTATGAATTTGATTTTGACACTTTAATTAGACCATACTTTTCTGTGCATAAGTACAAACTAATGAGCCACCACGCTGTCTACTGCCTACATAGGCTCCAAGCATGTAAGACAGCATACTAAATTAAATGTTACTTATACTTGAATGATTTCAAACACTTGACATAGATGGCAACTCTGAATGCTACACAAATACACACAAAGCCTTTCTTTAAGTGCACACAGAGTCGAGCCACAATTGATTCCAATCACGTTTGGTGTTAGCATTTTGCTAAGCTAACAAGAAGACTTTCTAAAGCACTGAGTGTGTTAAAATGCATACTGAGATTGCCTGATCTGCCAAGAATACATACAATGCTGCCTTTAAATAGCTAACAATTAGATATCTTATAAGGCATCATAATTTGGTACAGCTTTGGCCCACAAAAGAACATTGAAAACCAAGTAAAGCACCTTATTATGAACATTAAGCTTGGGAATGACCTTTTTGATTTTTATTTCATAATTATTCTAGCAAATGTCAATGTGCATTGGTGGGGGTGAATGAAGAGGTGTAAACAGTACTTTACATACACAAACACATGCCTTAGACCTACACCCACACTTACAAATACTTAACCACGGTAACCAACAAGCCTAGACGCCATTAAGCTCTGCTGGGCATGACACAGGCTCTTATGCCAAGCAGAGTCATTGACACATGGAAATGTTCACACATGCGTTCTCAAAGAGAAAAAGAGAGAGGCAAGAGAAACGAAACTTCATTATCACGTGGGTCCAAACTCCAAGAACAATAGCTCAGATCTAAAACAAGAGTTCAAAGAGGTCTTGGGGATTTAGATTAAAGATCTTAACTTCTTTGGAAAAAAAAAAAATCTGTGTATTTAATTTAACAGTCTGAGTTTTTATATAATGTAAATGCATAGTTAAGGCATTAAACAATAATATAACATTGGAAAAACCAATTAAATGAGAGGCATTTGCATATTTTAAAGGGTGTTGAAGATTGCCTCGGTTCGGCGACAGTCAGTCAGACCTGTCATGCAATCTCGGCCACAGCGGTCAGACACTAACCAAATTAATTTTAACTTTACTTTCATGTTCCAAACATGAAAGAACCTTGAGGGAAAGAGAGTGACAGAGCTCCATAACAGATATTTTGACATTTTTGAGCAGTATGACAAATGATACAGACTCACTTCTGAGAGCTATGAGCCAATATATAGTTTGGTTTCGATGTCTGAGGCCACTAGTCGAAAAGCTTCAATTTTACTTTTTTTTAATTTTATTTAATGCATTTTCATTCACATATCATATCATCTGCATAATAATTTAATGAATATAATAAACATTTTATTATATTATAATGAATACTTTATATTATATAAAATAATGAATAAATGTTTAATTAATTTGTATATATTACGTAATATAATGAATACATTTTATTAATTTTACATCATGTTTGTTTATATTTTTCTATGTGTTTTAAGTTATACGTTATGTATTTTACTTTTACATTTTTTTAATTCCTGTAAAATGTAAAACAAAAATAATAATACATTTCCAAGGTTAAATACGATTTTCCCATTTTCCTTTTCTCTATTCACCAGATGTTCTCGAACTGTTAAACGAGCTGGACTGTGTTGGGCAGCTGGGTAGGTAAAGTGAGTTTCTGACTCATGTCGACATCAAATCAACAGCAGCAACTCAAATCCATCCTTCTCCTACACTCTAAAAAAAAAAATGCCATATAGAACCTTTTTTTTTTAGAGTGTACCCACAATTCTCTCCTGCACTCAGAGCTAGTTTGTGTGTGGCCTTTTGGAGATGTCTTAAAATCAATAGGTCAAGGTTTTGGCGAGCTGGATGTTCAGAGGAAAAAGCCTGTCATGCCTGAGAGGACAGGAAGTGCAGAAATGATCTGCAGCATAATGCCTTATGGCCCAGTGAGGAGTGAGAGAGAGAACTCTGCCAGAGAGAGCAATGACCACATGGCTCCTACAACACCCTACAAATGAACCAAGATAAGACACACGCAGAGAGAGAGAGAGAGAGAGAGAGAGAGAGAGAGAGAGAGAGAGAGAGAGAGAGAGAGAGAGAGAGAGAGAGAGAGAGAGAGAGAGAGAGAGAGGTTAAAACTAAATGGACCGTTGAAAGAAAAAGAGAAAAGGAAAAAAAAGACTAAATAAAAACATTAAAGAGAAGAGGAGAGAACAAAAGGAGAGATTATAGACGGGGTATTATGCCAGTTTTAAATCTCCAGGCACAGGCCGAAGACCTTATGGACTCTGCAGAAAGATCCACAGAACTGGAATGGTCATTCATATCCCCTACACTCTGCATGTTCGATTTAAGGAGTATTCGATAAAATATACATTACATTTCGGAGTTGTTATGACTCTATGTACCACTAAATACATTTAAACTTTTAAAAACACATTGAGACCCCTAGCTGCCTCTCAAACTGTTTTTAAAAGGAAGTCGTGTATACCTTCAACATTTTACAGTGCTGATGCAAATTGTTGTCTGTTGGACCGCAAGGTACCACCGAAAATAATCCAGCAAACAATAAATATTACATATAGGTAGTAATGCAGCAACATATATTTTTTACCAAAACAACATAACCAAAATTAAAAATTTTAATTAAGCTAAAAACGAAAGTTTTGGTCATTTTTGTCAACAAGCAGCCTCGATATTTCAGTCGAACACATTTTGCATATCACTACTCTTAAATAATTTTTGGCCACGTTGAAGTGGGTCCATATTTACATATTTACCTCTTGTGTGCATGAAACATACACCGATACAGTTAATCTGAGAAGTACTATTTAAACGTCACTGTTTTGGTCAATTATTTTATCAATGATATCAGACATCTAAAACCATGTTGTCTGAAACCAAAACTTTTTAGCTGCATCGCAAATAAATTAGGCCCTTTTTTGGCTTATGTGTATAGTTGTTACTGTTATTAACGGTATTATGTGTTCATGCTCACCATTGATGTCGCTTTTGAGTACTACATTTGATTGTCTTCATCTACCAATAAGAATGTAGTACTTTCAGCTCCATTTAACACCTACATCTACTCCCCATCATTCTACTGATTTCCACATATAAAAGCACATACAATGCAAAAATAATATGTCTGTAGATTCTGTCTGAGCCTGCTTATTGGTCAAAGACCAGCTAAATGAGCTCAAGACCTAAAAGAGAGAGACAAGAAAAATAGAGGGCAAAAAAGAGAGTGTAGGGGTCATACAGAACAGAGCAAGAGTATGGTCAGAGGTCACACCAGATCTCAACGCATTGCACTGCCTTAAAGCACCAGTGACCTGCAAGCACCACTACTACTCTATGGATTGTTTTTATAAGAGGCCCAGAATTGTAAGGTCAGGCCACAAATAAGGGGAACAGCCTAACTGAGAGGAAGGAGAGAGAGAGATTGAGGGAAGGAAGACGAGGGTTGGGGGTTGAGGTTACACATCTGGTTGTGTTCAGGATGTTTGAGATTCCTCTGTGGTCTGTTTGGGGTCTCTGTGCCAAGGGGAGGAGGGGCGAAGAGACGGGTCTATTCAGCCTTAAAAGCAACTCCCAGTCTGATTTCTCAAACACATCGAAACATTACCTTTAGGGTTTGGATGATAGTTAATTTGTCATTCAACAAATGGAAAACTATGGGGCAAGACATTATGGAAGATTTAAAAGCAGGTTAGTAAGGGATTCAATCACTAGTCTCAATTCCTCTATGAGTAATTTTATTTTACAATAACGATATAGCCTACTGTATATCACATTGTTGTTGTTTTTAAATAAGGCTTTTATGATATTAAAATTTGATACCATTGAAATTTCATAATTCTTATCACCATTTTCAATATTACAAAAAACTAATACTAGCCTAAGTAAAAAAAGTAAGCAGTGATAAAAAAGAACAAAAGCAACTAATAACAAGCTTATAGGAAAACAAACTACTACAGAGCAAAGACACAAATGAAATAGACCTACCTGAAAAACTTCAAGCGCTAGAATAATAAGAAATACTACATAAATTGTATAAAGTTATCAAAAAAACACTGCATAGTCCTCACGTTCATGGTGTAAATTAAATATACATGTATTCTTACTAAAGTTACAAAAAAGATATTTTCTCTTTTGTTGTTTGATTAACATTAATGACAGACAGTAGCAGGTTTATTAGACTCCTGTCACTTTAAGACCGACTGCACGGATCCAATACCTTTTTTAACTGTTTACGTTCACTTATGACTGTGCTTACTTGCAAAGACATGGTCACTTTGACACATAAGTATGTGTATTTAATCGTTCAAGCCCAATTAGGCGGTAAAAAGCACACATCACTTTTTTTTTGAAACCACAGTGCTTAAAAACGCATGTAAATGATAAGCTTTCGTGACCGCACAGCACAGCAACATCATGCGAGCGTAACCGCGATAGAGACAATAGTCCAAATCTCTACCAGTTAATCGTGTCTACCGGTACATCACCCACCCTTAAGTCTCATAATAACAAGTATAAAGTTTAAGTCTCGTGGAGGTGTGCATTTTAACAGTCATTCCATTCACATGTCTTGAAATCCCTGTTAAAATATTTGCAATAAAATGCATACAATGGAAGTCTATGGGAAAAACATTATGGAGGGATTAAAGTAGGTTAGCATGTCATTCTAATCACACTAGTCTCACGTTAAATGTATAATGTTTAAGTCTTGTAGATGTGTGTGTTTTAGCATTCAGGTTTTGAGATTCTGGTTTAAACATTTACAGTAATAAATTAGCAATGGAAGTCTATGGGGCAAGACATTACGAAAGGTTAAGCAGCAGGTTACGACTTGTACTAGTATCGTGACAACAAGCATAATGTTAAAGTGTTGTGGACATATGTGATTTAATGTACATTCCAAACATGTCTTGAGGTACCTGTTAAAATCAAGTCTACAACAATGCACGTGCAATGGAAGTCTATGGGGTAAAAGATTTAAGAGGGTGTAAAACAAGGACAGTGACTATCACACTAGTCTCATGTTAACAAGTATAATGTTTAAGTGTCGTCTGTCGTGGATAGGTGTGTTTTAATGATCATTTCGACGCATTTCCCCAGTGCTTTACTGCAAGAACAATTTTAACTATTTTTTAAGAGCGAATAGAGTAGCTGAAATTATTTTCAGTGGCAACAAAGCTTACCTTTTGCTCAATCTACTGAGCCCGGATCATTAATATAAAATTCAAGAACTTTAAAATAAAAAAAAGGGCTGAGATTTGACAGGCCATGTCTAGCTCATCTACAGCAGAAAGACAAGGACCTCAGGGAGTGCAGAGGTCAGATTTAACAGTGTTTTTCACAAAAAAGACCACTTTCCCTGGTGCGTAGAGATCTGACTGAGTACTACATTTAAAAACATCAAATGGAGCTATTTCTTGGCTTTGAAAGTGTTTTAAAGCTGCAACAGGGACTAGCCCTCACACACACAAACACACACACGCACACACTTCTACCTCAAAGGCCAAGAACTTAATCACCAAAAATAACAACCGGTCTTTAGTTCCGAAACCAAAGCATCCGGTTCCTGCATGCACCATTTCAATACGTACTTGTTTAAACAAGTCAATTGATTCATATTACTATTCATTCATTGCCTTCAATGCAAATACATAACTACTTAGTCATACCTCAGCACTGACTCTCTTGATAGCTCAATTCCTTTGTTGGATCTAAAGGAGGTTACAATGTCAAAAAAAGATGCTAAAGAACAGCCAAAATAGCTGCCATTACAGCCTACAGCTTTATCTATGTACAATTTATTATGAGACAAAATTGAAATGGGGAGATATTCATCTTTATTACAATGTGGCAGATCATACGATGATTTGAGACATGGTGTAATGTAATGAACCTGTCTATGGTGCTGTCGCTAGAAAGGAGGGCTGAGGGTAGTCATTACCCCGAGCTGTCAAATGCTGCCTCCCTCATTCACCTCACTCATAATAGAGCTTTTCTCATTGCCTAAATGAATACAAATGTCTTCCTGTGAATGCCTCTGACATTCCACCTGACAGCCAGGTGTACATGGGTGGAGAGCAATTTGTTTCTGAAAGTGAGCGTTAGCTATTGTATGTGTGTGTGTGCGTGCACTCGTATGCAGTAGGTGTGTAATTCTGTAGGTGTGTGAGATTAAACGTAGGTGTGCATTCGATTAAACAGTCCCAAATGATATGTTCTCAAGACAGCTGCATGTGGATGTGGAGGTGTAACTATTGAGAGTCTGGTTTTAATATTGTCTCGTTCTTCCTCTAATGTGTATCCGTGTCGGTCACATCTCAATGGAGTACCGCAGCTGTAGGACTAGCTAAGCTGGCTTGTAAAAAGAGCTCCTCCTGAACCCTGGAGACCTGAACATCCTGTGACTGAATTGTCCCCATTAATCTAAAAGTTTTGCGTCATGCCTGTGGCTACCCTATCAGCCCTATTAGATTAAATAATGATGAAAATAAAATAAAATAAAATAATATAATTAATATAATATATAATATAATATATTATATTATATAATAAATATAATAATAACATTTTAAACTAAAATAACAACAAAAAATAAATGTTATGTGTCAAAAGGAGAAATGTAAATTTAGTTAATGAATATGACAGATGTTATGTTAGCTGAAAACTTGGTAATTACACAACATCACCCCGTATAATGTCACGGAAAACAAAAGATGAGCAGGAGAAGGGTGTGGAATCACTGGAAGCAATTTTCCGCTGTCTCAGAGCGTGAAAAGCGGCTTGTCTGGGCTTCAAGATGCCCTATGATGCACTGAACTAGAACCGGTTTACCAAGTCAACATAATGCCCTGATCTATGTCAGAAAAACTGTAAAACTCTACTTAGATTAGTATCTGAAAGAGAAAAGTGGAGTCAAGAACTGCAAGGCCATAATCAATCATGTTCAAAAACACTGACCACACACATTGACACCTAAAAAACACAGAGCTCCGATCCAAATTCTACTGAACTGCATTGCTATAGGTCATTCCATGTCAACAGACAGGTATGTTCTATGCAATTAAGGTGATATAAAAAATAAAATTAAAAAAAGAGATGCATTTCTAGTTTCAACATTATTTGTTCTTCAAATATTCCTTTTTTAAAAAAATAAAACATCATCTGTGTGCAAAATGAACCACATTTGGTTTTCGACCACTGAAAATTTACTAATTTACTCATGGAGCTGCATTAGATCTCCATATCTCTGGGACTGAACCATTGTATCTCTGGGACTGAACCATTGAGGGCCTTTAAAATGAAGAAACCAAAATGAATGTTTGTTAAGAATCAGGAAGTATTAAAGATATCTTATTATCCTTTTAGATTCTGAGTTACAGGCATGTAAACTTGAGACAAAAAAAGTGTTTTTTTTTTCTTCCCATTTTTGAACTGTCACCGTTGGCATATAATGCCACAAAGATTTCTTAAGTCAACAGATTTTACTAATAGACCTACCTCTCCATGTAAAAATAAAACAATGAGGCTACCATCTTTCTAAAGTCATTTAGAAGTAATTTGGCTACAGATCTCATGTGAAAATGGTCAATATGACCCCCTCTACAAAACGGTGGATTACATTATATCTCCATAGCATCTAATAGTTTGGCTTTCAACACTATTTATATTTGTCTTTCAACAGAAAAAAATATTAGCAAAATCAAAAATTTGAGCCGGGAACTTTCTGAAATTTGGTTTATTTGACACGGAATGACCCTACAGGCAGCTGCCTTCTAAGGCAGCATCTGAACTAGGGTTCACTGTAACAAAATTTCAATGATCGGTACCAATACCAATACAATTTTGTGGTTCTGTACCAATTTTAAAGTAGGCTACCATAGCAAAATTGTCCTGTTTTGCAGTTTCCGATTCCATCACATAATTAAATACAGTTTTCTTGCAGTGTACTAAGGGTACTAAACAGAAAGCAAGAGAAGATACCTCCCTTATAATCACGAAGGCTGTCGATTCAAACCATCATGGAAGTGATTTGTGACTGATTTGGAATGTTCTAAATGGGCAGAGATTCCACACACAAGAATAAACTAGCAACTGATTTCAGCATTTCAAAAGTCTACTCAGTGTTGGCGTAATTTAAACTAAACTAAACTAAATTAAACTGAACCAAACTAAACTAAAAACATAAATCTTAAAGGTCCCATGGCATGGATTTTTTATTTTATAATGTATTCTGAGGTGTACTTATATTGTTAGTCTGATTTTTACATCATAAAAATATCATAATTTCGAAATAAAAGGCATTTTTTCTATACTGATGTTTGCCCTCTGGCTGAATGCCCTGTTTCAAGGGGCGTGTCTGCTGTGAGACTTCAGTAAAAACGCCCACTGTTGTGATTGGCTGACATCTTTGCATTTGAAATGAGTATTAGAGCTTGTAGCGGAGGGGGCGTGTTTTAACGAGGTCTACGAGGCACAAGTCTGCCAGAGAGACGGATGTCACTTCTCAGTTCAGTGAACTGTTGTAGTCATGTCAGAAAGTTAGTAACTTTAGTAATAATGGATCAGCACTGACTCGAGACGCGAACCGCTTAGAACGATTCAGTCCGATATGGTGAACTGGTTCGACCGGTTCACTAAAAAGAACCGGTTCAAAAGAATGATTTGTTCGCAAACCGGACATATCTAGTGGACCAGAGACAGAGTGATTGCTAACAAAGTTATATTGTAACTACTGAGTTGTGAGAGCGCTGTCAGTGCAAGTTTATTTTGTTTGTATCTGAGAGTTCTGAATAAACACCGTCTTCCTCCTTATTCTACCAACTTTGCAACACATGTAATGTACCATTACAGCTGTCGAGATGAACGAATTACGAGTAAGTGCTGATTATAGCATTATTTTTAGATGTTTTCCTATCATATGAAAAGTGTCAGTGACGCGCATTGAGTACACAGCGCAAACAAAGACACAACAGCGCAGTAATCGAATGTAATCCAGTTTATTGTGGGGATAGCTGGCCCCCAGATACCCTGCGCTTACCCCCCTTCTGCTTAATCTCGCGCCGCGTATGGTGCCTCCGCTGTGGGCGAGATACAGAAGTGGGGGGAGGGGGTGGGTCGGTGATGTTGAAGGCCGACCGGTCAGTGCAGCCCGAGCTTCGGCGTGCGTGAGGTTTATCTCTAAAGATGTGGCTCTGCCGATGTTGAGCAGAAACTCACGACTGTATGCACATTTTATAACAGATAGACACAACAAGGACGTACAAAAACACACAAGATAGAAAACACGAAAACACCGTTCTGTCGGGAGAGAGAGAAGCCGCAGCGTGTACACATCAGAAATCACTTTAGTAATATATTCAGTCCTGTATAAACATGCTAGAAAAAAGTCAATTTGTAGGACAGCGGAGATCATCCACTATGCTAAGGACATTTTCGGAACGGGATCTGCCCAGGAGTTAGCATTTGGGCAGAAACGCAAGAGGGCAGAGCTGATTTCGGCTGATTGTTTCCACCACAATATGTAAAGGCCATCTACAAGTGTCTGACCTCCCTTTACCTTACAGCTCAATATCTGTCAGTGTCTAACTGCAAGACATGTAATTTGTGTCTCTTACTTCCTGACCACAACTCCTGACAACTCATTCATCCTTTGTTTGTCACCAAATGCAGTCTTCTTGACCTTGTGTCCAGCAAGACATTTTAACTCAAGAACACCTGACAGTAAGGACTAGGAAGGAGGAGCATGGACTGAGACACCCTGGGCCTCCTCAGAGGACCTGAACATAATACAAACTCAGAGCTTTACAACTATTTTAGGTCCGATCCGCCAGTGAAACTAATATTTGAAATTTTCCATCTAACAGGGATGGAAATCATAAGAATTTATAAAAAATTCCAAGAATTCCTGAAATACTTTTGAGAAGGAAATACTTGGAAACAAGACTGAAAGTAACTTACATTTTGATGATAGAGTCAGATTTTTGGAGAAACTCTGATTCATGAGTGATTAACTAAAAATAACCGTTAAGAGGAGTCATTTGTTTTTGACTCAGACTACATTGGTTGTTGCACTGCGTGTTGTTGCATTCAGTAGAAAGATAAGCTGTCAATTTATTATCAGAGTAAAATAAAAATAAAAAATACATATATTTTGTGTGATAGTAGCGTGGCATATAATAGCGACCTAATAGAGGTGCAGAAGACAGTATTTTTGAACTGTGTTCTGTCTGCATGCATAAGAATGCATGATAATGAAAACAAAAGTCACGAAAAATCATCTGCTTCCAATTGTTCTTTTTATAAAACTGAACTGGTTCTGATTAAGAGCTGGTTATCAATTCCCAACTGTATTATTAACACACATTTTAATCAAATTATAACTATGATGGAGCAGAACTGGGCTCTCAAGAACACTCAGCCGGGGTCTCTGAACCACTGAAACTCCTACCGATTTGTAACTATTATGTTTCCACCTCCTAATGAACTGAACAAGCTGATTAGAGTCATCATGCACCAAGTGATCCATGCAACAATTCCAACAGCAGTTTTAATCAGTGACATTTATGGACCAGAAAGATTGTCTCGCAGAGTGGGAACGTTACAACCACGGGTCTACGATACAGTTTGGAGAGCGAGAGTGAGAAAAAGCGCCACAACACCCGCCAAGAAACACAATACTCGATATTGACATGCAACCACCATGAAGAAACCCTCACAAGCCTCAATGGAAATTATATTTGTGATGAATAATTTTCTTGCGATAACAAAACCGATCAAAAAATCTGAAGCCGGATTCCTATTAGATTAAGATCTTTTTTTTCGCATTGTTTCGTGCATGGAGGAATGTGAATGGTGCTGTTATGGATTTCCTGTCAGTCGAGGCTTTTACACATTCTCTAATGCTTCTTTACAAACAGACATCTGAATTCTATTTGGCAATGGCAGTAAAGCATAAATAGTTCCGCCGTTCTCAGTTGGAACATTTGTAATGACATAAAATACAATAGGAAATAGGCTGTCAGTGTTTGTTATAGAGACAATACGGATGACAAAAGGAAGCCCTTTTAAACGTTTTTTTTTTTTCTCAAATGTTTGAATGAACTAACACCTTGTCCTTTAAGCATGTGTGAACAACTATTTCTGAAGCTGTTTTTATCTGTGCACCCATCCATGTGTTGATTAGATCAGAGTAAATGAGTGATACAGAGTTGAAGCAGAGCAGCCTGGAACGAGGAGAAATAATGTCTCTCTTGCTCTAAGATCACTCCAAAATTAGCATTACATGTTAACAGGCCATAATGCAATTTACCTATTGGTAAGCCCCTACCCTAGAACACAGATGAGCCAATGGCAGTTGAGTATCAGTTGCACGGGGACCGGAACTCAGACATCTTTAGGTTTCAGCACCATAGAGAAACATTGGAAGATCCAAAGCTCTCATCGGTTTGATGGTGTTTATGCTACAAAAATGGTAAACCGCTGTGCCTGGGGTAGTTGTAACACTGGTTCCAGGTATACTGAGAGGATTTTCTGGTTGTCATACTCTCATTAAGTTATGATTAAAGTTAGTGAGTGCCATGCTAACGTACAAACCTAATTAGCAAACTGTTCTCACGTCATGTACAGTGTAGGTCAATAACACATAAACAAAGGTCTACATTTCAGTGCCTCTCCATATTAAATTAGTTAAATGTAAATTAATTTAATCTTACCCTGTGATACATGAACATACCCTAACATGAGGCTTCTCCCGCTTGCATTGTGATCTGTAAACCCTCGCTTCCAAATGTATCTTGTTACCCACCATATTTATTTTATCCCTCCACAGCATATTTAAGTCTCACTAGAATGCTCCTCGATGAGAGGTGGTCCACATTTTGGGAAAAGGTTTTCACACTGACAGCTGTCATTGTAAGCAACTCTGTTTGTTTGTCTGAGTTAGCAACAGTAACTAAGGGGACGCCCCCCTTAATTACTGTTGCTAACTCGGACAAACAAACGAAGATGCTATATCTTACAATGACAGCTGTCAGTGTGAAAACCTTATCCAGAGATGTTTTTGGACACAGAATGCAGCGTATAAACCATCCGAATGATGGCCAATCTTTACTGTTGGTTTATCAAGTTTATTATGTCCTTTTTCACTCCAAAAAATCATCGTAAGAGCTGAACAAACCAAGCATAAGAAGTGCGCATTAACGTCTCATTCACAAACTAGCTCTCTCCGTTGCATTACCATTAACATACACAGCAAATTACACAAAAACACTCATACAACTAACAGTAAACAAACATATACACAGTAGGGCTGTAATCTCCCAGTCGATTATTAGTCGATACGTTCTAGCTCGACCAAAATTCTGATTGGTCGATTTTTTGCAGCGTTCATTTCATTAGTTTTGCCGCATTAATTTCATCAGTAGAGCACCCCTGTTTCACAGGTAACAGTCTGTCTTCAGACCACACCTCTTGGATTAGCCCAACCCACTGGTGAAGAGAAGTCTCTCGCTGGTCCTTTGTTTTTCATTCCCCGCTGGCTCAAATGCACACCCATAGCAGTAAACTTGAGGAACGGCCATCAACATACACATGAGGGGAAGCGGCACAACGCCACGCTTCAGTCGTGCTGCAAAAGTGGATCTGTACTGTCAGTTTTGCCACGTTCATTTCATCAGGTGGAAAGCACTAATTGCTAATGGGGGTGTTTTCAGAGCAGCCCTGTTTCACAGGTAACAGTCTGTCTTCAGAACACCCCCTTGTTTCCACTTCTTTTGGATTAGCCCAACCCACTGGAGAAGAGAGACAGATTGAAGAAGGCTAGTTTGCTGTATATTATTTATTTAATTGTGAGAGCGTTTTTTCTGCTCTTGATCTGGCTTGTTTAATAAATATTCCTTTTTTATTAAAGTGGATGTGCCTTTAGTGTTTAAGAATAAACGCTTTAAGTTAATAGTCTATTAGTGTCTCAGCCGCGAAGCTGAGCTGATCCTTTTTGAGCTGCACAGAGCAGCTGAAATGATAGTGTCTGCCAGTTAGTATAATACATATGACAAAAACAATTGTCTAAATTATGTTGCATATTCCTCAAAAGTTCTGTGATGATATCACTAGTTGACAACATAGCCTATGATTTCCGAAAATATAGTACTATGATGGTGCACGTGATGCAGCGCTGTCAGAGCCGACAGACTCGTGTGTCACACTCATTTCAGTGCAAAATAATCAGGTCAAAAACGATTTAATATACTGCAATTAACCTACTAGTTTTTTATGTTTATTTATAATTCATTTAGGCAGACAACAAGGCTACCAAGTACTGCACACAGTGTGCAGCTAATTAATTTAACGTTTTTTTTCCTAACGTCATTCTTAGTCGATTTTTAGTAGAACATTTCAGAACTTCAGTCGACCAAGATTTTCTTTGGTTGATTACAGCCCTAATACACAGAGCGTATGCCTTTTCAGGGGTGCAGTTAATAACTGGTAAACTTTGTATCTGCAAAACAACTCCAATAAACTGCGAGTGCGAGCTCTCCCATTCACTATAATTCCCATCAAAATACTATAATATAATTCTCCTTAGTAGG
This sequence comes from Romanogobio albipinnatus, assembly GCA_023566225.1. NCBI lineage: Eukaryota > Metazoa > Chordata > Actinopteri > Cypriniformes > Gobionidae > Romanogobio > Romanogobio albipinnatus. The sequence continues at coordinate 44,102,982 of CM042245.1, read as the reverse complement.
ACAGATAATGTAGATTTTAAACATATCTAAAATTAAATTAATTTACATATAACCAGTTTAATATGGAGGCACTGAAATGTAGACCTTCGGGTTTTTGACCTACAGTGTTACATGACGTGAGAACAGTTAGTTATTTCGGTTTGTAGGTTAGCAGGGACTTTAATCATAACTTAATGAGAGCATGACAAACAGAAAATCCTCTCAGGATCCCTGGAATCAGTGTTACAATACCTCAGGCACGACATTTTAGCATTTTTGTAGCATAAACACCATCAAACCGATGAGAGCTTCGGATTTTCCAATATTTCTCTATGGCGCTGAAACCTAAAGATGTCCGAGTTCCGGTCCCAGCGCAACTGATACTCAACTGCTATTGGCTCATCTGTGTTCGAGGGGAGGGGCTTACTGATAGGTCAATTGCATGTGAGCAACAATTCAACATGGCCTTGTCCAAAGGCTGCTTTTGTCCATACAATGAAAGTCAATGGGCTCCAATGTTGTTTTGGCCCTCATTGCCTATCATTGTATAGACAAAAACAATTAATCAGTTCATCAAATCAACATTCTTCACACAAAACACAGTATCAGATGACTGGCAGTGACATTCATGAGAGTGCTGAGTTTCTGACAATCTACAGGTTTAATACAACGTCAACGAATCTATAACAGTCCCCATATCAACACACCTGCGATGCAATTACCTCTTCACTTCAGTCGCATCTACCTCCCGTCACTCTCCCATGATTAATCAAGAGGGGTGGTGCAAGAAAGATACGGAGGTGGGGAGAGGGTATACGTGAAATAAAGGAGAAAACGAAGAGATGTGATGAAATCTAATGAAAAGCATTGTAATCACACTGAAGAGCCCATCTGCGCTCAGGAGTCTAATCAAACTTCCATGCCTCGGATTAGACTGTAACAATACACCTCACAGATATCACACATACATACATACACACACACACACACACACACACACGCTCTTTAAAACCGTAGAACAGCAGGATTTAGGTGTGGAAATCAAAGCTTCCACCATTAACTGCTTGTTTGCTCGGCACAGACAAAAAAAAATGACGTTTTGGAAAGTGCATTTCTTTCATCTTACACTCCATTACACTTTATTAAATCTCTAGTAAACAGGAGGCAGGCAGCAGATATAACATATCTAGTCAGTTTACCTGCTGCTTCTGAAATGTAAAATTCCCATCCATTTGCATGCCAAAAAAAAAAAAACAAAGTGATCAAAATGTCTCCTTTTGTGTCCCACTGCAGTCATACGGGTTTGGAACAACATGAGGGTGAATAAATTATGTCAATTTTCCTTTTGGATGAACTATCCCTTTGAAGTCAACATGAAACTGCATTCATAACCCATTTTGCCATCATAATGTGACGTTTTTTGCCGTGAAATCGTAAATTCAAAGAAAGAAAGATTATTTTGGATTGATTGATTGACTACATTATGAAGAAAATTTTATGTTTTTTGGAATAATGTGCACCAATGAATCATGCACAGTTTATTAAAGGTCCCGTTCTTTGTGTTTTTTTGAAGCTTTGATTGTGTTTTCAGTGTGCAATATAACATGTGTTCATGTTTCGCGTGTAAAAAAACACAGTATTTTTCACACAATGTACTTATCTGTGTACCGCTGTTTCCACTGTCCTAAAAACGGCTGGTGAGTTCCTGTTCTATGAAGTCCCTCCTTCAGAAATACGTAACGAGTTCTGATTGTGCAAGCGGTTCCCGTGTTGTGATTCGACAGCAGCTTAGCGCACGTGCCAGCGGTTCCTGTGTTGTGATTCGACAGCAGCTTAGCGCACGTTGGAAAGGTCACGCCTCTTAACGGAGAGATGTATGCGTTCAATAATCTCTACAGCGTCCCTGGGAAAGCCAAACAAAGGTGATTTGACTCCTGGATGAAAATAACAGCGTCTCGATGACATGGAACTGTTGCGTTGAGTGTGTTTATCGCCTTTTCTCCACGCGACCGTCCGCTTCTCCACGTGGGACAGCAACAAGACCACGCCCCTTTTTCCGCGTATTCTTGTGGGCGGAGGTTAGTCTGTTCTACTGTTCTGCTGACGTAATTATAGAAGGAAGTACCAGGATGTAGTTCAAGCCAGCCGTTCGCTGTAGGCTTTGAAAGGGAACTTCTGTTAAATAAAATATCTCGCTTGGCATTGAACTTTGAGCTTTATAATTTTACAGGTATTATTTATGCTCTAACAGCAACATTACACACTAACTAAAGTTTGAACAATGGGATCATGCGGAATGGGACCTTTAACACTATAGTGAGAGGAATGATGGCCTTTTAGGTTTGGAGAACAAACATCAAGAATTAGACTCAAAAGACCTGGATAATCATGAAAAGAGCAGCTACCCAGAGCTTGCATCAGGAAGAGGTGCTATAGCAACAATCACAGCTTTTCTTAAAAACTGCTCCAGTCCCACGCTTAACTAGCCCCACATGTAAACGCTGGTGAAAACGAGCTGTCAATGCCGACTGAGCAAACCGCTGATCATGTTTCCCTCAGGCCAAAACAACAAGCCTGACAGTCTGCTGTAGCAAGATGCTGCCCTTTAACACTGTTCTGAGACCAGTTTTGGCGTTGCTATTATGGTGAGAAAGACGACCTCGGAGAGCAAGCCAACTAAAAAAAGATGCCACAAAAAGGCTGTGATGTTGGATTGCAATATCACAATTTCTCAATACTAATTCTCATAAAACAGCAAAAAAAATGGTATTGGACAAGATTAAAGGGATAGTTCACCCAAAAATAATTGAATTATCCCATGATTTACTCACCCTCAAGTCATTCTAGGTGTATATGACGTTCTTCTTTCAGGCGAATACAATCAGAGTTATACTAAATAATGTCCTGGCTAATCCAAGCATTATAATGGCAGTGAATGCGGCCCAAAATTTGAAGGCCAGACCACCTTCCGTATTCAACTTACACAGAAAGTGTAACACCTCTCGCAGTTCAAAACGCTTACGCTGCATCCTAGGCGTAAGTCGTGCCAGTTACGCTTTTTTCGGGATGCCAAAGGGTGTCTGACGGAAGCTAGATATTTTACTTTATTCAATTTTAAATATGGACATTTTTCTTATGCAAATTCACTTCAGAAGAATTCCTTGATTCTCTTCAGAAGGCCTTTATTAACCCCCCAGAGCCATGTGGAGCACTTTTATAATGTATGGTTGCACTTTTTTTGTGCTTCAAATTTTTGGCTGCCATTCACTGCCATTATTATACTTGGATTAGCCAGGGCATTTTTTTCATAGAACTCCATCTGAAAGAAGTCATATACACTTAGGATGGCTTGAAGGTGAGTAAATCAGGGGGTCATTTCCATTTTTGGGTTAACTAACCCTGTAAGATAATGGAATGTAGTATTCAAGTGTTTCTCACACACACAGAAGTGGACGGAAGTGGACGTGCACACATGGTCATACTCAAAGCAGCTTGTGGGTTTGAGCTTTTGAGTTTGAATGCAATCCATATCAAATGACAAGCAAATGTACTCCTTCTGAAATTACTCCAGGTTTGGACAAAGCAGAACTCAAGACCGATGATTTAATGTGACTGAGCCGAGGTTTGAGTAGGAGTGTCTGATTACAGAGAACAGGATAGACTCCATGGCTGGAAGTCTCTGGAATCACATCCTCTGTCGGATCTCATGGATGTACATTCTGTATAAGGACGGAGGTAAACAAATGACTACAAAGAGCGAGAAAGAGAACAACAAAACATTAAGAGAGATCTTAAACCATGAGACTTATATGACCATATTCATACATGCCCCAGAAAACAAGCACACACTTCAATAGTGTTCTTCTCTAATTAAACGTTGATTGCATCCTGTAATGAAGGAGGTGGTTATTACTGCATTTACTGAGATGATGGAACGAAAACACTGGTAAATTGCAGATACAATAGAGCACCTTAAACACCAATTTTCTGCGTGTGTGTGTCTGTGTGGTATAGTATAGTATAGTATAGTATAGTATAGTATAGTATAGTATAGTATAGTATAGTATAGTATAGTATAGTATAGTATAGTATAGTATAGTATAGTATAGTATAGTATAGTCAGTAAATTTGGGACCTTGTGGGGACATTTCTTTTGGTCCCCATGAAGACACAAGCTCTGTGTGCATGTCTGTGTCTGTGTCTGTGTAGCCCACAATGAGAAGAATAAATGTCCTCAAAAGGACTGTAAAATATTAAATTATCAACAACATGGTCCCCATGCAGAAAACAGCTTCATAAACATACTAAAATAAAGACTTCATGAAAATGCAAAAGGCTTTTTATGAGGTTTTGCGGCTAGAAATGACAAGTAGCTCAGTAGAAAATCAACAGAAATCAATGAAAAGTCCCCACCATGACAAAAAAACAAATGTGTGTGCTAGGCAGATCTCAGAAAGCCACCTATAAGGCAGCCTTGAGCAAAACTTGCCCAATTAACCACCCAGAGAGCCCAGTCTCGTTTGAGAAGTACAGAGAGAACGTGAGAGTGAGAGATTCGCCCCACTGCCTGAGGACCAGGAGCAAAAGGTTGCGACAAAAAGGCCTGGGAGAGATTCCGACACACACATCCTTTTCGCTTTCAAGTATCAAGCGCACACACACATATAAGCACTTGAACAGTGCTCCACACAGGCATCACAGTTTAAGATGTAATTTTCTGGAGGGAATTGTGCCTCTTTTTTTGGATAGACACCACAGAGAGTGAAAATTACTGGACACTGAGTGATACTGAAATTGGAATACGTTGCAGGCTGGATACGAACTTGCATAATCCATGTGACCATTGCAGTAAGGCATTTTTACTTAAAACTTTCAAATATTCAAAATTAAATATTATAATCTAGTATTGCATTTAAATCAATATAAAGTGAGTTTTTAAAACAAAACGAAATATGGCTAACCCAGGGCTCGACATTAACGCTTGTCCGGGACAAGTGGATTTTTTGAAGGGGTTGCCCGACCGCACAAGTAGCCTGATTAAAACGTCAATAACAAAAAATAACTAGGGAATCACCAAAATGCAAGAATGATTCTGCATTCATTTAGTTTAAGTGGCGATCAATAGTGGATAATACATAACAAACTGACGTTAACAATGGTGCACTATTGATGTTCGAAAACAAATTAGCGCCTATCACACAAAGAAACTCATCTAACATACACAGTTAAAAATGACAAATTGTTGAGTTTTTATATTTATAACATATGATACAGTTAAGCAACATCACACAACCAAGAGTGCTGTTTCCCTGAATACCATCACGACTCATAAACAATTAATTAACATTCAAAGATTCAATGACCTATTCGTAAATGACAGCCTCATTCTTGAATTAATCAGCCGTTTTAATTCATCAATGACTCACTCATTCAGATGGTCACCTGCCGCCACCTACTGGTGGCTTAGTTTCATGTTTAAACATTCTTTCCAACATTTCTTATTTGTATATTCAAAAAATATTTTAAACAATCTCATAACATTATTTAATGCAGTTGTCATTTTTCAGTGTAAATTATTTGATTTGAGTGGTAACAGCCTTATAGTGTCTTACTCCAATATAATTTATAGATCAAATTTGAATTTAAAATTCACATTTTTGTCAAAGCGGATTGAACACAGGTGAGAATATTGCTTCAGAATAAATTGCAGACTAGTTAATTTTTTACTCTAACAAGTGAATGGCAGATTTACTTGAACAGGCTTAATGTCGAGCCCTGAATAATTAGTATCATCCAAAATTGTAATACATCATCTAATTCACAAGTTGAGATGATATTAGTCAACAAGTTCATAAAGGCTGTAACTCACAGAAAACATCTATTTATTGCTTTGGCCTAATCATCATACCTCAATTTTTAGAGCACAGCCCATTCACAAACTGCACCGAAGTGCTGGTTATCTCTATTCCTGTCTCTCTCCGTATTTATCTGTTGCTCTGACTGAGTCATAGAACGATAAAAGTGGGGACTTCTCAGACAGATAAAACCTCAAACACAACCCAATACACACAGGAAGTGTATATTTGCCTCTTTTTCTGAGTATATCTCTCTCTCTGCATGTATTAGTGTCGTTTGTGTTCCACTTCGATGGGAAGGCTGGGGTTATTAATTAAAAACAGCAGTGCAGACATGTCTAACACTAAGTGCAAACAACTTATTAAAAATTCAGTTTCATGAACTTGAAAGAACAAAAAACAATGACAAAAGGGTAATGCATGAGCTGGTTATACGTGTACAGATAGCAAATTGAATGCGTTTTGTGTGTGTTATAAACACATATTTATGCATCTTGTGGGTTACACTATCTGTAGCCTATCTGAGAATATTTAGCTAGTTGTACAGTGCTAGGGAAGCTACTTTGAAACTATACCTTGGTATACTCAAATGCATCAAACTACCTTTGTTAGCTACAAGCCATTAACAAAAAGTAGCTAACTATCTTTTGAATTATAGCACGCTACACTTGGCTAAAGCATTGGTTTGAAAAATTAGCTTGCTACTGGAAAAGCTACTGAATATAAAAGTTGTCCAAATACAAACCAAGCTAACTTTTTCGTTTAGTACAAGTAGTTAGCTATTAGCTAATAACAAAAAGTAGCTAACAAACCTGAAGCGATATAAGTGAGTAGTATTTTTCAAATTTCATCTTTGTCAGGTTAGATACAGAGCTATCAGGATGTCAAGGACATCAATTAGCACAAACTAGCATTTTTTAATGTTAACAGTCGTAGAATTTAAGTAGTTAGCTTAATAGCAGTGTTGATGGAAAAATTATGACATGCTAATGATTTTAAAGTAGTTCATATAACTCACTACTAACAAAAAAGTAGCTAAAATAACACTATGAAAGGGGACACAACCTTCTGAATTATATCATTGTCAGATTATATATGATTCAATTACAAAGAGCCAAGGACATCAATTAGCACAAACTAACATCAAACTAAAGCCACCTTTTAGTAGTTATCTAAATAGCAGTACTTAAATGAATATCAATTTTGCTACAAAATAGATCTAAAGACACTCTAGTAGAGCGAGTTTGATTATTGCCTCATCTTGCTCGATTGCAAGGCTGCGTTATCAAGAATATTGTTGCGCAACACGTTAGAAAAAGTAGCTTGTTACTGGGAAAGTTACACCACTTTGAAGATATCAGAGCTACTGTCACACTACTGAAAAATGTATTTAAGTCAATAGTGTTGCTACAGTCTGTGGCGTACGGTTGTGTTTGTGCCTGAATTTCCTCATTACATCTCAAACTGCAGTTTTCCATCTTGGCTGTCATAAAATGCACGAGTGTGTGTGCCCCTGTTTCAGAGCAGGGCATTCAATCAAACCAAAGCAGAGGCATACACACATTCATCACTGTTTAGCCACGACTCCCTGATGAAGTGTGTGCCGCACCGATGACAACACACACCCATAAGCTCGCACTACAGTATGACGCTCACTTGACAAACAACATGCACAAGCAAAACGAATAAATTCACAAGCAACACACGCACATGATGGAGAACACCCATGAGGAACACTTCATCGTGCGACTCCACCCTCCCTCTTGTTAATTAAGCTGGGATCGATATGGGAAAGCTGTTAATTGTAGTTATGTTTTCCGCATTGATTAAAAGACAAAAGCGCCACAGAGAGCAAATGAGAGCGAGGCAGTGAGTGAACGTACGTGTGCTTTTCAGCTCTGGGAGGAAACAGTGTTTATTCTGCTTCTGCACCTGAGCGTACTCATTTCACTCCATTATAAAACAGAGCCGGATAGCGAGAGACACGTCTGTGAAACTGATAGAGGACATAAATTGGACTTAAAAGAAAAGTTTGTCCAGTTTGGCTGGCTAAATTGATTTCCAATTGGCCCTAAGAAACTTAATGAGCTCAAATGCGAGATCATTGGACACTTAATACATTTGCTGTATATAAAGGAGATTTACCCTTAACCACTTTTATTGGATGCGTGTGTGCGCGTGCGGTTTGCCTTCATTCAGGGCTTTTTGTCAGGGCACTAAATCAGTGCGTCTTGGATTACAGGACAATAAAGCCAGAAAATAATGATCAGCCATAATGCCTTGATCTTAAGTGTCAAAGTGGATGACGGTTAGCTGAGGCTAACCACTTAAACTTGCGCATAATCTGAAGTGTAAATGTTAATATTTGATTTGTTATGAATATGTTTTTCCCCCTTTTCCCCAGTGGGGGGTGGGGGTGGGGGAGGGGTAATAATTTCTTCTATAAACTCTATTTTTTGTTGACAAATTTTTAAAAATGAAAAAAAGCTATGTCCAAAACAAAAAAGTAACAGATTTCACACACTTCACAAACTTTTTTGAACATGCAGCCCCTAAAAGTTTGCGTTCGACTGTCGGAAGCCTTTAGAACTCTTCAGCCAGGAAAAGTTATAGAATGTATTAATATCCAATCAGATCATGGGGTGCACTGTTATGTCATAAAAAGAAGTATATTCTAGCATTCGGTCTGCAGGCATGATAAAGATATGTGGACACTCTCCTGGAACTGTCAATCAAATTCCCCAGAGGCTGAAGCCCTCTCTCACAGAAACAAGGCTTGACTGCGATTCTCATGGGACTTCCATAGAACCGCTACAGGTTTTTTTTTTTTTTTGGGTCGTGCACTCCCATCTCTCTCTTTCGATTGAATTTCCTTCCTCTTTCTGTATTGCCCATAATCTCCCTTCATTTCTCTTTCTCCCAATTTTCACTTCTCACAATCCATTTCTTTGACCTTTCTCTGACTTAACTTTGCCCTCTCCATCCCTCTCTTTCTTTCATTATACCTGTTGTCTAGACCTTAGATGGCATCAAGGGATGGTCCACGTGTTGTCTTTTCTGCACATTAAGCATTGCACTTAAACAAGAAAACTCTCTTCAAAGCCCCATCACTCAAACTCCAGGGCTCCTGTCCTCTAGCCAATTAAAAGTTGGTGTTGATCCAGAAGGTTACGGGGTCATTCTGAAGGCAGGGTCATTGAAAGTAGTGGCTTGGTTCAACATGGAGACTGAAGCTTTGTTCCTAAACATAGTGAGCAGCCTCCCTTTCTTCGATGGGAGCTAAGGTTGGGCCAATAGACAATGCTATCATCCATCGCCGATGGCGGACAGACAACACAATGTTCATTATCGCGAATAATGAAGTTGTTCCCGGGTACAAATTACATTCAAAACAATTCAATGAACACAATTTAAACACTAAGATTTTATTTTTTTTGCAAAAAAAAAAAATGGAATAAAAAAACAATTATTAAACTTGGAAATACAAGGCATTTACAAAGTCGTTTTACAAAGGCTACGGTTAAATTACATTCATGTTAATGTTACATTTTCAATGATATACTATGAAGAGTGTATATCTGGAGCGGAAATTTATTTTGTTTTAATTTTACCTCCGATTTTGCTTTCGCTATATACGAGTTTGTTTTCTCCGCGGAAAGCCTACACAACACCATTTTCTTCAATGTCATGTCAAACTCGTAATTAAGCTTGCTTATAGGCTTGTTATACTATTGTTATGAGGGACAATACAGTATAAAAAAAATTATCGGATTAAAAGGAGAAACATTATGAATGACACTTAATTGACACTTGAACAGCTGCTATATTAACATCCTAACAAAGAGAATACACTTTTATAGTTGTCAGGAAATTAGTCATTGCGCACATCCGCAGTAATATTTGTGAAATTATCAAAATTTAAAATAACCATCATCTATTTTTATATATTTGATGGCAAAGCTGAATTTTCAGCATCATTACTCCAGTCCTCAGTGTCACATGATTCTTCAAAATCATTCTAACATGCTGGTGCTCAAGAAACATTTCTAATTTTTATCAATGTTGAAAACTGTTGGACTGTTTTTTTGTGGAAAAGGTGATACATTTTTTTCAGGATTCCTTGATGAAGAGAAAGTTCAAAAGATCAGCATTTATTTGAAATTGAAATATCTTGTAACATTATAAAATGTCTTTACTGTCACTTTTGATCAATTGAATGCATCCTTGCTGAATAGAACATATACAAATGCACTAAAAGTATGTGAAGTGGAGCACACATATCTCTTTTCAGAATCAAAGCTGCTGCTGCTTTTGTGAACTACTCAATCTCAGACAGATCATAGGCCGACAAGAAATATGCAGCTAAACTAATGGGCCTTTTTGATAAGGTCGCATATATGAGGTATGTAACTGAACACATGCACATTTTTGGCTCGGCTCACCTGATTGCTATTGAAGGTCAGGTAAATGATAAATGGTGTATTGATACGTAATGTTGGCAAAGCAACCAAAGCTGAGGGAGATCACATGGCCACAGCTAGCTAGAGCAAATCAGAGTCCTTCATCCGTGTCTAATGCTGAGCACCTGTTTAATCAACAGAAGAGTCAGCTCTCAGGAGACCTTACTTCAGGAAAAAAAAAAATAAAAAAAAAATACACATATACATACAAAAAAAATACACATACATACATACATACGTGTGTATGTGTATATATGTATAAATACATATATAAGGTTGAAGGCAGTATATATATATATATATATATATATATATATATATATATATATATATATATATATATATATATATATATATATATATATATATGGCAGACCCATTGTGACAATGTGGAGGAAACTTGTGGAGGAATGCTTGATTTATTCCTGCATGTGCGTGCATGTCTGAGTATATCATGTTGGTGAATTAAGCTCATTGTGCCGGTGATGTGGTTTTGTTTATTAACAATAGCCTTTGAGTATATGAACCTCTTGAGTTACCGGATTCACCAGCCAAACAATGACTGTTGATGATTAGAAGGCTGACAGGGGTCGGAATAGAGCGGAAACAGAAGTAAAATGCAAGTATGGACTGTCCTGGCTTACAGCTAAATCCACAAGTTTTGACATCCTCTGGGAGAAATCTCCTGAATTCCTCTGCCTGGCCATGTAAATGACTGGGCAATCACTGCTCCCAAATATTCCACATGCAAAAGAATTTAGACTTATTTGTGTCTTAGTGAGTGTGATTTGTTGTTCATTTACCCTGTTGATAATGAACATGTGCCTTGTTGCTGATATGAACACCTGATAATAGCGTCTGGCTGGGGTCCAAATCACAAGTGGGCAGCTAAATACATGTGTAAACAATTTTTTTTTATCAAATAAGGCTACTTCGGGCCCTATACACACGGAAACGTGTTTAGCTATATAGTGTATACGTAAAAATGTTGTATCGTATCGGCATTTCGCCTAGATGGATCCAACATTTTGGGAGCCTGAAACTACAATTTTTTTAAACTGGGTCCCAGGGTGGATAAGTGTGTACACTAAGCCAATCTGTATATTTTGTGAAATGATGATGTCATCACCCCACGTCTCACGCATGCTCCAACTCTTCTTCTCTGTTTTTAGTGTATCTATGTGGCAGAATTACAACGCCACATACTGGTCTGGCATGTATACTACATCGTTTTGAGTTGGTTTCAGTGGTTTCGTGTGTACGCAGATATTTCTTGAGACGAGGAAAAAAAAAGATTGGATAGGGAAAGCTCTGGCTTCGTGTGGATGTGGCCTAAGACTGGCAGTCCAAATGAGATTTTTATGCATATCCGATTGAAATCTAATCAGATTTTGATTTATGAGACATGTTTTGAAACCGCGTGGAAATACGGAATAAAGCTGTGCAAATCGGATCTGAACAGTTGTGATACACAATGTGGATATGTAAATAATTTTAGACCAGATTCCAATTGGATACGCAAATAATCGGATTTGGACTTACCAACCACCAACTTTTGAACAATACGTACAAATGTAAATTTGCAACACTACAGATATGTAACCAAACAATCGACAAAATGTAGGCCAGACAACAATGCAAAATTTATATGAAAGAGATATTATCGTTTGTTGTAGTATTGGGTCACATCTGCTAAGGATAGGGTGAAACAGCAGTAGCAAAAAACTCCTCCTATTTAGTGCCCCAAGGGGGTTATGGGCAATTCTAAATATGCGCTACACTTCAAAAATCCACTGGACAAAATAGGTTACATTACCTCGGCACCATAACCTACTGCAATTTGGGATGCACTCATTAAATCATGCATAATATTAAGTGTGGATACTGTACGAATACTACAGTATATGATAACAGATGGCGTGCAGTACGGGCATAAGGTGGCCATCTGATCAATTATGGCATACATACCAAATTACATCTTCAAGAGTGACTTACAGTGGTGTATCACACTAGGGAAACTCAATTTATTGGATTCAGAAATGCAATGTCATGCATTAACCTACTCATTGGACTCTCTCGTCCGGTCTCACTCCTCCTCCCAACCCATCTCTCCCTCTCACACACACACGAACACTCAGAGTTAATTTACATAATCAAGTTCACGAAGCCAGTTTAATAATTTGGCCTCCTGGCCAGCTGCCTGCCACAAGCGCAATTCCATTGTTGGGTTCTTATTAAATATCTCACATTCCGTCCAGGGCTGTGAGCCCGGCCACTAACTAATTAAGGCCGAGACATTGGATGAAAAAGACACACACACACACACACACACACACACACACACACACACACACACACACACACACACACACACACACACACACACACACACACATCTAGTCATCCTCAGTGCTCTTTATTTCCATTTGCTTCTTATATATGTCTGTGCATTTCTTTGATATACAACTAACTTTGTGCCGGTAATTCTCAATCCTTATATTTAGTTTATCATCTACACAAACACTTTATAGCATGTGGACTCACTTCAGGGTTAAATGTGGCTGGCAGACAACATTTAGCCTCTCTGAAATGATACAGATTGTTTTGGCCTCTGGCTGTCAGACACATATGGCGGTAGCAATGGAGTAAAGTATTAAAATGAGGCGGTTAAACAGATACGAGTCTGTGAAGCTCAGTTTTGTTGCTGTAACACTAATGGACATGGGGAGCGTCAGCATGCTGAGACATGAATGCCGAAAAATCGTTGCATGAAGTGGGGAAACATGCCCAGTGTCTTTGTGTGTAGGGTGTGTGTTTGTGTGAGAGGAGGTTAGTGTGAATTCAGGTCAATATAACATGTGACCACATGCACGTGTGTGTATCAGTTTAATAATTCCACCGCGAAGAGAATATGAGGTTGACTCCGACAAAAATGGCCAAGAACAAGTCCAGGCCATATTTCACCCCATCATCTTAAATTATAATATGAATATCAATCAGGGGTCCTCAAATAGTGTACTGCGATCCGTAGCTTGACCGTAGCTTGGTTCGAACTGGACCTCAAAAACATAACGACACGGTAGCACCATTTGACCGTTTCTACAGTTTAAGGTGAGCTGTACACACCAAACATTTTTTTGTTTCTATAAAGTGTCACATTAAGGATGTGGCTATTTTATCAACAATAGCAAAAACAGTGAACAGCAAAATAGACTGATGTTTTGCTAAAACACTGCAAGAAAGGAGAATGCAGCAACTACTATTACTTTTATCTGTCATACAGGGCTCCGACCGTTCATATTAAGAGCATTTCATAATATACAATGTTACAACTGGAAAAAAAAATGTGTAGGTGGCAAGGAAAGACAACAAACTTTGAAATCAGTAGGGACATTTTTTGAGCTTAGAAGCTTCGGTAGTAATCAACACTGTATATTCGAAGCTTCGGAGGGAAGAAGCTGAACATTCTTCTCTCTAATAAAGGCAGGAATCTCGAGAAGCGGCGCGCCACACGCAGGCAAGGCTTATATGCTCCGAGAACAGACACACAACACATGTCTGTTATGTCCCAGTAACAAGCTCCTATATTCCGCAGTAGATTCATTTAGATTGATAATAACGGCGATAATCTGTGTTACCGGTGTTCAAACATAACACCGGTTGCATCATTTGCCACCGCGGCACCGCCCCCACCGTCGTTTTGATATTCTATTAGTAAAAATCATTTAGTTCAGTTAGAGAACAGATTAACTACAAGCCTACAATTAAAAACTGAACGTGCACCATGAGTCGAACGAGAGTGTCAGAGTTTATTCATCACGAGAGTGAGGAGCTGAATGACAAGATGATCACGGAAGATTTGGTTTCAAAGATAAATGTAAAAGTGCCTGTTTAAGTGAATTTGTCATTGAACTGTTTTGTTGTTGTGTTTTTCATTAAGAATAATAGGCAAATGACCCCACCATTCAAGCAACCCGCCCCTGAATTGGCGCTAATTCTAAACTGAAAGTATAAAATGGGCATGGCACTGTCATTCATTAATGTGACGGTGAGGGAATATTTTCTCACTGTCACATCCCTAACGGGTAAAAAGGCGAATACATTTTGATTCTATTATTCTATTTTCCACAATGTCAAACGAACGCAGCTTAACCCAAAATGCAAGCTCAGGCATGCGCTTTTTCCATATAAGCTTGTGCAGTTGTGCTCTCAGACAAAGAATACTCAGTTGCAGCCTTGCAGGGAACACTTAGCCTAAGAAGAAGCAAATATATTTATTAAGTATAACGAGGTTGGGTTCCTCATCTGTCCATCCTATTAAAAAATAATAATAAATAAAGATAATATAACCATATAAATATAACAGTACATAATATAATATTTTTTTTAAATAAAGAGAAAAATAAGGAAAATGAGAAGGGGTCACAAAAATCATCATGAGGAAAATATACTGACCATTTAGATGCTTCTCCGAGTGACACTTTGTAATATTAAAACATCCATAAATGCATGCACACAAAGAAAACAGGCTGTCATTTGTTTCTCAATGGTCCATTAAAGCAGTAAGGCATAGTCACACCTGCTAATGGCTTCCACCCACACAAATGCAAGCACACACGCATACATGCACACACACACAAAAAGACATGTACACACTAGAGTGCAATCAAGCGAGCTATCATAGCCCGGGGGAAACATGATTCACAAAGTCATTAACGGCACTGACATGAATCAACCTCAATCAGATGTACAGTAGAGCAGCACACCTAACCATATTTATCAGTTGCGATATCTGACAGAGGACCGGGCTCAGCACGTCTCGCTCTTAAGAGTGTGTGTACTGTGAATCTCTTGTTATTGTGAGACATGATTAGCTCTGCAAGTGATTGGTTAAGACCTCGTTGATTCGTTTGTGTGTGCTCGTCCGTTCTCAACATGGTCATCAGTGCCAGATTCTCCTTTGACTTCTTAAAATGGAATAGTGCTCTGAGTGAAAGCTTTATTTCTAAACTAAACAGTTGCAGGTCCTTTCTCTTTTCCTAGCCATTGTGTTTTATGTTAACTTTGAAAGATAAACAAGAAATAAATTGAATTCCTATTTGTGTTATGAGACGCTCTGTGGTTTCGGGCTTTCCAGGCCAGAACTGAACACAATGTATTTGATATCAAGTCCCTCAACAGTTTTTTTCAATAATCTGCTATGCAAGTATTATACAGAATCTGTGTTATAATACAAATATAACATAGAATCCAGTGTCAAGCATGTCTGGTGGATTTGGCAGCATGTCGAGCAGACAAAAGCAACTTTTGTGGCGTGCCGTTCAGCCGGTTATGTTACTGGAAAGCTGCAGATGTCATTTTTAGACAGAACTCTTTCCACTTTTTGTGAAACTGTGATTGCTGCTGCTTGAATTCAATACAGACAGACAGAAAAATAATAGTGGGCATATACAAAAAAAAAACCAAAAAAAAATGGTGACAAAGTTTTAGGCATTATGGGATGATATTTTGGTGCCTTCTTATTAGACAATATATTATTTGTCATCACCGTGAATTTTTTATATTTTAAAATATTAAAACAGTCATTTTAACTTGTAATAATCTCACAATATTATTATCTTTACTGTATTTTCGATTAAATAAACGCAGCCTTGGCGAGCATAAAAGACTTCTTAAAAAGACATTAAAAATTCTTACCAACCCCAAACTTTTGAATGGTAATAAGGTAACGTACAATTTAACAACTAACAGGTTTTTAGCATTTATAATTTTTTTTCCGTTGAAATTCCTGCACATTTTTCAGCTAAGAGTGTCAGACAATGAAAAACAAGAACCATAACTGAACCTAAAAGACTAAAGTGCATGCGCATGAATGTATAAAAGGGAATGGGCCAGCTTTAATGAGAGAGATGGAGTGTGTGAAGGTGCGTGTTTGAGTACATGAAGCTTCAAATGACACTGGAGAGCCGAGTTAAAAGGTGTGAAATGCAGCCACTCTGTAAAGAAGCATAATTACAGGAAATGACAAGTAGGACTGTGAAATGCAGCCAGAGAGCAGAGGTTTGTGGCCCTTAAACACACCTCTGTCTGTGTACCTCTTCATAACTGGACTGGTACGCACAGAACGCACAATAGCATGTGGGAGTGATCCGAGCTGATCGCATTCCTCAGATGTCTATAAGACAACCTTCTGCTCCGTTTGGAAAGAAAAAAAGACAAGCCCTGCAATCACAGGAGGAACACACCACAATTGTGACTATCAAAGCAACAAAAAGAGACGGAGAGGTGAGGGGTCAAGCTTGTCGGACCGGGGGAGGCGGAGCCAGGACCATGCTGAGAGTTTCGGAACAGACAGTTGTCATGGAGATGGAAGTGCGGTTGTTCTATAGCTTCTGGTCTAATGGAGAAGTTTGAAAGCTGACAGCTCTGACAGGCATGGAGTCTAATCTCACTGCCCACTGGTTCCAGGTCCACAAAAATTTATTGACATTTTTAAATATGTCTGGAGAAAAAAGGTCTAGCAAGTTTATTTAAAAATAGAGAAAAAAATAAAATAAATCAATGGTAACAAGAACTTCCTATTAAAACAGAATCGCCTAGTGCAGACTAATCTCAGAGGTCTGACCAAAATGTTGTTATGGATCGGAAGAGGATGATGATGGTTTTGAAAGACATGGGGAAAGAACTCGAGTGGAGAAAATGGTGCTCCATGGCGTGATGAGACAGACACCATCATCACAAATCCGGTTAAGGCTCCAGTTGGTGTGAAGAGAATTGATTTGTGTGTGTGTGTGTGTGTGTGTGTGTGTGTGTGTGTGTGTGTGTGTGTGTGTGTGTGCGTGCGTGTGTGCGTGTGTGCGTGCGTGTGTGTAAATGGAACAGACAGGGTACATCAGCCTCTAATCACTTCAGCACTCTCGTCCTCCCCACACACACACTTACACTCACATCTCATACCTGCAGATGCTCTTATCTCAGCAATTTTAGAGATGGAGACAAAGACACTCTGAGCTAATAAAGTTGAGACTTACTGCATATTACTTATGTCACAGTGGGAGAACATGAGAAGCAGAGATGGTAAGGCAGCATCATCTTTCTCCACCCACAATGCACTGCACACCAGCTTAAAGTAAAACCAAATAGGAGAGGTAAGTAGAACGTGTTCCTCGATCAACATCTTTTTTTAGTCCTGGAACAACATTCCTATTAAACAATAAGTTCCCTCTGAGTGATTATTTCTTTATACATGTTCTTAACCATATTACGAATGATTCAAAGGTACTAGTCAATTCTTCAAAAATACATGGAAAAAAATGCAATTCATACATATAATGACTTGAAAAAACACTTCTAGGATGAGCATTTTTTTTTCTGTTGAAGCCTCATTAAAATAATATTTCATTAAGTAGTTTGGCAAAAACCTTTTATCAATTTATTTTTAGAAAAATATACAGTTATATTTACAAAACCACTTCAAATGCTTAATATTGTAAAAACCTGTATTTATAATTCATGATGTCTATACACATAAATAAACATTTATTTATTTTAAACAATTTTCCCCTAAAATAATTATTAAGATGTGTCCACTAACATGTATTCAAGATATCATCACTACATAAAAATTGTGATTGCTTTTTTATTGCATTTTTAATCATTACATTTAAACTTTTCCTGAAAATGGAATGAAAGTTAAATAAGAAATAACTTATTAAAACCTATATGAATGCAAAAATACATTTCTAAGAACTTGGCGTGAGTATAAAACCCCATTTCTTAAAATATTATGGGAAAAATATTAATGCATATAGTGAGTTATCGGGTTTTTTTTCAACCCCTCTCCTCCAACCACCTGTAATGCTGAGACCTGTTCTGTTTCTGCACACCTCCCAAGCTCTGCTTTAACATCCAACAACATTGAGAAAACCAGCTAATGGAAAACTGCATTAAGAATATCCAAGCGTGTGTGTTATGGCTGATTGTCCCTTACAGGGTTTGCCATATCACAAGCCTGTATTATTACCACCTACAACTCAAATATTAATGAGAGTATGCCCTGCTCTTGTTCACCCAATCCCACTCTATTTGTCCCACACGCATATTATATATATATATATATGCGCATCATGGATCAAGGACACCACAGAAGAACCTTGTTAAGCCGGGGCGGAGCAGGTAAGATTGGATTCAGACTCATACCAAACACACTGAATTACATTATTGATCACAAGACATAAAGGTTATGAAAGAGCCATGGGGGCTACGCCAGTATCCAATCTGTGAAGCAAGAGTATCTGTGATTCCCAAGAGAGCATGGGGTGCCCTGTCGGACAATTCATAACACACACACACACACACACACCTGTGGTTCTATAATTGATTAAAACTGGCTCAGAGGGCAACTGGTGTGCCGACCCTCATGCATAATTCCTGATCTGTGCCAGAGTTGCACTGAAACACTCCTTATGATAATCTCCCATCAGTCCTTGGAGACGGGGGAGAGAGAGAGAGAGAGAGAGAGAGAGAGAGAGAGAGAGAGATAGAGAGAGCGAGACAAGTACACAGTGCGAGAGACACAGTGACCGGTGCATTTGTTACACCGGAAGGCTAACTAGGCCACGCTACAAACGAAGAGAAGTGATCGCGGACACACTCACACGCACTTCATGTTGACAGAAGCCGGCTGGAGCTCTTATCTCGGTGGAATGCACAGCGGCCACTGCCTGATAAGAGCCGATGTTCCAGAGGTTGTTCAAACGCTTAGGCAATGGCCAGTCAGAACGGAGGAATGGGGCTGCAAAGTAAACCGGCTCACCATCTCTGGGTTTGTTTGTGTGTTCAAGCACGTGCGCAGGCGATAGCGCCGTTTCTGGCTTTGCTGTATCGCCCTGAGTAGTTGTCGAGGTTTGTTTGACATCTGAGGGATGTCTCTCCTTAAAGGTGGCTCAGGACATGAGAGATGCTTTAGATCTTCTGGTCCTGATCCCAGGTTTTGATGTAAAAAAAAAAAAAAAAAAAAAATGAAAGCAAAACCAAGAACACTCGGGCATGTTTCTCCGTAAGGTACTTTCCGTTACTTGGACTATTCAACCGAGTAGGACTAATTACATATAATAAACTGAGGAATTTACAGTCAGCTCTGCTTTGTATGGCCCACTAGTGAGACAGCATGCTGAGAAGAAAGACAGCAGAGAGAGAACAAGGGAGGGGGCTGGGGAAACATGGGACATTCCAACTAGTGAACACTTTAAAAGACAGAAACACTTTGCGTGAAGATGTGATTGCAATGCTAATAGAGACCACAGGTTCTGTTTACAAGTTTAACATGTTCTTGTGTTACTGTGATGGTAACCAATCTCAGTCTTCATAAAGCATTCTTGAAATGTGTTATTAAACCAGATTGGGAATAGCAGGCTATAAACAAGGCTGAAAACTTGTACAAAAATATTTGGTAGAAATCATAATAATTAATGTGAGAATGCCACCTTTATCATAAAAACATTTGGCTCTTTTAACTGAGAGGCATCGCCTGTTTGATTACACTTAAATGCACTAGCGTATTAGCTAGAACGGTTTGAAAAACTAGCCTTTTAGCATAACTTAAGCTAACAAAACACAACATGATTTAATTAACTAACTGCTGATTTCTACCCCACAAATGGCATGAGGTACGTACTGAGCAATGGAGAAAACCCTGATAAAGAAGGAATGGTTAAAGAGAGGAAACTATGGAGAATTCTAAAGCTTTTTAAATGATCTACTGAAGCAAGAAGGTCAGTAGCATCAAGCTTTGTACGTAAAAACAGAACTTTACACTTCACAGGCCACAAAGTTGCCGGCTTTTGCTGAATGAGTCAGTCAAACAGAATCTCATCTTTTGGTGTGTGTGCGTGAAGGAAGAGATGAGGTCAGGCCTCCGAGAGCAGTACTGTGACATTTGTTTCTGTTTAACAGCTAGAGACTGATGCAGTGGGCCACTTTGATGAACGCTGGGACACTGTCAGGGAATTCTGGGAAAGCTGCTGTGGTCAGAGCTGGAACTAAGCAAAGAGAAAGAGAAAGAGAAAGAGAAAGAGAAAGAGAAAGGGAATGACAGAGAACAGAAGAGAGGGAGAGGGAGAGAAGGAAATAGAAAGGCATCCAGCCAAAATCAGGCGGGCAGCAAGCCAGCGCACAGGAAATTAAGCTCATGAGCTGAAACAGAGACTCTGACACACACAAACATACACAGAACACATTCACGCAACAAAATTATGCCGTTTATGTATGAGGATCTATACGTGAAATTGGTTAAATCTCCATTTTACGCATGTACTCATATTTCTCATTCACGTATACGTGGACACACTCATTATCTGTTCACTGTATCTCTGAAGCTGATGGGAAAAACACAGTGTGTGTGTGTGCGTGTGTGTTAAGAATGAATTTTCCCACCCAGCTCAACTTGGAAATGCCAGAGTAGATTCAGAACTCAAACAAAGGCATCACTACTAATATTACTCATACTTAGGGTTAGGGATTTGAACAAACCTCAAACCCAAGTATTAAATTTAAGAAAGCAACTCATTCTGCACCATTTGTGCTATGGACATGAATTGTACAATTATACAATATAAAATTACATGGCTTGTTGAGAAGGTGTGTGCTACTACTTGTTTAACTAACCATATCTAAAGACATGGATATCATATATATTTTGTTTAGGCAGTACATAAAAAAAATTAAAAAAATAAAATAATTTAAAAAAAAGTTTTCGAAGAGCACAGAAACACTTGAAATATGATGCAAACTATCTGTTTGAAACCCAATTAATAGCTTTTTTGAATAGATTTTTTGGAATGAGTCACTCTTAGTCTGAATGGTCAGATCGGATAATTAACCCTCTGGGGCTCTTCGGTCATTTCTGACCTGAATTCTTTTAAATATTTTTTTTTTTTTTTAATCGTAGCTTCATCGGAATGGTCCGAAACTTGGTGACTTTATTGGTACTTGGTATATGAACACCCCAAAAAATTGCGGACAGGATTTGAAAAGTCTAAGTGGTCGTAAAGAAATAGTCACACTCAGGACCTTCGGGTCAAAAATGACCCCCATAGGAAATGAATGGGAAATTGGCAAAAAAAAATTGTGTGTATAAGTGTGTGTGAGTTTTATTTTCTGTTTTGCACTCTTGATGTTTTAGAGATTCACACCTTCACTGTGGAGTCCTTTTCTCTGCATCCTGGCTGATTTGCAGATTGTATGCACAAAAAAACTAATTTCCCATTCATTTCCAATATATCGCATGACATTGTTATGCACATCTCGTCAGTAAAGCCGGTTCCTTGATAAGTAGTAAATCGTCATCACCTGCTTTCAGATGGAGCGGCATTTACTACACAGAGCCGTAGTTCACTGACAAGCGGAGCCATAATCACATTAATTATCGCAGGCTATACGTCCGTGATAATTAATGCGATATGGCTCAGCTTGTCAGTGAACCCCCCCCACACACACACACACATATATATATATATATATATATATATATATATATATATATATATATATATATAAAATGTTGTGTCATTTTCATCTCTGACCTGTGCATAACCGTTCTGCGTGTGCTGCATTGAGGTGTCAAAAGGAACACTGCAGCACATACTTATCATACACTCTCAGAAGTCCATAACTGTGCTAGGTCACTCTGCAGGGAGAACGAGATGATTTACTGACCATTAAATGAAACTGGAGGCAAGTGGAGGTCAATCAGTTAACAAGTCGTTCACTTCCCAAGTTAGCAGCACTCTGTCTTTTCTCGCTCTCTCTTCCAATCTCCCTTTAGAAATTTATAGACAATCAATGAAGGATGTGGAAAACAACATATTTTCAATATTGGCTAGTTGATAGCTTTTGCAACGACTAGTTGGTCTTAAAAGACCAACCCTGCTTATCATTAAGGTTTATGAGACCCTGACAGAGATATAACTCACTGCTAACAAGTGACTACTAGGGACCGATATTACTACGTCAGTTCCTTTCCCAAATTTCCAAAACTTCCAAAGTGAGGCATTCCAGTCAGGAATCTAAGTGGGAGTTTCCCTTCTGTCAGCATACAGTGATAGGATCATCTGTGACCATGATAACCAGGCCTGCTGTATCTCCTCAATACCTCATGATCTGACAGTTGATGTTTAAATGACCTTCGTCTCCAGTTGTTATTCATGTACCCTCCTTCCCCCACATTCCCAAGGATAAACACACATTTAAACAAACACTAATCTCATCATTCCATGCCCACAACATGCTTGTGGTTATTAGCGTCTCTCATAGTCAACAGGACAAAGAATGCAAACTTATGAAATCCTAAATACACACACATACATATCATCATGTCATAAGCCCCAGAAGCAGCCTGTCTCCGTAATTAATATTACTGATCCCAGGAAAAAAGGGAAGAGGAAATATCCTACAGCTCAGGGCTACTGGCACAGCAGGACAAAATATTAGCAGTATTTTAAAGATGATAATTGAAATTAAAGCTCAGTGTGAGGAAATTGGACTGTTTGAGGATTAACAGCAACACCACTGATGCCCGTGGAGGAATTAAATCCCGCTGTGTCAATGTTATCGAGGAGCGATTCAGTGGTACATATCACAGACACAAAAGGCCAACTAGCAAGTCTTTTAAGCAGCTTTTCCATGAAAAAAATACATGTTGCAAAATACACTTAAGTTAAAATACAGCAGTAGGTGGATGAATAAATGTATTTGAAAGAGGTCATCTTACATTCTTGTGTAAGAAACACTAACATTTTTGTAACTACACCACTAATTTCAGAAAAAGGATGTAGGCAGACAGGAAGATAGATAGATAGGTAGATACCTAAGGCTTGCAGTTGTCAAATTAAACTGTACAATATCAACTCTGTTACCTTTCTGAAGCCATAAGACAGATCATCAACACAATGAAATAACACAAATTCATCTGACAATGTTAAAAATGACTTTAAAAGCCACCCTTTTAAACAAAGACCACATGAATCAGCCATATGGGCCTCGTTTTTGGCCAGGACCGAAGACCATGGGACCATTTCCAAGTGTTTTTGTGTATTCAAGATTAAAGCCTACATGACTCAATGGGATGTGTTTATATAAACCGTGCATGCCATTTTTGCACGGCTGCAGCTCCTGTTAAGTTCCTGTACGGTTCATCAAGTTGCACCGTTACGCAAGTGCATTCATCATCCAAATTAGATGGAGCTAAATGCAGAAAAACAATATCTGCTTTGAAGTTCTGCAAATGAGAAGCACTTGACTGACATTAAGGCAGAGATGAATAGATGTTGCCACCTCTCTCCTGCTCTCGGTCTCCTGGCAGGCAGCGAGTGGAGCATGTCCTTGTTTTTTTCAGGACCCTGAATAAAAAGCAAGCTGGAAGGGAGAACTCAGTTGGAGGGTCTTCAATACAGCAATAGTTTCAATCTTGGAAGCCTCCTAAAACAGTCAGAACACAGAGCGAGTCTGTAAGGACAAGCACCTTGTTCAATAACTGCTCAGTCAATGGACTTTTGTTAGGATTGTGAAACGTTGTAAAACCAGGGTCAAAGTCCTCATGTTTCTGGTTGAAAGAGATTTAGCGTTCATAGAAGCGTAACCTGACCCCGAAGAGCTTGCAGACTGAATTCAAAGTAAAAGACGCTGGTCATTTTATTCCTGAGAAAACCCTAATGCCGATCGTGATTACATTAAAAACGTCCTTTTGAGGACAGATCATCATGTCATGATGTTAAATACACATTCTAGCATAATAAAGATGGTGAATAGATGAATGAATGAAGCAATCAATCATTCTAATGGCCACTTCAGATCATTATGAGCTTTTGTCAGACGTTACCTACGGAGAAAGAGACAGCCAGACAGGGCGACAGGTTGCGGGTTTGTGAGAGGCTCCATACGTGTTGTGAGACACAGTAGGAGATTGGGGGATGTGGCATCATGTGTGTATCCGCAGGAGACTTACAGCTGTCACTCAGATGCAGGAGAAGTAGTGTGATCTCACCTCGCACACTCTTTGACACCTGCTGACACCACCCATGTGTTTGGCCACACACACTCACACTTTTCCCAGCCTGACGGAAAATGTACACACCTGCCAAAACACCCCACAAGGGCAGCTAATGAATCTGTGGTTGGTGACAGGTTCCTAAACAAAACGTTTAAAAGCTGAGAGGCCGTCTCGTGTGAACCCTGAAATGCATTAGAGACAATATTGTGACAATTCGCTCAATCACTCTCGGCACGACGCTGATACAGAGTTACTAATTAATATGATCCACTAAATTTAGAGACAATGCCCACCCTCACACACGCACTAAAAAGGTCACACCCACGGACATGACAAGTACGGTAAAAAAAAACAGAGCTGACATGCCTATTCATTGAGTCATGGTACAGACGACAGAGGGCTGACATACAGATCCAGTTTGTCAGAAAACGGAACAAAACAAAACAGAAGAAGCGCTGATGACACTGACCTTTACACAAAGTCCAAACATCATGAGTTTTTCTATTTAGGACTCTTTCTAGTCGAAAAATTCACTTTAGGAGGAAGTTATGATTTAAAAAATTAGGAAATGTCCTCATTTCTGTAAACCAATTGAAGTTACTTTAAGACATCAGCTGTAGTGATCTTGAATAACTATTTACTTTCTTCTTAGACCGCCACTGTGCATTGATTTATCTGCCAGGCCAGCATATCAGCCAATGCCAATTAAACGATTCTGCTATTTTTAAGCCAAATGAATCAACAGCATTGTCAATGAAGAAAATAGTGTTGAATTTAAGTTAGGGATGAACCACAATTGGACCACAATGTAATCAATATCAAACAGCGAACATTTTTCGATAACCGTTAAAATAACGTCAATCAATATCCACAGCATTGTCACTTTCAATTTCAGCAAGGGATGCACCATTATTAAAAATCTAGTCTATACCAAATAGACGATAATATATTTCCGAACATTTTGAGTAGGGCTGTGCGATATTGAAGAAAAATGCGATATGCAATATGCTATACAATATTGCTTTAAGTGTGTAAAATCTATTACTTTCCCCAACTGATATCTTTCACTTATGCTGGGTATACACCAAAAGATAATCCGGCTGATTTTGGGCCGATTTGCCCCCTTCCGACAATCCTAGCTATGTCCCGATTATCTTGACGGGTCTAAAGATTATTTTATCAGATTTTCCTGTGGTGTGAAGTGTGTTAAGAGTGTCCGAAACAACGTCGGAGCCGTCCCGATCGCGAATCGTAAATATTCAACATGTTGAATATTTACGATCAGAAATCCTGATGTGTGGGGGGAACCCCGAGGACAAAGGCGCGCACACTCATGTGAAACAAAATAATATCCAATCAGAAAGCACGCTGAGAGAATACGGAAGCATAACAAACGCAGTCATGGCGCAACTTTATTTAATAAGGCAATTTCAAAGAGAATAATATCTATTTTCCAAGAGACACCTGAATATAACAATTATTAAAAAAACAGCAGTGTGATTTTTTTTACCATTACTCACCTCTAGCTCACTCTGTAGCATGTACAGACCATGTTCCAGCCGTCTCCACGACTTCACCCAAACCCTTTTCTTTTTTTGTGTGTTTATTTTCTATGAAAATCATTCCAAACACTATCATCGCAATTTCTTCCTGCATATCATCCGCCATGCTTATTCTGAAGTCTCGCGAGATTTTGCGAGATTTCCTGTGTTTACAGTCGGGACTCTGGTTGAAAATCTTTTCGTGTGTGGTGTGCTGTCTTTGTCACATCATGGCACACCACACACTATAGGAGCAAAACGGTTAAATCTAGGATTATTTGTCCTCATGTTTGTGGTCTATCAGAAAATCTTATAAGATGTAAAAAATATTTTGGTGTGTACCCAGCATTAAAGCATGACCAACTGTGTTGGCATGAATACTCATCAAGACATTTTGACATAACTGTGTATGTATTTGACAGTTCGAGTGTGTAACAAGACACAGAAAAAAGAACGGCTTGTGCACACGTTTCGGTGTGTGTGTCAGACAGCAGACAGCACGAGACTGCAAGGAGTTATTTTCCGCAAGTTATTGCATTTAATAACTCTTTTTAACGTCAAGCAAGTCACATAAGTACCGGTCATGTGCTCAGTCTATTCTCTGCTATATGCATCAACCTAAAACGTACACTTTTCAAAATGTTGAAATAGCCTATTAAAATCATTCAGATATCGCGTGCCCTTGCGATATGTACATTTGCGATATTTCGATATATTGCGCATTTTGAGACCCCTATAAATGGCAGTTATTAAAATTCTATAATAGTATATTATCAAAAAATAAATAAAAAACTACAAATGAGTCAGTCATTCTGCCAACAGCCTTGTCAATTATTAATAATAATAAATCTAAGTAAACCCATGTAAAAAAAAAAAAAATAAAAAAATAAAATCAGCTAGGGATGCACCATAATTAAACATTTTCATTAATCAATAAATAACACTAAAAAACAAAATCAATCATTTTAAATGGCAAATTGCAATCGATTACATTTAGCATTATTATTAAATTAGTGTTTTTAAGCATAAACTGAATAAGATGATGCCAATATCATCTTTTATTTCATATAAACTAATGCAAACAAATCGATATTGTGCCTACATAGTCAGAATTTCCACTGTATTAGCATTAGCATTATATCAGCTACTCTCCTCTCTAGATATCAGCTGTTGAAAACCCCATATTGATTGAGCACTAACTCAGAGCGAAGCAACTCTTATATCGTATAACTTTTTGAAAAAAGCAGGTCTATGCCTTCTCAGTAGGGAATGGCACCCATGAGGTTATCCATACATAAATCAATGACTGTTGAAGTATGTGAATGAATATAAAATAAAATATAACATTTTAGGAGAAGCACAGACAAAAAACCGAGGATCTAACGAAAAGATCTCTCTCATGACAAACATTAATGCACCAGACAGTCCAGGCCAACAGTTTAAACAGAAGTCTGAAATAAACATAACCTTTGTCCCCTGATAATGCACAAGAAGGGTGATGTTAGCAAACGAATCTGCCTGCTTCAACCCCAGAAGACGTGTGCTCTAGGACATCATAAACATGCCCTGGCATGTCTCCATCTAACACTTCCTCTCTAACTCATTCCCAATAATTAAATATGATGCCCGAAAGCCACATTCTGTATTAAATAACGCTGAGTGGAGAGGGGAAACGAGGTTGTATCAGGCATTGTGGCAAAGTGGTGGCTTCTCGATAAGACATCTGCCTTTGTGCAGCTTTTTCATTATTCTCAGCACAATCTACGAGTGCAGATCCATTAGTGTGACATAGGGCTAAATTAGTGCCCATAGAAATCCATTAGCGTCACAGAATATGAGAACTCAGAGCTGAAGCGCTTTTCTCAGATTGACAAGATGTTTCAACTGCAAAAACTGACAGAGTAGAGCAACGTGCAGAAGGATGTTCTGGAGCATACGGGACAACAAAGGTTAGCTGACCTTAACTGGGTAGTTCACCAAACTTTATTATTAAAGGGGGGGGGTCTAATGCCATTTCATGCATTCTGACTTATTTGCACTGTTAAAGAGTTGGATTCTTATGCTAAACATGCCAAAATTTCAAAAAATTAGTTGGACATATGACAGTATTTTTGTGCCAAATACACTCTTTCAGGATTCAAATAAGTTTTGGATTTTGTTTTTGTTTTTCAAGTATGGCTCTGTATGACGTCATAAAGGGCGGAATTCCTTGTATGGGCACTTCTCCCAGATGAGCGCGAGAGCAAGAGCACGCCCATCAACGAGCTTCGTTCGGGTTACTGACGCTGTCGGCAGCGCTGTCATTTAGTTTTTAGACCACGAAATCAACAATGTCACTAAAGAAGTGTGTTTTTGGTCGAGAGGGAAAGAAAACCTTGTTCAGCTTGCCAAATAACCCAGCTTTTAAGGAAACGGTGGATGCAGTTTGTTTTACCAGAGCAACAACAGAGTTCTGCATCAAATGTCTGTGTTTTGTTGGCAATTGGCACATAAGTGCATATAAATGTAAACAACATGAACATATAGTAATAAACATTATCAAGGGATAATGCCATGATGTATTGTGTGTGCGTGCGTGCGTCTTTAGCTCCGCCCATTGCACGCCTCCACGAGCTCTACTGTTTTCGGAAAGAATCGGTACAGCTTATCTATCTTTTATAAATATGATCAAACTAAAAATTCTTCAGAAGTATGATGGATGCAATGATATAGGTACTCAAGATTAACATGAGATGAAGAAATGATGAGGTAATAATGAGATGAGGCAGAAACTGTGTGTGCGATGTACCCTTTAAGTATTATGTTGTTATATGTTGTAATAATATGAATATGGCCAAAATCAAATGTCCATGAGAATCGATAATAAAGACTCAATTGAACTGTAATTATTAACTCACCCACCCCATGTTGTTCAATACTTTCTTTATTCTGTGCAACACAAAAGCTGAATTTTAAAGAATATTCTGGCCAAAACAACGTAGATGAACCATGAAAGTATAAAGAAAAATGGTTAGTATGACAATATTTACAAGTCTTCTAAAGCCTTGACATCAGCCTTAAAGAGAGTTCACGGGAGTTCATGAACGAATCACTCTTTTGGTTGCTCAAGTTCACAAAACCATCCTGAATCGTAAGTTCATGAATCAAGCGGATTCATTTCTCAAGTTCAACTCACTGACCTAATCCCGTCACATTGGCATTATGGGGGAAAAAACAACTTAAAGGGAAAGCTCACCCAAAAATTTAAAAAAGTGTCATTATTAACTCATGCTCAGGTCATCAAGTTGACTTTTTTTTTAAAGAACAACCTGACCAATATGTTTAATATAAGACAGTAAATTAGGACTAGGGTTGATAAACTCCAAAAAGAAGATTAAAGCGCCATAAAAGCAGTACATATGATTTGTGCAATATATTCCAAGTCTAAGCCATACAATACCTTCACATCAACCTTAATGAGAGTTTATGAATGAAAGATCAAATTATTTTCAATGTATTGGTTGATCCAGTTCATAAACCAGCCTGAATGACTTCTTGAATCGGACTGAACCAATTCTCCAGATCAACACTCAATAAAAGAATGGCTTCAGAAGATTTAAAAAGCAGAAATAAAAAGCACAAAAGTCATATGGGCCACTTTTATGATACTTTAATGATGCTTTCGCAGAGCAAGAGTTACATTTTTATAATGTTCCACAGGAGAAAGTCATACAGTTAAAAAAAAACACGAGGGTGAATAAAATGCCTGTTCTGAGATGTTTGAGCATAATGTCTGAACGTATTATTTTCTATTATGCAAAACTCATGTCCACAGCACAAAGAGAAAGTTAATAATTGGAGTTACATAATAAGCAACAGTAAACGTACCTTAAAAGAAAAACCTCAACATGCAAATTCCTCCTATTCAAGCACCAAAAGTTTTCTTGACACTCATAATACAGAACAGAGAGAAAGCCTTTGTGATTAGCTCATGCACGAGTGGGTTGCTCAGGAAGTGAGAACATCCAGACCACAGATGGGCTTATCCAGGAGGCCCTCCGAAGATGTACGAACAAGGACAGTGAACCCACAAACACAGAAACGTACTGTACGTGCGCTATCTTTAATGATAATTATTCAGTAATATCACTCTCATAACAATCAACACTGATATCATATCACAGACCAAAGGACCTTTTGAGACACAAGTCAGTGACTCAAAACAGGAAGATGAGGGTTTCACATGATAATCGTGATTCTTTAATCAGCCAGCTCCATGTTTTATGGTTGACATGAACAAATACAAACACAAAGTCCTCAGGAAATGCATGAATGAGGCCACTGTGCACTGTGTGTTTGTTACACAATAAGAAACACAAATAAACACAGCTATTGCTCATAAGAGAAGAATGGAGGAAGAAAGAGGGGTAAAAAGAGCGCACTCTCTCTCTCCACGCTCTCTGTTTTTGACCATTGATCTTTGACCTTGAGGGGGCCGAATGACTTCCTGCTCTGAATCACTCAAGCTACATGATCGTTCTCATGCAGAAGAATCCAAATAAAGTTTTGCGCCCGTTTATGTACAGTATACTCAATGACTTTAACGCCTTGTTTAAATAATAATTAGGGCAAATTGGGTTTGAAGAAATTTTGTTTCTGATTATTTCCACATAGTATTTAAAGGGATCGTTTGAAGTGAAAACTCTGTTATCATTTACTGCTCTTAATGTTTTTCCAAACCCATAAGACTTTGTTCATCTTCAGAACACAAGTGAAGATACTCTTCATGAAATCTGAGAGATTTCGGTCCCTCCATCCACTTGTGACGATAAGGAATACCGTTTACTGGTCTAAGCTTCCACCCATTTCAAGTGATAAAACCATCTCAGCTATTTATTCATATTGTACATTTAAAGGCACAATATGTAAGATTTTTGGATTTAAATATCCAAAAACCACTAGAACAATGTTATATATTTTGTTGACTTGTGTACTTACATTATCCCAAATGTTTCCAAGAATGTTTAAATCCAGAAAAATAAGAAATTTTAACCAGGACACGGACCGTGGAAGCGTCATCCACGGCATAAATCAAGCTACGCCTTTGTTTTGAATAAAAGAGCTCTGGCAGCAAAAAATTACATATTGTGACCATAAGCTAAGCGTTTATAAACTAACTGTGCACACTACAGTCTCTGGGCTCACAGGCACCAAATATTTTAATGATTTATAAAAGATGAACCACTGTCTGGCCATCTGGGATTTCAGTATGGAGCTAAAGGAATTATGATTTTTCAGTAGTTTCACAGCACATGACAGTGTATATTAAAGGTCCCGTTCTTCGTGATCCCACTGTTCAAACTTTAGTTAGTGTGTAATGTTGCTGTTAGATCATAAATAATACCTGTAAAATTATAAAGCTCAAAGTTCAATGCCAAGCGAGATATTTTATTTCACAGAAGTTCCCTTTCAAAGCCTACAGCGAACGGCTGGCTTGGACTACATCCTGGTACTTCCTTCATAAATGACGTCAGTCAGTAGAACAGACTAACCTCGGCCCACAAGAATACGCGAAAAAGGGGGCGTGGTCTTGTTGCTGTCCCACGTGGAGAAGAGGATGGTCGCGTGGAGAAAAGGAACTGTAGCTTGAGTGTGTTTGTCGCCATGTCGCGAGACACTGTTATTTTCATCCCGGAGTCAAATCACCTTTGTTTGGCTTTCCCAGGGATGCTGTAGAGATCATTGATCGCATACATCTCCCGTTAAGAGGCGTGACCTTTCCGTACAACGTGCGCTAAGCTGCTGTCGAATCACAACACGGGAACCGCTGGCACAATCAGAACTCGTTACGTATTTCTGAAGGAGGGACTTCATAGAACAAGGAATTCATCAGCCGTTTTTAGGACAGTGAAAACAGCGGTGTACAGATAAGTAAATTGTGTGAAAAATACTGTTTTTTTTTACACGCGAAACATGAACACATGTTATATTGCACACTGTAAACACAATCAAAGCTTCAAGAAAACACGAAGAACGGGACCTTTAATACAGTTTGTTGTTTGCTTTTGGCATATGAAAGTCAGACGTCAGACTTTACGAGCGCATTGAAAGTCTACTCCCCCAAAATTCTGACACGTCAAAACGTTCATAAAGAGATCGGAAAAGAAATCCATTTGAATCGAACAGTTTAATCCAAGTCTCCTGAGAGTTTTGGGTGAATAGACTTTAAATCTCTCAGATTTCATTAAAAATACCTTCATTTATGTTTTGAAGATGAACATAATGTTAATTGTTAATAACACTCCTTAATGGAGCTAAAATTCTACTAATTACAGTCATCAAATTCATGCAAGTGCAGTGTAATTAATGAAATCAAAAACACTCCTGGTTTTTTTATATATATTTTAAGAGGTAGTTGGGATTGTGGTTAAAGCAGCACTAGGTAGGTTTTGCTCTCGGGGTCCCCCTACAGTTGGGAAACACTATTGTCCTGTCGTAAACTCTGTCATCCTACATCAGGGGATGCGTGGCACGTGCATTTGTTGACATGACAACTATGATAGCCCTGAACACTGCAGGAGGAGTTCACATGCAGGTGTTCTGCTTGTGTCGCGTGTGAAATGTCTTCATCCCAGGTACAGTGGCATATGTTTCAGCATGTCATATGAATATAATTTCATGGGTTTTATTTTTTTTTTTTCAAACGCCAAATGATCGCGATGCTCACGTTTACAAGCCAGCGTCATTACAGTAGTCTAGTCCATTGGTTACCGTTTTACAGAATCTATATGATACTTCAATTCAATGTTTGAGTGGTAGGTAATAACCATATATCGTCAATATAATATATTGACCTCCTTCAGCTCACGCCAACGAGCAAACGCTGGCCCAATGTTGATCCTCGTCCTGCCTTTAATACGATCACTTTCTCGTTTCCTCTTTTTGCATTCCTCCGACAAAACCTTTGCTTTCTTCTTTTTCTGTGCTGCCTCGGCCATGACTATAACATCCGGCAAACTATAAAAAGGATAGTTGGGCTCGCACGTCCGAATTTAAGGAAGTGGGGGTGATGGTGGAAGTGACGTATATGCCGTAAAGCAGTCGAATTTTGTAGTTCTTTTTTTTCTCGTGTTACTACCCGAAACCCGAAGTTTAAAAGTACGATTAAAAACGATACAGACCCCGTCAGGCTATGGCAGACGTGTCATTCAACCTATTGTAAGTCGATGTATCATCACAAGAGTCTTGAAAATATATTATGAAGGTTGAAAAGTTACCTAGTGCTGCTTTAAGATGGGTTTTTATGAATAAGGATTAAGCACCCAGAATGGATGGAGATATTTTCCAGTAACATTGCGTATTAGTATTAGACGGCGTCTGTAGTCAAAGTCAATCTGGAATAACCATCCAGGTGAGCTACACTTCCACTACACTTGGACTTGAACTTTCAATATGAACTTTGCCATATCCCTTTAACTCATAAACAAACATTCAAAGTGATCAGTTGTGTAACATTGCCTGCAATGAACTTCACTGCAATACAAACAGCAACGCAGCCATCCAATTACAGAGCAGAGGGAAATTTGATTACCTCATTACAGTTGATTTTATCACAACAGCTTGTATAATATGAGAGCTGGGTGTAATTGGGAGAATAAACAAGCCAGGAGAAAATGAAATGAAGGTAAGTGAAACTCGTCAGATGACGACGACAGGAACAGAGATAGCTGTGCTTAATTCGGGCTGTATGTGACAAATGTTTCACGGCCAATCAAACACAACATGTAGTACTAAATATCCCATCATTAAACCTTGTTTCACTAAAGTGGGAATGTGCCCGTTACACTAAGAAAGCATATGTCAAGCATCAGTGTTACAGAAACAAACATCCTTACAAAAAGCAAACAGAATGAGTAAAGGAGAGCTGTTTGAGTTAGGCTATCAACAACATGTAAAAACCCGAAAATCTTGTTTCTTCACGACCTCATATTAGAAGGCAAAAAAAACGACTTAAAGAAGCCATACAAAAGTACCATGGTAGCCTACTATCGTGTTTTTGACATGTAAGCATAGTAGTTTTTTGCTTTTCAGGATATATATAGCTATGGTGTTTAAGACATATCGTATTCAGATAGTACCATGGTATTCTTGGAAGTACCCTAGAATCCATGTAAACACCATGGTAAAGAATATCACCATGGTAGCCTACTTTTTTCCCCCTTTTTTGCAAGGAACGTATGCTAATCGATGTCGCATATCTTTCCACATTCTAGCGACCACGTCGCGTGATTTATCGCTCATTTACATATTTAAACAATCAACGTAAAACTGAAACAATACGCTACAAAGTTGCATGTCAATGAGACTCGATGTTTGAGTTGTAAGTGTTACAAAGCTTCAAAAGCGGTGACTGTGAATGCACTCCAAAACACATACGTTACTGCTTTAATCTAATTACTTATCTTTATTACGTCTGTAGCCTAATAAAGAAAACAGACGTGGTTTTAAACGTTTACAAACATGCGCGACTGAAAAATGTAAACCACACAAGTTGAAACAAACAGAAAGTTAAACACTCACCTTTCTGGAGAAACAACTCGCGATGGCAGATCAAGATTTCTGTTCGTAAACTGCCAGAGACCGATCGCGAAGAAAGCTTTACATTATCCGTTTCCCAAATAGATCACTGAAGCTAGTAGGGAAAAAAAGAGTATTCCTTGCAAAAAGCCGGAGAGGCAGTACACTTTGTTAGGGAAATCCGAAGAACTATGGGCGATGTTGGGAATCCAGCGTCGAAAACAATTCCCGGCTTTTCCACGCCCTGTAGGCTGAGCTTCAGATAAGCCGCCAGGTGCGCGTCAAGTCTTAATGTTCACTGATACCTGTGTGAGTTTTGAAGGAAAATCGCTGGAGTATAGTCCCCACATCTGATGGATGAGGACACAGGACTCATCTGGACCTGCCCGATTGACCAGAGGGAGCACTCGAGCACTCGCTCTCTCTCTCTCTCTCTCTCTCTCTCTCTCTCTCTCTCTCTCTCTCTCTCTCTCTCTCTCTCTCTCTCTCTCTCTCTCTCTCTCTCTCTCTCTCTCTCTCTCTCTCTCAATTTAAATTCCATTTCAAGTTTTCAATGGTATACATTTGCATGTAATATTGCCAACGTTTCAGTATAATGACATAATAAAATTAGATAAATTCAAATAAACTATAGGCATATACAATAATAAAATATAGGCCTTTAACATATAACACAGATTCATTTCAACTTCAGCCTATGGCATCCAATGTAGGCCTAGCCAAAGCATCAATTCACAAAAACTGTCACATAATAAAATAACGATAGCCTAAATAAAATACTGTACCAGAAATATTAGTTTCAGTAAAGTTAATACATTAAGAATATGTTTGTTCAAAATTTTACTTTTAGGGGTACAAGCTTGTCGCTGGGGCACTACTCTTAAAAGAACATGTTTGTACCTTTTTTACTCCTAAAAGGATTATTAGCCTACACTCTTAAAAAAAAGGTTCTATATGGCACCAAAAATGGTTCTTTGCTCGTAATCATAGGGGAACCTTTTTAGTGCTATATAGCACCAATTTTGGTGCTTCAGCGGTTCTTCAGAGGTTCTTCACCGGTTCTTTGACTAAGGTGCTATATAGCACCGCTAACTAAGGTGCTATATAGCACCGCTACCATATACATAACATTTTAAGATATGGTGCTATATAGCACCAAAAGTGGTTCCTCTATGATTACGACGAAGAACCATTTTTGGTGCCATATAGAACCTTTTTTTTTTTTAGAGTGTACCTTACAAATACGTACCTTAAGGTACTACTATAAAACTTACTGTGGTTAAAAAAAAAGAAGGAAAAAAAAGGTACAAATGTGTCCTTTTAAGGGTTGTCCTTTAATGAAGCTGTTGATACCCCTAAAGCAGGGGTGTCCAAACTTGGTCCTGGAGGGCCACTGTCTTGCAGAGTTTAGCTCCAACTTGCCTCAACAACTGCCTAGAAGTTTCTAGTATCCCTAATAAGACCTTGATTAGCTGGTTCATGTGAGTTGTATTGGGTTGGAGCTAAACTTTTGGCCCTCCAGGATCAGGATTGGACACCCCTGCCCTAAAGGTACAATTTTCACACCCTTTTCCTCTGTGTGACAGATTTCAATTTCGTTTACTTTACTTAAAAATGTCTAATTAGGACTAATACGTATTTATATATAAAATGTGTCTAACATAAAATATTTTAAATAGTGTCGTCTATTCAATTTATTTAAGTTTGATCAACTCAATTTAGTTAGATTTAGGAAAGAGGAGCGCCTTCTGGGCGTGGTTGTTCCTTTACTCCAAGTGATTGTCTCTTTTAATACTTTAATAACGGAGGCTACTGTGATCACTGAGTCTGTATTTGGTATGTTTTATCTCTGATGGTGATGAGACATTCTTCCAGATGTCTGTTTGAAGTCTCTCTTCCTTTAGCAGATCGTAGAACCATTCTGCCTACAAAAGTGCTTTAAAAAAAAACGTTTTCTGAGTGGAGAATCAGAAATAGTTCTTTGCTGTAACCTTGCTTCAAACACCCTTGAGGTCCCCCACGGGCTCCCCTGTGAAGCCTGCTGGAATGAAAGAATGATCCTTTCCTCTCCCATCTACAGTAAATCTGAGATTTGCGGTAATCTGGCTCCTGCAGAGACTGAGATTAAGGCCAAACCAATTGTAAATCATAATCAAAGGACAGATATTAAGGATGGATGGAGAAAATTGTGTTGCGACAACATATTTAAGCCTACCTTTTAGTCCAATGTTTTTGATCCAATGATTTTGGTGCTGTTTTGAAGATTAATATTCAGGAGCAGGAGAATTGAGAATAATGCATTTAGAACAATGACAGTTTGCATGCAATGTTTCCACACACAAAAAATCAATACACCAAAACTGAATAAATAAATAAATAAATAAACAAACAAACAGGGGTCAATAATGTTAATACAATAGTAAATGTAATACATAAAATATTAAATTAGTACTTAATAGATAAGTACAATAACATTTAAAATAAATACAATGAATATTTTAATTAAAAGTGATTAAATGTGTCATTATAAAGTATTTCATTTTGTAAAATTATTAAAATATCTAAACACAAAAATTAAATACATTTCAAATATTGACACATTTTTATTGACACAATTATTTTGCGTTCAATATTGCCGAAGCATTACTACAAAAACAGTGACAAAAAGAGAAAATGATAATAATAATAATAATAATAATAATAATAATAATAAAGAAATGGTGCTATGTTGTAAATATTAATTCTAATTGTAAAATAATAATATTAATAATAAGGTTTGCATAAAATGATCAAACTTCCACCATCTTATTTCTTGACTATTGAACCTTCCGGATGCTTTAATTTGGTGGGATTTGAGCTATTTAACAGACGGACTTTCATAAATCCACCAAATTCTTCTGTCATCCGCAGGTAGCCGAGTTCTTTGAAGTAAGCAAGGTGTTTTTAAAGCTATGCCTTCAGAGGACACTGGGTAACATGAGCAACATCATTAATGCGGTGTCTCTTTAAAATGTTGTTTTGGACCCCCGTGTGTTATTGCAGCAGAAGTGTGTGTATGTTGTAGTTGGACCCAAGTGTCAAAGCTGAATGATTTGAATAATTCATGACTATATGGAAATTAGTCTGTCTGAAGGAAAAGAGTGCGGTCTTTGCCCTGAGGCCTGTAGGGACAGAGATGCTTTGCTTTTTTTACCATTTATTCTCTCTCTCTCTCTCTCTCTCTCTCTCTCTCTCTCTCTCTCTCTCTCTCTCTCTCTCTCTCTCTCTGAACCCTCCTAAATGCCTTTCTCAAATAATTTAGAGTGTAAAAATGCAGCGAAAAGTTGAAGATGATCAAAACACAAGAAATATAACAGGAGCAGCGATGGAAAGAGACAGAAAAATCAGAGAAAAAGGGAGAATAATGATAGCTGTCAGGGGGAATGAGATGGCATTGTGCCCGAGCGTGGAACACACAAAGCTGGCTGTCATCTACAACCATTGTTCTCTTTTCTCTCAAATAGTCCCGTTGCTCAGAATGTCACACCTATTTTAGTAAATGATAAGAAATAGATAACTGAATCATGACAAATCATAAACAAGACGGTGCAGACAGAGCAGGTCATTTTATACTCCACTGGCCATGTTTTGAGCGGCTCGAATGGCAGATATTGATTGTGGCTCACATGTAGTTTCAATTCAAGTCATTTCAAGATATTTGGACTCTTTTGTTGACTTTTGATAAGTTGAGTTTGGCATCTAGACCTTGAGAAAAAATAATCTTAAATAGGAAAGATTGAAATGGTCTTTAATAATGTCTCTAAAATATTGAAAATCCCTGATCTATTATATTCTTGTGGCGCCCTCTACTGTTTAAACTTATTGTATCTGCTCAAATAGTCGATGAAAATCTCATTGGGACTTTTCTTGAGCGTTATAACCCCCTCCACGAGACAGCCACACCCGTGAAGTAGCTACCATTTAACGTCAGTAATATTCTCACCGACCGTGTTTGTGCACCAGACGTTACTTGCATCCGTCTGTGTGCAGCTGATTTTGGCACATCCAGAACGGCGGCAAAGACAGATGAGCAGAAACAGTTACGCTGTCATTTGGCAGAGAAAGACAATATGCTGAGAGACAGCAAACAGAAGGAGACGTGAAGAGGGAGGGGGAGATCAACATGAACAAAAGTGAGAGCGAGAAAGGAGCTATTTTTAGGCAGTGCAATGATTAGATTTGCTTCCCTGTTGCACCGAGCCAAGTTGGTCGGGCGGCTGTCAATATGAGTTATTGCATAGACCTTCGCTTTAATCAAAGTTGTGTACTATGAGTGACGTCGTAGACTGTGCATGTATTATATTGGCCTATGTGTGTGTGCGCGTGTTTGTGTCTGTAACTTGCATAGGCCTATACGCCTATTACTTAGCCCTGGAGATGTTGATTTAGCTTGGTGGATCCGGGATTCCCTACAGTGCCAGTTTGGTGCAGTGCCACTAATGAGCCATCTGGTGCTCTCACCATCGATCCCACAAGTACTGGGACCATCACCCAGAATTCTGCACCCCTGTGTTTAGCCAAATGACAAGGCCTCTGTGGGGAACAAGATGAAGGGCAATGTTTTGTTCAAATTTACAAAGTATAACTATATATGCTATAGTATTTTGTTTTAATTATTTTAGCGTATCATAATTTACATCACATATTTGTAGATTTGATATAAAACAATACAAATGTAATCTAAAATACACACACACACACAAAGTGAATGTGTTAGAAGCAGGAAAAATGGCCAAGCGTAAGGATTTGAGTGAGTTTGACAAGGGCCAAACTGTGATGGTTAGACGACTGGGTCAGAGCATCTCCTAAACTGCAGCTCTTGTGGGGTGTTCCCGGTCTGCAGTGGTCAGTATCTATCAAAAGTGGTCCAATGGAAGGAACAGTGGTGAACTAACGACAGGGTCGTGCTGACCCCTGTCCACCGCCGAAAGTGCCAACAGTGGGCACATGAGCATCAGAAATGGACCACGAGGCAATGGGAGAAGGTGGCCTGGTCTGATGAATCATGTTTTCTTTTACATCACGTGGATAACCAGGTGCGCTTACCTGGGGAACACATGGCACCAGGATGCACTATGGGAAGAAGGCAAACCGGCGGAGGCAGTGTGATGCTTTGGGCAATGTTCTGCTGGGAAACCTTGGGTCCTGCCATCCATGTGGATGTTACTTTGACACATACCACCTACCTAAGCATTGTTGCAGACCATGTACACCCTTGGTATTCCCTGGTGGCTGTGGACTCTTTCAGCAGGATAATACGCCCTGCCACAAAGCAAAAATGGACCAGGAACACCCCACAAGAGCTGCAGTTTTAGAGATGCTCTGATCCAGTCGTCTAGCCATCACAAGTTGGCCCTTGTCAAACTTGCTCAAATCCTTACAAATGGCCATTTGTCCTGCTTCTAACACATCAACTTCGAGGAAAAAGGTGCTGTGATGAAGAGATAATCAGTTATTCACTTCACCTTATGCCTGACCGAGATTATATATATATATATATATATATATATATATATATATATATATATATATATATATATATATATATATATATATATATATATATATATATATATATATATATATAACATTTTAATAAAAAAAAAAAAAAGATTTGACAAATTGGCAATTGGTCAAGAAAAAAATAGTTTGTACAATTTTGGACAAATTTTGCTTTTATAGGCCTAAAGGTAAAGCTTGTATTCTTGTTTAATATTTTTAACTAAAAATAAGGACAACACAATCGATAATTCTTTCTGTTGGCAACTTGAGCCGTGAAATACCCAGTTCTCATCATCAACCTGATTACAAGTGCTTAGAGATGTGAGAACGCTAATGAAGCCACTAATGAAGACCGAGAGCAGCTCTTTGAAGGAAGACACTGTGCCAGAGTGTCCAATGTGGTTGATCAGATTCCCGGAACATTCCCAATGCAAACAATGCAAATGTTCACAAGACAATTATACTTTGCAGCTCTTTCAAGAGCCATATCCATTCATGGCTTTCAGAAATTCTGCTTTGATTGATTAATTGCTTGGAGTTTTCCTTACAAACACATAACAAGCTCTTTGTTTGTTTTAATGATTAAAACCTGATTCTATAATCTATTGCATCAGTATGTGATTACATCAGATTTATTCATTTCTGTGGTTTTACAGCTGGTTGGTATCAAATAATAGGCTTCACAGAGCAGAAAAATGCAATAGGAAGTTCTGAAATTGTAATTGGAGCTACGCTCTTCCAGATAACCTTCAGAAGTTGAAAATAAATAATAAAAATTAATAATGGGGTTGTGCTGCTGTCTGCGGGATAACAAATTGCTTTGGCTATGGAAGACTGAATAACCAGCTAACAAGAACAAGAAGAGCAAGAAGTTTTTTTGTGAGGAAATTATTGTACTTTTTGAAACTCACTTTTTGTCTGACTGCTAATTAAAAGCAACTTTGGTGTATCCATCAGTGCTTGATGCAATGAACACCTAGCTGAGTAAGCAGAGAAGGGTTTGGAAAAATATAATTATTAGATGAAAAACATAAAATTAAAATTAAAACCGGAAAAAAAAAAAAAGCCAATTCAATAATTGTAATAAAATGTATATATTATATATTTAATTAAACTAACTAATTAATACATATTATAATATTATATAAATAATAATAAATAGCATTGTTTGTATATACTGATATGGCTTTATTTATTTTTTTGCTAACAGATTGCATATTTATTAATAATTTTATAATATTTTTTTCTATGTATATGTTCTATGTATTCTATTTATTCCTATGTATAGTTTTATATATACATTATATATATATATATATATATATATATATATATATATTTTTTTTTTTTTTTTGTGCAACTTAAGTGTACTTTGAGTATCAAACCACTAGGTGACAGTATATTGTCATTTTAAAATGTCATGAATGCCAATCAAAGGAACAGATTAATTAATGTAATTCTAATTCCGTAAGTCTTTAAACACAAATCTTAAACAATAAGCTAGTTCCACAATCCAATCCTTTTAATATAATGGTTGTTCTTAAGCATAATTATAACAAACCAATTAAACATTTAGATGTCCCATAGTAGCACTGGAGCCTACATTTAGGTTAGCATAGGTGCACCTGAGTTGTGTATCTAGCATCTTGATTCAAACAAACAAACAAATGTGTCTTTTCTATGAGACTGCTTTTCTAGACTGCTTTTCCTTCTTTTTCTAGAGACTCGCCCTTCTCTTTTCCACCATTCTGTCACACTGTAGTGCACACATTTACCACAGGTGTCCAAAAGGTGCAGTTTGAGGAAAATGTTAGCATTTAGCACCTATGCTAACATTCACAGTAGAGGAAAGTAGGGTCTATGTTAGCAAGTGCAAGTGTTTAATCATGGTTTGAACTGCAGTCTGGGTCTGTTTATTGTATAGGACTGTTTATGTGAAAGCACCGTAAAGGTTACCGTGACAGTTTACACAGATATAGCTACAGAGAGCGAGGAAGAGAGACTGTTTATTTAATAAAAGATAGACTACGTGTGCAGTTTCATGTTCCCACTCTTTCACTTGTTGCTTTCTCAGCTTCCGCCTTCATCTGTCTCTCTGTATGCATGTTGATTATTAATTTAATAAATATGCATTATGCTTGGGACGTGTAGAAGACTTCCTGTCCTTTGCACCTCAATGAACCCAGCACACTGAGCCAAGTGACAACACTGAGTCAGCTCAAGTGTTACATTAGAGCTGAAGTAAAGCATCATTTTCTTTCTTTAATTTCACAAGCAACTCAAGGAAAGACATAATTTTTCCATTTATTTAGTTAAGACATAAAAGATAAAGCTTCATTTCCTGTGGATCTCCCTCTCATAAAGATTTCCCAGTGTTCCAGTCCCAGAATCAGTGTCAGATGAGGTTATGATTCCCCATATGTGATTAATGATAGTTCTCCCCAGAAACGAATTTTTAACATTGTCAAGCCTGTTGCTGGTTTCTAGCTGGTTGAAACTCATCATTAGCTAGTACAAGCTAGTTAGTTGGCTAAAGCTTAATTAGCTAGTCCAAGCTGGCAATATGACTGGTCCAAGCTGGTCATTAGCTGGGTCATGCTGGTCATTAGCTGGGTCATGTTGGTCATTATCTGGTTCAAGCTGGTCATTAGCTGGGTCAAGCTGGTCATTAGCTGGTTCAACCTGGTCATTAGCTGGGTCATTAGTTGGTTCAAGCTGGTCATTAACTGGGTCATGCTCATGGTTCAACCTGGTCATTAGCTGGGTCATGCTGCATGGTCATTTGTTGGTTTAAGCTGGTCATTAGCTGGGTCATGCTGGTCATTAGCTGGGTCATGCTTGTCATTATCTGGTTCAAGCTGGTCATTAGCTGGTTCAACCTGGTCATTAGCTGGGTCATTAGTTGGTTCAACCTGGTCATTATCTGTTTCAAGCTGGTCATTAGCTGGGTCATGCTGGTCATTAGCTGGTTCAAGCTGGTCATTATCTGGTTCAAGCTGGTCATTAGCTGGGTCATGCCGGTCATTAGCTGGTTCAAGCTGGTCATTAGCTGGGTCATGCTGGTCATTAGTTGGTTCAAGCTGGTCATTAGTTGGTTCAAGCTGGTCATTATCTGGTTCAAGCCGGTCATTAGCTGGGTCATGCTGGTCATTAGCTGGTTCAACCTGGTCACTAGTTGGTTCAAGCTGGTCATTATCTGTTTCAAGCTGGTCATTAGCTGGGTCATGCTGGTCATTAGCTGGTTCAAGCTGGTCATTATCTGGTTCAAGCTGGTCATTAGCTGGTTCAACCTGGTCATTAGCTGGGTCACTAGTTGGTTCAAGCTGGTCATTATCTGTTTCAAGCTGGTCATTAGCTGGATCATGCTGGTCATTAGTTGGTTCAAGCTGGTCATTATCTGGTTCAAGCCGGTCATTAGCTGGTTCAAGCTGGTCATTAGCTGGTTCAACCTGGTCATTAGCTGGGTCACTAGTTGGTTCAAGCTGGTCATTATCTGATTCAAGCTGGTCATTAGCTGGGTCATGCTGGTCATTAGCTGGTTCAACCTCGTCATTAGCTGGGTCATGCTGGTCATTATCTGGTTCAAGCTGGTCATTAGCTGGGTCATTATCTGGTTCAAGCCGGTCATTAGCTGGGTCATGCTGGTCATAATCTGGTTCAAGCTGGGTCATGCTGGTCATTATCTGGTTCAAGCCGGTCATTAGCTGGGTCATGCTGGTCATTAGCTGGTTCAACCTGGTCATTAGCTGGGTCATTAGTTTGTTCAATCTGGTCATTAACTGGGTCATACTGGTCATTATCTGATTCAAGCTGGTCATTAGCTGATTCAAGCTGATCATTAGCAGGTTCAACCTGGTCATTAGTTGGTTCAAGCTGGTCATTTACT
Organism: Romanogobio albipinnatus; assembly: GCA_023566225.1. Classification (NCBI taxonomy): domain Eukaryota; kingdom Metazoa; phylum Chordata; class Actinopteri; order Cypriniformes; family Gobionidae; genus Romanogobio; species Romanogobio albipinnatus. The sequence continues at coordinate 44,059,117 of CM042245.1, read as the reverse complement.
GGGTCATGCTGGTCATTATCTGGTTCAAGCTGGTCATTAGCTGATTCAAGCTGATCATTAGCTGGTTCAACCTGGTCATTAGTTGGTTCAAGCTGGTCATTAACTGGGTCATGCTGGTCATTAGCTGGGTCATGCTGGTCATTAGTTGGTTCAAGCTGGTCATTTACTGGGTCATTAGTTGGTTCAAGCTGGTCATTTACTGGGTCATGCTGGTCATTATCTGGTTCAAGCTGGTCATTAGCTGATCATTAGCTGGTTCAACCGGGTCATTAGTTGGTTCAAGGTGGTCATTAACTGGGTCATGCTGGTCATTAGTTGGTTCAAGCTGGTCATTTACTGGGTCATGCTGGTCATTTACTGGGTCATGCTGCTCCTCAGCTTGTCCAAGCTGGTATTAGTTGGTTCAAGAAAGTAATTAGTGGATCCAAGTTGGTCATTTGATGTATGGTCCAAGATGGTCAACTAGCATTCACCAGCAAATTAGCCATTTGGACCAGTATATACCAGTTTAGACCAGATAGAAATTAGCTTATATGTTCCAAAACACAAAGTCATTTATTATAGTGAAATAATCAGAGATTCAAGGGGAAAAGAGGGATAACTTAATCGTCTCTGTAGGCTTTATGTCTCAATTGATGACGCACCCCACATGTATACGTGTAGAAACCGCCGATTCTCAGCTTAGTTATGGGAAACTGAAACTTTCTCAAAGAAGTTGTGTTTGACCCCCTGGCCTCCAGAATCCTTCGGCCTCAACTGCACCACTCTGTCCCCAGTCACATCACCTCGTCCCAGGCTCTGGGTGTCACCACAGAGCCTTTGATGGCTCACACATGGGCTGCATCCTGTACTACTTCCTGTGGGGGAGAGGCTGGGTCAGGGCTGACCCCTTTTGGTCTCTAGGGAAACACAGGGGAAGTGGCTGTTTGCACACACACGCTCACACACAAACCCTTTTCTATAATCTCAATAAAAATTCAGCGCTTCTTCATCCTCACACCCTCACTTGCCTCACTCATACACATTCACCCTGCAGCAGTTCTCATCACACTTCAGTCTCCAAACCATCTTTGACCTTTGAGTTATGTCCCTCTTGAATGGGCGTCCTGCTTCCCATGAAGTCCCAGCATCAGCCAGTCAGTGGTTATGAAGATCCTTAACATTTTGAACATATCAACCAAGGGTACCCCAGTGATCAACATTTTGTTTTGCTAAAACATGTAGAAAAAAAAAATGTATAGACTATTGTAATTAATCTAATGATATTTTCAGTTCATTTATAAGGAAAGTAAACCAACTAATGTGTTTATATCTGTGTGACATTTGTCACATATGTGCTACTTCAGTTTGCACGTCTGTTTTTCTGAAAATTAACACAAACCATTTCTGGTTTGTTATTAATAATGGGTAACATGATACAAAAAGAATATTAATGTGAAAACAATAAAACCATCTGTAAATGGTTCTCAGTGTCCTTGCATGTGAACAGTTTTCATTTCATAGTTATTGTTTTGCTTTCATTAGATAGATAGATAGATAGATAGATAGATAGATAGATAGATAGATAGATAGATAGATAGATAGATAGATAGATAGATAGATAGATAGATAGATAGATAGATAGATAGATAGATAGATAGATAGATAGATAGATAGGTAGGTAGGTAGGTAGGTAGGTAGGTAGGTAGGTAGGTAGGTAGGTAGGTAGATAGATAGATAGATAGATAGATAGATAGATAGATAGATAGATAGATAGATAGATAGATAGATAGATAGATAGATAGATAGATAGATAGATAGATAGATAGATAGATAGATAGATAGATAGATAGATAGATAGATAGATAGATAGATAGATAGATAGATAGATAGATAGATAGATAGATAGATAGATAGATAGATAGATAGATAGATAGATAGATAGATAAACTACAAACGTGAATGTAAAAAACTACAACTCCCACGAGTTCTTCTTCCCTGAGGAATACAGCATGAGCTGATATGGTTAGGAGGGTCATTAAAAGAAAAGCATGCTGCAAACTAAGAGTAAACTGCCTTGAGAATAGGCTACAATGCGCAATAACAGTTTTTTATTGTCACTGGGTCCTGGGTCCATAAACGAAATTTACACACCCCCTCACTGAATGAAATCATTAGGCTACGCATCGTTTTCAGTTTATGTGGCGCTACCACATATTCAACATTCTCTCTTTCTTTTAGCTAACAAGGCACCAGTAAATCCTCTTTATAGTTTATTGATTATTATGCACCTGCCTGTGAATCTTCGGTATGCTCCCGTTATTGTTAATGTGACCTACATCAGGAGGAGACACGCTCGTGCACGGGCATCCCTCCTTTATATCTGACGCCATAGCAACGCTATGCCGAAGCCCTGATGCGCGCTTTCTTCAATACCACAAAGACACGGAGATACAACCATCGTGTTCAATATCTCTTCGCTGATGTCGGAGCGGGTTTACGACATGTATCGATGACAAAAACTACAATCGGAGACATCTAGGTGAGTGTGTCCGCAATCTTGGTGCATTACATCTTAAATTCATTCATTCAAATCCCAAAGGTTGGTCCTGAATTACGCTCACTGCCTGATACAATGGCCTTCCATTGATAGGCAATGCATTTTTACGTTGCATTTTAATTGTATTTTGACGCTTGGTCGTAATGAATGACTGAATAACATGGATTGTGTTCACTGCGCTCATGTAGAGATATGCCATTTTGTAAAACATCCGAACAAGGTTAAATAAGATGAAGTTATTTATTTATTTATTGTCAGGTAAACTTGGTTTACAAAGGCAACAGCCATGTGACTTCGGTGTAGGCTACCTATTACAGTAGACGGCACTGTGCAGTATTTACTCAAAAACAATTATTAACAATAATAAATACAACTACCGTATGTAGTATGTTTATAATTGAGTAACAGCAAACGAGCTCCTTAAAAGTGAATGAGAAAAAATAAATAAAAAAAATGTAATCTTAACCCTAGAAACATTAGACTGTCACTGTATCATCTTAAAGAGTTACTATTCAGTTTATGTTTTGACTGTTTGTTATTAAGTATCTCTTTTTCATAATGTACACAGTGAGCAAAATGTATGTTTAAGCACATAAACACTCCTGGGGCCAAAAAAAAGAGAGATTAGAAAAAAAGAACACAAGGCTCATTATTTTAATAGAGCAATGAACTCTTGATGTCCACAATTAAGGCAATACTAAACATGATGACAAACTGGCAAAAATGCTACCATAATCATTTATGCCCCTGTGCATGCTGGGAAAACAACTGGGGCTATTCCGGAAACTGGGCGAGCAATGTGGTTATAAAGTACAACTGTTTAATGACACTTAATAAAATATTAATGAATCAGAAATTACACATAAAAAAAAAAATGGAATAAATTGTGTTTTTATGTTAATGATTTGTGTTACATTTAAAAAAAAAATAATAATAATTCTGTTAAATATAATTTACATTATATTTTAAAAATTACATCATGAAATCTACAGATGCACATAATCATTTGAATATTAAGTAAATATTAAAAATGCTAAATAAGTATTTATTTATTCAATCAAGTTTGTGTATATCTTATTTGTTATCATTTATATCATATCAATTTTCTTTCATTAAAAAAATCCTTTACTATCCATCTATTTTGTACTCTCCCTCTGCTTACCTAGACATCATGTGTGGCCATCAAAATGCTGTGTAGGCAGGCAGCTCGCAAGCTTTTGAGACGCAGTCACAGTGTCACAGTCAATGTCTATTTTCTCAGGAGGGTCGATACTTTCATGCCAACATTCTTGTTCAAGTTTGGAAATACGATCCAAGAGCTAGAGGGAGAGCGAGACCATGAGCAGCTGATACACCGCAGCTAAAAATAATATTCCCTGTGAATTACTCTTTCTAACACCAGGCAATGAGCACGAAAAGCAATTACTCCGGTAAGTCATTGTTTAATAATCATATATGACTGTCGGTGTGGGTTTTACTATTTTATTTACTATTCATGCCAATTAAAAGTAGAGAAAAGACAAGGTCTGGCTGTCAATGAGCATGTGGAGGGATTTTAATAGCCATCAGAGTGCGTGAAATCCTATGATAATAATAACGAACAGCAGTGTTTATTACAAATCTAAGTATGAAGGAGTTTGTTACAGGAGACTATTTTTTTAATGCACTTGCCATGGGTCTTTACCTTGTAATTCACTTCATTTTAAATCAACCAAGAGCCAGCAATAAATTTTTTCTCACTGTAGCACACATTTTTTGTTAATAATATCAATAAGGTCATACATGACAGTATCCTAAAGTGAAGACCCCTGTCATATCTGTAGCTGAATAAAAACTGTTTTATTTTACATGGAGGGTTGCTTCTTGGTGGTCGACATGTTGTGATCATGTGACCAGACGAATGCTACTCACTTTCTTTGTAGCCCCTTTTATCGGATACTTTTGGTTGCGGAATAAATGATGCATTATTGAATATGCTTTCACAGCATATAGCATTATATGCTAATAATATTAGCATTTCTAACAATTTTCCGTATACGCCGATAAGTTACAGTTTAAAATGAAACTATAATTTCAGCTACATAAACATAAATAAAAAAAATAATAATAATTCTGTCAATATAGTGACATTTATACGTGATATGATGATATAGATATTATAATTTTTTAAATAGTTAAAATAGGCTTGTCAAAAACCCACTTTGATGGGTCACCGGAGGACATACAGCATGCAAGCCTTAATCTACCAGAGTATATTCCGCACAAGCAAACACTACTGGTTGTGGTGTTGTATAATGCAGCTCTCCTGAATGAGAAATTAAACTTTGTTGGTAAATGAGTTGGCTGATGGGTACAGGCACTGTCCCTAAAGAGGGTTTGTTAATCTTGCTCTTACACTGATTGGCAGCAGAGGATCAATGTAGTCAAATACTACCCCAGACCTCATAGCCAATAATAATTGCAGGAATACTGCTTTCAGTGCTGTCAATTTTGGCTCAAATCTGGCATTCTGTATAAACGGAAAGTCTAAGTCATTTTGCAATTTTTACAGTTCATTCAACTTTAAATGCTGTATGTTCCAATCTAACGTCAACTTTTTTTTCTTTTATCCTTTAGCCCAATCAGGTGACATGGGCTTGTCTTTCTGTGGGAATGGTAATAATTCCTACAGCGTGGACAAAGGAGTCCTGGACAATGGTTGCTTCGTGGATGCCATCAACCTCGTCCCTCATGTATTTCTTCTCTTCATCACCTTCCCTATCCTCTTCATTGGTATGAAAGCTCATGACCATGCACATGCGTTGCAGTTTGTCAAACAGATTTTCTTTTTTGGTTCCAATCAGAATTTAATACAGACTGTCTTTTAATTGAGATGTTTAATTATTTATTTATTTTATTCACCACGCAAGAGCACTTCAATACATTTTAATTTAGGGAAGTAGGTGGAATTACATTTAAAAAAAAATTATAAATCAATAACCACTGTAATTTTTTTTATAATAATTCATTGATTTATCCATAAAGAAGTTAGGCTGGATTGTAAGATAATAGGTGTGGTTAAACAGGAGATTAAATATATATATACACACACACACACACACACACACACACACTAATCAAGCATAACATTATGACAGGTGAAGTGAAAAACACTGAAAGTTGATGTGTTAGAATCAGGAAAAATGGGCAAAGGCCAAATTGTGATGGCTAGACGACTGGGTCAGAGCATCCCCAAAACTGCAGCTCTTGTAGGGTGTTCCCAGTCTGCAGTGGTCAGTATCTATCAAAAGTAGTCCAAGGAAAGAACAGTGGTGAACCAGCGACAGGGTCATGGGCGGCCCATTGATGCACGTGGGGAGCGAAGGCTGGCCTGTGTGGTCTGATCAAACAGACGAGTTAATGTAGCTCAAATTGCTCAAGTTAATGCTGGTTCTGATAGAAAGGTGTCAGAATACACAGTGCATCTCAGTTTCTTGCGTATGGGGCTGCATAGCCGCAGACCAGTCAGGGTGCCCAGACTGACCCCTGTCCACCGCCGAAAGCGCCAACAGTGGGCACATGGAAGAAGGTGGCCTGGTCTGATGAATCACATTTTCTTTTACATCACGTGGATGGCCGGGTGTGTGTGCGTCGCTTACCTGTGGAACACATGGCACCAGAATGCATTATGGGAAGAAGGCGGAGGCAGTGTGATGCTTTGAGCAATGTACTGCTGGGAAACCTTGGGTCCTGCCATCCATGTGGATGTTACTTTAACACGTACCACCTACCTAAGCATTGTTGCAGAACATGTACGCTCTTTCTTGGAAATGGTATCCCCTGGTGGCTGTGGCCTCTTTTGACAGGATAATGCGCCCTGCCACAAATCAAAAATGGTTCAGGAATGGTTTTAGGAGTGCAACAATTAGTTTGAGGTGTTGACTTGACCTCCAAATTTCCAAGATTTCAATCCCACCGAGCATCTGTGGGATGTGCTGAACAAACAAGTCTGATCCATGGAGGCCCCATCTCGCAACTTACAGGACTTAAAGGATCTGCTGCTAACATCTTGGTGCCAGGTACCACAGCACACCTTCAGGGGTCTAGTGGAGTCCATGGCTCAATGGGTTAAGGCTGTTTTAGCCGCCAATGGGGGACCAACACAATATTATAATGTTATGCCTGATCTGTGTATACTTTATGGAGAGAGAGAGAATTCTTATTTTACTTTCTATTAAATTCTATTAAAGTAAATGGAGCCACACAACATTAAGCTTAAAGTAGTGGGACCCGTAAACTGACCTCCTGTTGTGTGATTGTGTATTACCGTATAGTAATAGGAATTCCTGTTCCTTACCATCCCAGTTCAACTTCCTGTGGAACGTAGCCAATTCAGTTCAAATTCCAACTCACAAATTGCAAAGAAATCAATTAAATTGTGACGCCCTGGTTGTTTATAACATCCGTCACGTCTTCAGAAGCTGTGGGCCCTAGACACTGTATCAGTGGGCCAATTCATTATCTGTATCGGCTCCCCTAAGAGCCTTTACTCGAAACCTTCGCAAAATCCTTTACGCTGACGCCGTAATTGTGTCAGTGTCATTCCTCATTCTGTATGTAAGCATTTTACCTTATCTCATAATGAAGTAATGTTTCCCATAGAAGAATTATTACACTATTAGCCAAAGAAAGGAAAACAATGAATGAACGAGACAGGCGGAGACAGATCCAAAGTGCTGATTAGCAAACGTCAAGGAAAAAGTAATTGTTAACTGTATATTATATTAGATACACAAGGGAATAATAAAATGATGCTGCCAGACATGTTCACAAGTCTCTGATGTAGAGTTTCCATCTCTCCATGCTGCCAGCCTTTGTGGTTCAGATAATACATTTGAAAATAAAGATGTTAAAGTGATGGAACACATGTTTTTGTGTCCAGGCTGGGGTAGCCAAAGTTCAAAGGTGCAGATCCACCATAACACCTGGCTGCACTTCCCAGGCCACAACCTGCGCTGGATCCTCACCTTCACACTGCTCTTTGTGCACGTGTGCGAGATCGCAGAGGGAATCGTCTCCAATACGTGGGTTTCAGTTTAGTTGTGTGTTTATGACCGGTATGCATTGATGTTTATGTCTTTGTGTATGAATGGATTATTTCAGGCAGATGGAGTCCAATCACTTGCACCTCTTCATGCCTGCGCTGATGGGCTTCATAGCGGCCACGACATCAGTTGTATATTATCACAATATAGAAACAGCCAATTTCCCCAAACTGCTGCTTGGTAAGTCAATGTCAATGTCCAATGTCATTATGCAAATGTGATGCTGGCAGTTAATAATAAATTGTACTTTGAGTGTGGTTGTTTATTACTTACATTACTAACAACAGTTAGTCCGGATCCTCTAATTTAAATAAAACACTTTAATTCTGTCTGTTGCTTGGCAACACATAATGGTCAATCCGTATTTTTAGCCATTATCAAAGTTAGTTTCTGTCATTGGAATATGAGATTCAGACCTAACCTCAGAAATACTCTTTCACAGCTTTATTTATTTACTGGATTCTGGCTTTCATCACCAAGATGATAAAGTTATGGAAGTTTGCAGAGGCGAGCTTGGGGGTGCAAGAACTTCGTTTCTGTATCACAGCTTTACTCGTGGTTCTGTACGGCCTGCTCATGGCTGTCGAGATCAACGTTATCAGAGTCAGGGTGAGTTCATGGCAAATTTATTCATTTTTTATTAATTGTATTTTTTTTTTTTCTTCCGTTGATTTATCATCATCACGCAAATCATTTTATTTTATTTTGTATTATTTTATTATTTAAATATGATTATTTATTTAATTATTTTTTTTCTTTGTACCTCTAATTTGATCCACTAAATTAAGGCAGATTTTTGTTTTATTTAATAATTGTAGACTAAATAACAGTTGTTAACCTGCTGAAAAAACAGCTTGGACTGGCACAGATTTCCATACTCGTCTAGCTGATAGACATATAGCCATGCTATTAACCATCAAAGCTGTTTGCTGAGCTGTTTGTGTACATTGTACTAAAAAGCATTAAGTATTTTTATTTTTTGTCTTACCTGCAGAAGTACATGTTCTTTGCAAACCCCCAAAGGGTAAAGCCTCCAGAAGACTTGCAGGACTTGGGCGTCCGATTCCTCCAGCCCTTCGTCAACCTCCTCTCCAAGGCAACATATTGGTGGATGAACCCGCTCATCATTGGAGCCCATAAGAGACCCATTGAGCTGAAGAAGATTGGCAAACTTCCTATTGCGATGAGGGCCTTGACCAACTATCTGCGTCTGAAGGATTCCTATGAGGAACAGAGGGTATGTGGAGACGATCACCAGGGTTAAGAGCAAACATTATAACTCATAATCTAAATAAACAATATTTTAGGTTGCGCTTTATTTTAGACTAACTTATTAGTATTGGGTAATATAAGGTAACTACATCGGTTGAGCTTAGGTTCAGGGTTAGTGCCTAGTTATTACCCAGTTTTTGCACTTACTATAATAAGTACATAGTATGTACATGTGGAACAGGACTGTAAAATAAAGTGCTACCATATTTTCATATTTGGCGGTGACATACAGAAGTAATGAGAAGTCTTGGTTAACCAGAGCCTCTTTGCTTGTCCAAATTTGACAGCAGAACACAGAGGACCCAGAAAAATCCCCATCCATCTGGAAATCCATGTACAGGGCCTTTGGGGGGCCAATCCTCCTCAGCAGCACCTTCCGGTACATGGCGGACCTGTTGGGTTTTGCCGGGCCACTCTGCATCTCTGGGATTGTGGAACACTTAGATAACTCAACAGAGATTAACAGGACGAACAAGGTGTGTTTGTCACATGTGTGTCGCCATCTTATTAGTATGGTTACTGTCGCTATTCATGGTATAGTGAGAATAGAAAACACTGCAAATGAGCTTTCCTTACCCAGTTTATTTTGCCTTGTTTTCCAGTACAAATTTCTTAATATTAGATACATTTCAAAATACATTCACTTCAGAAGCAATCACTTAATTTTTCAAAAAAATTAAAGTGAGGCTTTATTTTATTTATGTCATCGTTAAAATAAAGTTAATGTTAATTCCAAAATGTACTAATACAATCACAAGGGATATCACTTAATAATATTTAATGGACCTGAGCTAACATTAACAACGCAGCCATATTTTTATTAAATAACGGACGTTAACAAATATGAATAAATACTGTAACAAATGTATTTCTCAGTTAATGTTAGTTAATGTATAAACTAACGAGTTTATTGTAAAGTGTTAAGTGTAAATATCTTAAGTTGCTTCTCAATTTTAATTTAAGAATGTTTATATTTAAGCTTGTTTCCGCCTCAGAATAAAAAATAATCAAGGTATTTGCGTATGTTTATCTCACAATTCTGACGCAATTGCGTGTTATAAAGCCAGACTTTATATAAGATTTTTAAAGACTTTATATCACACATTCTGACTTTATAACGCAATAGCGAGTTTATATCTCACAATTCTGTATTTATATCTCAGAATTGTGTGATATAAAGTCGCAATTGCGAGTTATAAAATCAGAATTGTGTGATATAAAGTCGCAATTGCGAGTTATAAAGTCAGAATTGCGAGTTAATCAGAATTGTATGATATAAAGTCGCAATTGCGAGTTATAAAGTCAGAATTGCTTGATATAAAGTCGCAATTGTGAGTTATAAAGTCAGAATTGCGAGATATAAAGTTGCAATTGCGAGTTATAAAATCAGAATTGCGTGATATAAAGTCGCAATTGTGAGTTATAAAACCAGAATTGCGTGATATAAAGTCGCAATTGCGAGTTATAAAGTCAGAATTGCGAGATATAAAGTCGCAATTGCGAGTTATAAAATCAGTATTGCGTTATATAAAGTCGCAATTGCGAGTTATAAAGTCAGAATTGCGAGATATAAAGTCGCAATTGCGAGCTATAAAGTCAGAATTGCGATATATAAAGTCGCAATAGCGAGTCATAAAGTCAGAATTGCGAGATATAAAGTCGCAATTGCGAGTTATAAAGTCAGAATTGCGATATATAAAGTCGCAATTGCGAGTTATAAAATCAGAATTGTGTGATAAAAAGTCGCAATTGCGAGTTATAAAATCAGAATTGCGTGATATAAAGTCGAAATTGCGAGTTATAAAATCAGAATTGCCTGATATAAAGTTGCAATTGCGAGTTATAAAATCAGAATTGTGTGATATAAAGTCGCAATTGAGAGTTATAAAATCAGAATTGCGTGATATAAAGTCGCAATTGCGAGTTATAAAATCAGTATTGCGTTATATAAAGTCTCAATTGCGAGTTATAAAGTCAGAATTGCGAGATATAAAGTCGCAATTGCGAGTTATAAAGTCAGAATTGCGAGATATAAAGTCGCAATTGCGAGTTATAAAGTCAGAATTGCGAGATATAAAGTCGCAATTGCGAGTTATAAAATCAGAATTGTGTGATAAAAAGTCGCAATTGCGAGTTATAAAATCAGAATTGAGTGATTTAAAGTCGCAATTGCGAATTATATAATCAGAATTGTGTGATATAAAGTCGCAATTGCGAGTTATAAGTCAGAATTGCGAGATAAAATTCGCAATTGCAAGTTATAAAATCAGAATTGCGTGATATAAAGTCAAAATTGCGAGTTATAAAATCAGAATTGCCTGATATAAAGTTGCAATTGCGAGTTATAAAATCAGAATTGTGTGATATAAAGTCGCAATTGAGAGTTATAAAGTCAGAATTGCGTGATATAAAGTCTCAGTTGCGAGTTATAAAACCAGAATTGCGTGATATAAAGTCAGAATTGCGAGATATAAAGTCGCAATTGTGAGTTATAAAGTCAGAATTGGGAGATATAAAGTCGCAATTGCGAGTTATAAAGTCAGAATTACGTGATATAAAGTCGCAATTGCGAGTTATAAAATCAGTATTGCGAGTTAATCAGAATTGCATGATATAAAGTAGCAATTGCGAGTTATAAAATCAGAATTGCGTGATATAAAGCCGCAATTGCGAGTTATAAAATCAGTATTGCGAGTTAATCAGAATTGCATGATATAAAGTAGCAATTGCGAGTTATAAAGTCAGAATTGCTTGATATAAAGTCGCAATTACGAGTTATATTCAGAATTGCGTGATATAAAGCCGCAATTGCGAGTTATAAAATCAGTATTGCGTTATATAAAGTCACAATTGCTAGTTATAAAGTCAGAATTGCGAGTTAATCAGAATTGCATGATATAAAGTCGCAATTGCGAGTTATAAAGTCAGAATTGCGTGATATAAAGCCGCAATTGCGAGTTATAAAATCAGTATTGCGTTATATAAAGTCGCAATTGCTAGTTATAAAGTCAGAATTGCGAGTTAATCAGAATTGCATGATATAAAGTCGCAATTGCGAGTTATAAAATCAGAATCACGTGATATAAAGTCGCAGTTGCGAGTTATAAAATCAGAATTGCGTGATATAAAGTCGCAATTGCGAGTTATAAAATCAGAATTGCGTGATATAAAGTCGCAATTGCGAGTTATAAAATCAGAATTGCGTTATATAAAGATGCAATTGCGAGTTATAAAGTCAGAATTGCAAGATATAAAGTCGCAATTGCGAGTTATAAAATCAGAATTGCGTGATATAAAGTCGCAATTGCGAGTTATAAAATCAGAATTGCATGATATAAAGTCGCAATTGCGAGTTATAAAATCAGAATTGCGTGATATAAAGTCGCAATTGCGAGTTATAAAGTCAGAATTGCGAGTTAATCAGAATTGCGTGATATAAAGTTGCAGTTGCGAGTTATAAAATCAGAATTGCGTGATATAAAGTCGCATTTGCGAGTTATAAAATCAGAATTGCGTGATATAAAGTCGCAATTGCGTGATATAAAGTCGCAATTGCGAGTTATATAATCAGAATTGCGTAATATAAAGTCGCAATTGCGAGTTATAAAGTCAGAATTGCGTGATATAAAGTCAGAATTGCAAGTTAATCAGAATTGCGTGATATAAAGTCGCAGTTGCGAGTTATAAAATCAGAATTGCGTGATATAAAGTCGCAATTGCGAGTTATATAATCAGAATTGCGTAATATAAAGTCGCAATTGCGAGTTATAAAATCAGAATTGCATGATATAAAGTCGCAATTGCGAGTTATAAAATCAGAATTGCGTGATATAAAGCCGCAATTGCGAGTTATAAAATCAGTATTGCGTTATATAAAGTCACAATTGCTAGTTATAAAGTCAGAATTGCGAGTTAATCAGAATTGCATGATATAAAGTCGCAATTGCGAGTTATAAAGTCAGAATTGCGTGATATAAAGCCGCAATTGCGAGTTATAAAATCAGTATTGCGTTATATAAAGTCGCAATTGCTAGTTATAAAGTCAGAATTGCGAGTTAATCAGAATTGCATGATATAAAGTCGCAATTGCGAGTTATAAAATCAGAATCACGTGATATAAAGTCGCAGTTGCGAGTTATAAAATCAGAATTGCGTGATATAAAGTCGCAATTGCGAGTTATAAAATCAGAATTGCGTGATATAAAGTCGCAATTGCGAGTTATAAAATCAGAATTGCGTTATATAAAGATGCAATTGCGAGTTATAAAGTCAGAATTGCAAGATATAAAGTCGCAATTGCGAGTTATAAAATCAGAATTGCGTGATATAAAGTCGCAATTGCGAGTTATAAAATCAGAATTGCATGATATAAAGTCGCAATTGCGAGTTATAAAATCAGAATTGCGTGATATAAAGTCGCAATTGCGAGTTATAAAGTCAGAATTGCGAGTTAATCAGAATTGCGTGATATAAAGTTGCAGTTGCGAGTTATAAAATCAGAATTGCGTGATATAAAGTCGCATTTGCGAGTTATAAAATCAGAATTGCGTGATATAAAGTCGCAATTGCGTGATATAAAGTCGCAATTGCGAGTTATATAATCAGAATTGCGTAATATAAAGTCGCAATTGCGAGTTATAAAGTCAGAATTGCGTGATATAAAGTCAGAATTGCAAGTTAATCAGAATTGCGTGATATAAAGTCGCAGTTGCGAGTTATAAAATCAGAATTGCGTGATATAAAGTCGCAATTGCGAGTTATATAATCAGAATTGCGTAATATAAAGTCGCAATTGCGAGTTATAAAATCAGAATTGCATGATATAAAGTCGCAATTGCGAGTTATAAAATCAGAATTGCGTGATATAAAGACGCAATTGCGAGTTATAAAGTCAGAATTGCGAGATATAAAGTCACAATTGCGAGTTATAAAATCAGAATTGCGTGATATAAAGTCGCAATTGCGAGTTATAAAATCAGAATTGCGTGATATAAAGTCGCAATTGCGAGTTATAAAGTCAGAATTGCGTGATATAAAGTCAGAATTGCGAGTTAATCAGAATTGCGTGATATAAAGTCGCAGTTGCGAGTTATAAAATCAGAATTGCGTTATATAAAGATGCAATTGCGAGTTATAAAGTCAGAATTGCGAGATATAAAGTCGCAATTGCGAGTTATAAAATCAGAATTGCGTGATATAAAGTCGCAATTGCGAGTTATAAAATCAGAATTGCGATATATAAAGACGCAATTGCGAGTTATAAAGTCAGAATTGCGAGATATAAAGTCGCAATTGCGAGTTATAAAATCAGAATTGCGTGATATAAAGTCGCAATTGCGAGTTATAAAATCAGAATTGCGTGATATAAAGTCGCAATTGCGAGTTATAAAATCAGAATTGCGTGATATAAAGTCGCAATTGTGAGTTATAAAGTCAGAATTGCGTGATATAAAGTCAGAATTGCGAGTTAATCAGAATTGCGTGATATAAAGTCGCAGTTGCGAGTTATAAAATCAGAATTGCATGATATAAAGTCGCAATTGCGAGTTATAAAATCAGAATTGCGTGATATAAAGTCGCAATTGCGAGTTATAAAGTCAGAATTGCGTGATATAAAGATGCAATTGCGAGTTATAAAGTCAGAATTGCGAGATATAAAGTCGATACCCAGACAGTATTCAAGCCATGTTGTATACAAAAATGACAATTTGAGTGTAAAAACGACTCAATTCCAAATACATACCCGGGTGATGGTAAAACTGGGAAATGGAGTGAAAAAGACAGCTATGCAAATAATGGAATGGAAATATATCACAATCTAGTCACTGTCTCATATCTCATTTACTTTGGAGCCCATTCGTAACGTGCCTCATTAAATCATTAAGGATGTTTTTCAAATGATTTGCTGCAGATATTGGCTGGTGTTCATGCTACTAATTAGACTGTATTTATTTTTTTCTGAGTGCAACATGACAGTATTCTAGAGAATCATCTACAATCTGATGTCTTCTGTTTTGCCTTGGCATTTATCACTTCCTGTGTGATGTCACAGAGGCGTCAATGCTATTAATGAGAGAACCGCATGTCATCGCCTTGAGATGACAGCAATTATTAGATTTCACATAGTGTGTTCTCCCTGCACAGATAACCAGATGATGTCATGTGCGTTTGAAAAGATACTCTCAGGAGGTTTAGATAAGGATGGATTCAGTGCTGGAAAACGAATGTTATCTGCAAACAAGTGTCCAAATACTTTTCATTTGAATTTTGAACAATATACACTACTGTTCAAAAAATCTAATACTTTTTGGGGTCACTGTATATGTGTGTTTGACAAAATGAAGACAAAACAGATGTGCATATCTGTGCGGCATGGAAAATTCCCTACTCACATCACACTCCCTCTCACACATACGTTGCTGCCAGCGACACTGTTTAAGTGACTTTATTTTAGTGTGTGTGCTTATGTATGACATCATTGAGGGCTGAAATGCTGAAGTGTTTTTATGCAATATGCATGTGTGTGTGTGTGTGTTCATACTCTGTTTATGTCCTGTCAGACAGGGAAAATGACTTTCGGGGTTTACTTCATGTCTTCCACTGAGCTGCTGCAGAATACGTCTGTTCTAGCTGTTCTGCTGTTCCTGGCGCTCGTGCTACAGCGAACATTCCTCCAGGCCTCCTACTATGTCACAATAGAAACTGGCATTAACCTGCGCGGGGCACTGCTTGTAAGTTTTGTAGAGTTTACCGGAATAGAATATTCATCAGCCCGTACTGCTCATTTCAAGTTGTATTGTATAATACCAAAATATTGTATAAAACAAATTCTTACCTTATAGGGAAGTCTATTCTATTCTATTCTATTCTATTCTATTCTATGCTTTCTTTTTCTTATTTTCTACTCCAATTCATCCAATATTGTTTATTCTATTCTTTTCTATTATATTATGCTTTGTCCTATTCTATTCTACTCTACTTTGTCCCATTATTCTTTTCTACTCAACTTTGTCTAATATTTTGTCTATCTTATTCTTTCTACTCACTTCTATTGAATTCTATTCAGTTCAGTTTTATTCTATGCTATTCTATTCTGCATTATTCTGTTCTATTTCCATTTATTCTATTCTGCTTTTTCCTATTCTATTTAGCCTTTTCCTGTTCAATTCTATTCTACTCTACATTGTCCAATTATTTTCTACTCAACTTCGTCAAATATTCTGTCAGTTTTATTCTTTCAACTCACTTCTATTGAATTCTATTCAGTTCATTTTATTCTGTGCTATTCTATTCTGCATTATGTTCATTTCAAATATATTTCCATTTATTCAATTCTATTATGCTTTGTCCTATTCTATTCTACTCTACTTTTTGCCATTATTCTTTTCTACTCAACTTTGCCTAATTATTTAGTCTATCTTATTCTTTCTACTCGCTTCTATTGAATTCTTTTCAGTTCATTTTATTCTATGCTATTCTATTCTGCGTCACTTGGTTCATTTAAATTCTATTTCCATCTATTCTATTCTGCTTTTTCCTATTCTGTTTAGCCTTTTTCTGTTCAATTCTATTCCACTCTACTTTGTACCGTTATTATTTTCTACTTAACTTCGTCAAATATTCTGTCAGTTTTATTCTTTCTACTCACTTCTATTGAATTCTATTCACTTCATTCAATTTTTTGCTATTATATTCTGCCTTTTCCTTTTCAATTATATTCTACAATACTTTGTCCCATTATTATTTTCTACTCAACTTCGTCTAATATTCTGTCTGTTTTATTCTTTCTACTCGCTTCTATTGAATTCTATTCAGTTCATTTTATTCTATGCTATTCTATTCTGCATTATTCTGTTCTTTTCAGTTATATTTCCAATTATTCTATTCTATTCTGCTTTGTTCTATTGTATTCTATCACTGTCAGTGTTGTTATTGTTAACTAAATCTACTAAAAGTTTTTGTCCATTGGAATGAAGTTGAAATAAAATATAAATATTAGATGAGAAAGTTCAAATGAAAAAAGCTAAATAGAAATATGTTTACCAAAAGCTAATAAAAATGATCACATAAAGCACATTCAAGTTTTTTGTGAATCACGTGTCTCATCCTCTAGGCGATGATCTACAATAAAATGCTGCGTCTCTCTACTTCAAACATGTCCATGGGAGAGATGACGCTCGGCCAGATCAACAATCTTGTTGCCATAGAAACCAATCAGCTCATGTGGTTTCTCTTCTTATGCCCCAACCTGTGGGCCATGCCAGTTCAGGTATTTCATTGCGAACACACTTCTCAAACAGATAACTCAACAGCCTCTGTGTCCCTAAAAAAATATATATTTCTGTTCATAGATCATTATGGGAGTGATCCTGCTATATTATTTGTTGGGTGAGAGTGCGTTGATAGGGGCCGGTGTCATTTTGCTGCTGGCCCCGGTTCAGTACCTCATCGCTACCAAGCTGGCAGACACACAGAAGAGCACGCTGGTGAGCTTTACCTACACCTTTGTGCATGTGCGTGTTGTCAACACACCAACAAGCTCATGTTTGTGACTAAATATTTTCTCAGGACTACTCGACAGACCGTCTTAAAAAGACGACAGAGATCTTGAAAGGAATAAAGCTGCTGAAGCTCTATGCATGGGAGAACATCTTCTGTGACCGCGTGGAAGAGACCCGAGGAAAAGAGCTGACCAGTCTCAAGACTTTCGCACTCTACACATCAATGTCCAGTATGACAGGCTCCTCCTTCTATCACATGCCCCGCCCACATGCATAAACCCCTCCCCTTGTTATTACCCAACCCATATTCTCATTTGTTTAACTCTCTAATAGCTGAGAGTTTGTTTGTTGTTCACAACTGGAAAATAGTTCTGTCTCTCTTTATCTCCACAGTATTTATGAATGCCGCCATCCCTATTGCTGCAGTTTTGGCGGTAAGTGATTCATCATTACAGGCTTCAATTAGTTGTATTTTATCCACCATGTAGAACGTACCTTATCTTGTATCTTGTTTTTGTAGACCTTTGTCACACATGCCTATATTGAAGAGGTCAGGCTCAGTCCAGCCAAGGCGTTTGCCTCTTTGGCTCTATTCCACATTCTGGTCACCCCACTCTTCCTGTTGTCCACGGTGGTCAGGTTTGCCGTCAAGGCCCTTGTTAGGTATGTCGCTAACTCCAACATCACTTCATATTGGCTTCCCTTGAAGGATATGATCATCTGATTGATGTCTGCAGCGTACAGAAGCTCAGCGAGTTCCTGCAAAGTGATGAGATTGGAGATGACAGCTGGAGAAACGGAGATATGTCCATGTCTCTAGAGGTCGGAAAGAAGTACAAATACCATGGAGATGTGAGTGTTCACAGGCAAATTTGCACCTTAAAGGTGTTGTCACATTTACCATGGTTCGGTAACATTTTGTGGGCAAAATCCAGTAATTTCAAGTAGAAATGGATTCAAGTTAGTCAATGAATGGTGAATTGAGCCCATTGAACCAGTTGTGAAATCTACCATCGTTTGTGAATTGTCGCAGGCGAAATCCTGTCATTTCAATAGAAATCCACGTGATCTGGAATTTCATTTGAGGAAAGATTTTGCACGCAGATTTCACAACGGGTTCAAGTTGGTCACGTCGATTTGCCACGTTGACCAACAGAATCTGCTTGGTTTGAAAGTGTGAACCTGTGTGAACTATGTTTCATACATCGCTATTGACTAAAGACAATGGAACTTTTTGCCTGCGAAATTTGCGACTGCACATTTTGCAATACTCATAAACAATTCCAAGCCTTGACTTTCGCAGAGCTTTATGAGGAACAAGGAGCACTTCAGTAAGAAATAAGATGCTCTTAAAGGAACTGTTGCTGATATGTCAATTTGGGTGATTTGGGACACCTAAACTAGCTGGGTTGCAATGTGATAATTTCTTTCTTTTTTTCTTTTTTTTTTTTTTACATATTTGGCATCAGAGTAGTTTTTCTGAAGTTTAAAAATGGATAGAATGTTCTTGGATCAGTTTTAAGGGAGAAATATTATATGTTGATTAACTGGGACTTTCCTGCTCTGTAACTAAACAAGAGAAACAAATGAATATTAATGGTTATAATTTATTATCTCACTGGATTAAAAGGATAGTTCACCCAAAAACGAAAATGTGATGTTTTTCTGCTGGGGCAAGGCATCCAAGATGTAGGTGTCTTTGTTTCTTCAGTAGAACACAAATGAAGATTTTTAACTCCAACCGTTGCCGTCTGTCAGTCGTATA
Source organism: Romanogobio albipinnatus (assembly GCA_023566225.1). Lineage (NCBI taxonomy): Eukaryota > Metazoa > Chordata > Actinopteri > Cypriniformes > Gobionidae > Romanogobio > Romanogobio albipinnatus. Next base: position 44,039,956 of record CM042245.1, on the reverse strand, counting down.
ATGCATGTGAATGGGGTCCAATTCTATTAAACTAAAAAAAACATGCACAGACAACTTCAAATTGCGGCTCGTGGCGACACATTGATGTCTTAAGACATGAAACGATCGGTTTCTGCGAGAAACCAAACTGTATTTATGTTATTATTTCACCTATTATCAGACGAATGTCATCAGCTCTCCAGACCGCCATAACTTCCTGTGAGTAAGGTCAAAATACCAGCACGATCATAGATATATACATAGATGCCTCATTAATGCCTGTGCGGATTGGTCAAATGAGGAATCTATGTATATATTTCTATGATCGCGGTTATTTTGACCTTACTCGCAGGAAGTTATAGCGGTCTGGAGAGCTGATGACATTCGTCTGATATGAGGTGAAATAATAGCATAAATACCATTCGGTTTCTCACAGAAATCGATCGTTTCGTGTCTTAAGACATCAATGTATCGTCACGAGCCGCAGGGTTTAATTTGAAGTTGTCTGTGCATGTTTTTTTTTTTTACTCTAATAGAATTGGACCCCATTCACATGCATTATACGACTGACAGACGGAAACGTTTAAAAATCTTCATTTGTGTTCTACTGAAGAAACAAAGACACCTACATCTTGGATGCCCTGGGGGTAAGCAGAAAAACATAAAATTTTCGTTTTTGGGTGATCTATCCCTTTAACATACTAGATAAGTGGCCAAAGTTCGACATTTGGGTCCGCAAGGGTTTGGGGCCGAAAAAATTAAATTAAATTAAATTAAATTAAATTAAATTAAATTAAATTAAATTAAATTAAATTAAATTAAATTAAATTAAATTAAATTAAAAATGATGAATATATCATTTATTTTAAATTATATTAAAAATGCATTTTAAAGTAAAATAATTTTTAGCATGTTGCAATGCAGTTGCTTGGGCATTTCTGTGTGGTTAATTAACGATTTAATTTCAGTTTGTGGGGCTTTTTTTACACATTTTATTGTCTGCGGCTGAAAATCCTCAATTTGAAAGCTCAGAAAAATTATAGCTCTTCTCAAAAAGCTACACAATTTAAAACTATTTTTGACATTTCATTACATAATTTCAACAGTTGAGTTGCACTAACCAGAGATGGTTTTTATAAGTAGAGCAACTGAAGTTAAGTGTGGCATCAGATATTTTCAAAGCTCTTGTATCGGTGTCTGTAAAGTATACATCAAACAGTTATAGCACTCTTTATGACCTCCAGTAACAGCAAACTGGAGACTTCACATGGTTAAGTCTCTAGAGACAACTCTCCCACGCTTAGGGGGCTGAAACGGGAGCTGGTCATTCCTCAGCCAGCATAGTTTTGATCTTATAAACGCATTGAAGAGAAGCTTCTCTTTTTGGTGAGTGCAGTGGCCCTCAGCTGTTCTCTGAGAGAAGGACAAACTATAACTACCCGTCTCCAGAGAGGAGGAGAGCTGGAGCAAGGGGTGAATGAAAGGGAGGGAACTAGAGATTAAGGCTAGGGATGGAAATGTATACTGTGACAGGAAGAAGAAGGAAGGGGGTCCAAGAGAGGAAATGGTGTTAAGCTGGGAAAATGGCTTGGCTAGATGCAAGCGGGAACTCGTGTTCCTTGTTTTAGCTCATGACAGCAGCTTTTCGTTGTCATATGATGTTTGCTGACCCAAAATAACAATTCTGTTAGCATTTACTCTGTTGTTTTTGCAAACCTGTGTGCAGTTATTTTTTTAACAGAAATGTGACCTCCTCCATAATTTGAGTCAATTTGAGTTTTTTTATGGTTTATAATTCTTTAATTATTATGTTTCTACTCCAACTTTCTTATGTTTCTATATTTCTGCTCTCAAGTTATAATCATTTAAATGGTGGCAGTCATAAAATATTATTTTTGAAAAAATGGAAAAGATTCCAAACAATTTTGTTGTTGTTTTTTGACAGAATTAATTAAAATTAATTTATTAAACTATATATGAAATAATTAAGACTAAAATGTGAAATATTATAAAAACATAATTATAAATAATTTATATAATTCATTATATCATAGTGCATATATTTAACAATGGTATTTACAAATTCAGTGATATGCTTTATTAAAGTACCTTACGTTTCACACTACATTAAAGAGCTCTGAAAAGACATTTATTGTTTGATTTTTATTTTTTTTTCTGATCCAAAATGATACAGCATGCACATCACAAATATTTGAAGAATCTGTTCAATACAATGACAAGAGCTGTCAAACTCCTTAAAGGATTTTTGATGAAAATATGAATCTTTTTCCTTAAATTTTCCCTTAATCTCTCGATTTATCTTTATCATTGTACAGACAACGGCGATTAACAGGAAGGGGCGTTATCGTATGGATAACTACGAACAGCCCATGCGCAGGCAGCTGCGGCCCACAGAGACCGAAGATGTCGCCGTACAGGTCAGACGTCACTATCTCGCCAAAGACCTCATCAGCACTGATTCTCAGGCACTTTTCGCTCGCAGAGCACATGTTAAAGTTCATTAAGAGGGCTTAGGATCTGCATGTTCTCAGCTAGATGCCAGTAACCTTTAAGTCACGGCCAATAGGTTGTTTTAGTCCTGCTCTGCTTGAGGAAGTGTTCAAACCCCTTTTTTTAACACACACACACACACACACACACACACACACACACACACACACACACACACACACACACACACACACACACGCACACACACACAGAGAGAGCATTTTCTTTCCTTTCTCAGCTAGTTTAAAACCCCCCCCCCCCCCCCCCCCCCCCCCCATATGGGGTTTGTTATAGTTTCTCAGACATGGTGGTTTGAGATCAGCTTCCCTCTGAATGCCGTTTGGGATTCTCATGAGAAGAAAAACCATGACTAAGAATCAGAAGGACATTAATTTAAGTGTTTATTTTTTTGGTTTTGCCTCTGTCTCTCGGTCCCTGGAGGGTCCACTTCCTTCACCATCCCTCTGGACTAGGGGGTGGGAATCGTAAATGTAATGATTCTGGCTGTGATTGCAATGGACAAAAGAAAAGTTCTTATAACCCGCAACTTAGTACCTACACTTAAATAAAATAACATTTCAAAGTTATTTGATGATTCTTATGCATAGCTAAAGTAGTCTAGTTCTGATGCATATACTTTTAAAGGAACAATGAGGGTTTTGTAAAAGCGTTAAACTGTTCTGATTTTGGAATCCTTCAGTTAATGGTTATGGAATAATTTGGTTCTTCTTATCTAAGGAGTCTAATAAGCACACATACACACATCCTCATGGATTCTCCCACAGTGACCTACTGTCACATCCGCTCATTTTGTTATGAATATGGCCTAATCTACTCTGACATTTACACTCCTTCACTTCAGCCATTCTCAACCATTACTCCCATTTTACCCTTTCTCTCTCGCTCTCTAGTTCTCGCTCTCTTGTTCTCACAGATGTTTTTGATTGTTCATCGTTCTCCCCATTTTCCCAGTATGCTGTTCTGGTCTACTGTGCTGCTCTGATGGATGGGAGTGTTATCATTATTGTAAATAAACATTTGGAAAATTGAATTCAGAACACATCCAGAAGATGTAAATGTGACAGGAGGAGTTTGTATGTGCAGAGATGAAAAGATAATTCCTCTTGCATTCTGCTTTGTTTCCATCACGCTAAACCCCTTGGTTTTTGTTCATTTTTGTTATTATCATGTCTCATTCAGGTGAATGATGGCTTCTTCACATGGGGAAGCAACTTGTCGACGTTGTCGGATATCAACATCCAAATCCCTACAGGTACACTCTGTTTACTACTAATTTACTCTCAGGCAATAATGACTTTTTGAATATTATATTATAAACTTTAAATATAATAAAATATACACATAAATAAATAAGATATTTAAGAGTATTTATTACTCTTAAATATCTGAAGTGCAAGTTATTTATTTAACAAATAATATATAAATATCATAAATACACCGACCAGGCACAACATTATGACAGGTGAAGTGAATAACACTGATTATCTCTTCATCACAGCACCTGTTAGTGGGTGGGATATATTAGGCAGCAAGTGAACATTTTGTCCTCAAAGTTGATGTGTTAGAAGCAGGAAAAATGGGCAAGCGTAAGGATTTGAGCGAGTTTGACAAGGGCCAAATTGTGATGGCTAGACGACTGGGTCAGAGCATCTCCAAAACTGCAGCTCTTGTGGGGTGTTCCCGGTCTGCAGTGGTCAGTACCTATCAAAAGTGGTCCAAGGAAGGAACAGTGGTGAACCAGCGACAGGGTCATGGCGGCAAAGGCTCATTGATGCACGTGGGAAACGAAGTTTCCAATCAAACAGACAAGCTACTGTAGCTCAAATTGCTCAAAAAGTCAATGCTGGTTCTGATAGAAAGGTGTCAGAATACGAAGTGCATCGCAGTTTGTTGCGTATGTGGCTGCATAGCCGCAGACCAGCCAGGGTGCCCATACTGACCCCTGTCCACCTCTGAAAGCGGCAACAGTGGGCACGTGAGCATCAGAACTGGACCACAGTGGAATGGAAGAAGGTGGCCTGGTCTGATTAATCGCGTTTTCCTTTACATCACGTGGACGGCCAGGTGCGTGTGCGTCACTTACCTGGGGAACACATGGCACCTTCATTATGGGAAGAAGGCAAGCTGGCGGAGGCAGTGTGATGCTTTGGGCAATGTTCTGCTGGGAAACCTTGGGTCCTGCCATCCATGTGCAGGAGCACAACGACGAGTTTGAAGTGTTGACTTGGCCTCCAAATTCCCCAGATCTCAATCCAATCAAGCATGTGGGATGTGCTGAACAAATAATGGTCAAAATGTTTTGCCTGATCGATGCAAGTACCATAGATATCGGGAGTGCATATTTATTTATTTATCAGTCAATCATGCTTAAAGTTTAGCATAGTTTATTAATTTGCTTATTTATCTACCAGCAACATATGAAACATATATATATATATATATATATATATATATATATATATATATATATATATACAGTGAGGAAAATAAGTATTTGAACACCCTGCTATTTTGCAAGTTCTCCCACTTGGAAATCATGGAGGGGTCTGAAATTGTCATCGTAGGTGCATGTCCACTGTGAGAGACATAATCTAAAATAAAAAAATCCAGAAATCACAATATATGATTTTTTAACTATTTATTTGTATGACACAGCTGCACATAAGTATTTGAACACCTGTCTATCAGCTAGAATTCTGACCCTCAAAGACCTGTTAGTCTGCCTTTAAAATGTCCACCTCCACTCCATTTATTATCATAAATTAGATGCACCTGTTTGAGGTTGTTAGCTGCATAAAGACACCTGTCCACCCCATACAATCAGTAAGAATCCAACTACTAACATGGCCAAGACCAAAGAGCTGTCCAAAGACACTAGAGACAAAATTGTACACCTCCACAAGGCTGGAAAGGGCTACGGGGAAATTGCCAAGCAGCTTGGTGAAAAAAGGTCCACTGTTGGAGCAATCATTAGAAAATGGAAGAAGCTAAACATGACTGTCAATCTCCCTCGGACTGGGGCTCCATGCAAGATCTCACCTCGTGGGGTCTCAATGATCCTAAAAAAGATAAGAAATCAGCCCAGAACTACACGAGAGGAGCTGGTCAATGACCTGAAAAGAGCTGGGACCACCGTTTCCAAGGTTACTGTTGGTAATACACTAAGACGTCATGGTTTGAAATCATGCATGGCACGGAAGGTTGCCCTGCTTAAACCAGCACATGTCAAGGCCCGTCTTAAGTTTGCCGGACCCACTTTATATTAGGTGGCCTTAACTACTATGTACTAACATTTTAATTAATAATTTGATACATTGCACTTATTGTGTACATACATGTTTTTACATTGTACTTACATTTTAAAAAATACCTGCATGTAATTACGTCTGTAATTAATTTCTGTAGTTACATTTGTAATTACACAGTTGACACTTCCCTTACACCTAACCCTACCCTTAAACTTACCCATACCACCACACCTGTCCCTAACCCTACCCATATCCCACCTCAATATCAGCAAAGGTGTTTTGCAATACAATTTGAACACAGTAAGTACATTGTACTTATTTTTTGATGTAAGTACATAGTACTTAAGGCCACCTAATATCAAGTGGGGCCAGTTTGCCAATGACCATTTGGATGATCCAGAGGAGTCATGGGAGAAAGTCATGTGGTCAGATGAGACCAAAATATCACTTTTTGGTTATAATTCCACTAAACATGTTTGGAGGAAGAAGAATGATGAGTACCATCCCAAGAACACCATCCCTACTGTGAAGCATGGGGGTGGTAGCATCATGCTTTGGCGGTGTTTTTCTGTACATGGGACAGGGCGACTGCACTGTATTAAGCAGAGGATGACCGGGGCCATGTATTGCGAGATTTTGGGGAACAACCTCCTTCCCTCAGTTAGAACATTGAAGATTGGTCGAGGCTGGGTCTTCCAACATGACAATGACCCGAAGCACACAGCCAGGATAACCAAGGAGTGGCTCTGTAAGAAGCATATCAAGGTTCTGGCGTGGCCTAGCCAGTCTCCAGACCTAAACCCAATAGAGAATCTTTGGAGGGAGCTCAAACTCCGTGTTTCTCAGCGACAGGCCAGAAACCTGACTGATCTAGAGAAGATCTGTGTGGAGGGCCAAAATCCCTCCTGCAGTGTGCGCAAACCTGGTGAAAAACTACAGGAAACGTTTGACCTCTGTAATTGCAAACAAAGGCTACTGTACCAAATATTAACATTGATTTTCTCAGGTGTTAAAATACTTATTTGCAGCTGTATCATACAAATAAATAGTTAAAAAATCATACATTGTGATTTCTGGATTTTTTTTTTTAGATTATGTCTCTCACAGTAGACATGCACCTACGATGACAATTTCAGACCCCTCCATGATTTCTAAGTGGGACAACTTGTAAAAAGTTCAAATACTTATTTTCCTCACTGTATATATATATATATATATATATATATATATATATATATATATATATATATATATATATATATATATATATATATATATATATATATATATATTAATGAGAATCACAATATGATATGTGATATAAACCAAAAATTTTCAAAAAATGCCTCATTATAATAGGCAGGTTTATGATTAAAAGAAAGCCCTACACTAAATAAAAATATTGAAAATATTAATTCTTAATATGTAATGTCTTGGCTCAGGTTTAGTGTTCTGGTTTAGTGGTTTGATAGCCTCATTAAATTTAGCTGAGCACTAACTAGCTGTTGCCAACTAAACAAATAGGCTGCTGCCTGCTGTAGTCTTTTTCCATCTACCATTGACTGTGAACAATTAAACCTGTCCGTAAGGGCAAAACTGATTAATATAAAACTGTAATTAACCTTCATCTTGTTTCCTTATTCAGGTCAGCTGACCATGATTGTGGGCCAGGTGGGTTGTGGGAAATCATCCCTGCTATTGGCTATGCTGGGGGAGATGCAGACGATCAGTGGAAAAGTCTTCTGGAGCAAGTGAGAATTTCAAAATGTCTATAATTATTTTTGAAAATATTATGATGTATTATAATTTGCAGAAGTGTTTATAAACATTATGGAGCTTGCGATTTGCATTAAAACTCACAGGGGCCAAATTCCTGCCTGTTGTGACCCCTAAAGCAGTAAAGAAATGTTGTGTTTATGTAGCAGAAAACAGAGGAGTACATCTGCATGCCAGACTCATCAGATGCTAATCAAAGTCTTCATCTTTACAAGCACACATGCACATAAATATCCCACTGTGCATTGCATCCGCTATTATTTTTATGATGTTGTATGTATGTACCATGGTGTACATACACAGATGTGTGTGAGGACTGTCTTACTCTCCCTGTGTGTTAGTGTATGAGTGCATTCATTACTTATTACACTGGCTCTGTGTTTTTCTTCTATCTTTCTTCTGTCTTTTTCTCCCACGTCATTCTGTCATCTGTACTATCAGCACACAAGGGAAATGCTTTTCTTTCTGTGAATATATCTCCATCTCCATGCTGGAGATGGTCTCTGATTAGCATTTGTAAGCAAAGCCAAGCAGATCCACATGCTAAATATACATATATACACATTTACAGTGGCTCCGAAATATTAACGTAAGTCACATTTTAAAATGGTGCATTGCATTAGATAACATCTTAATGCCATCAGAAGGAAATTCCATTTATTGATTTTCACTGCTAAAGCACTAATGGGTAAATTACCCCTCTACATTTCAAATTAGCTTACTTGCCAAAATTGTTTTAACAGGACAAGGTCATCAAAAACATTTTTTAATTATTATTCCATCAACAAGAACAGAACTGGGTAAAAAAAGCTTTCGCATCATATGCACCAAATGTCTGGAATGAACTCCGAAACACCTTAAATCTAGAATCACTTCCATCTATTAATACTTTTAAAAACCTTTTAAAGTCAAATATGACTGAACAGTGTAACTGCTTTTAAGGTGCCTTTTAAATTGTACGTCTGTATTTGCTTACGTTAAGTATAATGTCTTGTTTGTGTTCTAGTATGTATAGTGTATGTATAGAGATTTGTGGTGTAGTATGATCTTTGTCCTGTCTTTTATGTCTTTTTTTTGTGGAAACTTTTGGCCGCCAGTCTTGGCCAGGACTCCCTGGGAGAAGAGTTACTGTAACTCAATGGGACTTTTCCTGGTTAAATAAAGGTTAAATAAAGTAAAAATCAGAATCAGAATCTTGGCAGTCAGCATATGAAACATGGTAAACACATCTAATTTAATATATCTAATATATCTTGTTTTGTGTTAATAACAAGTGTGAAAACAATAGGCGTTGTCATAATTACAGCAGAAATACCAGACAAAATCTTAGTTGTTTAAATTCCTAAGTTTGTTGTCCTTGTTTTGCCCTCAAAATATTTAAAATGTGTGCGGTTAAACTTTAAAACAAATGCCTTTTCTTTGATATTTTGTTATGTAAAGCAATGGCATTCATACAATTTAAGTGTGGCTTACAGTAAAATAATCATGACAATTCTGTATAATAATGAAAATTCGGTCAGAAATGTCATTCCAAAAATGTTTACATTTCTTCTGTGGAAGATATTTTGAAAAATGTCCATACAATGAAAGTTAATGGGGGCCAGTGTTGTTTTGAGCCCCAATTACTTTTATTGTATGGACAATTACAGGGCCACTGTAATTTGTTAAAATGCCCCTATTGTGCTATTAGGTCTTCTGCAATAGGTTTACATGTATCTAAGGTAAAAAATAAAATAAAAAAAACACTGTAATTGTTCATAATATACATTGCAGCATGACCAGTGTCTGAAACCGTTCATTAAAGGATCCGGTCTCTCTAAACCCCTCCTTTCAGAGAGCCTACTCTGCTCTGATTGGTCAGATGGCTCAGTCTGTTGCGATTACCGTGGTCTACTGGTTACCGTGCATGTCAGAAGTGCATTCACTTTCACAGTGCAGAAAACAGCATCTTCTCGATGGCCAATGAAGACCATTTGCGGGCATAATTCAAATTTGTTACAAACCTACTTAGGTTCATGCAGGAAGTAATACTGGAATTACTGATGACTCGTTTCGGAAAATTCAGAATCAGATCTTTCTTTTTTAAGTGAATAACTTTGCAGCCCTTTTACATTCACAAACCGTTATATTACACATTACAAAAGGGGCACTTAAAGACAATTTGCGATATTGCGATATTGAATTAAATAGTATCTCTGCTGTCTTTGCGAACAGTGCAATGAATCTCTGTCTTTCAGTTAGAGTTTTCCAGTTCTCTAATGACAATGATATTACTCTCCAATTAAAATATTATACTAATATATTACTAAAAGAGACTTTCTGGAGACCAGTTATAGTTTAAAATATCACTCTTCCCTATTTACCTCATGAGGAGAGTCTGTCAGTGTTCTTACAGAACGGCACGTGTCCTAATGCACAACTAACTCTGGTCACGTGTGTGTGTGTGTGTGTGTGTGTGTGTTTGTTTCTATGTGTCCTTTTCTCCAATGGTGTGCTAAATCAGGCTGCCTGATTGTGAGATACTCTTCGATGGGAACATAAGGTATTTCACCAGAGGTCTTCACATGCTTACATGCTACACAGCCACACAGTGACCTCTATTAACCAAAACATAAAAATGGCCAAAATAGACAAAGATTCAGATGGCCTAGACTAAAGATTCTTGGTTTGCCAGCTGCTAACTAGCAGTGTTGATGTTCTATAATGTCTTCTAACGTGGATGACTTGCGACTTGCAGCGGGCACGATACAGAGCTGTCTCATGAAGAACGGAGGTACCCGTTTGCGAACCCTTTCAGCAGATGTGCCCTCATCACCCCCCTCCCCCCATGCATTAATTTACCAATGCATTTATCCCTTCCTTTACATTTCTCTGGCTTCGATAAAATGGGTGTTGTTGTTTGTTTTTGTGAGATGTGTTGTGCAAAGCGTTTAAAAATGCCGGGAGTCTTCACCTCTTTTGGACACAGTGAGGCTTTCTTGTACAGATATTGATTTCGGACAATAATTGGTTTAGTTAAAAGCTGGACCGAACAACAGAATTGTGTCTAACAAGACGAGGCTCTTCTCGATATCGTGGTTTATTTTTTGGTTTTGTAGCCATTAAAACTGCGGTGTGAGATTTCAACGCCTCTAGTGGTACCAATTGGAATTGTAAAAATAACTGTTTCCAAACTCACGCCAGAACTTGCTACAGAGCAATGTTGAATAAGTAAAAAGCATTACATTTTTTGCAGAAATAGCTTACTTATAACAGTCTCTGAATAAGAAAGGACAGGAGAAAATTTTGTAAAACACACATCAGCTCTCACAGTGAAGAGTTCCCTGCATTTAATCTGTAGCTTGAATCTCATCATTAACCAGGTTTTTTTCCTTCATTTCATAGCAGAAACATTAGTGTTTGCTGTGATGGCAAGCTGAGTGTGTTTTCCACATTTCTAACAGATCAATTAATTCATTCTTCCTCTCTTTCTCGACCTTTCATGGATCAGTAAAAATAGGTACTCTGTGGCCTACGCAACGCAGAAGTCATGGCTGCTGAACGCCACCGTAGAGGAAAACATCACGTTTGGAAGTCCTTTCAATAAACAGAGGTGAGGTCAAAAGATCTCAAAACATCACTATAGAAAATGCCATTGTGTTACTTAACTCGTTAGAGTAATTTCTGTCATCTCTACTTGATAAGAACTTTTTTTTTTTCATTCTAATTAAAGTCAGCATAACATTGAAATTGAAACTATTTACTTTCTTAATGCATGGTCTTATTGTGAATGATTCATTCGTGCATTTTTTGGCTCAATTTCTCCCCAAATTGTCTTAAATTTTTTAAATCAAAATAATAGCTTGCTTTTCATTTGAAATGACATCACTTAGGCCATGTGGGATATTAGTTTCATTGTTTGCATCAATAGAACATTTGTTTTAAGTTGTGCATGACACAACATTCCCCTAATGTTCCCTCAACCGATCTGCAACTATACTCTAACATTACATAACCGTTTTAGCGTTCTGAGAATGCCTACTTTTCACCATCCAATTAAGTCCTATTTTTTTCTCATCATTAGTCCTTTTCAATCAAAAACATACAGGGAAACAAAGCTTTACTTTAGAAAAAGCCATTATGTTAGAACAACATCCTTATTATCTATTGATTGATACATTTTTTACTTGCTTTTATGAGTTTCAACATGAATTTGTTCTGACCATATTTACTTTCTTAAAGCATGTTTCTGCATTGTGAACAGTTCATTGGTGCACATTTTTCCTTAAAAAAGGCATTTTATCTTTAATCAAAATCATAATTTGAAATTATGTCACCTAGGTTGTATGGGATATTAGTTTTTGTGCCTCAACGGAACCCACAACGTCCCCCTAACATTAAACCTTTCAGCAATCATGCTGTAACAATACATTAATGTTTAAGCATTGATAAAGAATACCATCCAAACAATTCTTGATAGATAAAATGTTGTCTTATTGAATATCCCTTTTCACTTGAAATATGTCATATCACAGAAATAAAAGTGGTTGTGAATGGAGATTAACATTGACTTTTAAAAAAAAATTGTGAACTTGCTATTGTGGCTTGTAGCCTTTATGTCACTTTGAGCACTTTCACTGATGTTTTCAACTTTAGTGGGTTGATTTTTTTTTACAGCGTTCAGGTCTAGACCTTAACTATACTAAAACTCCCTGTGGAAACTCCGGGTCATGACATTGTTCATTTTCACTCCCTAGAGATCTCATGTTTAAAATTCCTATGCTTTGGTTTTTGCGGGAAAACATTCTTATATTTTTAAACTCCAAATCTATTGGACAGATACAAAGCGGTGATTGATGCCTGCTCGCTTCAACCAGATATCGACCTCCTTCCTTTTGGAGACCAGACTGAAATCGGAGAGCGGGTAAGAGAAGACAGCTCACTGTGTCTGGGCTTGAGACCAGCTCTCTGACCTCAGCTGCTGTGATACTAATCAAATAAAAAACGTGTTATTGAGACTACCATGATGTTACACCATGATGTTACACTATGTCATCAGAATCAAAAGTGTTTAATTTGTGTTTGCGTGTTGTAATCCTACAGGGTATTAATCTCAGTGGTGGTCAGAGACAACGGATCTGTGTGGCCAGAGCTCTGTACCAGAACACCAACATCGTTTTCCTGGTAGGAACCAACTTTTCCAATAGAGATATCTTCCCGATAGTGTCTTACCTCCACCCTCCACAAGTGATATGCCACACGTCTGAGATGCTATGAATGACCGCAGCTTTTAATTCAATTTCAGAGGTACTCCTAGAAGAGATTTCTTAACTGACACATGATAGCACAGGGTACGTTGTGGCAGCAATAGCAGAAAACACAGTTCTGTTTAAGGGCCGTTATTGGATTACTGTACATAACTACACACCCTTCTGGACAGGATCATGAATTCATCTCATTCCAATTACCATTCCTTAGAATGACGTTATGTCTCACATCCTAGAAAGTTGATTTAGTGTCATTTTGGGTCAATCGTAAAAGTGATTTAAGCAAATATAAAGCACATTTAATTACTATTGAAGTGGTTACTCTATATGCTTTTGGATGGTTTTCTGAACTGATCATTTTCAGAGATGGTAATTTTGTATTTACGCATCTATTGAATCTTTAACATCCATTGAACCTTTCTATTTCACAAAAAAACGTTATTTAGGTTCTTTGGGGAACTCAAAATAGTTTTTCTATAGCATCGCTGTGAAAGTTCCCTTTTGGATGGAGTGTAATGTTGTCTCAAGTTGAAACAAACATCAAGCAAAGCTGAATTAACCCTGGTTTCTAAATGTCTAGATCTGTTTCTACAGTCTCGTATTGAATTGAAGTGGTGTTAACCTGGTTTTGGCTTTGCTTACCTATAGGATGACCCGTTCTCTGCCCTGGACATCCACCTCAGTGATCATCTGATGCAGGAGGGGATACTCAAGTTCCTTCAGGACGACAAACGGACAGTGGTCTTGGTCACTCATAAGCTGCAGTATCTCATCCATGCAGACTGGGTAACTATGATTCTTTGCTGACTGTTGACCTTGAACATTTTGAGGGTGGTTCTTCATGATACTCTGGAAAAGGGGGATTTCTTGATGAATTAAAGATTAATTACTTGCAGTCGGAGTTAAGACAATAATCAAAAACAAATGGCTTTAGACTCTGTCTTACTTTCTCTGTGTGGTAGATAATAGCCATGAAGGACGGCTCAGTGCTGAGAGAGGGAACATTAAAGGATATCCAGACTCATGATGTGGAACTCTACGAGCACTGGAAGACCCTGATGAACAGACATGACCAAGAGCTTGAAAAGGTCCTTCATCTTTAAATCCCAACTCTGCTCCCAGTGTTTAATAGCAACAGAGGCTATGTTAAATTTAATTAAATCGATAAAAAATCTATAAAAACAAGATGTTGTATTTTCTAATTTAATGTTTGACATAGTAAAATTAGCTGTGTAAGACAAAAACTAAAGGCTTTGCACAACTTTTATGATCTGTACAGATTTTTAAAAATTAAGCATCGTAAACTTGCTAACTTTGTGAATATTTGCGGAGAAAAACTGGGCATTATACATTTGGCAACTGAGAATCACACACTAACAGACTTTTGAGTCATTCTGAACACAACAGACATCATTGTTGTTGCTAGAAGATGCAACTATTTTAACAATCTGAGCGCATGGTCTGAAGCGCATGGCACCAGGTACACTTAGAGCATGTCCGAATCCACTTTTGTAAGTTTAACGACAGAAAAAAGTCATGGGTGTGTTTTGGGCGTAACATCTCCCATTCCCTTTAAAAGCCAGTTGCACTTGCACCATGGCGGATTCACTATTTACATGGTGGAATTTGTGAGCGGAAAGACTGAACGCTAGCCTAGAAATCTAGATGCACCCTAGTGGCAGCTACAGCCAGGGTAGCAACTCTCCGTTGGCTTGCGAGCTGGAAAACCCAAACTCTGGTCAGGCTAATCACATCGTGTACAGAGTCGGTGGGCGGGCTTAAAATAATGACAGTATAGTTGCAGCGGTTTTGCATGCTACTTGTAAACAAAGAAGCTGGCAAACAGCGGTCTTTCAAATCGGCTTATAGGTGCATATTACTGCGCTATTGACTTTAGACCAGGTTTTTGTTGGTCAATTGTGCAGTTGTATTCAGTTTACTTGTTCAGAAGGCAAATTGGGGCAAAAATCTGGGCAAAGTAGTGTAGTGTTTTCCAACCTTGAAACAAACAACAACAAAAAAACTGTAAAAATTAACATTGAGCAGACACCATTTTTGTTGAAAAAGTTGTGTTTCTGTTGCATTGTTTTAGGAGCCCGAACTGGAGAGTCAGACCACTCTGGAGAGGAAGACCCTGAGGAGAGCGTTCTATTCCAGAGAGGCGAAGAACCAGATTGACGATGAGGATGAAGGTAAATGTTTGTCAACATTTCAGCACTTTCAGCAACTTTTCTCTTGTTTCTTTTGGAAAAGCATGTCTTGGACACCTTATTTTTCCATTCCATAGAGGAGGAGGTGGAGGAGGATGAAGACGACAACATGTCCACTACCACCAGCCGCCGTTCTAAGATCCCATGGAAGATGTGCTGCAGTTACCTTTCTTCAGGTGGCTTCCTCATGGTCTTCCTGATGGTGTCATCCAAGTTGGCCAAGCACTCAGTTATGGTGGCCATTGACTATTGGCTAGCAGCTTGGACATCCTCAAACTCGCATAGCCAAAGTCTTGCTGATTCTTTTGTCAACGCAACCAATTACACAAAGAACTTTAATGCCACACAGATCGCAGAGGTGACACATAACTGCTGTTTCCTCTTTGAAATGTTGTCTTTCATATTCTACTTTGTAGTTATACTGAAGTGGAGCTCTTTGCTTTTTTTACAGCATCACTCCTACGTGCCAGTGTTTATTATTCTGTGCGGGGCTGGGATAGCACTCTGCCTTATCACTTCCTTAACTGTAGAGTTTCTAGGAGTAGCTGCAGCTACAAACCTCCATCATAACCTCCTCAACAAGATCATTCATGCTCCTATCAGGTACTTACTCATTATTATGAATCCTACTGTTATTTGGGGGGAACACAATATCACGTCATTATAAAATGTCCTTTTACAACATTGATAGATTCTTTGATGTCACACCGCTTGGACAAATCCTGAACCGTTTCTCAGCAGACACCAACATCATCGATCAGGTGAGAGAAAGACAGACAGAACGAGGTCTGTTTGAAGTGTCAAGTACGTCTCTCTCATTTTAAGCCTATTGAGACAAGCCTTGGGTTTCCACACAAACTTGTGACCTCCGTGCTGTGGTAGTCGACATTATTGTATTAATGAGATGAGGAATATGGCGTATGTGTGCTAATGTGCAAACTTTCGTTCTCTCTCCACAGCACATTCCCCCAACACTAGAGTCTCTCACTCGCTCCACTCTGCTCTGTCTCTCTGCAATTGGGGTCATTGCTTTTGTCACCCCTGCTTTCCTCATTGCACTGGTTCCCCTCGCTGTAGCCTTCTACTTCATCCAAAAGTACTTCCGGGTTGCTTCCAAGTAAGTGGTTCACTGAACAATGAATGTACTCAAAAAAATAACTCTTTGGCTGAACTCGATTCAGTCATGGACAGTGGATCCACAGGTTGGAAACATGTTATCTCTACTTTGTATAGGATCAACTTGAATTGAGTAAACCCAACTCAACTTGGATGTGTCAAAATAACTTGATTGAATGAAGTTCATTAATGAAAATGTCTTAACTTGGTCTTCTGGTGAAAATGACTTCTCTCTGGCGACGAATGATAGACTTCTCCAATCATTTAGACTTAAACCCCACCTTTTCTTACAATGAATAGAACCCTGCTCCACATTTTTCCTTTTTTTCCACTCAGATATTTATCACAAGATGGAAAAAATGGCTTTCGCTACTTTTGCTTTTTCACATCTTTAAAGCAACTTGCGCTCTTGTGCATGTTCTCAAGCAAAGCACATCCTCTACACTTCACCACGATGGAAATCCCCTTAAAACACCAGTATATCAGAAACTGTTGTAAATATACCACCAATACCAATACTCTTCCTATCCAGTCCGGTGCAAAGTATGATGGCAAGTGGAAATGCTGTTTCCCTGTTTCTACAATGCTACTTTAACAAAAATAATTTTAACTAAACCAACTAGCTCCAAGACGAGTCACAACATAGCCTTAGATTTAAACGTAACACAATAAATAAAATGAAACCCATGAAGCATTGTGTTTTGTGTCTTTTAACATATTTTCTCTTCATACACTAACACTGCAACATTGCACATTTACCATCGTTTAGCACGCTTGGATCTCATAATAGTTCTGTCTTGCAATGATTATACAGTAATCGCTAAAATCAGTTTTGCTATAAAGATTTTGAAAGACATTTTTACTTCCAGAACCCGATTAAGCTCTATTGACTCTCTCTCTCTCTTTCTCTCTCGCTCTCTGTTTTTTTCTCTGGAAATATTTATATGTGGTTTTAAATACATTCGGAGACGCAGATTTTGTTGCCAATTGCTGAATTTCTTATTAGGTCAGGCAAAAAAGGCCATTTATGATACTAGAAAAACAAGAATTGAACGAAATTCAAGTAGCAATTTACAAATTGTGTTTCTTAACCTAGTGAAATCGAGAATTTTAATTGACTTTCGGTATTATAAGTCCATGGGGGATCTTATGTCCTTTGATTGATTTGGTGTTATAAGGGGGCTCTGTATAAAATTATTAATGAAAGTTTACAATTTGTACATGTTTTTACAACAACAACAAAAATATATTTTTCAGATGAATTGATTTTTTTGTTTTGTTGTGTATTGGGTATTTAATGTGAATTGTATGTGTATATTTTGTGTCTTAGTTAGGAATTGACTGTATTAGTGTTAGGATAATTGTAATAAAGGAGTGTTGAAATTCAAATTCTCTCTCTCTCTCTCTCTCTCTCTCTCTCTCTCTCTCTCTCTCTCTCTCTCTCTCTCTCTCTCTCTGCTGCTTTTTCTTTTTCTCCTTCAGAGATCTGCAAGATCTCGATGACTCCACTCAACTGCCTCTTCTCTGTCATTTCTCTGAGACTGCAGAAGGCCTCACCACCATTCGAGCATTCAGGTCAGTGAATCTAGGCTTTTCTGAAAGCACATGGCTGTTTGAATAACCTACATTTTATCTTTCTCTCTGTTCCCCTGACTGGATGCAGAACTAAGCATTTGCAAATGAGTGACAACAGAATTAAATTTGTCTTTATGATACAAAGGCATTTTTGTGCAATATCAGCCATGCAGAATTGATGCCGTCTCAGTGGCTCCGGGCCATTTCTTATAAACACATGGTGCACATTCATCCATCCTGGATTTAGTAGTAATCCGAAAATAAACATTAAAAGATTAAACTTTCATCTCCTCTGTTAAGTCTCCAGAGTGTTTACATTAATGAATTGAACCCTCTCATCCTTCACAGCTGTGTTGCTGTTTAGCTGTAGTCAGTCACAGTTTCTGTATCATGCACTAAATGGTTTTGACTCACATAGTAAAAGGTCTCTGTTTCCAGACATGAGGCTCGCTTTAAGCAGCGGATGTTGGAGCTAACTGACACTAACAACACGGCCTACCTATTTCTCTCTGCTGCCAACCGCTGGCTGGAAGTTAGAACTGTAAGTAAAGCATCACATGCTGATGATTGTCTTGAGTTTTTAATGATTTTTCAGAGGTGGTGGATCTGAGGATCAAGCAAAAGAAGTATTAGGAATGTCAAAAGTAGCAAGTTGATACTAAAACACTACCAGTCATACTGTACCATTTTGTCGATGTATTAGTTGTTAATTATATCAATTAAATCACATTCAACATGTCTTAAATGAAAGTACAATAAGAAACCAAACACAAAAACAACAACACAAAAAGACTTTAGTTACTTGAATAATTATAACTTGAAAAACTTTAAGCAGTGTTCATGTGATATAGCAATATTAACAATATCACAACAATTCGTAACTATTTTACGTTTTGGCATGTTGGTTGCTAATTTGCATGAATTCATATGATCCCATTTTTTTATACATTTTTATACAATCTGCTTGTGCCCACCGTGGGTTAGGTTTTTGGGCGGAGCTTCATGCTTACTTTTTTCTAAAAATCGAACGTTTTTGTATCACATCGTCTGGATTAAAGGGATAGTTCACCAAAAATGAAAATTGGCCCATGATTTACTCACCCTCAAGCCATCCTAGGTGTATATGATATACATCCTAGGTGCATAAATATGACATTCTTCTTTCAGACGAATATAATCAGAGTTATATTAAATAAGTCCAGGCTAATCCAAGCATTATTATAGCACTAATAGTTGCTCTGTTTTTGAAGTCCATAAAAATTCACCTGTCCATCGAATAACGTGCTCCACGCGGTTTCAGGGTGTTAATAAAGGCCTTCTGAAGCGAATCAATGCGTTTGTGTAAGAAAAATATCCATATTTAAAACTTTATCAAGTAAAGTTCCAGCCGATCGCCTTGATCGCGCAGATGACCTTTCAACACTTTTTCCATAAATTGAACTTTATAAAGTTTTAAATATGGATATTTGTCTTACACAAACGCATCGATTCGCTTCAAAAGACCTTTACTAACACCCCGGAGCCACGTGGAGCACGTTATTTGATGGACAGATGCATTTTTTTATGGACTTCAAAAACAGAGCAACTATTACTGCTATTATAAAGCTTGGATTAGCCTGGACTTTTGTAAAATAACTCAGATTTTATTAATCTGAAAGAAGAATGTCATATACACCTAGGATGACTTGAGGGTGAGTAAATCATGGGCTAATTTTCATTTTTGGGTGAACTAACCCTTTAATGCGAAATCACCACCTTATAAAATAGTTAAGTTCTCACAAGATAGGGTTTGAAATTCTTTTTGTTTTACTTTCATTTATTAATATAACTTAAATTTACTTCATTCCTGAATAAATCAACCATTTGAATGATTCGAATGAATGCATGATTCAATGATTTACTTATTTATACATTTACGGACACCTACTGGCAGTTTTTTGTTTCTTTAGTGACTTTATTTTGATAACAAACCCATTAAAAGTTATAGTTTACCTAAAAATCATTTACTCACATTCATGGTCGTTGAAGCCTAAAAGTTTATGTATAATAAATCCTGTGCTGAATCAAATAAAATGCATTTTTTTCCCCTAAAGACAATTTTATGTCTATTTAACACAATAATGACTTTAAATTATCTTTTGGGGGTAATTTCTCAGCCAAATTCGATGTTTGATTAATTTGTGATTTATTCGATTAATTAATCGACACATCGACACAGTATTGCTATCAACTTATCTGTGGTATTTTAAAAACCTATATGATACCATTTGTATTTTCCTCTCAGGATTATCTGGGTGCTGTGATTGTCCTCACTGCAGCAGTGGCAGCCATATGGACCTCATCTCAGTCTGGTCGGGTCGGACTGGGTCTAACATATGCCCTCACTGTGAGTTTAAACACAGCTTTACTGAATTTCTAGCATGCAACAGTGGTCATCAGGTTCATCGCAGTGATTTAAAACTTAATAAACACTTAATGTCCTCAATGTGCTTTGTTTTAAGGTGACAAATTATCTGAACTGGGTGGTGAGGAATCTGGCAGACCTGGAGGTCCAGATGGCTGCAGTAAAGAAGGTCAACAGCTTCCTGAGCACAGAATCTGAGAACTATGAGGGATCCATGGGTAATACATTATAAATGTGTCTTTTGTTTGACACATTTAGTATTTTTCTACTTAAAAATATTTTTATGATAATCCAGAGTTTTATTTAGTCTCTAAATGAAGATTTAGACCTACTAGATAAAAGCCCAGACTTCCTGGCATTCAGAGCTACTAACATGTGCATTTCCTCACATTTTAGTGCATTAGGACAGAGCGACCTGACACAAACCACTCAGAGCATCATGAAAGGGTGTTTAGCACATCTAAACACTCGCCTCTAGAGACAAAGAAGGAATGACCTGAGAAAAAGGTTTTAGCAATAGCCACTGTTAGCCCCACTGTTAGGCGTAAAACATAGCTTATTCTCCATCTCCTTCTCAGTGACCTAATGGAAAACTGAGGTGGATAGTAGTAGGCACGTGACAAAACTTTGACATTTGGACACCATATATAGCTGTGATAATTGCAGCTTGTTAAAGTGCTCGCTTGTAGCGTTCTGGGTTTTTTGTTGCCATTGATGTATCAGTGTTATGTCTACTTTCACTCTCCTCAGATAAAGTCATGGGTGGCGGCACTTAATCCACTAACAGGGCAGGAAAGAACATTCTGTAGCTAACCGTTCTATAAACCAAATTCTATCCAAAAACATGCTTTACCACAATATTAAAGTTTTTTTCCACTTTAAAAGGTTTCGCCTAAAGACATAAATAATACTTTTGAAATATTTTGCACTCACATGAAGTTATGCCTCCAGACACAGGTGGCCCAGATATGCTATTTTAGTTTACATAACGTTGGGGTAACACTTTATTTTGAAAATCCCCTTTAGACATTCTATTGACTACATTGCACCTACATGTCAACTAACTCTCATTAGAGAATTAGTAGACTGTCTGCTTAATATCTGCTAACACTGTCCATCAGTTGATATTCTACTGCCTATAAACAAAGACTTTATATATAGGAAGACGGCGCACTCTGATTACTTATGAATGTGAGAAAGTGCAACGCCCAATATGGCGAATAAGCCCTGCCTTATAAATGAAAAAGCCAATAGTTGATTAGTAAAGTCATCGTGTCACTGCAGCTGCCGTTAGAAGCTCCGGACGGTTGCTTTAGAAACAGGCAGTGTTCTGAGACGTTTAGAATTGCACTTGTGCATTCGCTTTGTCCAGGCTGAAATATGCAGTTTTTTTGTTATGATTTGAGCATTTAGAAACAAAATTTATGAGACAGTTGTTGTCCGATTTCATTGGTGATTTCAAATATGAAATTGAATCGTAAGCTTGGCAAACTGTTTTGGAGTCAAAGAGATAGGAGATGCACTTGCATGCCCGAGAGGCGTTTCAAAGATGGCCGCCGAGTGAAATGACTTGTCTTAAAGGGACTTTGCTATAGGTAACTTTGCAACAGGTCAACTTATTCTACTAACCCTACCCAATTTGAGTAAATCCCAAAGTATACTTTCGGCCGTCCGCGTTCCACAACGGTCTGTGTGCGTAATTTTCGTCATCAGGAGAGTCCATGGATGTTCGCGCACACTGTCCGCATGGAGCCCAATTTTTGTGTCCGAGCGTACAACAGCGCATATACAAGTGACTTGAACGCTTGAAAACAAAGTCCACTAGATAGTGTGCACACGCTGATCGTGCGCTCAAGGCCAAAGGAGTGCACTTTGAAAGGCTCGCAAGACGGAGCGGAATGTGTAAAATGAAGTATACCTGGGGCTTAATATTCAACTAATACTCTAATGAGAGTTAGTTGGCATGTAGGTGCAATGTTATTTATAGTCAACAGAATATCTAAAGGGGACCATCAAAATACAGTTGGTAGCCCTTTATGATGGCTGCCATGTTAAATTCACATTTTTCTATATTTTATCTTCTAATGGATATAGCATGAGGAGACTGGTATCAGTATTGAATATATGATGGTAACTAAATCCAGATCTTTCATTCATTTTTTCATTCACAATCATTCTCCTTCTGGTTTTTATGTGATTTCAGATGTCTCACAGGTACCAGAAGACTGGCCACAGCATGGCGAAATAGAAATCCATGATTTGTGTGTCCGTTACGACTCCTTGCTAAAACCCGTCCTCAAACACGTCAATGCCCACATCAACCCTGGACAGAAGGTATAAACACCAACTTACAACTTAGTGATATTTTTATCTAATTTGTCCCTTAATTTTCATTAATCTTGTCATTAATCTTGAATGAATAGGCAAGGATGGTGAAACAAGCAATAATTAAGTGTTGTTATTGTTAAATAAAACAAACACTATTAAAGGGACACTCCACTTTTTATGAAAATAGGCTAATTTTCCAACTCCCCTAGAGTTAAACAGTTGAGTTTTACCGTTTTCGAATCCATTCAGCCGATATCCGGGTCTGGCGGTAGCACTTTTAGCATAGCTTAGCATAGATCATTGAATCTGATTAGACCGTTAGCATCTCCCTCAAAAATGACCAAGGAACTTTGCTGCCGTACCATGAGTGCAGCGGCGCAATGATATTATGCAGCGCCTGAAAATAGTCCCCAGCATGCTCTCTGTGCAAGCAGATTGTCACGTTGGTTAAGTTAGCCTATTTTCAGGCTTTGCGTAATAACATTGTGCCGCTGCACTCATGGTACAGCACAAAGCTCCTTTAATATTAAGCAGGAATGAGAGTATAGTTCCTAGCCATATCGGCCTAGAAAAATCTACTTTTAATTTTCCGTCTGTCTTAGTACACGATGTAACTACAGAAGAGTCAAGTTTTAAATAGGAAAAATATCAAAACTCTTTGGTCATTTTTTTAAAAAGATGATAACGGTCTAATCAGATTCAATGATCTATGCTAAGCTATGCTAAAAGTGCTACCGCCAGACCCAGAGATCCACTGAATTGATTTGAAAATGGTAAAACTCAACTGTTGAACTCTAGAGGAGTTGGAAAAAAAGTGGAGTGTTGCTTTAAAGAAAATCATGAAATTATAAATGAAAAAATCTAAAATTACTGCTAAAATTACTAAAGTGTAATAAACTAATACATAAAAAAGAACAAAATGACTAGATCTTAAACTCAAATTTAAATATAAAGCTAAAAGCTAATTCAAAATACTATAGTTGAATATAAATAATACTAAAATAACCCTGCAATAAATAAACAATATTATTATTCTCAAGCAGTCTGTTAACCTCAATGGTATCATTAAAGTGGTCCAGTAAGTCACAGTGAAATGAAACCTCCAACCGAAGATGTCAAAGAGAATTCGGCGGTCCTGATACCGATCGACCTGTTGTAGCACGTATACTGTACCACTCAGTTGTGGTTTTGTCACAGTGCCGTTCATTTTCTCGTTGCACTGTCAAACCACAGTCATTCTCTGCCTGAATATCGACTACACAGTGCAGCAAAATCTTCGAAATTTGCAATTCCCTCATCAGCTTTAATCTTTATTAGTCTAACTTGTTTCCCTGGCTCACAATATACGAGTATGACAGCACAGATGGCTTCTTATTGTGACATGGGAACCGTGTCCGCACTAGTTTGTGTAATTTAACAGCCCAGAGCGTGTTTATACAAAAGCAATCTGAAAATGTCAAGCAGTATAAAGCGCTCACATGTTGTTCTTACTGTCGCAGGTGGGCATCTGTGGTAGAACGGGCAGTGGAAAGTCTTCGCTGTCTCTGGCCTTCTTCAACATGGTGGATGTTTTCGAAGGTAGGTCTTCCCAGGACATCTTCCAAGTCTCTATTTAATAAAATATTACGGTTCAGCATTACAGCGCTCAGATGTATTTCAAGCTCGCCGCTGGGGAGACACTGACCCTTGTGGATCCTTAAAGAAGAAAAAAAGGAGTTAGGAAAATATGAAAGAAAAGTCATGGATGTTTATGATAAGGATATTTTAATGTCCTCAGCTGCTTAGCCCAGAAACATTTATTTATTTTACGCGTGTTGTTTGCTCTGTTACCGTATGGTTACTGTCACTTTGACAAGAAGCCATGATGTCATATTTAGACATTAAACATAGAAGGTGACGTAGTTACACATTACTACATGTAGGCTACTTACTATAGTACTAACAGTAAATTATTCATAATTACAAGTAACTAACCATAAACTCTATAGTAAGTACATGTAGATAATTAATATTACTCAGTACTTATTTGAGTAAGTACAATGTAGCTATGTCACCTTAAAAAAAAAGTGCAACTCGTATATTTAGTACAATGTTCACTGATGCATTTGTAAATGCAAAACAATGTTTTTTCCTCTACTTTTTCCCCGTCATAAATGAAAAATTAAAGAATGTTTTAGGACTAAAACTTCTATGAAAAAAGGTAGTATTATTTTTAAGGAATTGCATCAGTTTAAGCGTATTGTTTATATTAGAAAGAAATGCAAAGTTATTTTCTCCAAGTGTTTTATCATATTATCCAGTGTACAGCATTAACTTCATATTTCTCTTGGCCAAAATAAATCTTTAGCCAAATCAAACAGTTCTTGCTGTGCACATGAGCACATGAGATGTTTTAAATCAGAAGAACACAGGCCTTCTCTTCACCGTGTCCATATAAAGCTAAAATGAAAATCTTAAGAGCTTGTTTGGTCTTTGGATATTCACTACAGACCACTATGTATTAAAGTCAAGTTACTGTAAACTGACCTGAACACCCAAAACTAATAAAAAACAATCCATCAGGAGAAAAAAAGAGATTTTAAATATAGCTATATCTTATATAGCTAGATATGTTAAATGAATGTTAAAACTAAAATGAAATAAAAATAAATAAAGCTAGTTTTTTTTTTTTTTTGTAAAAATGGCAAAAGCATGTAACAAAAATTAATAAAACAAACTACAAAAGTAAATGATAAAAATAGAAATAAATAAACACAAATAGAAAAGGCTAATTCAAAAACTTTTTTTTCTTAGGAAAGATTGTTATTGATGGCATTGACATCTGCAAGCTTCCACTACAAACCCTGAGATCCCGTCTGTCGATCATCCTACAGGACCCAGTGCTATTCAGCGGATCCATCCGGTAAACACACACAAACATGCTCACGCAAACATACAAACAGACACACGGATACACTTGTATCTGCGCAATGCTCACGCACTCACTGAGGCTAAACTGACCCAAACAGACAAGACCAGGGACAATAAACACTCACTTCCTGCCTGACATTTTTAATCAGAAGTTCAATATAAACACAGATCATTTACAAAACACAGGGAACCCTGGGATGTGACATAGGGGGCATTCCACTTTATTGGAATTGCATAATTATGCTGTTTTCAGAAGCTATGCATCTAGTATTTTATTCCCCAATATGTTTCTTTTCAAACACTGTTAAGTATTTCTTTAACTGGATACTCAATATGAGTCCTCAACTTCCAAGCTTGTTTGAACTTCTCACGGATACTAAGTGTCATGTTTGTTTCTGAAGACAGTGAGCATATGGGGTTTGTTTAAATAGGCCGCCATGGGATAAGAAAGAAAATATAACTAAACCACCATCACAAGTCATCTGGGAATGGTTTTGGGCAAGCTGTTGTCATGACAATGTTTATATGAAGCAGGCCTAATGTATCATTGGGCCCAGGAGACCGAGCATATGAGTTATTGGTACAGCAAATCTCTTCTTGATTTTAATTTTGGAAAACGCAGGCCATGAAGGAAGAAGCTGTGGTTGGAAGCCATTTCACAGTGTGTTAAAGCGGATGTGAATATGGGTTCATTAGTATTGCCTCTTTTGGGTGCATTAACACAATGTCCCTTGAGTTTGTTGCTCATTTTAAAGGGGTAGTTTCTGTCATATTTTAGTCAACCTGATGATGCTTCAATTCCACATCTTTCTTACGTGGAACGAGAAAATAGATAATTTGAAGAATGTCCAAGCTGCTTTTTTTTCTCCATACAATGAAAGGGAAATACGGGGGTTTGTTGAGTGCCTAAAAATCTCTCCAATCTCATTTATGTTCATGTACACTACCGTTCAAAACGCGAGCTCAGTCTTTTATGCTCACCATTTCACCCAAAAATTACAATAAACAAAGTAATATTGTGAAATATTATTACAAATAAAGACATTTTAAAATATAACTTATTCATGAGATGGCAAAACTGATTTTTCAGCATTATTACATAAATACATTATTATTATTTCAGCTTCTGTGTCACATAATCCTTCATAAATCAATCTAATATGCTGATTTGGTGCTCAAGATTTTTTTTTTTATTATTATCAGTTTTGAAAACTCTTGTGCTGCTTAATATTTTTGTGAAACCCGTGATACATTTTTTCCAGGGTTCTTTGACGAATATAAACGTCAAAAGAACAGAATTAGATTTCTATTCTATTTATTAATAAACAAAATAACATTATAAATGTATATTTACACTTTTGATGCATCCTTGGCTTGCTAAATAAAAGAATCTTTCTGATCCCAAAATTGTGAACGGTAGTGTACATTCCCAGGATGCAATAGCCGTCATTTCACCGTCTCGGTTAACTATAGACCCGATAAAGTCCGGCTATGAGAAACCCACTTCTAGCCAAAATAACCTTTCGCTTTTGCCAAAGTAACTTGCAAGATGTATGATATTCCATCGCGTAAGCAAAGTCAACAGTGATTACGAGGTGTTTGGTTTCATTTCTTTGACATGTCCATGTTCTAGATGACTAGTCTATTCTTGGGCTTTGGTTAGACGTCTATTACATTTTCACTGACAGCCCTAATTTTGCCTTGTTTTAGCCTAGACTTTGGATGGTTATTAGATGTCTTTTAAACGCAAAATTGCTTGCTGAGTTCAGACAGTGCATGTCAAAAAATCAGTGATGATTGGGGACACGTTACTTGATAACTATATCAAAGCTGTTCCTCACACCAAGCTATCATATGGCTTCAGTCACATGGACCACTTTTATGAAACTTTTTTGGGTGATTTGTTGTCAATAATGGAGCTTCATTTCATTGAATGAAAAAGAGCAGCATGTACATTTTTCTAAATGTCTCTCTTTCAATAACAAAGACAGTCCTTCAGGTTTCTAATGACACAAAGATGAGTATATGACGATTTCATTATGAGTGAACTGAATGTGAATATGTGCGTATGTGCATTTTTAGGTTAAATCTTGACCCCGAGTGCACTTGCAACGATGACAGGCTTTGGGAAGCGCTTGAAATCGCCCAGTTAAAGAACATGGTGAAAGCACTCCCAGGAGGATTGGGTAAGAATGATACTCTCCAACTGTTAAACGCTTATCAGGATTGGTTGATATCATAACGTCGGTCACCTCGTAATTTTGACGCTGACTGGAAATTCATCTAAATGAAAAGCTGAGGACTTCTGACCTTTTCATTTAGTTTTATTCAGTGAAAAGGGATATTTTGTAAATCTGAACAGCTTTAAAGTGTCATGCTATATGTACATTTTCCCCCAGATGCTGTGGTAACAGAAGGAGGGGAGAACTTCAGCGTGGGACAGAGGCAGCTGTTCTGTCTTGCCCGGGCCTTTGTCCGCAAAAGCAGCATCCTAATTATGGACGAGGCGACAGCTTCTATAGACATGGCCACGGTACAACCACATCTATGAAAGCCCATTTCTGCCACATAAGAAAAACAAATCATGCTCAAATAAATCATAGTTATGAAATAAAAATGTAAAATTATGAGATACGTCATAATTATAAGATTTTCCCCCGGTTTCACAGACAAGGCATCATGGTAAACTATGGTAAATCCTGGTAAGATATAGTAAATCATGCTAGAACATGGTAAATCATGGTAAATCAAGCTAGAATCATAGTAAATCATGGTAAACTATGGTAAATCCTGGTAAGCTATGGTAAATCATGCTAGAATCATGGTAAATCATGCTAGAATCATGGTAAACTATGGTAAATCATGCTAGAACGTGGTAACAGACAGACTTACAGATAGATAGATAGGTTACTAGGGTACTCAGGGTTGTACCCTAGTAACTAAAGTGCATGTTTGAGCTGTTTGAACTGAAAGCAATTTGCATATCTTACAATATCTTAATGACATTATTTTGTCTCAAGGTGCAAACCAGTAATATTTTATTCAAAATAACGTTTATAAAAGCTACTTAAATGCCCTAATTGAACAAAAGCATAACCCTGGCTTAATCTAAGCCTTGTCTGTGAAACCAGGCCATTAAGTTATAATTACAACAAAAGTCAAATTATGAGATACTAAGTCATAATTATGACATAAGTCAGTCATGAGTTATGAGATATTAAGTCACAATCATGATAAAAAGATAAAAAGTCATTATGAAATGGATATGAGATGGTCATTATTATGAGAAATGTTAAATTTTTATATCATAGTTGCACCTTTTTTTCATAATTGTCAATTTATGTCAATTTGGACTTTCTACCTCATAATTATGATTTACCAAGTCATGATTTATACAATTACTTCGATAATGTGATGTATTTTTGAGTGAAACAGGATATTACTTGAGAAAAAAGTTGATGGATATATTAAAGTAAATAAGGTCTTTAAAGACATTTTGAATCCATGAATCCATGTTGAAAAAACAACTAAATGATTTTGTGGCAAATTCAACAGGAAAATATTCTTCAGAAAGTGGTGATGACTGCATTTGCTGATCGGACGGTTGTCACCATAGCGGTAAGTTTCCCTATATCAACCTTCTTTTTTTTTTTTTTTTATGTTTTTGGTCTAAATGAAAATATAGGTGCAGAAATATTCAAAACAATATAGAAATACATCTTTAAATGGAGAAGGACTTTTAATGCTTGCCAGCCTTTGACATCTTCACTCCTTTTTCTGCTCTCACCTTTCTCCAACACTTCTGACAGCTGACAATCAGTTTACAGTTTATCAATCTCTTGCTATTAACACATTGTCTCATCAGTATAAGCCTGCAGCCGCTGTAGTCTGACGTTTGTACTTTAAACTATCATTCAGAGCCACAGATACACAAAAAATGGTCTGTTTGTGTCACTTCAAATGCATCCAGTAAAAACTTTAAAAGTGTTTTTAAGAACATTGAGCTTTGAATAAATGCATGATCTCTGTCTGCTGCTGTTTGCTGCGCTTTCCACACATTTTCTTCTCCTCACCCTCATCCCCTTTTTACCTCCCTTTCTTCTCCTTCTTTGTCCACCCGTCTCTCTTCCTCTGACACAGCACCTGGTTTCCTCCATCTTGGAGGCGGAGCAGGTGCTGGTGTTTTCCTCTGGGACTCTGGTAGAGTGCGACAGCGCTCCTAACCTCTTGGCGCAGGAGAACAGCCTCTTCAGTATCTTAGTCCGGACGCACAAGTAACCATGCATTGGCTCCGCCGCTAAGCGCCTACGCCCTGGTACATTGGTTGGTAACCAAGAGCTTCCTATCTATGCATTTTAGCTCACAGACACTAACCCTATTCTAAAGCAGGTTGACTGTCACATCACAACAATGTTCATGTTTTCATGTCTTTTATTTGGAAATTTATCCTGATACATCATATTAGGGCTGCGTTATCCTGCTGGAAGTAGCCATCAGAGGATGGGTACATGGTGGTCATAAAGGGATGGACATGGTCAGAAACAATGCTCAGGTAGGCCGTGGCATTTAAACGATGCCCAATTGGCACTAAGGGGCCTAAAGTGTGCCAAGAAAACATCCCCCACACCATTACACCACCACCACCAGCCTGCACAGTGGTAACAAGGCATGATGGATCCATGTTCTCATTCTGTTTACGCCAAATTCTGACTCTACCATCTGAATGTCTCAACAGAAATCGAGACTCATCAGACCAGGCAACATTTTTCCAGCCTTCAACTGTCCAATTTTGGTGAGCTCGTGCAAATTGTAGCCTCTTTTTCCTATTTGTAGTGGAGATGAGTGGTACCCGGTGGGGTCTTCTGCTGTTGTAGCCCATCCGTCTCAAGGTTGTGCGTGTTGTGGCTTCACAAATGCTTTGCTGCATACCTCGGTTGTAACGAGTGGTTATTTCAGTCAAAGTTGCTCTTCTATCAGCTTGAATCAGTCAGCCCATTCTCCTCTGACCTCTAGCATCAACAAGGCATTTTCGCCCACAGGACTGCCGCTTACTGGATGTTTTTCCCTTTTCACACCATTCTTGGTAAACCCCAGTAACTGAGCAGATTGTGAAATACTCAGACCGGCCCGTCTGGCACCAACAACCATGCCACGCTCAAAATTGCTTAAATCACCTTTCTTTCCCATTCTGACATTCAGTTTGGAGTTCAGAAGATTGTCTTGACCAGGACCACACCCCTAAATGCATTGAAGCAACTGCCATGTGATTGGTTGATTAGATAATTGCATTAATGAGAAATTGAACAGGTGTTCCTAATAAACCTTTAGGTGAGTGTATATATATTAATATATTTATATTAAATATTATATAAAGAAAATACACAAAACAAAATTATAATAATGGCCCTGTCCCAAATGGCGCACTTCATATGCACTTTTGGTCTTGTGGACTTACATGGCTGCCGTGTGCACGTGTCCATTAAGTCAAGACCGCAGGATGTCCTGTTTGTCATTTTAGGTTTCAGAAGGGTGCTCGTGAGCGTCCCGTTAGCAGTCGATCTGTGCCCTCGATGCGCACATTTGCCAAGCTCCACAGCAGACTTCTTCCCGACAGTGGCGTTACGGCGCAAAAGTGCGGACTTGTAGGAAGAAGAGTGTTTAGGGTGCCATTTGGGACAGGGTCAATTAAATTATAATTGTGTTTAAAAAAAAAAAAACAGTCAGTAGCTACAACAAGCATTAAATGTGGGTTAATGTAATAATAATGCCAATATCATACACTAGAGTTGTGTGGGGTTGAGGTAAATCGAGCGTGATCTGCTGTGACATTACAATCATGGTGCATTGTTGTCTATGGATCGGGCTGAAGTGTACTTGTTGAGTAGACTCGCTCCCTCTGTCAAAATCGAGGGGTCAGGGGTCTGTCCAAATAAACTTCCCTCGTCCACTTGACGAAGTTCAACGCACTTCAAAATGGCGGTGGGGATTCCCCCAACAACATGACATCATGACTTTGCGTAAACATACACGCCACTTTCTAAAGCCAAATGGCGTGTTATCTGTATGCATTTTGAGCTATCCGCGTGTATGTCTATGCTGTGTGATTCCGCGTGTATGTTTACGCTGAAACGAACCATCATCTCCACGTGTATGTCTACGCCGTGTAATTCCGCGTGAATGTAAATGGATTTATAAACATACTAAATGATGTTTTTTTGAAAATGTAAAAATGCAGAATGTTTCTTGTGATGGGTAGTGTGTGTGTGTGTGGCCTGGTAAACCCTACGTTATGGGGACAAAATGTTTCCACAAAGATGGCAATATCCGAAACCCTCATCCTTGTGGGGACATTTTTTGGTCCCCATGAGGAAAACATCTTATAAATCAGACTAAGTGATGTTTTTTGAAAATGTAAAAATGCAGAATGTCTCCTGTGATGGGTAGGTTTAGGGGTAGGGGCAGTGTAGGGGGATAGAAAATACGGTTTGTACGGTATAAAAACCATTACGCCTATGGAAAGTCCCCATAAAACATGAAAACCCAACATAGTGTGTGTGTGTGTGTGTGTGTGTGTGTGTGTGTGTGTGTGTGTGTGTGTGTGTGTGTGTGTGTGTGTGTGTGTGTGTGTGTGTGTGTGTGTGTGTGTGTGTGTGTGTGTGTGGGTAGGTTTAGGGGTAGGGGCAGTGTAGGGGGATAGAATTAAACGGTGTTGATAAACACGCTAAAAAGCGGTTATGCGTCTTGATAGCACGCCAAAATGGCATACGAATTGGCGTGTCATACATACGCCATTTCATAAGATCAGTCTGCCCCCAAGGAGAAGTGCTTAGGGAAGTTTGCAAGTGTAAGTCTAAAAGTGGAGTTAAACGCAGCCCATGAACATGACACATGAAGCACATGACAAGAAACACAACTATGATAAACTACAAAATAAAAGATATTGAAAACATGAACATGAAATAAATCCTAAAAACAGATGTGACAGACTAGTTTTTAATAGGTTCAATTTAAGTTTAAGTGTCTATGAAAGTGTATGTTTTTTTGTTTTTTTTTAACTGGTCATCCTTTATCATTCACAATTTTTAATAACTATTTTACTGTTTAATTACACAGTCCTGTGATGTGAAAATTTTGGAATATGACAAAATGCTTTTTCCTGAGAGATATCAGTGAAATATATCCTTATAAAACACACTCTGGATTTATAAAAGCAGTCCTTTAATATGAGGACTGAAACTGGGGAAAATGTGAAAAATATTGGTTTCAGAAGGGTTGTCACGAAATTAAACATATATTGTTTAAAATTGTTTAGACATAGCAATATTATTTGATGGTTCAGTTTGGTAACTAAAAGTACAACGATTAAAACATTTTGTTAATTGAAATAAAACTAAAATATAGGTGAAAACTAAATAAGTTGAAGTACTAAAATGACAATCAAAACTACACACACACATATATACATGTAGTTTTGATTTATTTTTATTTCAATTTTAGTTATATATAATATATATATATATATATATATATATATATATATATATATATATATATATATATATATATATATATATATATATATATTCAATTTTATTTTATATATATATTCAGCTATATATATATACACATGCTTTCTTTGAGTCAGCCAATGCTGTTTATGATTGATGATTTCAGGGTCCTTTGTGAGGTTCACCGAATTGAATGCCTGCACCTGCTACTGTTTTGTGTGCTGGAAATGTAAAAGACCATTGTAGCATTCCCGAAAGCTGCTTTTCATTGTCCCTGTAAACAGCAGCTTGATGTTTTGCTCCGATTAGAAACCCGCAGTGATTTGAGCAACAAAAGGGAAGAGTTAAATGTAATCTCAACAGCTAAGGTGTTGTTTTAATCAAAATGCCTTTGTACACATCTGCTTCATTATACCTGTTTTCCACAGCATCGTGTCCACACTATCCTGACGGCTGATCTAGTCATTGTGATGAAAAGGGGAAGCATCATGGAGTACGGAAAACCAGAGATTCTCATGGAACAAGAGGACGGCTTGTTTGCATCCTTTGTCAAAGCCGACATGTAGAGCCACTCATCTCCATCACCACATCCAGTTACACCACTTTTGGCCTTATAGAAAAAAAAATGTCAATGCATTGGCACAGGCATTAAGGACTCAACTACACACAGACTTGTTTTACATGAACCCTAAACAGTATTAGACTCTTTTTTAGCACTTTGTTTTTCACTTTTTCTAAATAATGACGCTGTACCCTGAACATATAAGCAATAAGTATTTATCTACTGTGTTTTGACTAGTACAAACACTGTACAGAGCATGTCTGTCCCGTTGAGGCCTGACGCTCTTTTCTGTCTGTCTGAAGTGCATTGCTGATACAGATTTAAGGGTGGGAGGACAATTATAGCTGGCTCCCCAAAGCCCGCACTCTTGAGGGAATCACGAGCCCTCACTTTCTGGGGAGTCCTGCAATGTCCACCACATCAACCCTAACAATATTATTCACACCCTATATACAAAACTCATCATATTTTAGATTTTCTATTCCTTTAATGCAAATTACTTAACCATACGCTTATTTTCTGTTTTTTTGTTTAGTTTTTTTTGTTGTTTTTTTGTTAATGTTGTGTCAGTCTTTGTTCAGGAATTTTCCATTTTAACATTTGTTCCTTATCCAAAAGACAAAGAGGGGGAATTTCACGAAAACTGTTAAGAAATGTCCAGGTCATTTTTCACTTTCAAGATTTTAAAATTAAATGTAATTTTTAGGACTTTTTACCTAATGCAATATATATTGAGGTGAAATATGTTTTGGACATTTTTCCCACGAGGCTCACCCTATAACCCAATTTAAAAATAAAGAAAAACACTATAAAAAGGGGCATTGTAGTTTTAAGGCCCACTTTTTCAATTACACAACAAGTTAAATATTTCAAACCATGTGATTTATCTCTCCTAACACAACGTTTTATTATGGAGATGTCAAAATGAGTCTGCAGTCTCTGTACAGCCAAGCGATATATTGTACACATAACGTCGTTTGTTTCTCTCATCTCCCTTTAATGGAGTGCCAGTCTCTAACCTCGCATCACTTTTACCTTTTAACCTTCAGCTTTCTTTATTTGAACGCTCTGCTTTCTGGAAATCTCAGCCAAAGTTCTGATGATCTAAACAATGACTCGTTGTCCCTGCAGTAAAATGATGCATTGCTGTGTTTGCTATGAGCACTGTGGGAAATCTTTCCGTTCATTGGACACTGACTGTCAGGGCCAGTGATTTGATGAATATTTGCAGTGAGCTGTGATGTCACACTTGAGCAATGATATTCCAGTAACTTGTGAATCCAACCATGTGCGTAAAACGGCAGCCGACACGCTTTACACACTCTGGTGATGTGTAAACACCGCGTCAAACTTCACTGCGAGCCAAGAGTTTATTGCAATTACTGCTAATTTCAGGTATTTGCATGTTAGTCATGATGGACTGTTTTAAATGTACATATGTAATTAAAATGGCTTTTGTATAAGCATTTAACTGCATTATACTGTGTGCCTAACTTTTTTACACATGAAATGAAAATAAAAATTGCTTTGTGTGTTTACTTATCTCTATTGAGTGCCATTGCATATTTTTAAGCACAATTATTAAACAGAAAACATTTATGGTGCTCATGTTAACAGAAAATCCTACATAA
This sequence comes from Romanogobio albipinnatus, assembly GCA_023566225.1. NCBI lineage: Eukaryota > Metazoa > Chordata > Actinopteri > Cypriniformes > Gobionidae > Romanogobio > Romanogobio albipinnatus. Next base: position 44,004,931 of record CM042245.1, on the reverse strand, counting down.
AAAAATTACATTAATTTATTATTATTATTATTAAACTAATGAGATTTCTCACACATATGAAGATCTTGCATTACCATCCAGTCCCTTGTAGGAGAAAATTGTTTGCTACACAGCGCCCCCTTCTGTTCACATTTTCGCTAATTTATAGAACTTTCCATTTTGATGCGAAGGGCTCCCAAATATGATATCTTGCCACATTCCTATTATAAAGACAGCTATGTATTGTCGTATGCAAAAACCCATTTATAATGTGTGAGAAACATATTAAGGATAAAGAAAACATTTAAATGACTGCCTTTTAAAATGTGAAAACTGTCTGGATAATATTATCTTTGTATTAAGCGTATCTTTCTATTCTTAGGATCATGTTGTGGATGTTGTCCTGAAGAGGAACTTTTTTAATTCAGATTTATTTAGCGCTTTTCACAATAAAATCATTCCAAATCAATTTCACAGAGAATATTACAATGAGCTGCTAAAAACAACAGAAAAGATAAGATTCAACAATACATGTCTCATAGAAGAAAAGATTAGCATTATGTTTGCAAACTATGTGCATTTGTTTAATATTATTTCTTGCTGTTAAAAACTAGGGCTTTCAATAGGCTAAAAGACTGATCTGATTTTCGATCTGTCTATTAAAACAATAATAAGAATTTCAGTAAATAAAGTGTCTGATAATTAACCCTAAAATAAAAGTTAAAAAGTTTCAGGTAAAATATATTTTAATTAAAAGGCAAAATATGTACGTTTTTGGATTCAAATATCCAAAAACTACTAGAACAATGCTATATAGTTTGTTGACTTGTGTACTTACATTATGCCAAATGTTTCCAAGAATGTACAAATCCAGAGGAATAAGCCATTTTAAACAGGATACTGACCGTGCGGTTTTATTTCTGTAGAAACCATGGAAACACCAAAGACTTAAATAGATTGTGTTAATATATTATGAGGTGAGCAACTGTTTGGATACATTCGTTGACAGAAAGCTAATCATTGTTAGCTCCACGCAGTCTTATTGTTTAAATCTAATTTTCATGATTTACCACGAGTATACTATGTTTTACCATGCCTAATATCGATCTAGCTTACTGCAGTGTGCAACAAGTGTCTCATTGTAGCATTATAGCACAGCTTTCAACACACTCAAATATATCTAATATGACAAAACAGCGTTACCCCACATACACATGAGCGGAAGAAGCGGAAGTGCTCTGTGGCATAATAAAAGCTCCGCGAAGTCATCAAGCCTTTGTTTTGAATAAGCGACCTCTAGTGGCGAAAAAAAATGACATATTGTGGCTTTAAAGGTCCCGTTCTTCGTGTTTTTTTGAAGCTTTGATTGTGTTTACAGTGTGCATATAACGTGTTCATGTTTCGCGTGTAAAAAACACAGTATTTTTCACACAATTTACTTATCTGCGCTGTTTTCACTGTTCTAAAAACGGACTGATGACTTCCTTTATTCTATGAAGTCCCTCCTTCAGAAATACGTAACGAGTTCTGATTGTGCCAGTGGTTCCGGTGTTGTGATTTGACAGTAGCTTAGCGAACGTAGCACGGTTCCGGTGTTGTGATTTGACCGCAGCTTAGCGAACGTGGCACGGTTCCTGTGTTGTGATTCGACAGCAGCTTAGCGCACGTAACTTGCACAGAAAGGTCACGCCTCTTAACGGGAGATATATGCGCTTAATGATCTCTACATCGTCCCTGGGAAAGCCAAACAAAGGTGATTTGACTCTGGGATGAAAATAACAGCGTCTCGACGACATGGCGACAAACACAGTCAAACGCAACAATTCCTTTTCTCCACACGACACTTCCTCTTCTCCACGTGGGACAGCAACAAGACCACGCCCCCTTTTTTTGCGTATTCTTGTGGGCGGAGGTTAGTCTGTTCTACTGTTCTACTGACGTCATTTATGAAGGAAGTACCAGGATGTAGTCCAAGCCGGCCGTTCGCTGTAGGCTTTGAAAGGGAACTTCTGTTAAATAAAATATCTCGCTTGGCATTGAACTTTGAGCTTTATAATTTTACAGGTATTATTTATGCTCTAACAGCAACATTACACACTAACTAAAGTTTGAACAATGGGATCACGAAGAACGGGACCTTTAAAGGGTTAGTTCACCCAAAAATGAAAATGATGTCATTTATTACTCACCCTCATGCCGTACCACACCCGTAAGTTGTTTGTCGTGCGCCAAAAAAAACTAAATAACGACTTGTATAGTGATAACCAATTTCAATCTTCATGAGAAGCAGTGTTTTGAAATCGGTTATCACAAGATGTTATTTAGGTTTTTTTGGCGCACAAAAAATATTCTCGTTGCTTTATGATATTAATTTTGAACCACTGTACACACATTAACTGATTTAAATATGTTTTTAGAACACTAATGGATCTTGAGAGAGGAAATGTCATTGCTGCCTATGCAGGCCTCACTGAGCCTTCGGATATCAACAAAAATATCTTCATTTGTGTTCCGAAGATGAACAGAGGACTTACGGGTGTGGAACGGCATGAGGGTGAGTAATAAATGACATTATTTTCATTTGTGGGTGAACTAACCCTTTAAGTAAAATATGAAATAATATAAATTTGTGTATTTACTCTCTAGCGCTCTCTTGCGGCCCTCAAAAAGTCTCCGGATCCCAGATAGAAAACCCTTGCATTCATTACAGTGCACTGTAGATACAAACATTCAAATTGTAGAAATTAAAAAAAGAAAAAATAGTTTTTAAATATCCTGATCTGCAATTATTTTGTGACTGTGTGTTCATTTTATATAGGTAGGCCTACTGTATGAACTCGATTTTACTTTGGTTTGTAATTTAGTGTATTCATTTTTTTACTCTAAAAAATAAGGGTGGATATAAATATTGCAATCTTTTTAAGTAGCTAGTTTAAGTAAAAGACTCCTCTCCAGGGTGAATGTTTCTCGGAGGCAGCAGGACAGTCCTCATGTACCGCCCATGTGCGTCAACTCCTGTAGAGCGCTGCACAATCATCAGAAAGATACTTTTTGATGCCTTTAGCGGTACATAGAGTGTGTTCTGCTCTTTATGTAGTGTTTATTGTATTAACTCACACAAGAACACAGATTAAGGTCTGATAGATGTAAAAACTGCCTTTGCTGTAGTTTATGCTATAATTTAACAGAGTTAGAGGGCAGGATGGTTATTAAACTGGAACTGCGCGTTTGACAGCTGTTGTAGAGGCTTTATTCCTCAGCGTCTGCAGTGACATGCCCAAATAATGTTGCCGCGTAAAAGCATCATTCCGGAAGAGTTCGCGCTCCCGGGGCTCGTGTCGCGGGTCCCCCGAAAGCCCGTGTTCAGGGACCGCGTGAACAAAGCGCGCTTCATCGCCAAGAGCGGCGCGTGCAACCTGGCCCACAAGAACATCCGCGAGCAGGGCAGATTCCTGCAGGACGTGTTCACTACTTTGGTGGATCTCAAATGGCGCTTCACCTTGGTCATTTTCACTATGACGTTCCTGTGCAGCTGGCTGCTGTTCGCTATGGGATGGTGGCTGGTGGCGTTTGCACACCAGTGTTAATTTCGTTAACGAAGACGATGACGAAAAATATTCGTTAACGGCCACTTTTTCTGTGACTAAAACGAGACGTTGACAAGCTAAACTAATATCTGATGATAAAAACTATGACGAAACGTATGCCGTTTATTTGTTGACGAGACGAGACGAGACTAGAAAGTTATTTGAGGAATATCGGACATTAAAAATACATGATCTCTTCCTATGCCGTCAAAAATGCGTGTCCGTCAAAGAAGGCGTCTCCAACAGTATCCAGCCAGCTGCAGGCACGCAGCAGCAGCTGACGTCACATGTACTGGTAGTCTAGGCTACCAAATTTGAACTAGAGTAGCAAGCTCGCTGCAACTATGGCGTCAGCGGCACCTGCATTTTTAGGAAGGAAAAGAAGAGATGATATCTGGAAGCATTTCACTTATATGTTATCTGAAGGGAAAACAGTGTGTAATGTCACAGAATCTCACGACGACGGAGAGAAGCCCTGTGGCTATAAACTGTGCGGAAAAAACACGACGAATCTTAAAAGACATCTGAAGTCACATCACCCCAGTGTTTATGCGGCCACCATCACGGTAAGTAAGCTGACTAAAGTATTTTTCCCAAAGGGAAAAACAAAGTTTGTTTTGATTCTTAAACTATAATACCATTTTATCTATCCTTCATATATGATCCTACCTTAGAAATTAGCGGATGACACAGCATACAGGCTATCAGTGGCGGCTACTGGTCTGTCAGAGAGGGGAAGCTCATTGATGAACTCATGAATGAATGAATGAATGAATGAACGATCAAAAAAAAAAATTAAACTCTGTAAAACTGAAACAAGGAATGTGGTGTATAATTGTGTGAAATGTATGATGAAAATCAAGCAATTTCGCCAAGCAAATATCAAAGAAATAGGTTGCAGCAGTTTTTATTTCGACTGAACTTGAGAAATCCGCGATGGGACTGGAGCGCGAATAGCTTCAGTGATTCCTTATAGTACAGAATCGCTGTCAGTCAAAGGGAGATGCAGTCTTTCGACAGACCCTCCAATCATCACGCAGAAGCTCGGAGTCCGGGCCAGCCCACTCCCCATTCACCCCCAGAGACGCTGAGCGTCCGTGGGCGGGACATAATCGCAGCGTTTATCCAATGACCGTCTAGTTTCGAAGCGCTTAAAAAAAAGTTCACAGCAGCCCCATTGAAGTCAATGGACGCTGGGCTTCAATAGGGAAATGCACTGTGACGCTGCAGGAATGTATGAGAAGGAAATCGAGTCAGCCGACCTGCTATATGTAACTGATTCTGAACGAACTCGTCTTTGAGATGAACGTTTTCTAACGCATTTTCAGTCAATAAAATGTTAATACAATAGTACATATTTGACCATTAATTTTGTGACATTATAAGGGAAGCCGAGCTTCCCTTGCAGTCTTAAAAAATCGCCACTGCAAGTATCCAACTAAGGAAAAGGGATATGTACAGAGGTGGACAAAGTACACAACTCCATTACTTGAGTAAAAGTAAAAATACTATTGGTTAAATATTACTCCATTACAAGTAAAAGTTGTAAAGATAGATTTTTACTTAAGTAAAAGTACAGAAGTACTTGCTTTTAAAAGTACTTAAGTATCAAAAGTAAAAGTAAACACATTATTTTATTATTGTTTAATGAATGCACACTGCTCCATCATGGTGGTTTAAGCCAGTCATGCTCCATCTGACATGCTAGCATACCTTGAACTCATTTAAATACTTGCTTAAAAGTTACAAAGCTCTTATCAAAGTCAAAATCATACTAGAAAAGAAAGGTTTCTACATTGTGTCTATTTGACAGGATTATGTAAAAACATATTTCCGAAAGGACTTAAATTAACCTTATTAGCCCAACTACGCTTTTACATGCTAACTAACATCATTGTCGAACGTTACCTATGCGTTAGCGCTCTATCCACAAGGCTATAGCAACTTGGCGGGTGAAATACTTGGAAATCATTGAACTTCATGTGATCCTACAAGAGTGATTACTTATAGGCTGTCTGCAAAAAAAACAAACAATAAACAAATCATCCACTGACTTTCAAAGCGGCTACAACTTTCTACTTCGAGGGCCTTGATAGAAATGTAATGGAGTAAAAAGTACGATATTTGTCTGTCAAATGTAGTGAAGTAAAAGTCATACGTTTCCAGAAAAAATACTACTCAAGGAAAGTACAGATACTAAAAAAGTGTACTTAAGTACAGTACTCAAGTAAATGTACTTAGTTACTGTCCACCTCTGGATATGTAGCATTGCACAAGTGCTACTACTAAGAGTGTGATGTCAATACAGCCTAGATTACCTAGATTAAAAACTGAATTGGTCTAAATAGAGACATTATAATGAACATTTTTGTCTAAAGACTATATATTAAATTGAAAATAAAATTAATGCTGGTAACGGCAGTTTGACTAAAATTAATGACTAAAACTTAACAAAAATACAATGACTTTTCGTCGACTAAAACTAGACTAAAACTATGAAAGAAAAAATGACTAAAATGTGACTAAGACTTATAAGCATTTTCGTCTGAAGACGAAGACTAAGACTAAATCAAAAATGGCTGCCAAAATTAACACTGTTGCACACGGGGATCTGGACAGAAAACCTGTCGTAGAGCAATGTGTCACTAATGTCAAGTAAGTGCGCTCAAGTCATTTTGGTCCATGGCTAAATGTTCAGTAACAGACATCAGAAGAGTCTGCTTTGACGTTTGTGAAGATGGAGACTAGCTATAATGTTCCAAACATGTCAAAACTCTTACAGATATGGCAAACTATTGTTTTCTTAATTCTAAATAAGTTTAAAAGGACATCATAAAGCAGATGTTGTTGAAAAGAATATGAAAAGAATGAAGTACTATAGGCTATAAGAACTCTTGAATTCAAGTTATTACATTTATACATTTTTAAATATTTATAAAATAATTATATTGATATAGATTATATCATTATTTGTTTTATAAATAAATATAAAGTGACAATAGGCTATAAATACAAATCTTATAATGACTGAAATTATCTAAAATATTTTTTTATTTAGTTTAAAACTTCAAGCTGAAAAAAGTAGATACATCTGTTTATTAAATCCATATATCTATACTGTAAAAAATTATATAATCCGTACACTGTAAAAAAAAAAATAGTGCCCATTTTACTCAATAAAATTGAGGCAACTATTTGCATCAGCTTTTTGAGTATTTTAAACTCATTTTATTTGTGTTTATCCTATTAGACTTTGCATGTTTTCAACTTGGACTCTTAAGTAATAGCAACTCAATTTTATCAATTCAGAAAATTATAGTTTTAAGTATATCCAATATAATCTTTTAAGTAATATTTACAAATGTCTCCTTGTAAGCCACACATAGTTACTTTTTTCCAAGCTTTTTTCTATAAATTTAATTATTTTCAAAAAAAATGTAAAGTACCATGAAACAGTAAACCAGCATCTCAATACAAAACATTTATTCACTTCAAAATGACAATGCAACAGTGCTAAACACAGTAGCTTATTTTTTCACCTTTACATAAAGCTGACTTCAAGTAAAAAAAACGTTATGTACTACAAGAGGTAGCAACATTTCATTTTCGTATAACAGTTTTTTCAATAACCATTGGTCTGTTTAACCCACTGAGAACAGTAATTCAGTCATCTAATTAAAACAATGTTCCGAACAATGTTAAAAACAAAATTCAAACACATCATAATTATTACATCAGCTGATAAAAAAATAATCACTGAGAAAAGTGAACACCAATTTAAAGGGTTAGTTCACCCCAAAATGTAAATTCTGTCATTAATTATTCACCCTCATGTCGTTCCAAACCCTCGTTCATCTTCAGACACAAATTAAGACATTTTTGATGAAATCCCAGAGCTATGTGATGAACACTTTCAAGGCCCTAAAGTATAGGAAAGACATAATTAAAATAGTCCATGTGACTCCAGTGCTTCAAACTTAATGTTATGAAGCCACGAGAATACTTTTTGTGTGCAAAAACAAACAAAAATAACGACTTTATTCAGCAATTTAGTTTTAGCCTGTTAGCGTTAGCCAAGCCGTGTAATTTGTAAGGATTTATCAATAATTCAAACATTTAGCTTTATCCTTGCTATATTTAAAGCATCAAACCATTGAACGGTTCATATTTAATGTCATTCTTACCTTTTTTAGTGTCGTTGGGTTGCCAGCAGTGCAAATTCAGTCCCGTCACCCATCAAAATGGCGTCTGTCATGAACATTTGTGTTTTTGCAACAGCCAAATCCACTTGTTTAGACTTTTAAATAAATTTTACTTAAAAAGAATCTCCAAAAGGCACACATCTAAAAAGCCTAGTAAACATTACTCAAGATAATACGCGCACCAGTTAATTGTAAAAAACATGTGTTTACAACAACATTATATACATTTTACTCAAAATATTAAGTAAAGTACCAAACATAGATTTATTTGTTGAAAATATAGAATTTATTTTTGTTACAATTACAACCCCACAGTCATTTTTCCCAGTGTAAGTTATGACAACATATCTTTTTACATTGTTTTAAATCTAAATAAGTTAAGCAATTCTTATTATACAGACTATCATATCTTTTTTAATCAACTTTTATACTTATAAGTTATACAAGGTTTTAAAGTCAGTTTAAAGTAATTTAAGTTGAAATGACTTAAACATCCAAGTACTTAAAAAATGAAGGTAGCAACTTTTTTTTTCTTCTTACTATTATACAAGTAAAAATTTTAGACAGACCTAGTCATTGTTTATTATTTTCCATACTTCAAATTATGGGAATTATGTAGTGATAAAATATATTTTAAAATGTTTTTTTAAATAAAATTAGAAGAAAAAAAACAATTGATGTGTGTTGTATTGAATCATTAAAGAAGTGCTTTTTAAAATGTGGATGATGTTGTCAGGGAAAAAATATTGTTGTTTTATTCTATATGGATAGAAACTTTCAATAATCATTTCAATAATTTTAGAAGCCTAAAACTGTGACTTCTCTTCATCTTTTCCAGCTCTTTCACCTCTGCCTTCCTCTTCTCCATCGAGGTGCAGGTGACAATAGGTTTCGGAGGGCGTATGATAACGGAGCAGTGCACCGCAGCCATCACGATGCTCATATTACAAAACATCATCGGCCTAATAATTAACGCCGTCATGCTCGGCTGCATCTTCATGAAGACCGCCCAGTCCCACCGGCGGGCCGAGACCCTCATCTTCAGCCGGAACGCTGTCATCGCCGTACGCAACAACCGCCTGTGCTTCATGATCCGGGTGGGCGACCTGCGCAAAAGCATGATCATCAATGCCGCCGTTCGCCTCCAAGTTGTCCGAAAGACCACCACGCCGGAGGGCGAGGTCATACCCATCCACCAGATCGACGTCCAGACAGAGAGCGTGGTGGCCAGCAACAGCATCTTCCTGCTGGCGCCTCTGATCATCTGTCACGTCATCGATAAGGACAGCCCTCTGTACGATCTCTCTGCGATGGAGCTGCAGTGTAGTGACCTGGAGGTCATCGTTATCCTGGAAGGGGTGGTGGAAACCACAGGCATTACCACTCAGGCTCGCACCTCGTACGTGACCGAGGAGATCCAGTGGGGCCACCGCTTCGTGCCTATAGTGACCGAGGAAGAGGGCGTGTACTCGGTGGACTACTCAAAGTTCGGGAACACGGTCAAAGTGGCCACGCCGCGCTACAGCGCCCGCGAACTGGACGAGAAGCCCTCCATCCTGATCCAGACACTCCAGAAGAGCGAGCTGTCGCACCAGAACTCCTTGCGCAAGAGGAACTCCATGCGGCGCAACAACTCCATGCGCAAAGGCAACTCCATGCGCCGCAACAATTCGGCCCTCGCCGTGCCCAAGGTGCAGTTCCTCACCCCTGAGGGTGGAGCAAATCTACCCGTCACATGACAAATAGCCTGGTTAGCGCTTTTCACCTGTCTTTCTTTAAGTCCTTGTCATGCTCTTTTCTATGTTCTCTTCTGTTCCTTGATCATTCTTATATGCGATGGTGCAACGTGAGACATTGAGACATTATAATGGATGGTTTTCTATAATTGTTGATCTTCTAATAATGTGTAATTTCAAAGAGCTCCACAAAATATATTAAGTAGGCTAATGATCACACTATTGTACTATGGACAATGAGAATATGGTTCGCACTTAATTAAACTTGACAGTTTTTTTTATTTGTTCTGTAATAAATGGTATATGTGCTCAATAAAGTATCTGCTTTCCTCTGTTTTTATTTTTTATTATTTAAAGCTACACTGTGTAACTTTTTTAGTTTATTCTTAGCTAAAAACACTTAGTTCTTTCAAAAATATATGTGCTCATTAATGTATATTTACTTCTTTCAAGTAATAAAGTATTCTTGTAAGTTTATAATATGCCATTGAAAATACATACGGGTAAGGGGTCGCCATGTTTCCCCTCCATCTTGAAAGTACATTAGCCAAAGAGGGACATACCCGTAAATTCAAGCTTCGCCTTTCGCATTTTAACACTCGATGGCACCGTGTCGAATGTGAAGAGGGGGATTGCTTGAGACTGCTATATGAAAACCTGAAAGCCTTTTTGAAAGTCTGTTGCTGATGGAGGATCACTCTTATTCTCGAGGATATGTAACAGAGTCGCCAAGGAAGCGAAAAAGAGAATTAAGACGGCAACACAACAGGCAAATCAACACAAATGGACGAGGTCGAACTGGAAGCCATGTTAATCAAGAACTAAATCGGCCACCGTAGGAGTTAAAACGAAATCGGAATTTGGAGGAACAGAAACTAATATTTAGTGGATGGTCATATACCTTTTCACTGCTAGATTAGGGAAAATATCACACAGTGTAGCTTTAAATTAACTCGAATTTAACCTAATGCATCAATTAACGGCTCACTATGTAAGATTTTCGGATTAAAATATCCCAAAACCACTAGAACAGTGTTATTTTGTTGATTTGTGTACTTGCATTATCCCAGATGTTTCCAAGAATGTTTCATCCAGAGAAATAAGCTATTTTAACCAGGACACGGACCGTCTCTGTGCGTCGCCTATCAATGGCATCATACCTGCGTTACTCTCAATTTCCAGTTTTATTTTGTAGAAATCATGAAAACACCGACGACTGTCTCTATTATGTTTTATTAGACGTGAGCAACTGTTTGGATAAATTCATAGACAGAAAACTAATCATTATTATATAGCTCAACACAGTTAGTCTTATTGTTTAAATCTCGTTTTCATGATTTACCGTGAATACCATGTTTTACCATGCCTAATATTGATCTAGCTACTGCAATGAGCAACAAGTGTCTCAGAGTAGCAAAGAGTATTAAAACATAACTTTCAACACACTCAAATAATGTATTTAATATGATAAAACAGCACTGCATACGCATGAGCGGAAGAAGCGGAAGTGTTCGTCTGCGGCATAATAAAAGCTCTGCGAAATCCAAGCGTCAAGCTACGCCTTTGTTTTGAATAAGCGACCTCTAGCGGCGAAAACCTACACATTATGCCTTTAAGTTTAGCCTATTAATAAAGCTGAAGTGAAATGATCCAAGAAAATCATCACAATATCGCAATTTCTTTTAATATCACAGGTAAAACAGTAAAAATGTAGAGTAACTAACTGTATAAACGTGAAACGTGCATGTCAGAATGCTGATCCCTGCTGGAGAAAGTGTTCGTGGAGACCTCTAGTGGTGAACTGGTAAAACTGCACGTGTAGAGACCTCTGGTGGTGTATTATGGAATTACAGACGTAAACAGAGAGGCTACGACTTTCTTCAAACATCTGCTTTGTGATTAGCAAGACTCAAGAGCATCTCAAACGTTGATTATCTAAGAGTAAGGTAGGTAAACATCATACGACGGTTCATTTGCATTATGCTTGTGTCGTGCATAATTAAGAACTGGCTAAGTCGAATAGTGAGGAGGATGATAAACGGATCAAAAGATAACGCTCTGAACTGTTTTTATTACGCTATTACGATCATTATAATATTGTTAGAATAATTCCACGATATGAAGATACATAGAACCACGTTTTATATTATATCCAACATTTTTATAGGCATGGTATACCAATGACAAACGAATGAATCATCATCAACTGCATCAACAACACAAAAGATAATCTGTCCCACTTTATTCGATGTTAAATTCGCTCTTAAGTATTTATTGTTTATAATATTTGATCAATTTTAAACAGCTTTACCAACTTAATCACTCGATGGCATTGTCAATGGGGAGGAATGTTTTTTTAAAGAGAGTAAATACTGCCCTCTGGCGGTCACTTGCAGTTCTGAATTTGAGGCACTTTGTTCCGCGTATGCTTAAAAACTGCTGCGTATCCCAGCATGCACTGGGCGAGGTCATCCAATAGTCTATACTTTTGGTTAAAACGTACATGAAAACACTTTTTTTTTATGACTTACTTTTGCTGCAGCATTTCGATTGCATATCTCAGCCCGCGGTGACTCTGTCTGCGCGATAGGAAAGGTAAATACACTTACCGTTGAGTAAACTCGTGTGCTGGTCGATCAGGTCCCCTCTCTGGCCGTTGGTACGTCAGCTTTGCGCAGTGGCAGTATCGTAGCCTATGAGGTTTATCCGAGGCGCGATTATTGCTAATTGAAAACTTTACCCAATACCCCGCCGTGACGACTTGAAATATAGTCGGCATTGGCAATTTTTGACGGTCTCTACGGAGACTGATTATACTGGTGAAAAACAGAAAAAGCTTACAAAAGTATTTGAATCCAACGACATTATGGAGGCCTGTTGGGAGTCTATATGCGTTTTGTAAAAGATATTCTACTCCTCATCTTGAGGTCTGTATTTATTCTTACAAATAATAATCCTCACATGACTATTACTGAAATATTTATATGTAACATGTAAAGCAGTTTAAAGCTATTTGACATTGTGCAAAAGGTGGAAAATACATAAACTAGTCAAATTAAACATGAGTAAAAGAAAAGATAGAAAACACAATTTCGAAAAAATAGCTATCCCTAACTTACTTGACTATTTCAACTGCAAGTGACAAAGTTTGTGCGAACTGGAAAATAAATTTAACCTTTTATTTTTTAAACCTACTGAACTATTAACCTCGAGTGACGTAAAGTTTTTAAAGCTGTTTCTTAAAATAATTATCCTCACTTGACTTTATTAAACTCTGAGTGACTAAACAACTAACATTGTGACAAATACAACTAAACACTGTCCGTTTAATTTATGATAACGTGTTATTGAGAGACAACCATATTGAATTGTACATTTTTGAATGAAAACCAGGACATTGTTAGTGAACCATGCTATTAAAAAAGAGCTACTCTGAATCACTTTTGTGAAAATCAAATGAACATGATTTCCTTCCTGGATCTAAACGGAAGTACCGTAAATAGTTGTAATTTCGCGCCGTGCATATTTGCCAAATCAATACTTTTTCCTATTAATGCATGCTAATTGTTTAATATTTAATCACTAGCCGGTATTATTCATTTCAGGTCAGTGTAGTGTAATGATTATACAATTATGTATAGTTGCTCAGTTAACGGACAGTTACAATATTTTACGCGCGCTTTTTAATGTTATTACGGTATAGTTAATGTCGCCGTGGTGCTGCTTTGCCATACCTCTCTAGCTACATTGTAGTTTATAGTTTATTGGAGCTGGTAATTCAGAAAAGAAAAACAAGGATAAGGAATGTAATTCATTTAATGTGCAGACATGTATTAATGAGTACCACTCAGCTATGTTCAGATTTACACTGATGCATCAAAGAGTTTAGACAGCTTACAAAATAGGAGCTAGCTAGCTAAAATAGGAGTAGCTTTCATTGTTTCAGGATTTCACTTATCTGTGATGAATTATCTGTTTATACAGGGGAAATGATTGCAATATTATTAGCAACACAGTGGATATTGGAGATAAGACCTTTGAAACTGATCATTTATTCAGACTCAAGTTCATCATTGGCTAGCTCAGGGGTTTTCAAACTTTATGATGCCATGGACCCCCAAATATGAGGGACCTCCTTCCTAAAATCTATCTGTTTTTATGTATGAAAAACATTTAAACTGTTAGATAAATAGTAAGTGTGAAGCAAAGGAAGCTATTAAAAACAAAGACATTAATTTATCAGTTAATCTGAGTAAGAATGAAATCAAGAGTATTGTTAAGAAAAGGTTGAAGGAAAGGTGGCAAAAACAATGGGATCAGGAGAAGAAAGGCTGATGGTTTTACAAGATTCAAGGAAAGTGGGAGAGATGAGAAGTGCAGGGGAAAAAAACAGGAGAGATGAGAGAATATCAAGGATGAGATTTGGACACACAAGACTAAATAGTAACGTTACACTTTTTTAAATGGGTAGACATGATACAGGAAAGTGTGAATTTTGTGGGCAAGAAACAGTGGAACATGTTATGTTATACTGTTAGAAATATGAAACTGAAAGAAGGGTTTTATTACAAAATCTAAGAAAAATTCAAATGCAATTTATATCAAGAGATATTTTACAAAATAATTACGGAAATTAATGTTATTATTTTATTTGTCAATTTATTTTTTTATTATCTAATGAAATAGGCTAATATGCAACTTCTCTAAAAGGCTGCTCTTGTTGAGTGACAGGTCTAGTAGTTCTGATGTTACTGAGTGGTTAGAAAAGGCGTCTGATATTACTGGGTAGTAAAGAGGAGGAGGATGATGTACAGTACTGGCTGGTGAGGAGGATGTTACACTACGTAACGGTTAATGGCTGGTGAGGAGGATGTTACACTACGTAACGGTTAATGGCTGGTGAAAAGGAGGATGATGCGGTTCGCTGATGCAGATGATGTTAAGATGTTAAGGCTTCACACCAGTTCTTCCAGCTCATTTTGTCCCAAAGCCTCATCAAGAGCACCTAATTAAAGAGAATAAAGTAATAAATTTTTTTAATAATTTGCACTAAACATGACAATATATCATTAGAGGACATTTCTGATGATGAAAGAAAAAAAAACGTGGTACATTTTTTGGTAAAGATTTATGCAGATATAGAACAGTTAGAACATCACTGTACATTTTTTATTTGCCCCAACAGCCTCACATGCCATCATTTAAAAAATGAGCTCCGTTTGATCAATTGTTTGAATTGTCTCCATTGTTATAGATTTGTTGATAACTAAAATTAATTGTGTGCGTGAATGTTCGTGGTGTGGTGTTCCCAGCACTGCACATTTGGCATGTAACCTTTTCTTCTTGATTTTTGACTCTCCCATTGAGTCAAGCAGAATGTTTTTTTTTTTTTTGGGATGGGTATACACAGCCTAAATAAAATATCCAGACAACACGATAAAGGAATATCGGAGAAAATCAACAGGAAAACTATTCACTACCACAAATACTTACAACTAGGAACCAGTGGTGGCCCTCGTTCACAATGCCACTATAACCTCATAGTTTAAAATATTAAAGAAGGTAATAATAGCAATATATGGTTTTAATCATATTTATTTATGTATTTTATTTGATCAAAAAGTTACACTCTAAAAAAAAAAGGTTCTATATAGCACCAAAAAAGGTTCTTGGCTCGTAATCATAGGGGAACCTTTTTTAGTGCTATATAGCACCAATTTTGGTGCTTCAGTGGTTCTTCAGCGGTTCTTCAGAGGTGCTATATAGCACCTTAGTCAAAGAACCAGTGAAGAACCTCTGAAGAACCACTGAAGAACCACTGAAGCACCAAAATTGGTGCTATATAGCACTTAAAAAGGTTCCCCTATGATTACGAGCCAAGAACCATTTTTGGTGCCATATAGAACCTTTTTTTTTAGAGTGTATCACAACATGTGTTTTTACATTGTTTTACCTCATCAAAATAATCAAAGCAATTTTCAACTTTAAAAAAAAAATTATATAAGGTTCAACTCATTTCTTAAAGTCAATTAAATGTAATTTGCGTTGAAAAAACTTAAACATCCGAATATGTGTTTCCCTTATGACAATAATATGAGGCATTGAGTTTTGAAGTCAGCATGGACAGATTAGACTAATTTGTATAGGTAAAATTCAACTGCATAAATTCAGACATAATACAATGAACAAGTGCAAAATTAATTACATTCACAGAATAAATGGAGTGTGTGAGAGAATCATTTTATTATGCTGCATTGTAGCAAGACATTTGGAAGTAGCGCCAACACTTTTGGCCTTGTTCGCTTTCCGTACACTCAGCTGTGCTTGCTTTGGTGTTTCTGCGTCCGTTGTCAACAGACGTGCCTCGTTGAGGGGGAACAGGAATTCCGAAGGGAACAGAATCGACTGCTTCACCTACCAGAGTTCCCTACTTCCTGGTTGTACACGTCACGTTGTGAAATAGGGATTCACTCAGATACATGCAGTCTTAGAAATCCCTTCGGAATGAAAGGAGCGCTTTGCGGCTTGCGTTTGGATTTAAGGGAAGCTTTTGTCTGCTTGCTTGTCTGTACGATTGGGAAATATTAATTGATTTACTGCACAAATGGCCACAAAAACCCCCCCGAAAAATCGAGCCCCCGAAGACAGTTACGAGGACATTTGCAGCACCAAACGAAGAAAAGTCAACTCGGACGATCCAAGGCACATCTCTGCTCTTATTCTAGCCCGTGGAGGGAGTAAAGGCATACCCCTGAAGAACATCAAGACGTTGGCAGGTGTTCCTCTGATAGGATGGGTGATCAGAGCAGCGCTGGACTCTGGTGTCTTTGACAGGTGAATGAATGTGACTTCACTCAGTGATTGGCTGTACTGTATGACTATATTTGTGGCTGTACTGTATGACTATATTGTGTCCTATGCATGCTTTTGCAGTGTTTGGTTGTCCACTGATCATGACGAGATTGCGAAAGTGGCCAGTGCCTGGGGTGCTAAAGTGCACAAGAGGAGTCCAGAGGTGTCCAAAGACTCTTCGAGCTCACTGGACACCATTAAGGAGTTCAGCAGACAAAACCCAGGTTGGAAATTAGACTCTTTGCAGTCAAAAGTTTCTGTATAAGGGGTATGTAAACTAGAGCTTGTAAAACAAGTGTGTCAACTCATCCATCAACAAGGATAGAAACTAGAAAGGAACCACGTCATTCAGTTTAAATGTTGACATTTTGTCTTACTTCACTTCGCATACCAGGCGGGTTTCACCCATAGTCTTTGTTTGCATTGTGAATGAAACCAGAAAAACAGGCTCTGCAGCTGATACAGGAAAAACGCTGAGGGATGTTTATAAAAAAAAATAGCCTCTGTTTGCAATATTTGCCATGTTTTTTACTGAAAATTTGGATTCAAAATGGATGTATTCCCTGTAACAAGAGACATGGCTTGTTCCTCAAGGTTGCAAGCTTTAAAACCTTGCTAGAGTCAGCCTGTTTTCCAAAATATAGAGATATGGTAAACAGTCTCACGGTTCGACGTTAGAGCAATATCCCCCTTTAACCTTGCAAATGGGACATAATAAAAGAAGAGTACTTAAGTGAAATGTAATGTTCTTGCATAGATGTGGAGGTCATCTGTAACATCCAGGCCACGTCTCCATGTCTGCACCCTTACCATCTCAAAGATGCTCTGGAGCTCATGACCAAACAAGGCTGTGATTCTGTCTTCTCTGTGGTCCGGCGACACCATTTTCGATGGGAAGAGGTTGAAAAAGGAGGTTTGTTGAAGTGCAATATCTGTGAATGAATGTTTAGTACTTTTATTAAGCAAGGATTCAAGACATTGATCAAAAGTGACATTAAAGACATTTATAGTGTTACAAAAGATTACTATTTCAGAATGGTTATTACTATATTAGAATGATTTCTGAAGGATCATGTGACACTGAAGACTGGAGTAATGATGCTGAAAATTCATCTTTGCATCACAAGAATAAATTGCATTTTAAAATATATAAAAATTGCAATTTCATTTCACAATATTACTGTTTTACTTTATTTTAATCATACACATGCTACCTTTATTAGCATAAGAGACTTTCAAAAACTAAATAAAACCCTGTACTTGTAGTTTAGGTTGAATTTATTACATGTTGGTGACTCTAAACATTTATTTAAGATACAGATTTTTTTTTTCAGGTGTCCGCAGTACTAAACCACTGAACCTGAACCCGGCTTGCAGGCCGCGCCGCCAGGACTGGGCCGGAGAGCTGTGTGAAAATGGCTCCTTTTACTTCGCAACCAAAGAACTTATAGAAAAAGGCCTTCTTCAGGTAAAATTTTGGGGTTTAAAACCAGTAACTCATTGAGCCGCATAATATGTGACCAAAAAATCTTAACATAAACATAGGCAAGAAAGCATATTCTCCATATCCTTAATTTTGTTGTGTTACACTTCACAGGGTGGAAAAATGTGTTACTTTGAGATGTTCCCAGAGTACAGTGTGGATATTGATGTTGACATAGACTGGCCCGTAGCTGAACAAAGAGTGCTGAGGTGAAGAAACAAACAAAATCTATTTTATTGTCTGCAGCTGGCTGTGAATTTTACATTATTACTATTTTAAGTAGTTAAATAAACATGCAATGTATTGCTAACTCTCTAATGGGAAGCCTTGCCAATAATAGGCGTGTGTTTCAAGTTCCCAAGCAACTTTATGTTAGCAAACAACCACACTGCACAGAGTGCAAAGTCTGAATTTAAACAAATTGGGTGTGTATATTTGTAATAGGTTTGGTTACTTCGGTAAGGACAAACCTGAAGTCGTGAAGCTCCTGCTGTGTAACGTGTCAGGATGTTTGACAGACGGGCAGATCTACATCTCAGCGAATGGAGAGGAGATGGTGTCCATCAACATCAGAGACCAGGCAGGCATCAACATGCTGATGAAAGAGGGAGTGGAGGTAATTCTGTTTGCCAACAATTTGTTAACCTCCCCCCCCATGATCTCAACCAACCCCCACAAAACAATAGACCCCTCCTTTGTCTTTGCCCCATCGTATCCCATCATGCATCTGGGATGCCTCTTGTTTTTGTCTTTTAATGAAACAAAACTTTGTTATAAAATGCACAACTTGATATTTCACTTTTAATACCGCAATTTCTTAACAGTTTATGTCTAGTGTTGAGCAGTTTGATGAACTTTAGTGAGTTTTGCGGGTCTCACCGTTCATGATCACAGGGGCTCAGATACACAAGTCCTCAGATGCCACCTCTGACCAGTTATCTTTGCGCAGTGGCAGTATCGTAGCCTATGAGGTTTATCCGAGGCGCGATTATTGCTAATTGAAAACTTTACCCAATACCCAGCCGTGACGACTTGAAATATAGTCGGCACTGGCAATTTTTGACAGTTTCAACAGAGACTGATCTATTAGTGAAAGAAAGAATAAACTGAGTGTTAATAGTAAATGTGAATATGAATTGGGGATTTCTATTTTAGCAACAATACATGCATACACTAAAAACTGAAGAAGGGAAGAATAAAATATTGTAATAAAAAAAATATTAAAATTAATATATGGCTGATATATTAGTTGAAAAATATATATATAAGTTAAAGTTAGATTACAGTGAGTTTCTGTTTTAGGACCAGTACACATACACACAAAAATAAAAACTGAGAAAGGGAAGATTCTAGGTGCTTATAGGAGAGCGACCTATAAGCACTGGTGAGTAGGGCTTTCTAAAAAAAAATAAGAATTTCGAATATTCGTCGAATTTACAAAAAAAATGCACATTAGAATGCAAAAACTGTGCATTCGAATTTTTGGTAGAGGCACACGAGACATGATGACGACGTAAATGACGCGGTTTGTTTATCCAGTACAGCGCGGTGCAGGTGTAAAAAGGCGTAAAAAATGGGCAACCTGTTCAACGGCGTATTCAGTCAGACACAGAGCAGTGCAGAAGAAGGCAATCAGGGCTTTGGAGCAGGAGATGGATATAAATGAAAGAGAAGATACGCTACCTGCTGACAAATCCTCTCAGTTGGTGGCAAAAATCATGCGGTATATATGTATCCACATATTGCGCAGCTGGCAAAGACATACTTGATCATACCTCAGCAAAAAACGCTCAGCACTCACTGCAGGTCAAGTTGACTATTTGGTGTTTTTCACCAACAATATGTAGATGTTTAGTGAGTGGAAATGGATTGTTTCTGAATGTCCGTTTGCTATTTTGTGTCCACACTACGTTGCCTGTTGAAGCGTGTTTTCTCAGGTAACTGATGCACTTGTAGTTTTATGCACTTTTGTTACCTAATTTTCCTTACATGCTCATTAATGAAATTATATTTTATTTAATAACAATTGTTTAAAAAAAGTGAATGCACTGTGAAAAGTGAATTTCATTTCAGTAAAATATGCGATGCTTGATTTGGTTTACATTTGCTTGTGCTCGCTTGCGCCCTCTTGTGGCCATAGGAGACGATACAGTACTTTTTCCCTCTAACATTTAAATATTGCCTTTAGAATTCGAATATAATTCGAATTTTGCTAATATTTATGGAAGAATTTCGAATTTAGCTTTTCAGACATTTTAACAGCCCTACTGGTAAGATCAGTCTCATTAGTTTTAATGAAGATGACTGTGTTTTTGAGCATCTGAGACTTCATTTGCGGCAGTTTGCATGTTGGCTTGCTACTCATTTGCGGCGATGCGTGTTGCAGTAGCGCCATCATATCTGGCTACAACATGTTATACTGTATATAGCCTATAACATGCTCTCACACGTTTATTTTTTTTTACAATTTGCCAGGAGTAAAATTTACATATGTGGTTTAAACAACCAGATGCATTTACACTTCGCCTGAAATGTTGAATGAAAATTGTTTGTGTTTGACTGTTCAGTACTGTTCATATTTAGGCTACATTTAAAAAAGCAGACATAAAAGTAACTTAAAAGTTACTTTCCCTAGTAACTAATTACTTTTGATATACAGTAATTGGTAAAGTAATTCAATTACTTTTAAAAGAAGAACCTAGTAACTGTAACTAATTACTAATTTTCTGTAACTTGCCCAACACTCCTTTTAATGAAACATAAGTTTGTTATAAAATGCACAACTTGATATTTCACTTTTAATACCGCAGTCTTGTCGTGAAGTCGACAACTCCCAAGATTACACGCACAATCTCTGCGTCATCAAGCTACACCTTTGTTTTGAATAGATGACCTCCAGCGGCGAAAAACTACAGTGTACCTTTTTTTTTTTAAGGTCGATTGAAAAATAAAAAATCTGTTTTAGCAGCAGTACACATATGTGTAAAAAAAACATTTAAGGTGTTATAATAAAGGAAATTAGATTTACACACGCACATATATACTATATTGCCAAAAGTATTGGGACACCCCTCCAAATCATTAGATTCAGGTGTTCCAATCACTTCCATGGCCAAACGTGTATACAATCAAGCACCTAGGCATGCAGACTGCTCCTACAAACATTTGTTCATTTGCTCAGTGAATTCAAGCGTGGTACCGTGATCGGTTGCCACCTGTGCAATAAGTCTATTCACAATTTCCTCAGTACTAAATATTCCACAGTCAAATGTTAGTGGTATTATAACAAAGTTGAAGCAATTAAAACAACAGTATTCAGCCATGAAGCGGTAGGCCACGCAAAATCACAGAGCGAGATGGTGTCCACCAATATCAGAGACCAGGGGTCTGTTTTTCGTACCTCGCTTAATACATCTGAGATGATTTGACAGATCCCAGATCTTCTAATTGTGATAATTGATCTCTGGCTAATTTGGTTCTTCAAACGAATTTGCGGATTGGATTAAAATATCTGGATTAAATTATCTAAGATTACTGCGCGTTCTTGTGTTCCCTGAAGGGGGCAGATGCATCGATACTCGAAACCACGATCAGTAATGCAGCGATTGGCTGGCGTCAAGACATCAACGTAATGGCAACGTAATGACATCATATAATTAAAAAGCCACCTGGCAAGAAAACTTGACAAATTACACAAACCCCCACAAATTTCTGGACCTTTATAAGGAAACAGCCAAACCAACATAAAAGTTATAATAGATAATAGGGGTGTCGCAATATACCAGTATTGACGATAACCGTGATATTCAATGCACGAAATATCGAGATCATGTTAATTTAGGGTGTGGCAATATACCGGTATTGACGATAACCACAATATTTAAAATTAACAGGACTGGTATGATAACATGACGCGTAAATACTCCGGTGTCTCGAGTCCGAGCCTTTCCTCCCTCTCTATTACACACTGTTGCAGCCATAAAAATAGTTCAGCTTTGTTTGTAATGTCAAATTTGTTATATTTAGTTTTGTTTCTTTATTAAGTTAATTTAGAAATAATGTTTGGGGCAATTTTTGTTTGTTAAATTAAAGTTTTTGTTTTTTTAAAGTGAGGACCAAGCGGCCAGCGGCCGACAGTGAGTTAACCGCATGTTTGATCATTTTATCCTCTCAAATCAACACTTGACTTGTCTTGCCTGTAATAAAATCCATATATATATATAACACTTCAAGCATATCACATTGTAAGTTTAAATGTTTGCTATCACCACCACCACAGTAAAATGCATTTTTGACAAGCTGAGGCAGGCTCGCACACAACGGCACCTGCAAACGAAATGGGCTACACAATCTAAACTATAAAAATAAAAACATGCAGGTTGTCTTAACTTACACCTCTCCGCAAAATGAATATAAATCCAATCTTCAATTTCCACTCTATAGGTTATGCAAATTCAGTTCACGACAACGAAAGCAACAGATATGAGCTGTATTTATAGGCTCATTTCAAGATCATAGGCCGTAATAGGAGAACGAGCGACCTAAGCACTGGTAAGAGCATTTAATCTCATTACTTTTAATGAAGATGATTGTGTTTTTGAGCATCTGATTCTGATCCTTGGGCTACTTTCAGTTTCACTGGCGGCCGTTTGCGTCTTTTCTGGCATTTTCTTGTAGTGCCCCCTCAGCACTCGGTGCCCTGCGCGCAGCGCATGGTGGGAGCGGTGGATCTGAGTGATCGGATTTAAATCCGCCTCGAAAGAATTTCGGAAGACATTTACTCCTGATCTCTTCACAATATGATAGATATATGATCAGAGAAAACGAATGACGTGAGCAGGTGTAAAAAGGCCATAACTCTTGCAGCCGCGCGGAAGGTTTTCTCTCTTGTTATTTCATAGGGAGCTTCAAAGACATTTTATCAGTAACAGAGTATTACCCTGTGTTTATCATTATCCAATTATGTTTGTTGGGTAAAAAATAAAACTATATAAACAAAGTAAAAATGTATTGGTAACACTTTACAATAAGGTTAATTAATTAACATTAGTTACACATTAGTTAACATGAACTAATAATGAACTGCACTTATTAATCTTTGTTAATGTTAATTTCAACATTTACTAATGCATTATTAAAATCTTGCTAACATTAGTTAATGCACTGTGAACTAACATGAACAGCTCTATATTAACTAACGTTAACAAAGAAGATTAACTAATGCTGAACAGAGGTGTTGTTCATGGTTAGTTCGTTAACTAATGCATTAACTAATGTTAACTAATACAACCTTATTGTAAAGTGTTACCAAATCCTTTGATAAACCCCACCTCAGTAATGAACTCTTGTAATAAAGTAGCAGTTGCTGGGACAGATTTTAAGATGCAATCTAATCCTGTTTACATGAAATAAGCCTGCTCCCGAGCAGGTTTACAGACCTGTTACTATGACAGCAAGTCCAGGATGAGCTTCGAAGAACCAAACAATCCAAGATCATGACAAATCGTCAATAATCAAATCCAGCTAACTGAGTTAGTGAGGTACAAAGAATGGACCCATCGATATGCTGATGAAAGAGAGAGTGGAGGTGCTTCTTGTTTTGCAACAATTTGTTACCCACCCCCGACCTCAAACAACCCCCACAAAACAATAGACCCCTCCTTTGTCTTTGCCCCGTCGTATCCCATCATGCATCTGGGATGCCTCTTGTTTTTGTCTTTTAATGAAACAAAACTTTGTTATAAAATGCACAACTTGATATTTCACTTTTAATACCACAATTTCTTAACAGTTTATGTCTAGTGTTGAGCAGTTTGATGAACTTTAGTGAGTTTTGCTGGTCTCACCGTTCATGATCACAGGGGCTCAGATACACAAGTCCTCAGATGCCACCTCTGACCTGTTATCTTTGCGCAGTGGCAGTATCGTAGCCTATGAGGTTTATCCGAGGCGCGATTATTGCTAATTGAAAACTTTACCCAATACCCAGCCGTGACGACTTGAAATATAGTCGGCATTGGCAATTTTTGACAGTTTCTACAGAGACTGATCTATTAGTGAAAGAGAGAAAAAAATTAATGTTAAAGGAACACTCCATATTTTTTTTTGCAAAATAGGCTCATTTCCTACTCCCCTAGACTTAAACAGTTGAGTTTTACCACTTTTGAATCCATTCAGCTGATCTCTGGGTCTGGCGGTAGCAATTTTAGCATAGCTTAGCATAGATCATTGAATCTGTTAGCACCTCGCTCAAAAATGACCAATGAGTTTCGATATTTTTCCTATTTAAAACTTGACTCTTCTGTAGTTGTATTGTGTACTATATGGAAAATGTGTACCATTGTGTACCGATGGAAAATTAAAAGTTTCCTAATTTTCTAGGCAGATATGGATAGGAACTATACTCTCATTCCTGCGTAATAATCAACAAACTTTGCGGGAGCGTGCTGGGGACAATTTTCAGGCACTGCGTAATATCATTGCGCCTGCTGCACCCACGGCAGCAATGTTCCTTGATTATTACTTAGGAACAGTGATGGGAATAACGGCGTTATAGATAAACGGCATTACTAACGGAATTATTTTTTTCAGTAACGAGAATAAAATACGGCGCGTTACTATAATTGAGCTCACTGAAGCGGTTTTCATCCGAACAGGCTCTTTGTCAGTCAGACCTGCAACATGTGTGCGTGCGTGCCTTGCGTGTTGGGGGGTGGGTGGGGTGGTACACATAACTGATGATGATTGGTGGGTGGGAGACAAGGTTGAGGTTGATAGGTTGAGTTCACACACACACCCACACGCATATGCCCAGTCACACACACCAACGACCAGGAGGAGTCAGAGCGATGGCAAGTCAACAACTTCAAAGGTATAGCGTTCGCAAACTGGAAGTATAAGCACCACGTTTCCCTCGTTGAGGTGAAAGGTAAGAATGTTTATGTAACGTGTAACGTGCCCAGGAAGAGAGTCTCTCCACGTCGGTGGCAAGTAATTCTAATCTAATGAAGCGCCTCACATCATCACATGCCGCCACAACATCAGTGGCTAAAAACCCAGGTGGTAACGTGAGCTCCACTACCAAAGGAGTAGTATAGTACTGATAATATTTACACTACAGTAGGCCTACTGATATTATTTACAATAATGTATTGAATTTGATAGGTGTCTCTCACATTGTCCCACAGCAACATTACAATAGTGTACATTAATGTACAATGTTTTATAATAATAATTTATTCTATTTAGTGTGCAATTCGTTCATTTAACATATTTAATATTGGGGCCATCCAAGTTATTTTACATATTTGAACATTTGAGAAAAAAAAAGTAACACAGTAGTTACTTTCCCTGGTAATTAGTTACTTTTATAATGATGTAACTCAGTTACTATTTGTAAGAAGTAACTAGTAACTATAACTAATTACTTTTTGAAAGTAACGTGCCCAACACTGCTTAGGAATGATAGTATAGTTCCTAGACATATAGAAAATCGAAACATTTCATGGCAGGGCTAAGCGCAGTACCCCTGGATGCCCCAGTGGTGGCGCTCAATGCTGCTAAGTACTCCTGCCACTGCGCGGCGGGTCGTGGGGCTCTGCGAGAGTTCGCCGAACACATCCTACTTTTGAAAATTTATACAATTTGTTACCCACCCCCGACCTCAAACAACCCCCACAAAACAATAGACCCCTCCTTTGTCTTTGCCCCATCGTATCCCATCATGCATCTGGGATGCCTCTTGTTTTTGTCTTTTAATGAAACAAAACTTTGTTATAAAATGCACAACTTGATATTTCACTTTTAATACCACAATTTCTTAACAGTTTATGTCTAGTGTTGAGCAGTTTGATGAACTTTAGTGAGTTTTGCTGGTCTCACCGTTCATGATCACAGGGGCTCAGATACACAAGTCCTCAGATGCCACCTCTGACCTGTTATCTTTGCGCAGTGGCAGTATCGTAGCCTATGAGGTTTATCCGAGGCGCGATTATTGCTAATTGAAAACTTTACCCAATACCCAGCCGTGACGACTTGAAATATAGTCGGCATTGGCAATTTTTGACAGTTTCTACAGAGACTGATCTATTAGTGAAAGAGAGAAAAAAATGAATGTTAAAGGAACACTCCATTTTTTTTGCAAAATAGGCTTATTTCCTACTCCCCTAGACTTAAACAGTTGAGTTTTACCACTTTCGAATCCATTCAGCTGATCTCTGGGTCTGGCGGTAGCAATTTTAGCATAGCTTAGCATAGATCATTGAATCTGTTAGCATCTCGCTCAAAAATGACCAATGAGTTTCGATATTTTTCCTATTTAAAACTTGACCCTTCTGTAGTTGTATTGTGTACTATATGGAAAATGTGTACCATTGTGTACCGATGGAAAATTAAAAGTTTCCTAATTTTCTAGGCTGATATGGATAGGAACTATACTCTCATTCCTGCGTAATAATCAACAAACTTTGCGGGAGCGTGCTGGGGACAATTTTCAGGCACTGCGTAATATCATTGCGCCTGCTGCACCCATAGTACCGCAGCAATGTTCCTTGATTATTACTTAGGAACAGTGATGGGAATAACGGCGTTATAGATAAACGGCATTACTAACGGAATTATTTTTTTCAGTAACGAGAATAAAATGCGGCGCGTTACTATAATTGAGCTCACTGAAGCGGTTTTCATCCGAACAGGCTCTCTGTCAGTCAGACCTGCAACGTGTGTGCGTGCGTGCGTGCCTTGCGTGTTGGGGGGTGGGTGGGGTGGTACACATAACTGATGATGATTGGTGGGTGGGAGACAAGGTTGAGGTTGATAGGTTGAGTTCACACACACACACCCACACGCATATGCCCAGTCACACACACCAACGACCAGGAGGAGTCAGAGCGATGGCAAGTCAACAACTTCAAAGGTATAGCGTTCGCAAACTGGAAGTATAAGCACCACTTTTCCCTCGTTAAGGTGAAAGGTAAGAATGTTTATGTAACGTGTAACGTGCCCAGGAAGAGAGTCTCTCCACATCAGTGGCAAGTAATTCTAATCTAATGAAGCGCCTCACATCATCACATGCCGCCACAACATTAGTGGCTAAAAACCCAGGTGGTAACGTGAGCTCCACTACCAAAGGAGTAGTATAGTACTGATAATATTTACACTACAGTAGGCCTACTGATATTATTTACAATAATGTATTGAATTTGATAGGTGTCTCTCACATTGTCCCACAGCAACATTACAATAGTGTACATTAATGTACAATGTTTTATAATAATAATTTATTCTATTTAGTGTGCAATTCATTCATTTAACATATTTAATATTGGGGCCATCCAAGTTATTTGACATATCTGAACATTTGAGAAAAAAAAAGTAACACAGTAGTTACTTTCCCTGGTAATTAGTTACTTTTATAATGATGTAACTCAGTTACTATTTGTAAGAAGTAACTAGTAACTATAACTAATTACTTTTTTAAAGTAACGTGCCCAACACTGCTTAGGAATGATAGTATAGTTCCTAGACATATAGAAAATCGAAACTTTTAATTTTCCGTCAATCTTAGGCTCTCTTATTTCCTTCCGGTTTTATTTTGTAGAAACCATGGAAACACCAAAGACAAGACATTTACAGACAGAAAACTAATTATTGTACAGTAATACAGCATTTCTGACAAATTACAATTTTTGTGGCCTTCAGATTAGTGCGTAGAGAGCTTCATGGAATGGGTTTCCATGGCCGAGCAGCTGCATCCAAGCCTTACATCACCAAGTGCAATGCAAAGCGTTGTGGTGGTGTAAAGCAGTGGTGTAAAGCACGCCGCCACTGGAATCTAGAGCAGTTGAGACGTGTTCTCTGGAGTGACGGTTTCACGCTTTTCTTTCTGGCAGTCCGATGAACGAATCTGGGTTTGGCGGTTGCCAGGAAAATGGTACTTGCTTAGTTTAGTGGAGGGGGGATTATGGGGTTGGGCTTGGCCTCTTAGTTCCAGTGAAAGGAACTCTTTAATACTTCAGCATACCAAGACATTTTGGACTATTTCATGCTCCCAACTTTGTGGGAACAGTTTGGCGATGGCCCATTCCCTGTTCCAACATGACTGCGCACCAGTGCACAAAGCAAGGTCCATAAAGACATGGACAAGCGAGTTTGATGTGGAGGAACTTGACTGGCCTGCCCAGAGTCCTGAGCTCAACCCGATAGGACACATTTTGGGATGAATTAGGGTGGAGATGTGTGTTGTAAAATGTATGTTTAGTGTTTTTTTTCCCC
This sequence comes from Romanogobio albipinnatus, assembly GCA_023566225.1. Classification (NCBI taxonomy): domain Eukaryota; kingdom Metazoa; phylum Chordata; class Actinopteri; order Cypriniformes; family Gobionidae; genus Romanogobio; species Romanogobio albipinnatus. Next base: position 43,976,820 of record CM042245.1, on the reverse strand, counting down.
TTTATCTCCTCTAGGTAATTTTGATAGAAGAAAACGCTATAACAAAAGCCTTAGCTGATAAACTCCACAAGAGGATGGGCTGTCAAGTCCTGCAGAAAGTGGACGACAAACTGAAGAAGGTGACGAGACTGATGCAGAAGAGAAGGCTGGAGTGGAAAGAGGTGGCATACTTGGGTGAGTCAAGAGTTCTCCGTTTCTCCCAGTTACGTCAGCCAAATGCCATAATCAGTATCACCATGGTGTTTCTTGGAAAAAATTGTGTGTATAATACAGCATCAAAAGATTGTACCTGAATATTAATTATGAATACTAAAAGCTATTACTTTTCTCAGCTTTTTATCTTGTAAATGTGATAATATTATTATAATCATTCATTAGAATGACTTAAAGGGGCTATATGTAGAATTCAGAAACCTTTGTTATTAGCAACACCGGTGGCCATTAAGTGAACTGCAGTCAGCAATTTATTGCTCATGCTGGCACAAGTAATGTACAAGAGGCTGAATGTGATTCAAGGCCCTGATATACATGACGCAGTTCTTTTTCATTCTTTGATTAGAAGTAAAAAGTTGGAAATACCTTTGCAGCGATATACTGTTAACGAATATCTGACGCCGTCCACGCTGCCGAGAGTGGCATTTAGATGCAATATGTAAATATTAGGGTTGTGACGAGATCTCGTGCCACGTAATTGTGACACAAAATCCTAAATAAATAGCCAAATTGCGTGATATTTTAAATATCAATAAAACGTATTAAATTAAAAAAAAGAAAAAGTAACAAAAAAAAAAACATTAAAGTCAGTAATATTTTTTCAAACATGTTATTTTTGTCACGTCTGTATTTGATTGGCATGTATTTGATTTCATTGGCAATGCAAAAAGCGATTGAACATTCTTACATGGCCCCTTTAAACACACCCATGAAAATAAATGTGTTTCTCAATCTGTGTCCCAACATCTTTGTATCAGGGAACGATGAGCCAGATGTAGAGTGCCTGAACCTGGCAGGGCTAAGCGCAGTACCACTAGATGCCCCAGTGGTGGCGCTCAATGCTGCCAAGTACTCCTGCCACTGCGCGGCGGGTCGTGGGGCTGTGCGAGAGTTCGCCGAACACATCCTACTTTTGAAAAAGAAGGCCAAGTCTCAGATGGAGCAGGACAGAATTGGCAATTTCTAGGTGATGTTTAACTGTGACAAAAACGATTGACACTATTAAATTCAAGTGTATTTTAAAGGTCCCATGGCGTGGATTTTTTTAATTATTATTTAAAGGGGGGGTGAAACACTCAGTTTCAGTCAATCTCATGTCAATCTCATGTCAATCTTGAGTACCTATAGAGTAGTATTGCATCCTTCATATCTCTGAAAAATCTTTAGTTTTATTATATTTATAAAAGAAAGACCGAGCGGCTGGAGGCGTATCGTGTGGGCGGGGCTAAAGTTGAGCGCGCACGCTAATCTAGCATCTAATAACATTTTAAATAACAGATTTGTTTCACGCTACTAACAGAAACAATGTGAAGTTGATCGTTTAGTCACTGGCTTGATTCACAGATGCATAAACGATTTAGAAAGAAAGTCTGTGTGAACTTGAATGATTAGCTACACATCAGAAATCACAGATCAGGCATTAATGAACACTGTTTGTGACGGTGCTGTCGAAGCCATATCGTAAAGTCCATTTATAAAGCCTGTGCTGACATTGCGACTGAAATAAACTGAATCCATTTTCTCCAAATTCTCTGGGTGGGCAAAGCAGAGGAAGGGAAGGTAACCGTTCCCCGAATGACGAAATGCAGGAAGGATTCCAGATTGGCTCGTCTGAGCTTTCATTTTCTCAAAGGCAGAGCAGGACACCCTGAACTGGGTTTACACCAATCAAAATTTCTAGCCACTTGGCTTGGGGAACTCATATTAATGTTAAAAAACCTCATGATATTTTCATGATATATATATTTCATATCATGGGACCTTTAAGAATTATATTTAACTGTTTTAAATTCAATACAACTGTGAATGTGGGTTGATGAAGGAAAAAAGCTTTTTTTTTTTTTTTTTTTTTTTTGTTATCTGGAAAATCATTTGATTATGTAAATCACGCATGCAAAATAAATCACTGAAATGAAATGGCACATATGGGTAATCAAAATAAAAATTGTGAAGCACCCCCCACCCCCACCCTTGGCATTTTATGTTGCTTTATAACAAATAAACAGAGTAACATTCTTAAATCGATTATCATTAGCTTAATGTGCATGCTTAATGTAAAAAATAAGCTGAGACTGAAGTGGTATGTATTGGGAGCTAGTGCTCCAGAATACACCAGAGGGCAGCCTTGTACAAACAAATGACTCCGTTACACACCTCAGTTAAATTCAACCAAATATGAGCGTTTAAAATTATACAATATCAACATGTTCATTAATATGTGACTCTTATGTCTACTAAACAGATGATAGTTAAATATGCTCCAAAAGTCACTCCAAAAGTCACAAGTCACCTTCATTAACTGATTAACTGAAAGTAGAATGATCAGAGATGTATAATACAGCAATTTGTCATTGTGTCCATCACCATCATCTTATGCATAAAGTGAGTCACTCCATTTGTGAGATCAAAAAGATGGAAATTCACTCAGCCCCTGCTTCAAAATTAACTTTTTACCAGCTTCCTAGCCAACCTCACTAATAGTATGTAATCACTATGGTTTTGCATGCTAAAGCATAGACAGTTTCTTCGGCCCTGATGAATTTCTTTATTGTTTGGCAGGAATACATGACCTTTAGCTGTCTCTGTGTGATGCCTGAATGATGATCACCAGGGTAAAGGCACAGAGGCCATAATGAGGGTGAGATATCCACTTACCAGCCACGATTAAGACTCAATAGGTCTGTTAATTTATGATTCCTCTTAATCTATGCACCCTAAGAGAGAGGGCAAACCCAATTAACACTCTCTCGTCATCCTCTGGCACATTATCATTGTGCGCTTGTCGTCGTGTGCACAGTGCAATGCCAGCAGAATACAATTTAGCCACCCAAAGTCAACTTATCTCAACTTATCTTCCTACTCTCTTTGGTTATATAAGATATTTCCCTGGAAATTAAATGTTAATTCATAACTTGGGTTCTGTCATTAAGTAGCATTATCTTACATCTTCAGTTCTGTTGGTTTCAAAGACTAA